>JASJET010000056.1:3661000-4880500 GCA_034092305.1 Diaprepes abbreviatus
ACCCTACAAAAAAGAATTAATACAAAATGAATAAAATAATACAGAACTTAAAAATATCCTCAATGGGATACTTGTGCCTGTTTGGTGGAAGAATGAAACTCAAAATTTTGTTTGATGTCTGAAAGTTTTATTCTTATAAGGAAGGTACCTGAAGTGTCCGGTTCTGATTTTAATGAAACTGTGATATATTGTAGAGGATACAAAAATAAGAGACATGCATTTTTTTATGTGTGGAGATTCATTATAATGGGGTGAAAACCGCTCTTAAAGTTCACCTCTAAAAACAGTATTTTTTAAATATTTCAGGTTCTAAGTGAGATATTTTTACAAAACAAAATGAAATTTACTTGTTATTCGAAATGATGTTAAGCTATGGTATTTTCACTCCCAAGGATATCATCGCTTATTTTTTATTAAGGTAAACCATATATTTAGGCACGTAATTTAATTCTAAGAATTTCGAAATTTAACGGATTTGTTTTTTTTTCAAGAATACCATAAGCAACTTAAGTTCACAGGTTGTGGGGTTTCTAAAAATAAGCTAGTAAAAGAGGGGAACCACCCCCAAATGCTTTTTTTAAGTTCTAATTAAGATATCTTTACAAAACAAAATGTAAATTACTTGTTATTTGAAATGATAGAATTATATTATCTTCACCTCCAAAGATATCATACCTAATTTCTTATAACGGTGCACCATCTATTGGCGTACAATTCTAAAAATTACGAAATTTGACGAAAATGTTTCAAAGTATTTTTTTCACGATTACCATAATTAACTCAAGTTGTCATGTTTTGAGATTTCAAAAAATTAAGTAGTAAAAGAGGGTTAGTCACCCCCAAATAAATTTTTTTCAAATCTCAAATTCTATTTGAGATGTATTTACAAACTAAGTGGGAATTATTCTTAGCTGTAGTGAGGTTATATCATGTTTTAATCCCATAGGTATCGTCTCCGACTTTTTACGAGGGTTAATTTTGTAATTCATATACGTAATTTAATTCTGAACATTACGAAATTAAAGCAAATTTGTTGATAATATTTTTTTTACGAATATACTAAGTAACTTAAGTTGACGTGTTTCAGAGTTTCCGAAAATAAACTCGTAAAAGAAGGTAAGCCACACCAAATACGTTTCTTTAATATCTCCAGTTCTAATTAAGATATCTCTACAAAACAAAATTAAAATTAAATTTTCTTCAAAATGATGTTAAACTACGGTATTTTTACTCACAAGGATATTATTCCTTATTTTTTTATCAAAGTAAACTGTAATTTCATACATATATTATTATTCTTAAAATTATCAAATTTTAATTTAAATGTATGTCGCAGAATTAGAAATCACTGTGTCATGAATTATAATAATTTACAGACATGAATGCTTAACCAATGAAATAAGTTTATATTTTCTTATTAATTAAAAGAAAAAATTTCAGTAAGCTCTGTAACGTAAGTAAAATTATGCATGTATGAAATGAAATCCTTCAAATGATATCTTTGAAGATGAAAATACTATAGTTTACCTTCCTTTCAATTAACAAGTAATTCCCAATATATTTCGTAAAGTTATCTCAATTAGAACTTCAGATGTAAAAAAAAATATTTTGGGTTGGCTCACCCTCCTTTACTAATTCATTTTTAGAAAACCCCGAAACATGACAACTTAAGTGATTTACGGTATTCGTGAAAAAATATTTTCAAACAATTCCATTAAATTTCATGATTTTTACAATTAAATTACATGCGTAAAAATATGGTTTACTCTAATCAAAGATAAGGGATGATATTCTTGATGCTGAAAATACCTTAGTTCAACATTATTTCAAATAACAAGTAATTACCATTTTGTTTTGTAAAGATATCTCAATTTGAACTTGAGATTTAAGAAAAAAAATTATTTGGGGGTGGTTTATTTACTTTTTTACTCGATTACTAGTTGTTTTTAGAAACGCCAAAACCGGTAATCTCACTTTGAACCTGAGATATTTCAAAAATACTCTTTTTAGGGCTGACATTTAAGCGCGGTTTTCACCCCGTTAAAATGAATTTCCGCAGATAAAAAAATACGTATCTCTTGTTTTTGTACCCTCTACAACATGTTAAAGTTTCATTAAAATCGGAGCCGGACACTTCAGGTACCTTCCTTGCTAGATTAGGCAAGTGTATGTTGAAGATTATTTCTCACATAGATATGAAGTATAAAAGAACAATAAAACTTTAAGGTTTTTTCCGCCAAAACGGAATATTCATTTCTTACACTGAGCCAAAAATCAAAGAGATCTTAAAACAGATTTCAGGGAATTGTCAGAGGATAAGTCAATGAGCTTCTTTTTTCAGTAAAATTACTTAAGTATCTTAAGTATATCTTCTTGAAAAAGATTACGTATCCAGTTGTTCGATCCAGGAAAATAGTCCTTGCACGATAATTCAAATTGTTTGAGATGTTCGGTAATATTCCTTTTAATATTTTCGTTACATTGAATTCCTTTTTCTAATAAAAGGGCTCTGAGAGAACCAAAACATTCGTACTCATTCACTTGCAGACATTGAATCCCAAAGTTGAACTTCTTTAGCATGGTTGCTATTTTACTATGCACATTGAAAATGGTGATACTTGTGTCTTGTAAAGACAAATTTAAATCGTTTAATTTAGAAAAAATGTCGGCTAAATATGAAAGTTTTGCAGTAGGATATCAGATACACACAAGGACAAATTAATTGGATGGTTAAGAAAAAATGCTTGAACTTCATACTCTAATTCAACCAAGTGAGTCAAAAACTTGCTACGAGAAAGTAATCTAACTTCTGTGTGAAGTAGTAAAGAAACCTGGCGGCTTCCAAAACCCTCACAAAGCGTTCGGAATAGACGAGAGTTCGTAGTACGCGATTTTATAAAATTTCGCTTCAAGTGATGGATATCTCTGCAGGAATGCGCTTATATATCAGTGCGTGTCTATGAATACAGCAATGAGTCCATTCAGTATTCTCAATGATCTTCTGGTTTTGCAAATAATATTTCTTTTTTAATGGAATTCTTAAAAATTTATCTAACACAGACCAGCATTACTGCAGCGTTTACTACATCTGTCGACTAGTTAGGCTGAATAGCGAAATAATTCAGTTTTATTCTTTTTAAGGGTTCACTTTCCACATCATTTGCCAAATCATTAATTCTCCTCGACACTCTGTGGAAACAAGGTCAATTTTTTTCCGCTTTTTCTCTAAGCATATTCTTCGTGATATTTCTAGCACACGGTCAAATCAAATTTTTTCCCACTGTATAAGCTTGTCCAGATTTTGCAACTCTGTAACTAACTCGAAATGATGTCTCGACAGCCATTTTACCATCTTCGTGTAAATATGTTAGAAAAAAGAAGCACTAGACCCTTTATTAACGGCCAATTTTCTTTGAAAATACTTAACATTTATCCTTGTGCTCCAGATGGCTTGTTTCCGGGTGTCTACGAAAAAGAGATGTTTTTAAACTGCTGTTGGCCAGGATTTCATAACAGATTACACAAAGCGGCTTAGGTTCTAACTCCTTCCCGGTAAAATAAAAATCCATCTGTAAATAATCACTGTAATATTTTCGTTTAGTTCCTTTTTTCTCACTATGCTTGCCTATTTTTTCTTTGTTCTCAGTCTGGCGAGCCGGCAGCTCACTACAACTGCTACCTTGTGTTGGTTTCAAATCAGAGACTGAAGTAGAAGAGGTCATTGATTGCTCTTCTAGTTTTGACAAAACTACTTGTTTTTAACCAACGAACCATCATACATTTAAAAAGCAATTTCCTTTACTTCCACGTTCGACGTGCGCACGTGCGATTTGTAATCCTTGGGAATATGTTGTAATTTATTTACGCAAGAAGAAATCACTAAACTGGTTTACGGTACTAATATTTATGTACACACTATGCATTAATTACTCACTTATTCATGTTTTTGAACTCACTCGAGGTTCATAAGCTGATCAGTTCGACTCTACTCTTTCTTATATGTCACCACTGCATTTTTATATCGGCAGACCTTATTCTTATTTATTCGTGCGCATTTGGGAAAAGTCTAGATTCGCCGAAGTAGAAGTTGCCAGTTCGTATTCACATTGCCAGCGGCGTAACGACTTGTTGCGTTACAGATTCTTGCTTGTTGCTATGTCTAACTTAAAATTCCGCTATAACAATATTTTTTTCGCGAACCCCACTTATAAAGTTAGCAAACACACAGGGGTTCGCGAACCGCCACTTGGGAAACGCTGCTCTAAGCAAATAAAATTAAAGTTTAACAAAAGTTTATTTTTTAAAGAGTTTGTAAACATCTGCAATTTTATGTCTTAATAAGGTGGTTATAAGGATTTCCAAGATCATTCATGTCAGTTCTGAAATTCATGGTACTTGGTGTTTTTTTATATTACTTTCTTTTATCTATTATTTAAACATTGTTAAAATCAGTGTTATGTAAATTATCAATTGGATATTTTGCTAATGCTGTTATGTCGTTGAACACTATATATATATATATATATATATATATATATATATATATATATATATATATATATATATATATATAATTTAGGGTTGTTTGACGGGTATATACGTGATTAAAATCTAGGCAAGCAATTTTTTAAATAATGTTCGTTGTTCTTTTTGGAAATATTCAGTTTTAATTTAGTGTAAGGCTCTTTTAAATTGTTAAATGGGTTTTCGACAATCTAAATATTATGAGGTTTTAAAATTTTTTTAGTTGGATATGTAATTTTATGTATATATGGTCAGTGATGAATTGGTGTTTTGTGATATATTATTATTATAATGTTTTGTATTCCATTTTTTATTATCGGTTCGAATCGTTTTCTGGGGTAGTTGTTATTTGCTAATGTGTTTTTTTATTTTTTCTTAGATTGTGGGGTTTGAATTGTGGATGGGAGAACTTAATTGCTCTATCTGCTAAAACTGTCACAAAATTAGTTTTGTATTTTTTAATTGTATTCGAGTATTAATTTAAATATATTTCAGACCAAACTTGTCTTTTGAACCAGTGTTTTTACATTGTTATTCTAATCATGGCTGATGGTTAAACTTAGAAAATTAATGGATTATTATTTTCTTTTTCGCAAGTATTAATTTAATTTTTCCTGAAAATTACCGAATTTCTTTAGATTGAATTCAATTTTATATGAAGTATACAGTCATCCAAAAAAAAAGTGTTGTATTTTAGTTAGTTAATTGTATTTTCTTCTAAATTTCCATTACTAAATTTATAATAGTAGCGGAAATAGGCCATTCCATAGGCACGCACGTGACAATCGAATTTTTCTTTAAACTAAAAATATATTTGTGTTGGACATAACTTATTGGGCATTACATAACTAAATCAATAGAAATATTTGTATATAGTGATATTACATTGAAGGATACTAGTACGTGATCTCGGTGGATTATTTTATTTTTTATATATTCACAAAAATCTTACGACTATTTCTTATAAAATTACTGTTTATCAAGTAAATTGCATAAAATATTTGATATATATTTTGATAGATTATAAGTGAGTGATTGTACATTGCTAACAATTCTGCGGAGTAGAATATCTGATTCATGGAGTTTTGGTAAATCATATATATGAGGAGCCTGACCATTATGACAAGTCATCTTCTGTTTTAATTCTTCTGGAATTATATTTCTTGTAAACCATGAATTTATTAGATTGTTTATCTTGGTTTCACATTTCTGGTTAGACTGTTGTTTTTGTATTAAATTTATCTTTTCCCATTATTAAAGTATAGTTAAAATATATAAATATGAATTATCTTTTAAAAATTGCTTTATTTCTTTTATGCCACATGTAATTTGGTTACTGATTTTTTCCTTGAAGAGTTTATTTTGTTTTTGTAGTTTGTTAGAATGTTACAATCTTTATTTCGTATTATTTATTTATCTTTAGAAATGTGAGTTTAATAGTGCTTTCTATATTTGATAATATTTTCACAAGGAAATGGATTTATAGGTATTTATAAAGGTACTGGTCTCAATTGTAGTATGTATTTTATACATGTTATATATGTTTGGGTTAAGTTTTTCAGCTCTTAGTTTTCACTTGGTTTTAGTTTATCTTGTTCTGCATATTGTCTTTTCATTAATATGTTAATTTAATCTTCATGCTAGTATTTTTTTTTATTTTGCTAGTAATAATTTCGAAAAGCTTGTTTTGTGTGCTGTTGTAATTTGAGTTGACAGAATTATTAAGCTCAAATTTTTATTTGGAAGAGATTTATGGAGCCTATTTAGTTTTGAAAATGAATCAGAAATATGTATATTCAGAATTTTGTAGATAGATAATATATAAAAGATTTTTTATTTGATCATTATATATATTATTACTGAAAGAAAATTTGTTTTGTTTAATTTGAAAGAAATTCGATGTCAATTGCAAATTTTTATATTTAACAAGTATTATTCTCTATTATTTTCTTTCCCTAATTTACTTATAGTGTTTTTGTATTCTTCTATCAGTTTTATATTGGTTTCGTTTCGCTCCATATTAGGTTTTCTTTCCCAAGCCTTCTTTATTAACATATATTATTTTTATTAACCGTGTTAGTTAATTCAATTATTATTTCTTTTAATGGGTTGCGGCCAGTTTCTTTGGAGGAATTTAAGTGAAATTAAAACATTTCAATTTATTTTATTTAAAAATACTATTTTTGATAAAAAAAATTTAAAAGTTAGATTATAATTTTCTTCCCTTAAGGACTATTTACTATGAATGAATTATTTCACTAAACTAATTATTTAAACAAAATTTATCTATTACATTTTTTCTAGGTGTAATATTTATATAAGCTACTGCCTGTTGTATTGCTCTAAGTAAACTAGAGTTAACGTTAGTGAAATAAGTTTTTTACAGTAAATAGTTCTTAACGTAAGAAAATTATAATATAACTTCAAAAATTTTTCATCAATAATACTGTGTTTTAAATTTTTCAGTGAAAAAAGATACTCTGAAGATGGTTTAAGTTAAACAAACCGAAAGGTTAGTGAAAAAACAAAAATGTTTTAATTTCAGTTAAATTCTTGTAAAGAAATCTGCCGCAACTTATGAAAAAATAATAATTGTTCCTTGTAATAGTTAGATTTCCGTAAGGTACAAACTGTCACACCAGAGAATTATAGTATTGTTTTGGCTAATTAGTTTAGGTTTCGTTTTAAAATTTCCTCAAAAATAACATACTTTAACTGACTTTACTGGCGAAAAATGCAGAGCTAGTTGGTGTGTTCATTAGCTTCTTCTATTATCGTCTTTTCTATGATTTTTGTTGGGTGATCTGGTATTTTCTTTGAGAATCATTTGAATATTAAATTTTATAGAGCTGTCCAGTGAAGTGCAACTATTCCAAATAACATAGATATTTAATCAAAAATTGTCAGTATACATCAGTTCGTCTTAATTTGACATGCGTAGTGCTATTGTCATTATGGCAACTGAAAAATTTCGAATTAATATAGTAATAGTTATTAATTAACGACACATCAACCCATAGGATTTTTTAGTGACGCGACCTAAAATTTAACGTGGTTCCGAACCACTCAACCAACCCCGAGTTTTCACTTTTTGGGACTCTAGCCACTAATGGTCCGGCAACTTTTTTAAATAAGCTGTTGCGGACGAGGATCTGTCCTAGCGCCTTAAACTGTTAGGCTAATCCCACGCCACCCGAATTAACGTGTCACACTAAATAGAAACGAAATGCGACTATTTTTTATCCAACCAAAAGAAACTCGTAATTAAGTATTTTTTAATGTACTTCAGCAATAATTAAAATATCTGTTGCGACACTTGTGATTTCCCTCAAGTTATTTACGTCTACAACTTTGAAGTTTACAATAACAACCGATCTCTGATATTTTGGTTAAAAAAGTAATGTTAAGATAGTTTATAGTGCTAGAATATTGAAGTATAAACATTTTGTTTACGGTTGTTTAGGTTCAAAACAAAGTTGAGTAGTTATAATTGCTGGCATGTCTAGCATTTTTGAAAAACTAAATAAATGTGTCTGAAATATCAAGTTTTTAATAAGTTTTTATTTAATCATAATCACTGAATTCAGTCGCATCCACTACTGGTTTTAGGTCTTCCCCAACATTTTCCAGATTATCTTACTAATGAACCGCCTGGTTGGCTGAAAATCTTATCTGGATCTCCACAAGATCATACGTTGTCTGGGGATTTTTGCCTGGTCCAGTTTTACTTTTGAGTTACTATTTGTTCTATGGCGTCTACTATACTTGATCTCTGACATATTTTCTTGTTTGGCACTCGATCTTTGATAGAGATACCTAGCGTAGGGCGCTTTATTACTCCTTAGGCTACACAACCAAAAGAAACTCGTAATTAAGTATTTTTTAATGTACTTCTACAATAATAAAGATATCTGTTGCCACACTTGTGAATTCCCTCAAATTATTTATGTCCACAATTTTGAAGTTTACAATAACAATAGATGTCTGATATTTTGTTAAAAAAGTAGTTTATAGTGCTACATCTCGCGGATATGAAAAAAACACGTGAAAGGAATACCACAAGTTCATATAAACTTTTTTCGTATAGGCCTCCTCTTTGGAGATAGGGGCTCCCAAAGAGCTGCAATGGAAATTAGTTTTTTTACGCATAATTATTGAACGACCAAGTATATTTCATTTTTTTTAATAGGATGTATATAGGTAAGACCCTTCAAATTACTATCCAAGAAAGTGTTGTGAATTACTCACAGCTGCAGGGTCGGACTAGCTGTGACACTCATACGCCCTGTATGATTCATTCGTCAACCTTTAACTATTGACTAAAAATTAAGTACTCTTGATTCATATCGCTAATCCTTACCGTTTTCGAAAAAACGTCATTTTATTTACACTGTTAGTCTCCTAAATTCTGTCGGATTGAACATGAAAAAGAGGAATTTTCCCCTGTCACCATAGTTCCAATAAATAGTTAAACTAATTGCTTAATTAAAAACTTCGTAAAAGGGTTCAACATGGGCTCCGTGAAGTCGGATACACTCGAGGGCACGACGAATTCAGGACTGCTGTACCCACTACATTAACCCAGCATTATTTCTTATTTGGTCACAATGAAACGTGATTATCCAAAGAAGTTCCTCACTACTATCGACTGTAGTGGACTACATCAAGATTTTGAGGTGTCCCCACAGGTAAAAATCCAACAGCGTTAGGTCGGGAGGTCAAGAAGGACAGGCAATAGGTTCTCCTCTACCTATCCAACGGTTTGGATAGACGTTCTTCAAGTGCTCCCGCACAGTAACGCTGAAATGAGGTGCTGTCCCATAGTGCATGTAGTACTTGTTTCGGTGGGTTTCAAGTGGCAAGTTCTCTACTAATTCGTGGAAAACGTTCTGTAGGAACTCCAAATAAAGTTCTCCATTCGGTCGTTCTGGCATTACGAATGATCCAATCAAAAAATTGCCAATAATTTCTTCCCAGACTTTAATTGATTGAGACTGATGTTGATGATGTGAAACAATAGTTACAGGAGGATTTTCATCAACTCATACGTATAAGTTATATAAATTTATGATAATATTTTTGGTAAACTCTGCTTCATCCGTGAAGAGAATGGTGCTAATGAAGATTACATTATTCCGTTGTTGATCAAATAGCCAGTTTGCAAACTGCATCCTATGGGAAAATCTTCAGGAATCAGTCATGCACTTTTTTCAAATGATATAGATGTAATAGCTGTTTTTGGAGAACCTCATGTATTATTGTTTTCGACATATTAAACTGCGCTGATAATTGTCGAGTGCCTGTTGAGGAAGTGTCAACTACAGCATTTAAAATATTTTCCTCTGATTGCGGCGTACGTTCTGTTCTTCCCCGATCAGCATCAATACTTATTTTCCCAGCATTTCCTAAAATTATGAAGAAATTTAATAGTATTACCTTATTAAGTGAAATCGCCTACCATTCTCCCTTAGACGTGGGTTAACTAGTTGAAATGTTTCCTGATCTGGGAAAGGGCGATTAGAATATCTGTCGTGACATAACCTCCTGGCTTTCAAAGCATTGCAAGATGTAAAATTATACATCAGATGCATATCTGCTTACTCAATAAACGTGTATTCCATATTTCGAATTATTTCACAATTAATTTCACCACAAAATCCAAAAATCAGTAAATTAATATCCAAGTAAAGAATCAATGTATCAGCGATGAGAAAATTGACAAGTCCTAAAATGCAGGATATTTATTTCTTTCGTACCTACCAACGTTTGCAAGAACAATTCTTTGTTTTTGGTGCCCATAAAACAAAAAGCATATTTTTTCCAAACTTAGGTCGAACTACAATTTACAGAATTAGACATTTTTAACTGAAGAAGAAACTCTAATTTTGCAATTTTTTTTTATCATGAGGTTGAAGGTTACACATTTAGTAAGAACAAAGATGTATCTTTTATCGAAATACGCCAAATACATGACGTAAATAAAATGACATTTTTTCGAAAATGGTTAGGATTAGCGTCATGAATGAAGAGTACTTAATTTTTAATCAATAGTTAAAGGAATGTAAAAAACGTTGTCCAAAGTTCTTATCATACAAGGAGTACAAAAATGGGTTCACGAGTGTCCCAGCTAGTCCGTCCCTGCAGCTATGAGTAATTCACAGCACTTTCTTGGATAGTAATTTGAAGGGTCTTACCTGGTATACATCATATTAAAAAAACTGGAATATGTGTGATTCTATAATTATGTGTAAAAAAAACTTGATTCCATTGCAGCTCTTTGAGAGCCCCTATCTCCGAAGAGGAGGCCTATACGAAAGAAGTTTATATGAACTTGTAATATTCCTTTCACGTGTTTTTTTCATATCCAGGAGATTTCCCACATTTTCCTTGACACCCTCTATAATAGATACATCAACTAATATTTTTACTGCTTTTAAGTTAAAACGGTATGCTAAAATCTTGACGATAAGGTTTAACACATTTTATTAGGATAAATATAAAAAAAATATGCCGGTACAGGCGCCAATATATAGGGCGCCTCCTCTCCCTTCCAAGAGCTTCGAATTCAGAAAAATAAATGATTTTCCCTCGTCGACAGCTCGTTTTAGCTTGCCAGACTGTGCGATGGTCTTCCCCCAAGAGCTTCGAATTCCTGTTACATTAGGAATGTGATTATGGCTGGCAACCCCTCCTCCCAGTCGACAACTCACTTTCACTTGCCATACTGTACTCTTGTGATATCCCCCCCCCCACAAAAAAAAAGGGGCTTGATCCGCCTCGGTGCCGGTATATACAAGCACCAAATAAAAATTATAAAACAATATTATTTACATTAACTTATCTAATAGCACTTTTTAAAATTCTGTTGTGGTTATAAGGGTAATCACTATGTTTATATCAGTCGTTTCAAGCCGAATTGAAAGTAAAGCGGCTTCAAAACTAATTGTAAACCCATCCATTTATTTCGATGACTTGAATCTGGCCTGAAAAATTAATTCAAATCACTCTGAAATCAATTATTTCGCATGCGTCTGTACGTAACCTCAATAAATACCTTGTGGAATATTTTGAAGAATTTGTGTCACATGCTGTAAATAAATAACATTTAAAGTAAAAACAGCTTTCTTAATTTTCGTAATATGCACAATTAAATATATATTTCATTCTTAACCTTAACCCAAAGCACACCAAATATCAAAATTATACGTCCCGACGATAACCGATTTGACGTTCGCAATTAAAATCCAACTTCAATAGTTTATATCGCATTTTGAAGTCGCTTTAGTAAAGTTAACCCTATTTCATTTTAGGCTTGACTTGACTTATTCAAATCGCATTCAAGCGCGTTTATATCACTTTTTTAAAGTGACTTTTAAAAGCCGCATGTACTCAAACCGGCTTCAAGCCGTCGATATAAATGTACTGATATAGAATACACCTGTAGTATCACAATTTGAATTACTACTACGTGTTATCCTACATGATGTTTTTTAACTAAGGTTAGTTACGTTAAAAATATACTTATTTGCCAGTTTTTGAGGACTGTTCAAATATATTACAAGGAGGAAATTGTTAACGATCTTGTGCAAAAACAAAAAATCAGATATAGTTATTTTTACAGTTAGCGGTTAAATTTGAAAGTGTTGCCGAGCCAGGAATGTGTCCAGTGAGCTCTTATATGAGATGAATCTTAAAAATATATTCTGAATTTGTTCCAAAACATTAATATATACAGCAGATTTCGGACTTAAAATTAAACTATTAAAGTTTCAGTTGTTTGAAACTAGGGGATTTTATAACAGATCTGATGTAAAATGAAGACTTAAATCTGGAATACATTCATTATTTGAAAACGCTGGGTTTATTGAAAAATCGTTCGAATAAGTGGACTTTGTTTTTTTGGTATGAATTTGGGTTTTCAATATAATATATCATACAGGGTTGCTCGATAGGAGCTGTGCTATAATCAACTTTGATTTTTTTAAATTCTGACCCCCCATTTTTAATTCACTTGTCGACTCCCTGTAAAATTTTGAACATTTTTTTTATTACAAGTCCTATCTAAATATAAGTGTTTTCGATTTATCGACAGTTAAAATTCGAAATGAAGTAGTAACAACAGTTAGTTTATCATTTTTTGAGATGTTCAAAATGCCTCTCATTTGTTAATGGACAGTAACTTAAGCGATATAAAATCATTCTGAACATTTATGATTACTTTTGTAGTACTTATTCGTATTTTTTAAATAATCCGATTTTTTAAGTCTTCTAGGTCAGTTGGCTTAGTCTGAAAAACTTTATCTCTAAAACCTCACAAAATGAAGTCAAGATGGTTTAAATTTGGAGGCGGCCACTCAATAGGTCCCTTCTTCCAATCCACCTGTTTGCAAAAACATCATTAAGAAATGCACGAACTTCTTTTGCGTAATGTGGCGGGGCACCGTCTTGTTGAAATCACATATTTTGATGGGATAAATCTGGCTTCTCTTTTTCAGGAAACAGGGTCGAAAGAGCAGAAATAAGATCTTCTTGTAGAAACCGTAAATATTTTCGATCAATAATTGTGTATGTGTCGACGTCACCATTTAAGCAAAATGTGGATCCGTCGGAAAAAATAATGTTTTTAGTAAAAATGGGATCCCAAGAACTTATTTCTTGAAATAGTTCACAAAATTGAAAACGCTTGTCACAATTTTCTTCATAAAGTTCTTGAACAAGAACTATGGTAAGTGCATGATGGTGCCTCGCCCAATTTTTTCTTGCAGTTCGGCAATATTTATACGATTAATGTCCCCACCCATGGGTTGGAAGGGTCAATGGGGGATCAGTAAAATGGCCATCACGTTCTTCAGAGTTAAATATGTGTGACTTCTTTTTGTGGGGTACTCTTAAAACAGAAGTATATGAGTCTCTGGTCAACTTCCGCGAGAAATTATTGATGCGCATTATAATGCTGTCAACCTTTTTAATAATCCTGAGATATTAAATAGGGTCCAATTTCATTTTTATAAAAGTGTTAATAAATGTTTTCAGCAAGATGGCGGTCATTTTGAACATTTGCTTAATTAACGTTTTCTTTTTATTAATTTTTTCAATCTTTTTAAAATACATACATGTACTTCCAACATTTATTTTAAAAGTTATTTTATTATTAGAACAAAAGCGGTGTGTACATGTAATTGAAAATATTTTTTACTGCCTAAACCGCTCACCCAATGAATATTTTCCAAGAACCAAAAAAAATCCAAATATATGCGGTTATCTGATGGAAATATCTAGTTTGCCATAACCTTGATGACAAAAAAATCAGAAGCGATATTTACAAGTGACAACTTTTATGACACTAACACTACTTTATAGCCGGCCGCTATACTACTAGATAACGCTTTATTGTAGTATTAGACCACACACCAAAAATCATAAAATCCACTTAACACGGTCTCAAGAAATTTGGGAAAAATCAATATTTTTTTTTTAATTTTAACGTCTTTTACCGCTTAAACGAAACAGCAACGGATATAACTAAGTTGGCCTAAATCGACCAATTTTGACGTTAGGAGCCTGTCATAAAACATTGTACAAGTATTTTTTGGAGATCGCCTCTATATTTACATGAAATCTAACAAGTATTTCAAATTTTTTAAAATTTGTTGCTGTCTTCGCAGGCTTCGGCAAGTGCTGGGTCATATGTGTTCTATTACTCTTTAAAGTTAGTTGAACTTTAAGTAACAATCACGTGAAATTTCATGACGCTACACCCTATAGTAAAAAAGTTATAATGATTTTGGTTGGACGTAATTTGTGCATTGTAACGATATATCACATAACAAAATCATTCAAACAAAATGAATTTTATTCAAACAATGGACATATTAAAACAGGCTTATCCGGAGATTTGTATGTCGCATACAAGAATTTTTGAGTGTCATTTGATGTTTACTGAGGGCTGTAAAGATGTCCAAAATAAACCGCATCCTGGACTGCCAGTAACATCAACTGACAACGATCGCATTGTTTAAGCAAAGTCGATGATTCCTACATACCATCGTATCTCAGTTAAAGAGCTAGCAAGTGAACTAGGAATATCAAAAACTCAAAGCCATGTAATTTTTATCAAAAAAATTGGGCATGAAACGCGACATTTCTAACTTGGTGACAAATATACTCAATTTTCTCAAAAATAGCTTCGAATGTCAGTTATTTCTGAGATGATTTTCAACGCAGCTAGCGACCCTAAAATTATTACGACAATCATGAAAGTGGAGACCGGAGGAAGAGCAATGGCCAAAAAGAACCCGATAATGAGCCCCTACAGCCTCTCAGGTTTCAAACAGATACGTAATGACAACTGCTTTACCATATTGTCGTTTTCATAAATACCATGATTTCACTTTATAGAAAACACTACACAGATTCGTACCTCTGTAATACTTTTTGGAGATATAACTTCTACTAATTTTTTTAGGAGATCGAGAAACATTTTTGCGTACACTATTGAAAATAAAAAAAACTTTTTTTTTAATTTTCAACAGTGTACGTAATTTTGTTCCTTTTGAACCACAAATTAGATAAGATAACATTAGATAAGATGACATTAGCACCAATTTATCAAATTCCAAATTTTACACGGAAAACTGAAAAACAATGCAGATAAAGTGGCGTTACTAAGAGTATGTGCGCCTCCCCCCCTCGCAGATTTTTGAATGTGCCCTACTATTTTCTGTCCTTCGCATTTTTTCATTTTTATAAAGGAACTTGAGGGCGCTCCTGAATGGGCTGCGCCCCCCCCCCGCACCATGGGGCCTGCGGTGTCGTTATTTGTGCCACTGTCAGACACCATATAAATGGCATCTAATTTTCGATTGATATAATTAAAAAAGTCGCAATATTAACCTTGGAACTTCTTATGATAAAATTTCAAGAAAAAATTTTGATGGCAAACCAAATATATAAAGATCTGACATGTAACTGTTGATCCTGAGTCAACGACTGGATAAAGAAACTATTCTCTGTCATTCTCTGATTTTAAAATAGTATATTATGGCTGTATCAATCATGTTATAAACAGTAGAAACGTAAAACGAATCCAACTAACGTCATGTATGGTAACAACCATTGCTTCATGAATTTTTTGCTTCGACTAGCACTAAGAAGATGAGTCATTTTTTGAAAACCTTAGGAGTGATGCACATTTGAAATATACTTAAAAATATTGTTGTAGTTATTATTTACCGTAAAAAAATTAATTCGACATTCATATTCATGAATGATGTCATGCATATATAGTAAAACATGCTAAACCAAATTTTCTCAAATTTAATTTCACCATAACACATCGAGTATGCGCTTCTTAAAATAGAACATCGTGTGTACAAGGCAAATGTATAAATATTTGTGCTTTTGACGGGGTTATTTTTTAAAATAGAGTTTTTATAATATTTTTCGTAATTTGATCTTTACACAGTTAAAATTAAATGTTCCAAATACCGTAAAAACGCATTCTAATATATGTTTATAAAAATAACTTTAAAATGGACATTACATTTACAGATTTTAGGATGATGGTTGAAAACAATGTTATAGTATTAATTTCTTCGCATGTTATGATTATCGATTAAACTTATGTGAGTTCTGGTTTTTTATATGTATTATCCTTTCAGGTAAAGAAAGGGAAAGAATATTTACAAACAGTTTATTTCCTGCTAATACCACTCTGTCCTCTCTCCATACGCATTTCGACTACTTTATGGTCTCGTCGGTGGAGCTGTATCGAACCGAGAGCAACATTCGCAGGAAACAAATGCTATATGAAATATAAATTCCAAAGTATGTTGGTAGGATTTTAAAAACCTGCCACCTGTCGACTTCGATGTTAGACTGAAAAATATCGCCAGTCGAACGACATCTTTGAATCACCGAAGTAATGCGAAATTTTTTAAAAATCAAAATTTCAGTAAGAAATAAAGAAACCTATCTGTCGTATTTAAATGATTGTTTACATGTATCATCCTTTTAGGCAAAGAAAAGGAAATAATATATACAAACAATTTATTTCTCGCAAATTCCACTCTGATCCTATCTCCATACGCGTTTCGACCACCTTATGGTTTCGTCAGTGGAGTTGTATCGAACCGAGAGCAACATTCACAGGAAACAAATACTATATAAAATATAAATTTCAAGGTATGTCAGTAGGATGTTAAAAACCTGTCATATGCCGACTTCGATGTTAAAGTGAAAAATATCGTCAGTCGAACGACATCTATGAATCATCGGAGTACCGACATACCTTGAAATTTATATTTCATATAGCCTTTGTTTCCTGGGAATATTGCTTTCGGTTCGATTCAGTTCCACTGACGAGACCATATGGTGGTCGAAACACGTATGGAGAGAGGACCAGAGTGGTATTTGCAAGAAATAAACTGTCTGCATATATTTTTTCCTTTTCTCTGTCTGAAAGGTAATATATATATATATATATATATATATATATATATATATATATATATATATATATATATACATATATATATATATATATATATATATATATATATATATATATATATATATATATATATATATATATAAACAACCATTTAACTACGGCAGATAGGTTTCTTCATTACTTACTGAAATTTTGAGTTTCTAAAAATTATGTGAGATATGTTATGAATTATTATGTATATCATAGGTTACCAATCTTTTCTGAACTACCGCGCCTTTGCAAGAAAAAATAAATCTAATGCCCCCTTTTTCATAGTAGTTGTATCTAATATTAAAATATCGTATTAAAAATTAAAATACCATTAAATGTATCAGAAAATTGTTTATTATGAAGTATGTATATATGTATATGCGTGGAGCTGGGGTCTGTACACTGCTACCTAGTAGATCTATTGTGCCCTCCTACTGCTGCCCAGTCGTAAGAGTGACCTTATCAGCTAGAGCAGGTCCTCCAGTCCTATTTCCTTCAGGAATTTCAGGATGTCGGGCGGCTTCAAGGTGGGTAGCTCCCCTTCCTCGATTTGGTGTGCTCCCAAGAACCGCATCCTAGGGTTTTCTAGAGTCTTGCACTCTGCAAGGATATGAATAGAGGCTTCATCTTCCTCCTCACAGAATCTGCAATATTCTCTTTCTATCAGTCCGAGTTTCTTGAAGTGTCCCTTCAGGTAGCAATGCCCCGTCAGGACCCCTATCACAACTCTGAGCTGGTTTTTACTCAAGCTTATTGTGAAGTAGAATAATGACAAAAAAATTCATTAGTAGATAAAAATTAATTAACTTGTTGATACTGGTGAAGTTTTATAAATCTGTACTAATTTTAACACCAGGAGTCGCAAATCTGCATGTTCAGTGATCAGTAAATTGTGTTTCTTTGGAAATTAAATTTGCGATCAAACAGAACCCATGCCAAATATGATGCAAGCAATTTAAAACTTTTGAACCATTTCCCATAATCCAGAGTAGAGTCATATTACTGATTTTTAAAGCCAGATCTCTTGGTATCAATTTTTGAATTTTACTTTAAGATATTCGTTAGTTCAGGTTAATTGTAAGTTCTATCAGTTAAACGTCTGAATTTAATGATTCTGCTGTATCTGTCTTTGAGAAAGGATATAAAACCCAATTCGGTATATTAATGTTTATAATATCCTGGAATGTAAGTGTGAAATCAGCATAAAGAACGTCCACGTATTAACAGTAAGTAACTAAATATCCCATTTTGTAGGTACTGCTGATAATGTTAGAAGGTGGCTCTATTGACCTCTGCCGAGATTCTATTTGAACAGAAGAAGTTTCCCCACGAAAGAAGCTATGACGTTTTTTTTTTAACTAAATTTATCTAATAACATTGCAATTGTAAATTTATTTCATTAAATATTTGATACAGGTCTTTTAAGTAAGTGATGTCATTTTTGAATGTAATTAAACTTACGCGCAGCTCTTCGCTTCTGTTTTCTAGAAAATTTAGTACGGAGCCAAACAGATTGTAAAAACGATTCAGGCAAATACCTTTGTCACTTGATAGTTGGGTAAATAATCTGTTACTCAATGAATTACTTCCAATTTTATTGTCTGCTTGAATAACGTAATGGAGCTACGTATACAGGTGTTCATTCGGATTCTTCACAACCAAATGTTGACGCTTAATAACATAGTTTACATCGAGTACATTTGGAAAGCACCATCAGCAGTTGCTGACAAAATACTAGGAATAGGAATTTCTTAATCTTGAACAAAAATTCATAGTTTTAAATATCGATTCCTCTTTGAACTGGTCGTCAAATTTTTAGCAATTAATAATTCTTGAAAAACTTCCTCCTTTCATGAATCGTTCGTACAAGAGTAGTGCTTCGTTAGTTGGTAGAAATAACTCATCGTTTTAAATGGAAAATTTGCATGTGTTCCAGTGACCGCATTATGACATTTCAACATTTTTAGCCATTCCTCCATCTTTTTTTTTGGACTGAATTATTGCTCAAAGGAGTTTTTCTAGTGATGTCTGATGCATTCTTATGAGAAAGAACAGCTTTTAATGCATATTTCACTGTCGACATGATTAATTTTGTATCAATTGTGTGTGGTTTTCCCGCTTTTGCGATTTACAATGAAATATATGACGCTTGTAGTCCATGATCTGTTTCAATTATTTTTTCCAGCCGTTGGAAATAGGATACATCTTCGTCCTTTTTAACTGCAAGCATTTTAATCAAATGCTTGGCTTGTAGCCTAGAATGTTTTATGGCTTCATTTAAAAAAAACTTTTTGGCAAATTAAACACATAGGTAATGATTCGTTTGTAGAAGAATACTTAAACCCATTTTTCAAATTCCCGGTACTATACTGTTGGCATTTATTTTTGGATTCAGACATGATGAAAAACAAATTCTATCTTGGTTTCAATAGATTAACCTATCAACTGTTCACCTTTATATTATTTATTATTATTAATGACCTATATCATGTATAATTCCCACAGACTTTGTGTGTGTGATGATTTTGTTTGCTTGCCATGCCGGCGCACTCGCTTGTCTTAACCTGCTAGATGACGTGAATTGCGTAATTTTATCATTACTTTGGAAAAATAATCACAGTTAAAACTAAAACAAGTTATAATGCTAAAATGTCAAAGTTGCCCTTGAACTCGTTATCGCCGCCTTGAAAGGCCTCAGCGTTCACTGGTGGGAGCTACCGCCCCCATTAGAAACCTATTGTGGTGAATTAGTAGCTTTAAAAATGTTTTTTTAAGTGTTTTACAAAATGATGAGTGAGACAATCTTACTTATTTACCTTGCTGCAATTTTTAAAGAAAAAGTAAAGTGTGTAAAATGAGGAACTATATTTTAGAAGTACTAATACTATCAAAAAAGCCTCTTCGACCCCTCTGAAGAACCATCCTATTTATCTTGTCCAGAAACTGTGAAAAACGATTTTTTGATATTAGACTTTCTAATCTAAGTACGGAAGGCCTCGTATCAACTATTTAAAATAAGTCAAACAAGCCCAAACTCTTATGTTAGCATTTGAAGAATTCCGCTGACCACCTTCGGTTACAAAATTGTGTTACAGACATATGGACATTCAAACGCACGGGTGAGACCTTTATGATTGTGTTACGATTAACAATGATTACTATTAGTAAAAAGATAAACAAAAATTAAAACAATAGCCTATCTTATTTACAGTAACATTTTGTAAAATTAGAAGAAAATTTGTATTGCCAAAGAAACTGTAAATAATGGTTATTTGTTAATCCTTAAGATCAGATTACGCAGCACTTGGAAGAAATATTAACGGTAGCTAAAATTCCGAGATCCGGCTTAAAATACTTAAAATATTTATAAAAACTAAAAGGCAAAGGTTAGGTTAAACATATATTTTAATTAAAATCACACTGGATGTCTGCAAAGAAAATATTGTGTTGACGGTAAAGGACATCTTTAACATATTCTAGCCATCCGTATTTCTGTGATCAAATTTTTTAAACATTAAAAAGACTTTAGAATTTTTAAAAATATAAATCCAATTGTTATTAAGTTAAAAATTAAAAAAAATAATAATAATTCAAACAATCTCAAATTGCCGCTACGGTCTTTTTAGATATACTATTTATTTAAACAACTTTTAAAGAGAAGAAAATTTATAATGCGCAAAACTATACACATGCATTTGATCAAAATTAACTCGTTAAATAAAATGTATTCTAAATAAATTTTAAAATTTTGCGTAAACACATAAATTGTGTTTACTGGCTACATGTGCTAGAATGTCTCCAAATTTTGGACGTTCTAAATATTTACGATTTGGAAAATCAGGCTCACGGGATCTTTTAAAACTCATATTTTTCTAGAACATATTTTGCATTCTAACGTTGTTTATTATTTTACATGAAATTTTGAGTATTTGATTACTTTCTCATTCGGACTAAGAAATAATCATTTAATAAGCTTTTAAAAAAATAATAATGAATCTAGGTGCGACGAGAAAGCATTGAGAGTATCTTGTCCGAAAGAACAAGTGCTCATTCTTCGCCGACAACTAATCTGGCTGCATTCAAATTGTGATGGTAACTGTCCAGTCAAAAATTACCATATCACCGCAAATTACAGCAGATATTGAATAAAAAATTGTATAAGAAATCGAAAAACAGAGTAAGGCTGTGTTGAATGAAGATATTCAAAAAACACTCATTAATAGACAAGATTATGAAAAACAAGATACATAGTCTAAAAATGAAAAATGTAAATATATAAAAAGTATAAATTCATACTCGCATTTTTTTACTTAGCTTTATCTTGAACAAATATGTATCAGTGAAAACAAAAATGAAATTATAGCCTTTTAATTATTAAAATTTATTGAAAAGGGGTAAGTGGTTTGAGATTCAGGGTATATTTAACTTCAAAGTATGGAGTCAATATGACTTCTTACAAGATTTTTCTTATACATAACAATTAAAAATATTCAGAATCCATCTGAAACAGCTTCTATCGATGTTTAAGCTAAACTATTTAGGGCATTTTGTTTCTTGTATTTTGTAAATTAATTGGAAAAATCTTAAGATAGGCCATTTCAGCTGATAATTGCAGGGAAATATTTTGATATTGCAGAGAAAAATATTATACTGTATACATTTCCTAAAGAATGTTCATACATTTTATAATGTTTTTCTGGGAACCTTCAAGGTCTATTTTCGCTGCGACGATGTATTATCATTGAAAAAGTATATATTGTTTTTCCCCAAATTCAAGGAAAAAATATAAACACGACTATTTTTGTTTCCTTTCCGACTATGTAAGCGATCTTGATTTAGAAAATAATATTTTTGTTGCTTTTATTATTTTCATTAGCATCAATTCCATTAAACGTTATTGCTCAATTATTTAGTCGTAGTTTAGTTATTATTTCCTGGCAGCAATCTTCAACTAGTCCAAGTTAAATGAATATTGCAGGATAAATTATGATATGTAACTTGAAAAGTAAAAATTTGTATTTCAAATTATTAGCATTAACTTTAAATGGGGAACAATATTAGTTTATACAAGATAACTATTAGAGATACAACCTAACAAACAAAGGAAAATAAAGACAGTTCTAGTTCTACAGCCACACTTTGGTCAATCTTCAATATTGTTTACACCTTTCTAACAAACGTCAAATAACTGGGAATGTTATGATACTATAATTGAAAAACCCACGTATTAGTTTCCCCTTAAACTTTACAGCGGCACATTTTGCAGTAAGGATTTGTGTAAAAACCTCACATAATATACTCAAAATAATTCATGTACCTAGTTACATCGGCCATTTTGTTGTGTCGACATTTATCACATCATTTTTGAGTTTTTTCTCGACATGTGGACCTATTTGTTTTCAAATTCATTTAAAGTTAATGTAATTGGAAAATCATGAACTACGTCATATGAAAAATGTTAAAAATAATGAAAACGAATATTTCAACATATTGGAATATATACATTTTAAGTTCCATTACCACATCTCAGTCAATATTAAAATAAGAAATGGACTGATAAAACTACTTCCATATATATTTGAAGAAAATCAAGATTTCCATGCTCGTCTGTTTTAAGCTAGTTTAATTTCACTATAAATTTCATAAAAAATATGTTCCTGTATTGAAATACCTTCGAAATATGTTTTATTCATCATGTATAACATATTTTAATACTGAGTTTATAAATTTCAAAAAACCCACATGTGATGAGAAAAACTTTCGGTTTTCTATTATATATCCATTGTTTTATTAAAAATAAATATATTTATCTCACATGATCTCCTTAAAGCCTAAAGTTGCGATATATACAATAAGGCCATAAAGTCTGGAATAAATTCTATTATACAAAAAAACCCAGGTTTTTGTAAAAAATCGACTTTGTTTTTTGGTACCAATTTTTTCTAAAATATTAAATGTTACGTGGTGACTCGAAAGAATCTGTGCTATAATCAAATTTTATTTTCAAAATTGTGATTCTTAATTTTTTGTACATTTTTACACTTCCACCTAAATTCTGAATATTTTTTCAATTACATGTCGTCTACCTAAATGTAACTATTTTCGACAGTTAAAACCCGAAAAGATATACAACAATTATTTATTAGCATAATTGTTTTAGTGGTCTGTTTCTTTGTCACATGTTGTCAAATTGTCACTTTGAGTTAATTTTAATTGAGAATAAAACTTTTGAGGCACAGAGGATAAAAATTCTTATGATGAAAATATATGACTATAGGTAAAAACCCAAGAAGAAATGTGTTAGTTATCTCAAGAAAAATATCATAATCTGCCGCCAATTTCACAATTGAGAGTGAGAAAGATTAAGCAGAAACTTAATCAGCTTAGCCATATTCGAAATGCTCCAAGAAACGATCGACCAACAACTAGCGATGATAAAGTAGACGTAATATTAACTGTCCAAAATAATCACCATTTTAACCGTAAGGAGACAGCTATAAACTTGGACATTGCGAAAACAATGGTACTTAACATATTGCATACTAATAAGTATCATTCTTTCAAAATACAAATTATTCAAGAACTTTATGTAGATAATTATGACAAGTGTCTTCGGTTTATTGAATTTTTATAAAAAATATGTTGGAGTTACTATTTAAAAAATCAAAGTTGATTATAGCATAGCTTTTTTCGACTTACAGTATATAAGTAAAAATATAATTATATACGCACAGGGATGATTTCATCCCCTAAAAATATTATTCTACTGAGAAAAAATATCTCTTAGATTTTGATATAGAAAACTTTAATCTTAACTTGGAGAAAGCTACCGGGGACACTTTTCTTGCAAGATGAAATAATAATATTGATATTAATATTAAATTTTACTTTCAGCTTTATAAATCTTAAAACATCGATAGCTTTGTCCGCAATATTTTTCTAAAATTAATTTCTGATATTCTCCAGTATTATTGAAAAATAAATTTCGGGGACATAATGTATGTAATAAACAAATTAGTATGCAGAGTGTTTCACGGTGACCGTCTATTAGAATATCTCGAAAAGTAATGCAATCCTGCAAATTTGTATAATGGGTTTGTGATGACGCTCTCCTCAGATGAAGTACTAGCGACATTGTGCGACTTCCGGTTATACCGGAAGTTGCCCAAAACATACTTATTTTAATTGGATTAACCTATATGTTATATTTTTTTATTCTTTTCTTCATTTTCGATAACTTTTACTCAAAGATTTTTTGCCCTACTCTAGCTATTTTTGAGGAAAATTTTTTTTTTTCAAATTTTGACCTTTAACAGGGTGTTGCATAACATTAAATATCGTTTCAAAAATAAAATAGTGAACCTTGGAATCCCGGTTATGGTTTTAGATATCATTGGGTTCGATAATGAACCGTCTGAAAATGACTATGTTTCTAGATGACTTTTGAAAAAAATTAATATTTTGGTATAATATTTTGCACGAACATGCTGTCAATTAACTTAAATGACGAAATTACAGAAAAAGTTAAGAAGATAAATAATTGCTACGAAATGCTAACATAATGCATGCCCGGTACACACACAGGAACAATTCACTCAAAAATAATGGAACAAGCAGTATATTTTTGAATGATTATTATTACTCCAACTATGTCCAAGAGGAACGAATTACATCCCTGTGTATTGCTGATAACAGTATCTATTACCACTCCTTTATTATTTTTGACAATATTATAAATATATGTTAAGTAGCATTAAAATGCTTTTCTGTAGTTATTATTACGCTGTTAACTTGTTAAACTTTTCCGAACAAATTGTAACATTCTCGAGGGTTAACATTACAGATTTTTCTGAAAAGAAAGTTTTTTAAATACGTAATACTTTCAACCCGGCAGATAACTGGCGCAGTCGTACGGATTTTGAGACGTGGCACAAGGGCATATTGTTTCCTTCAAGAGTTTTCTCAAAAAACCTATAAGCAAGTCCAAAGAGTGTGTTCTGGAAGCGGAAAATACCAACCAAAAGTGGTAACTGGACATCATAGGACTAGAAGTTGCAGCGCCCTAACTTCAGCAAATCACTGGTGAGCAGCTCTAAAATCTTTCGTTTGGGTTTTCCAAGTCTACATGACAAGACAAACATTGCTTATCGTGTCTACAGCTGGGGTAGACAAACATCGCCAAACAATTGGTATCGTACTTAAATTTAATTAATGGCTTTTGTAAAGATTTCTTTTTAAGTATATTTTTAGTATTAGTGAACTTTTTTATATTTTATATACAAAATCTAATCACCATAGATTTAATCAACGAATACAATTTAGACAATTTAATCGATTCATTAAGTGCACTAACGATTGAATTACCTAATATAAAAATGTCAGAAGTAAACTATTATCTATTGGTATATGGTAATAAAAATTATTAAACAGATTCATTGGTTCAGTGAAAAGTTTATTAAGAGCACTTCAAGCGAAAGTAATTAATCCAAATTCAAGAAATATTTCTATTTTTGATAAGTAAACTAACTGAAAAAGCAGCCGTATTAATATTCTTTAAAACGAAATTATATACTTATTAAAGATTTATTGAATCTAACGCGATATAAAAATTAAAGTCAAATACTGTTTGGAATGGCGATACAAGATTCTAGAAGTTTATTATTTCCAAGATTAAGTTCATGTAATGTATAAACAAAAAAAAACATTCCTTGTAATCTACAATTAGTTACAAGATTGAAAGCGTTCGGTTTATTAGAAAAAGCAATGACATTTGTCAAAGGGGAAGAAAATTTTATTTCAAAAATTCCCAAAATCAACAATACAAAACTATGTACCATAAACACCAATTTACAATCTATTAAGTAATGAACCTCCAGTGTTACAAAATAATAAGTTACCTAGACTGGTTATAACTTTGCCACAACCGATTAATTACTTTCCGCAATTAACATCTAATTTTATAAATAATCAACAAAGCTTTATAAGATTTCAAAACTTTGTACAACCTAGATTACCAAACTTTATCAATCCAAGACCTAATTTTAACAATTCAAATTTTGGTGAAATGTCATGAAGAACAAAAGTAGAACTGATGGACATCAGTTCGGGAAATGCCGTTATAAAGAATTCTCAAAAAAAGATTTTTTTTTGCAAGAATTGTATAGATAAGAGGTTTTACAAAAAAAACTTCAAGAAACTGATTTTATGCCTGAAAATCCTTATGGTAATTCTGAAACTCTTGAATATACTCAAAATCAATCCGCTATCGAATATAATGGGTTTAATGGCGAATTTAATAGTACACAAAATTTCAATTGTAATATAGGTTATCCTGCTAACCTAAATGACTACGAGTATTTTAATAATATAATCATGAATTTAAAAACCAAAATTTTTCTCCAATGAGCCTGAAAACAGACAATATTTATTGCTTCTTAATTAATGTTAAAGTTAAATGCCACATTTGTGTTGATACTGGAAGCACAAAGAGCTTTATTATTTTAAAAATTGCTTATTTCCGAATTCTATTAAAGAATACCTTTCTTAAGTTCATTCATCATTTTTTCATAATGAATTTGCAATCTTACCTATTTTTCCTACTTGTATGATTCCTGATATAAATAAATTCTATTTATTTATTATTTCTCATAAATATGATGGATTAATAGGATTAAATTTAATTAAACAGTTGATTTAGATTTTAATAGTTCTATGCCAAAACTGCTTAATATAAATGAAAAAGTACTGAAACAAATTCAGCAAATGGTACAATTTGACTTTTATGTCTAAACTTAGATGTATTTAAAAATACAAATTCCTGTAAATTTATCAAATGCATATGGTAACTTTATAGCATTATATACTTCATAGTGTTAGTTTGTGTTTCTAGTTTGTACGGTTTTAGGTTCATCTTCTATGAGTTCATAATTTATTTAATTAATTATACCTTTTGTTAATTTCCTCATGAGACGTCGATAAAAGAAGGTCTGGAACTTTTTAGTAAATTCTCTTCCCTTATTTTGAACATGACAGAAAATCTAGAAATCTCCAGATCACTCATTCTCCTTATTTTTATTATATCATGTAATATGAAAATCGTTCTAGAAAGATGTTGAATCTTCTGGTATCGGCCAGAAGGGTATATAAAGGCTACACATCGGCTTTCGTGAACATTTTAATTTGAGAAGTCGGTAATGCAACTTGAAATTGTTTGATACGTATCAGAACTGAAGTTTCAATAAAAGGTTATTAACAGTGTGTACAGTGCGTTAAAGATCGGGCCCTCCGGAACAATATGTTATTCTTTCTTATCAAAGAAACTAATACATATTGAAGTATCTACAATAATTTGGTTATAATATTTGCTTTAAACGCTAGATAAAATCTTGATACCGAACCTCCATATAGACGAGCTAAATTTTATCAACCACCCTATACCTATAATCTAATATTGACGACTAACTTAAAGCTAATTTAAAAATATTGTTGTACTCTTAACTTATACTAATGCGATAAAACCAACTAATGAAACATCGATTTATATAAAGACTGATAGGTACCCTCAAGTACATAGCAAAGTTAAAAATCAAAAATCGAAATTATTGGCACGAAATTTATATCAAAAACACAAATTTGCCTTGGCCTTCTCCAATATCGATAATTTCTAAAAAATTGGACCAATCAGTAAACAGAAATGAAGAATGTGCATAGATTACAGTGATTTGAATAAGGTCACAACTGAAGACAAATATCCCGGTTTTTATCAAATACAAATGAGTGAAAATGATATACCAAAAATAGCTTTTAGTACAGGTCTAGGGTATTATGAATTGTTAAGAAAGCTTTTTACACTATCAAACGTTCCTTCAACGTTTCAACGCTTTATGAATAACACCTTAAATGGTTTAAAAATGAAACATGTTTTGTTTATTAAGCTGATAATATAATAATAATATTTAATACAAAGTTACACGAATATTTAAGCAAATTAAGTAAAATATTTACTATATTACGTAACTCTCAATTTCAAATTCAACTTGACAAATCTTAATTCTTAAGAAAAGAAGTCCAATATTTGGGTAAGTAAAGAAGGTGTAAAACCAAATGATGAAAAAATTAGGGCAGAAAAGAAATTTTCAAATCCTAAGAATACAAAGGAAACAAAATTATTCTTATAATTAGTAGGCTATTATAGATGTTTTATAAAATATTTTGGAAAAATAGCAAATCCTATGATACGTGGCTTAAAAAAAGATAATAGAGTCGTTCAAACATTGTAAAGAACTTTTAATTTTACACTATCCTGATTTTTCTAAACCATTTCTTTTTACTACGAATGAGAATAATTTCGCAATAGATAGATAAAATCCCTACTGATAATAATAATATACGCATCACGGACTTTGAGCGAATATGCAACTAAATATTCAACTATATAAAAAGAATCACTGACTATAGTCTGGGCATGTAAACATTTGGTCGCAAATTTTACATTTATAATGATGATAGACCTTTTATGTAGCTTTTTAAGAGCTAAGCTCTAAGTTAGTAAGATAGCGCTTAAGATTAGAATAATATGATTACCAAATTGTTTATAGGAATGTTTACCAAAATACTAATACAGATGCATTATTATGTTTTCAATTAAATATTTTTGAAAATGAATCGGTAATTCATAATACTGATGATACAAATGAAAATTTTGCGGAATTTTTACGAAATCTTAAAGAAAATCATACTCATGAAAAAAATCAGAAAAACCAAGTACTAGTATAAGCAAAAAATAAATATTATGGCTGACATACAGATCGAATTGCCAAAGACCTCTGAATTAACAGTGCTTAATAATCAAGCCAGTATAGTAAATACGAGCCTTAATTACCTTGATGAAACAATTAGAAATCAAAAATTGCAATACTTGATAAAAAAAAATTACCTTATCTGGAAATAAAATTTAAAACATGCGAAGCTTTATAATAATAATATCTATCATGTATAATTACCGGAAAATGCTGACATAATAAAAACATTTATGAAATACTATATGAACCCTAAAACGACATGTTATTTCTATTTTTATAATATATAATGTATCCCTATTTTTACACAAACCTATTTAAAAAACTTTGTGAATTTTAAAACTAGTCACTATATAAAATAATATAATATTCGGAAAAAGAAGAAAAAAATTAACATAAAAGTAAAACAAATTATAGAGGAATTCAAGGAACTTATAAAGGCTTGAAACAAATATATATTAGTGGCAGAAAATGAAAAATGGTATTAACGAATTTATTAACAACTGTAATATATGCTAAACTTCCAAATATATCAGACTTAAATCTTATATTCTTCTTACAAAACAGATACACCTAGTAAACTTTTGAAATGATACATATCGGTACATTTATTTTTGAAAATAAAAACTTTTGGAAATTATAAATTTTCTAAATATGAACAGGCATGCACTTATGATAAAAATGAAGAGTCAGTTTGCAGTAAATTAATAAACTTTTTCTCATTCCTTGAATGTCTTGAATAAATTAAGTGTGCAAACGGTGGAGAATTTAATAATAAACTATTAATATAAATACTTAAATTTCAAAAATAATAGTGCACTTTAATGCCCCAAAGCACTATGAATCTAGTTCACCAGTAGAGCGTTTCCACTCTACTCTTATTGAACAGATCTAAGAATTTTAATAAAAACATGAAAATAAATCAGTTGCTGAATTAATAATTCCTGATGCAATTACCATAAAATAGTACTATACATGGTATAACAAAGTACACACCACTTGATTTTTTCCTGGGTTATACAAATTCAAGAGATCTTTTAGATCTTATTCCTACAACATTTTATTCCGATTATAGCGGTACTCAAAGATAAAATAGATGGAGTATGAAAACGTCACAACTGAAAAATCGATAAAAAAAAACAAAGGTTATAGGAAATGAAGATTTTGATTTTAAATTAAATAAAAAAGTATATAAAATAGCAGCACAAAAAAATTTAAAAAAACCTCAATTTATTAGTGTCTATATAATAATTGAAATGTTAGAAAAAACTAAGTTAAAATAATTTTTTTTTTAAATTCTAATAAAACTGAAAGTCTACATGTAAAGGAATTAAAAAAGCCCCTTGTTACAGATGGTCCTTCATCCGAGAAGACAGCCTCACATACCACAAGTTAAATAATAATTCACAAATTTTACCCTATACCAAAAAAACTATTAACCACTGGACATTTATACAAATCTTTGACATGATAAAGTTAATTAACCAATTTTTGGAAATAATTACTAAATATAAATTTTTTAGAGAAAATTTTCATATTTTTATGAATTATAGAACAAACTTCTAAAATTCTTATATTATTACTGATTGCCTAGAAAAAAGAATTACCACCTAAATAAATTAAATGATCCCCACTAAGACACGCAAAGGACGTGCTCTAATAAATGCCTTAAGTAACATGATTAAGGCTATTACAGGTTATTTAGACAAATATGATGCAGACAGAACCAATACCAGTATTAATACTCTTAAACAAAACCAACATAGTTTAAAATCTGCGTTAGATAAATAAATTAAATTACTTAGTTATTCAATAAATAATTTTTAAGATATTGTAAAAAGTGTTCAATTAGATCACTCTACAATAATGTTACTCATTATTGTAGAGCGAACAATAAAATAAAAAAAAAATTGAACCGACTTCCAAAAGTGCACTAAAAAGTGAAAAATAACTCTAAATTTTTATAAGACATTGAAATTTTTGAAGTGTGCGCCAAATTAATACCTGACAACTTGTGATCCGCATAAACAGATTAAAAATACTTTATTAGTAATTACTTTCTTACCATAATTTGTATATATTAGTACTTATTTATTTCATTCAGAAATAATTAGCGCCGACTTCAAAAGTTTCAATGTCTTATAAAAATTTATAGTTATTTTACACTTTTTAGGGCACTTTTAGAAGTCGGTTCAATTTTTTTTTTAATTTTATTTTTCGACTTTTAGTTTTGAATTCATTATGATATCCATAAATTATTTGGACTAAGTATTAATCGAGATTAGTGTACCTCGCAATAACTCCAAGATGGCTAAAAAGTACCCATTTTATCAAAAGTTGTAAATCACCCTAAAATGGACCACTAAAAATTCTTTAACTCTTGGAGTTCTTCAAATACCAATGAAATTGTGTCAAACAAATATTTAGTCTGTCATAGTAAATCCGCTATCTTAAATTTCAAATTAATTTTAGATTGGTGATATGGGCACCAAAACCTTCCAATATCGATATTTAAAGAACTTGAGACGAAATTTTCTTAGCCCGATATGTTTTATACTGCATATTGAGTGTTTATACGCCCCAAGAACCCCTCAATATCAATTTTAGACAAAATCAGAAAATGCAAAATTTTCAGTTCTTCATATTGTATCTTATCAATCTAAATTAACTTCGTATTCGCAATACACGACCGTGAAAACCAAATCTGAAAAGATGCGAATAAGGTAAAATTTTCAACCCACCATATTAAATCCGCCATATTAAATTTCAAAAAAAACGTCTTAATCTAATCTAAATCTAAACCCTTCAAATCCCTTTAGTAGCAATTTTGGATGAAATCCGGAAATTTAAAATTTCTAAACCGTCATATTGCATCTGACATATTAGATTTTCTTAAAATAATTTTATATTTGCTATTTACATCTTCAAAAACGATTCAGTCCCATATTTGAACAAAATCGATAAATGTAATATGTTCAGTCCGCTATATTGGATTCGCCATATGAAATCCTGGAAAAATACTTTCAAATTCATAATTTATACCCTCAAGAACCCCCTATATGAGTTTTAGAGGAAATTGAAAAATGTAAAATTTTCATGACGCCATATTGAATTGATTGAGTTTTTGAAAAAATATTTTAAATCCTTAATTAACGCTAACAACGATCCTCCATTACTGATTTTAGACAAAATCGAGAGATGTGGAATCTTTAGTCCGCCATCTTGGATCCTCCATATTTATTTTTTTTTAATAACTCCAGATTCGTAATGTGCGATTCCTAAAACTCCCCCGTGTCAATTTTGAAAGAAATCGGACAAAATTAATTTTTGTTCACCATATTAGAAACGTCATATTGAATTTTTTAAAAATAATTTCAGATTCGTTATGTACGACCCCGAAAACTCCCCCATACCAATTTTGGAGAAAATCGGACAAAATTTATTATTTTTTCCGCCATATTGGATCCGCCATATTGAATTTTTAAAAAGATATTTTGGATTCGTTATGCGCGACACTGAATACTCCCCCAAACCAATTTCGGAGAAACTTGGACAAAATTAAATTTTTTTGTCCGCCATATTGAATTTTTTAAAAATAATTTCAAATTCGTTGTGTACAATCCCGAAAAATCCCCCACACCAATTTGGGAGAAAATCGGGCAAAATTAATTTTTTTGGCCGCCATATTGTCAGCGCCATCTTGGATTTTACGGCACCAATTTCATCCAAAAATATGGGACCACTGCATCAACTTCCTGAACATAATGTAAAAAATTTCATTTAAATCGGTGCCGCCGTTCCGGAGTAATCGGTGTACACACTTAAAAAAAAAACATACATAGTCGAGAGAAGTCGGTTAAAAATGATGAATGAGGTTAAAATCGGAAAAACAAAACTTTTTGAATTTTTTCGAAATTTAGCCAAATAATGGTTTACCATAAAAATATTTATGATATTTTAGAAAATATCAAAACTGAAATTACTTTTGTAAAACTATTTCATAATACTGTAATTGGTGCTAAATAATTCTTGAAAATTACAAGCTTTAAATAATAAATTAACGTGCGAAAAACTGCTCTTTGAATCAATAATGGAAAATATTCTAAAAATCGAAAATACTCTTGAAATAAGAAGTTATGTTAAAAGTAAAGAAATAATCTTCTATAGAATTTCCTCTTGTTGAAAAGAAAAATTACGATTTATCCCACTTATATCCTTTACCTACTAACTACGAAAACTGTTATAAAACAATTGTACCCGATTTTGAATATGTAATAATTAATGAAAGAGTTTCTGGATATTTTGATTAAGTCTATACATCTTTTAATGAATACACTTCGAAAACCAAAAATATGTAACTTTAAAATATATATGATAATAAATTGATTTTGATAACAAGTACTGATATAGTTGGAATAGAAACCTGCGGAAATATACAAAATAATATATTACTAAACGAGAGATATTTATTACAACTAAGTTTCGTATGTAGCCTTAAGATAGGATGTACTATTTTTAAAGCTTATAAAATATTGAACATGTATTCCAAAATGTTCCTTTACCAAATACTAATGTTAACATAAGTTATAAAACTTCATATAAAAAAGTAAAACTGCTCAATTTGAATAAAATTAATTTTAATAAATTAAATAATTATAAGAAGAAATTAATTTACTATCACTTAAAGGTTGTAAGTTACTAAATATATCTATTTACTCTATAGTCCCAGTCATAGGTAACTATAGTGACATAAATTTCGAGATGGATGAAACCTACCCAGAGGTGTAGGGGGCAATGTAGGAACAAACCCTACATAAAATGTAACAGCAAAAAATAGGTTGGAGCCAAAAGGGGGGAGTCAAAGTTGTGCCTTTGTGAAGGTCAAAATGTTCACCCAAGAAAAAGTTATAGCAATCAACATTTTGCGTCTTGGAATAAATAAATAGCAATATCTCAGCAATAATTTATCTGATTTACTATTAGAAAATATAATTTTGTTCAAAATGACGAGGGTTTCCTTTTAAAATCAAAAAAGTGCAAAAAAATTAATTTTGCAATAAATAATTGATATGAAAGAAATAGCCAATTTTAAGGGCTTTTTTGGAATTTTTGCAATAACAAATTGACGTAAATGATCGCAAAAAGCTCAAATTGTAGGTTTTCAAAACCTCTACAGTTTTATTTGAAGATTTTTTGGAAAGAAAGTTTTTTTTAAATATAGTTATAGTATCCATTGTGTCATTATTAAGCTTGTATTTCTACAAAGTACGGATAAAACTACCACAAGTTATAGAAAAGTTAATTATAACCTATGGAGGAAAATTATAATTTTTTTATTTATGGCCAATAGGCCTAAACGGATACCTAGGTTTCGCTTTTTCATACAACTAATTGAAAATAAGACGTGTTAAGAAAGCCAGGGTTTGTTATATTCATAACAAAAAATATTTTAGAGAGAATCATCAATGAATAAAGAACCATGACGACTAGGCATTAACTGATTTATCAATTATTTTACGTCCGCCGTTACTGAGACGTTGCTGTTTTCTCAATAATAATCGGTGTCTTGTCGTACAAAACACACATTTGTATCAATAATCCAACTAATTTTTATATTTTTTGTTCTTTAAATAAACTTGGAAGATACAATTTACATTAATCATTTTTTCAAGTTAAGTTTTAACTTCAATTTCAAATTGCAAGGGTGATTCCTAAACGTATACTGAAACAAAATTTAAAATATCCTATATTTTATCTCCAAGGTATTTTAGAAAAGCTTGCAATATAACAAAGAATTTAACTTGCATCTTATTCTAACTAGTATTAACAATATAATCTAAATAGTTTACATCAAAATTCTTAAAAAATATTTCCATGTGGGCGAAATATGTAGGCGATTCATCTTACGTTGTTAAAATGCTTATATTGTGTTAAAAATAAAAGTATTTTTACATTACACACCTTTAACGTTTTTAGAAAGCTTATTTATCAAGCAACTGAAAACTAAAGTAGCTATTATTGCCAGATGTATCATATTGTAATATTCTCGAATATGGGATTTTTTTACTGTAATTTAAAAGAATGTGTATTTATAATCAGGATTTGATCCTAAATTATTTTTTCATTTAATCTTATTTCATGTTTCAGTTACATGCCAAGATTTAATGAGTGACTGAGAAGTACATAGGTGAAGGGTGGTTTCATTCATTTAATTTTGAGTTGAACCGCAAATTTTAATTAAATGAGTTCAATTCCAATTATTAGCCATAGATTTTTTGTCAATTGATACATTAAATAGGTAACGTCATCCAACTAATCTTAGTGAAAACGTTTATAAAAGGCGGGTTTTCGACTTTAATGTTATAAAATTTCTAGATTAGTGTCACATTTTGGCGGTGACTGTTAGCTTAAGCCACTACTTCACTATAGTAGCTCTTTATAAAGATGCAATTGTCTTTCTTGTTAATGCAACAAAAGATAGTTCTCCAACGCGCACTGTAACTTATCGTAAGTCGGACAATTTTACTGAAATCCAACTAATAATATCTTTTTATTGAATAGTTCATGATATTGTACAGAGTTTCTTTCTTTAAAAATTAAAACTTCTGTACAATTTAGTAAATATGGATATAATTTAGGGAAGTATCTGGAAAACATAATACTAACTGAATAATGTCATGAAACATTTCAAACAATTTTAAATGTTCGCCATATATACGGTACAACTGTGAAAAGTGACAATAGAAAATTGATTAAATATTTTTTTAAGCTTATAAAATGGAACAGTTCGGTTGGGGCAGGTAAATTAACTGATTTTTCCACAAACTTTTATTTAGCTTCTCTAGTGCTTCGTCTATAAGTCTACATGTCTGTCTGTAACGAAATTCTGTAACATATATTTCACAGATTTGTTAAAATTTCACATGCAAATATAGTTCCGATGACAAAATCGTTTTATTCATGTATCGTCTAGTTCACAAGTGCCATTTTACCGAAAACCTGTCCTCTGAGTAAAAAATTATGGTTGAAGTGTCATTCGATCGATAATGACATCTAGAAAGTTTATGAAAATTTTGGTAAGGGGCTGGCGAAAATTGTATACACAAATTAGTAAAAAAAGTGCTTTGGTTTTTTCAAATTTCTCAAAAACTATTCGAGATATCTGAAATTCGAAAAATGATTCTTAAAGAGCAAGAAATGCCCTAAAAAAAAAGTCACACCTTCCGAAACTGTACCGACAACATTAATAATTTTAACTTTGGGGTGAAAATTAGGCTTACATCGGATAGTGATGCTCCCGAACGCGTTGACCGAATCAGACATTTTAACAATAAAAATTATTTTAACCCATTAAATACGAACATTAAAGAAAAAAATTGGGTATTATCTAGACACATGAATAAACAATAATCCGTTGTAAAAAAAATTTTACGCCAATTTTTCAATTGAGTATGCTTTTGTTAACTAGTTAATTTTTGCTAGTTGAAAGTTAACTTGAAAACCCAGATAATTTGTGAACTAAAAACCTGGGATTTTTCCACTTCTTTCAGCTATTCTTTTAAGGCTTTAGAAAAGATCCCCGTTGGAAAAATTTAGATCTTTCACTTTTTTATTTACAATTGAAGGCATCAAAAAATTAAAAATGTAAATAAAACAATCTAGAATTGTTTTTATTATTTCGATTTTTTATATAGCTATAAAATAATATATTTTTTAAACTCCTTTTTAGAAAATTTCCTGCTCTTTAAGAATCTTTTTTTCAAATTTCAGATATGTCAAACAGTTTTTGAGATACTGGCAAAAAATCAAGGCACTTTTTTTTTACTGATTTGCTTATAACTTTTACAATTTTCGCCGTTCCCTCTCAAAAATTTTCATAAGCTTTCTAGATGCCATTATGAATCCAATGACACCTCAACTATAATTTTTGGACAGGTTTTCGGTAAAAATGGCACTTGCGAACTAGACTAGTAGTCGAAAAGTGATCATCGGAACTCTTTAAAAACTAATAATAGTGTTTGAGTTTTTTTGACTTATTTTTGATGAGATTTTGTGTACAAGGTCTGGTAATGCAGTCAAAAGATGACGAAAGTGGTTAATAAATTTTACTAGAACCATCGTATTTAAGATTATTTTACTTCTCTCAAAGAGCCCACACTGAATTAGGGTTTTCAAAGCCCTTTTAATTCAAGAGGTGGATTATTTCAAATTAACTGGGTAGGAATCTTGCGACAAATCAGAAAAATCGTCTGCGAAATGGCCCAGAGATCATGACAAACCTAAACGTATTGATTAATCCAGTTCTTCAATTTCAATATCTTCTATACACTTTACTTTTTTTTCTGTAGGACATAAGCATATTACGCTTGCCCTAAATACTTACACCCACTCTGCTAATTTGAGTTCCTATGCTAACTTTAACAGGGTGCCTATTCTCTTTGTCGAGGGAACAATCTATTGATAAAAAGTGATCGTGGTTCTCAATACGATTTCTTATGTTTTCATGAGAACCACATCCACCTTCTATAAAGATAATCATTCTCATTCTCTGGTGAATGAAAGTAGATACCCACGTCAGTAGGTATTGGGCCCCTTGTGGATGGGAAAAAACTGACGACCGTGGGAAAATGTCGGCATCCTTTGATGTGTGGCGGCATCCTTTGATGCGTGGGTGGTCGCGTTCTATGGGAATGACGTAATCATTCAATTAAGCTAGTAGGTACTTGGACACATTGGTGCGTTACATACATATGATTTAATTAATTAAATGTGTCTAGATGTCACCTGTCAACTGCAACCTGTCAAATGTCACCTGTCACTACTTGTCATTTTCTTCTGGCTGCATGTCAATTCAAATTATCAATCTTCTTGTTGGCTGCACTTTAATTTTGTTGGGATGACGTCACACTTTTTCATTTTATTAATTCTAGCGAGGATCGAACCAGCTACCTTCGGGTTGGAAGACAAAATCTATAGGCACAGGGCTATCGAAGCCATGTCGCAAAATATAGCAGTTAAATCCTATCTTCAGTCAAAGAATAATTTTTAACCATTTAATAAATGAAAAAAAGTCATATACCTTGTTGGGATTCGAACCCCCAATCTTCTGCTCAGTAAACAGACGCCTTGTCCATCAGGCCACCATCACCACATGTAAAATTCAGCAATTAAATCCTATTTCTCTAGAGTGAACGAAGTGGCTCAATTGACTCTTTGTTGTGTTAAATGAGAGTTAATAAAAAAAAGTATTTTTATCCGTTGGTTGCTGTTGTTTTTGTAGAAGCGTCCTTATTGTTTGAGGGTTTTGTGATTTGGATGAAAATGAATTTTTTGGTTAGTTATGGTACTGATGTATTTAAAAAGAGCCTTAATAAATGAATGAATTAACGGGGTTTCTTTTTTTTTGTGTTTTCTCCCTCATATATATATATATATATATATATATATATATATATATATATATATATATATATATATATATATATATATATATATGAATTTGGTCTGATAAAAACCCAGCGCGTGCCACTTAATATATGATTATATAAGAAGAGTTCTTCAAAATGTTTATAAGTGGAAGTATATATTAATCAAGAAGAACAAGTGACGTATGTGTGTGACTAAGGGTAAGTCAGCTTGTACGAGCTTAGACTGGCTTGGCCTAGCCTAGTCTAGCCTGATTTGGTGCATTCACCATTTGTGAAGCGTGGCTTCATGCATCCATCCATCTATCCATCACTATTTTGTCAAGAATATGGACTTAAGTAGTTGGTTTGTGTGTGTATGTGTGTATGTGACGTAATATGAATAATATTTACGTAATAATAATAATTACGATATATTTTTTTCTTAGGACAAGAGGACTTTTTATCTAAATTCTTTATATTTTTTTCGCCTCCTCGTATATACTTATATTAAAAAAGATGTGTTTTGAGGGGTAGCTGAACACAGTTTGAGGAGTATTTTATAAATAGTAAAAGTACCTTTTAACTATTTATTAAACCAACATTCATTTACAACAAGTGTTTCCAATTCTTTAACTATCAATTATATTTTGAAATTATTAATACCATTTTCATTGGTTTGTATAAGTTTTCTTAGTTTATTCGTAAGCTTATTTACATCTTTATAAGCTTTCAACTCGTTTTCGTATCTTCTTCAGATATCAGGAATGTTTCTTTGTTTTGATCCGATAATTTGATATTTTTATTTGGATTTTTTAAACAAATTCTTTTAGATAGGAAAAGCTTTGAAATAATATCGATATATTTTCAACTTTTGTTCGAATTAATTTTTTATTTCGGTTAAAGTTTCTTATATGTGTATTAAGAACAAGTAAAATTTCCCTATATTTTTTTAAATCATTGACGGAATAGTTATCAGGTCGCGCCTGTAAACCAACAGTTAAAGTATAGATTTCATTTACAACTATAAGAATGTCATCTTTCAACTTTATTGGTGTATTACCAATAATCCACTTAGAATTTTACAGCAAAATTCACTTAGAAGACTAAAGGGGTTAAACCTGATCTAGTTGCCATGAAATTTTAATTTCTAGTCTGCCAGTTTTGTTTTGCTTCTGATATTGTCATAATTTATATCACATATATCAACTAACAAATACTTATATAGGAATATTAAGGACAAAAACCTAGCGATAAAGTCTTGAAATATGTAAAAGAAATAGTTGCATCCCGAATATAAATAAAATGCTCCATTTTTGCTGGTTCAATAATAAAAAACATTATGTCTTTATGTTTGTATTTTTAGGGTTTAAAATTTGTTTGACTTATTGTTGCTCTTGTCAGTTTAAGCCCTCTGTTATCAATTTAGGATGGTTGTAACTTTAAACCATGTTAGTGAATCCAACCGTTAATTTTTAAGACCAAATTTATTTTCTTTTGACAATCCTAAAAGCTTCAATTTTATTTTACGGTTTGCCATGTTAACTCTTTTAAAATCTTATTTATTAATAAAATTTTTATTCATAACCTTTCATATTTATATGAATATAACACAAACATAGCACAAACGTAACATGATCATAACAGGTTAGGTAAGGGTAAGTGTTTTATGTATTGTAAATATTTAAAGGGATTCCGGTCGGTCTTATTTTGCAATTGACAAATACAAAGGTTTCAACTGTTAAAATCTTAAATTAATCATTATACGGAATGTATAGCAATTAAAATAGGATTATTAACAATAAAATAGATCCAGTGTATTTTATAACATTTATAAGACAAGACCTTAACGAGGTGTCAGGCGAGAACTGATCCCTTAACTCACACCCCATTTTCGATTTTTATGGATAAAAACGAAAATTTTAAAAGCAAAAACCATTAAAACATTGATTTATTTATTAAAACCTTTTTATTATTATTATTATCATTATGTTCAAAATATTACAGTTATAATTACACAATTTAAATTATAGGGACTGTATTAAATTTTCAATCTTTTATATCCGTAAGGTTCTGAGCTGCCATCAGGTAAAAATTTTCTCTTGGTTGAATTTGGTTTGTACAATTTGATTTCGGTGCAAGTTGTTACCATATGTTCCTTGGTTCGGTGAATATTTTTGGAAACAATCGGTATTGGATCCGACTTTTGAAGAACCATATTCTTTATGGAGTCAAAATTGATAAGTTTTGATGCTTCGTAGTTTAGAGAAATCCCCTTAACTTTGCAAACAACTTCTTCTCTATTATTTTTCGTAGAAAAAACTTTAAAAGCATAATTCTTAGGACCACCCGATACAAACTTGTTGATGTATGAACCAGGTCCGTAATTTTCCAATTCATCGGTCATATCGCCAATGAACTGTCCAGTTGGTATGTTGATTTCGTCATCATTTGTTGTGGTATAGAGAACTGAGTCTGTATCGTAATACAAAACTCTGTTACCAAGCTGATCAAGATAATCGTATAATTTAAGTCTTGCCTGTGCCGTGACATATGCAGCTATCGCTACATTAACCGTTGATAAAGGGTCAAATGCTTCTTCTCTATATTCGTAATTGACAATAAGGGTATTTTCATTAACAGGAAGAATGTTATTAACGTAAATTGCTGCATTTGTAAACATTGCATGAAACTCTGTAGAATCATTGATAATCTTCGTTTTTGGTTGGTTTTCTTTCTGTCCAAATTTTCCCCAGAAGCTATTAAGCATTAATTTTGCCAATGATCTGAGACCAGAATTGTCTAATACTTTATTGTAGTCTAATTGAACATCTTCTTTCTCGAAAAATTCCTGAATATATTTGTTCTTTTCTTTTTCCGTTTTACAATTTTTAGGCCAATCTGAAGACTCTTGTTTTATTTTAATAAATTTATTCATCATAGCTGTGAACAATCCCTCCTGTCCAAGTTGTTTACTAAAACGTTCAGTCTCATATTGCCAAATTTCATAAATATCCAAAATTGTATAACCTTTCTCTATGGCCTTCACTACTTCATCAATTATCCAAGTTCCAGAAAATGCTCGCTCTTCATCGATATGGGTACATTCGTGTCGATTCATATCTTGTCCACATTCTTGACAGAGGACAAACATTAATTTATCGTTCATTTTCATGGGTAAAACGGGATGATAGAGCTCACTTGGAGGAAGAATCTTACATTTTATAACGCCATCTGTCTCGCTTAGATTTACATTTTTACACTCCTCTCCTACCAGAATTTTCGGATGACCAATTGGAAATTTGCCGTATTTACAAACATAAGGGTATAACGAACATACGTCAGCATAATTAATTTTTTCTCCATCTTTGACCTCATAATATTCCCAGACATTTCCAGTACGACCACCATAAAAAGCATCTCTAGGATTTAAAGGAATCGAAGTAATTAGAGGATGTGTTTTGGTGTAACCTAAAATCTCGGAATTATCTTCTAGCTGTTTTCTAAAATCACATTCCCACATTTCATTTACTACATAACCAAAACTTTTTAATCTTTCAGTTTTTGTCAAGGTTGTTTCATATCTTAAATTTAGAGTTTGGGTTGGATCTTCGAACAAAGGATCATTTCTACTATTTGGATGGCATTTCAAACACCCATGATAATAACATCCGTGAAATTCGAAAATTTCGTTTGTTTCTGAACAAAAACCATCAACTTTTACTCCATGCAAAATAACTTCTTGATCTTTGGCCGCATGTGTAATATTTATTTGTTTCTGATTTTCCATACAGATCATCCACTGAATTGCGATTTTACTTTGGTTCTCTTTCCATCTATAACCATTTTTGGGAATTATTCCTATTGTGTTAGGCCTTAGGAAATTTCTCCGAAATACCTTGTTACAAGCTGAAGCAATGGTAGTGGCTTCACTAAAGGGACATAAATTCGTAGTTGTTAATAGTTGCTTTCTAAACTTTAGGCATGACTTGACTAGAATTTTAACGTCTGAAACGCAGTAATCAACTAGATCTTTCTGCATATCAAATTGATCATTTTTATGCTTTTTATACCATTTTATAAACATTTCTCTGTCTTCACTCTTCATACTGTCGGGGCTATAGTACTCGATTGGTGGTAAAGATCCGATATAATTTTTGTTTGCTTTTATATTAAACAAGTGTGGGAAATAGCCTTTTTTAAAATCATCTCCTAGTCCGAAAGCTTTTGGTAACTTACTGAGAGGCATCGGAAAATAGTTTAAGCTGTCTATAAATTTAATATTATCAATTTGCATCATGATTATTTTTGTTCCTCTCATAATTAATTCGGGTGATAAATCTGTTTTTGTCAAAATGTGATTTAAAATAAATTGGTGATCAAAAGCTTGACCGTTGTGTGCAATTACCACCACGTATTTAAACTTTTTCCTTATTTGTAATAAATGTTGGATAAATGTTCCGGAGGGATCTTCTTCTTCTTTTTCTTTTATAACTTTGGTTCGAAATCCACATTTTTGACAAAAATAAAGATTTACTTCATCTATACATTTATCACAATATTGTTTATAGACACAAAGATTGACCTGATGCAAAAGAGAACTATCGTATAAAATCTCTTCTTGACGGGTTTCCAGATCATAAAATACAAAAAGTACATCTTTTGTTTTAGGTTTGCCTTTATCTCGTTGAATATAGTAGAAATGATTATTAGGAACATGCTTATTACATGTTTTACAAAAAATTTCTCCACACATATGTTGCCTTGGGCCTTTTATGACTTTGAAACAATTTTCACAGCTCCTAATTTCAGTACACACAGTAGACGTTTCGCAAGAACCAACTCTTAAATGATTATCATAACAATTTTGACCTCTAAAATATCTATGGCAGCTGTCACATTTAATTTTAGCTTGATCAGGAGCACATTTTGGACGCTGAATACAAGCTGGACACGTACCTCCACATCTATGATCATTTTTGTTATTGTACGGAATATGACAGTCCTCACAATAATATCTACATGTAAAAACAGCTGTCAAAGATGTTATAACATTAAAATGACCCTTGTGATGTAACAAATTAAGTTTCTTAGGACTTTCACTTGCCCCTTCAAAAATGACATATCTTCCTTTAGCTCCATATTTATAAACGACAATTTTATAATCTTTCAGATATTGTTGTAATTTCTGTAGTTCAGGAATTCCAGATCCTTCTTCGGGAATGGTTACCTGGGCATTTGTCAACAATGTCATAGTCCTACTTGTTTGTACTTTCCCAGCATTTTTTTTCACTTTATCAAATTCAGGGTCTTTTTCAACTTTCGCCATAGCCACTACCAAAGCTCGAGGCAGACAGAGGTTATCTCTGTTCTTAAGCACAATGAGACCTCGTCGTTTAATACACTCCTCTTCATAGGTGTTATAGTTCGTTACTCTTCCTCTTCCTGTCGGTAGTCGAACTGATGTTACCATTAGACAAAACGATTCTGTGTTAAGACCAGTCGAGTTGGATTGATAGACGCTACTGATAACATCCCAAACATCTTCAAAGTTTACTTGTTCGGCAGGACTAAAGCGAATCCAACCTTCTCCTCGGTTAAAATCTTTGGAACAAAAACTAAAACCAACCTGATCCTGAGGTTGTAAATCTTGCGTGGCTTTCTGGATAACTTGATCGATCGCCTCTTTTACCCAACCAACAGGTTCAGTGTCTTTAGGCACAGGCTTTAACTTAAATTCTAGGGTACGACCAGTAAGATTATACCTTCGTACCCTTTTGGTGTAATTGCTAATCATGAAAAATTTTTCCATTATTTTTAAACCTCAACACGTCTTCACTCTGCAAGGATCAACTTTTAAATAACTCGTCTTTATTTCTGCAACTCTATTTATGCTCTTTGATTTGTAAAAAAGTAATACTCACCAATAAGTGGTACCTAATAAAAAAGCTGAAACCAAAAGTTAATTTTCAATAAAATGGTTGTGACAGGTAGCAAGCTGACATATGACAGGTAACAGGTGACATTTAACAGAAGACATCTAGACACAGGGAATTTAATCAAATTTCGTTTCGTCCACTAAGAAAAAATTCCTAAATATTACACAATGCTGACTAGTGTTATTTCGTTTTTAAATAATTATAATTTATTAATATACACACACACACATATATATATATATATATATATATATATATATATATATATATATATATATATATATATATATATATATATATATATATATTTTTTCTTGGGTGTAAAATCCGTTTTATTAATAAAACTGCATATGTTTTATTTGTTATGCATATCTATTGACGTTTCGGTCACACTTGACCTTCTTCAGAATGATTTTTTATAACTATAATAGAAAAAGATTTTTTTTGCTATATTATAACATAAAATTAATAAGTTAAATTTTAAAACATACCTTATATAAGTTTTTGCCGAGGATCACAACTTAGACTACATATTGTTAACACATGGTTCACTTTTTGACGAGATACTACAAAAACCTTCCTTTTTGTGTCGCATCTTTATTTAAACTGAATTTTATTTTATGGGTTCCGGTGGTCAAGGGTTTGGATTTTTTTTCGCCTTAAGGGTCCTTGCCTGACTATTATTTTTTTCTTATTTTTGGAGTGATTTATTTTTGAGATTATTTTGTGTATATTTAATTTATTTGGGGGGTTATTTTAGGATATTGTGATATATTTTACTTAGGTGTTTTGTATCAGCTTTTGTATTTATAGATTTCTTATTTTTTTGAATTGCGATCATTTCATAAAATTCACGCTTTTTTTTATTGTTTTCTGTTTTGAGAATTTTTACATTTTCAAAATCAAAAGTGTGTTGTTTTTCTGTACTGTGGTTTGTCAATGCGGTCTTGTTATGTTTGTCGTATTTGTGTCCATTAATCCTGTTTTTTAGATGTTGACTGGTTTGGCCGATGTAAACTCCGTCACAATTTTTACATGGGATCTCATATACTACGTGTGTTTTTTTGTCTTTAGGTATTTTGCATTTTAAGTTACTAAAGTTTTTCTTTAATAGATTGTGTCCTTTGTGACTAACAATTATATTATGGTTTTTGAGGACATTTTGAAGTTTTTCTGAGAGTTGTGGTATATATGGTATGGAAACATATTGGTTTTGTTGTTTTGTTTTTTGGTGTTGAGGGTTTTGGTTGTTGTTGTTGTAGAATTTGTGTATTCTTTTTTTGAAGATATTGTTTATAATTTTAGGGGGGTAACTGTTTAGTAATAAGGCTTCCTTTGCTTTTTGGATGGCTTCGTTTCGATATTCCGGTTCGGATAATTTTATGGCTCGGTCTGCAATTCCCATTACTACCGATTTTTTTTTGGGATAGAGGATGTTGAGAATTATAATGCAAATATCTAGAAGACCATGTTTCTTTTGTATACCATTGAGTTTTAATGACATTATTTTGGTGGTAAATTGTGAGGTCTAAGAAATTGATTTTATTTTTTTCTTCTTTTTCTGTGGTAAATATTCTCAATAAATTTAATGCCTACCACCAAAAATTACAATTTACCATAGAAAAAGAAGAAAAAAATAAAATCAATTTCTTAGACCTCACAATTTACCACCAAAATAATGTCATTAAAACTCAATGGTATACAAAAGAAACATGGTCTTCTAGATATTTGCATTATAATTCTCAACATCCTCTATCCCAAAAAAAATCGGTAGTAATAGGAATTGCAGACCGAGCCATAAAATTATCCGATCCGGAATATCGAAACGAAGCAATCCAAAAAGCAAAGGAAGCCTTATTACTAAACAGTTACCCCCCTAAAATTATAAACAATACCTTCAAAAAAAGAATACACAAATTCTACAACAACAACAACCAAAACCCTCAACACCAAAAAACAAAACAACAAAACCAATATGTTTCCATACCATATATACCACAACTCTCAGAAAAACTTCAAAATGTCCTCAAAAACCATAATATAATTGTTAGTCACAAAGGACACAATCTATTAAAAAAAAACTTTAGTAACTTAAAATGCAAAATACCTAAAGACAAAAAAACACACGTAGTATATGAGATCCCATGTAAAAATTGTGACGGAGTTTACATCGGCCAAACCAGTCAACATCTAAAAAACAGGATTAATGGACACAAATACGACAAACATAACAAGACCGCATTGACAAACCACAGTACAGAAAAACAACACATTTTTGATTTTGAAAATGTAAAAATTCTCAAAACAGAAAACAATAAAAAAAAGCGTGAATTTTATGAAATGATCGCAATTCAAAAAAATAAGAAATCTATAAATACAAAAGCTGATACAAAACACCTAAGTAAAATATATCACAATATCCTAAAATAACCCCCCAAATAAATTAAATATACACAAAATAATCTCAAAAATAAATCACTCCAAAAATAAGAAAAAAATAATAGTCAGGCAAGGACCCTTAAGGCGAAAAAAAATCCAAACCCTTGACCACCGGAACCCATAAAATAAAATTCAGTTTAAATAAAGATGCGACACAAAAAGGAAGGTTTTTGTAGTATCTCGTCAAAAAGTGAACCATGTGTTAACAATATGTAGTCTAAGTTGTGATCCTCGGCAAAAACTTATATAAGGTATGTTTTAAAATTTAACTTATTAATTTTATGTTATAATATAGCAAAAAAAATCTTTTTCTATTATAGTTATAAAAAATCATTCTGAAGAAGGTCAAGTGTGACCGAAACGTCAATAGATATGCATAACAAATAAAACATATGCAGTTTTATTAATAAAACGGATTTTACACCCAAGAAAAAAAAAAAAATATATATATATATATATATATATATATATATATATATATATATATATATATATATATATATATATATATATATATGTGTGTGTGTGTATATTAATAAATTATAATTATTTAAAAACGAAATAACACTAGTCAGCATTGTGTAATATTTAGGAATTTTTTCTTAGTGGACGAAACGAAATTTGATTAAATTCCCTGTGTCTAGATGTCTTCTGTTAAATGTCACCTGTTACCTGTCATATGTCAGCTTGCTACCTGTCACAACCATTTTATTGAAAATTAACTTTTGGTTTCAGCTTTTTTATTAGGTACCACTTATTGGTGAGTATTACTTTTTTACAAATCAAAGAGCATAAATAGAGTTGCAGAAATAAAGACGAGTTATTTAAAAGTTGATCCTTGCAGAGTGAAGACGTGTTGAGGTTTAAAAATAATGGAAAAATTTTTCATGATTAGCAATTACACCAAAAGTGTACGAAGGTATAATCTTACTGGTCATACCCTAGAATTTAAGTTAAAGCCTGTGCCTAAAGACACTGAACCTGTTGGTTGGGTAAAAGAGGCGATCGATCAAGTTATCCAGAAAGCCACGCAAGATTTACAACCTCAGGATCAGGTTGGTTTTAGTTTTTGTTCCAAAGATTTTAACCGAGGAGAAGGTTGGATTCGCTTTAGTCCTGCTGAACAAGTAAACTTTGAAGATGTTTGGGATGTTATCAGTAGCGTCTATCAATCCAACTCGACTGGTCTTAACACAGAATCGTTTTGTCTAATGGTAACATCAGTTCGACTACCGACAGGAAGAGGAAGAGTAACGAACTATAACACCTATGAAGAGGAGTGTATTAAACGACGAGGTCTCATTGTGCTTAAGAACAGAGATAACCTCTGTCTGCCTCGAGCTTTGGTAGTGGCTATGGCGAAAGTTGAAAAAGACCCTGAATTTGATAAAGTGAAAAAAATGCTGGGAAAGTACAAACAAGTAGGACTATGACATTGTTGACAAATGCCCAGGTAACCATTCCCGAAGAAGGATCTGGAATTCCTGAACTACAGAAATTACAACAATATCTGAAAGATTATAAAATTGTCGTTTATAAATATGGAGCTAAAGGAAGATATGTCATTTTTGAAGGGGCAAGTGAAAGTCCTAAAAAACTTAATTTGTTACATCACAAGGGTCATTTTAATGTTATAACATCTTTGACAGCTGTTTTTACATGTAGATATTATTGTGAGGACTGTCATATTCCGTACAATAACAAAAATGATCATAGATGTGGAGGTACGTGTCCAGCTTGTATTCAGCGTCCAAAATGTGCTCCTGATCAAGCTAAAATTAAATGTGACAGCTGCCATAGATATTTTAGAGGTCAAAATTGTTATGATAATCATTTAAGAGTTGGTTCTTGCGAAACGTCTACTGTGTGTACTGAAATTAGGAGCTGTGAAAATTGTTTCAAAGTCATAAAAGGCCCAAGGCAACATATGTGTGGAGAAATTTTTTGTAAAACATGTAATAAGCATGTTCCTAATAATCATTTCTGCTATATTCAACGAGATAAAGGCAAACCTAAAACAAAAGATGTACTTTTTGTATTTTATGATCTGGAAACCCGTCAAGAAGAGATTTTATACGATAGTTCTCTTTTGCATCAGGCCAATCTTTGTGTCTATAAACAATATTGTGATAAATGTATAGATGAAGTAAATCTTTATTTTTGTCAAAAATGTGGATTTCGAACCAAAGTTATAAAAGAAAAAGAAGAAGAAGATCCCTCCGGAACATTTATCCAACATTTATTACAAATAAGGAAAAAGTTTAAATACGTGGTGGTAATTGCACACAACGGTCAAGCTTTTGATCACCAATTTATTTTAAATCACATTTTGACAAAAACAGATTTATCACCCGAATTAATTATGAGAGGAACAAAAATAATCATGATGCAAATTGATAATATTAAATTTATAGACAGCTTAAACTATTTTCCGATGCCTCTCAGTAAGTTACCAAAAGCTTTCGGACTAGGAGATGATTTTAAAAAAGGCTATTTCCCACACTTGTTTAATATAAAAGCAAACAAAAATTATATCGGATCTTTACCACCAATCGAGTACTATAGCCCCGACAGTATGAAGAGTGAAGACAGAGAAATGTTTATAAAATGGTATAAAGAGCATAAAAATGATCAATTTGATATGCAGAAAGATCTAGTTGATTACTGCGTTTCAGACGTTGAAATTCTAGTCAAGGCATGCCTAAAGTTTAGAAAGCAACTATTAACAACTACGAATGTATGTCCCTTTAGTGAAGCCACTACCATTGCTTCAGCTTGTAACAAGGTATTTCGGAGAAATTTCCTAAGGCCTAACACAATAGGAATAATTCCCAAAAATGGTTATAGATGGAAAGAGAACCAAAGTAAAATCGCAATTCAGTGGATGATCTGTATGGAAAATCAGAAACAAATAAATATTACACATGTGGCCAAAGATCAAGAAGTTATTTTGCATGGAGTAAAAGTTGATGGTTTTTGTTCAGAAACAAACGAAATTTTCGAATTTCACGGATGTTATTATCATGGGTGTTTGAAATGCCATCCAAATAGTAGAAATGATCCTTTGTTCGAAGATCCAACCCAAACTCTAAATTTAAGATATGAAACAACCTTGACAAAAACTGAAAGATTAAAAAGTTTTGGTTATGTAGTAAATGAAATGTGGGAATGTGATTTTAGAAAACAGCTAGAAGATAATTCCGAGATTTTAGGTTACACCAAAACACATCCTCTAATTACTTCGATTCCTTTAAATCCTAGAGATGCTTTTTATGGTGGTCGTACTGGAAATGTCTGGGAATATTATGAGGTCAAAGATGGAGAAAAAATTAATTATGCTGACGTATGTTCGTTATACCCTTATGTTTGTAAATACGGCAAATTTCCAATTGGTCATCCGAAAATTCTGGTAGGAGAGGAGTGTAAAAATGTAAATCTAAGCGAGACAGATGGCGTTATAAAATGTAAGATTCTTCCTCCAAGTGAGCTTTATCATCCCGTTTTACCCATGAAAATGAACAATAAATTAATGTTTGTCCTCTGTCAAGAATGTGGACAAGATATGAATCGACACGAATGTACCCATATCGATGAAGAGCGAGCATTTTCTGGAACTTGGATAATTGATGAAGTAGTGAAGGCCATAGAGAAAGGTTATACAGTTTTGGATATTTATGAAATTTGGCAATATGAGACTGAACGTTTTAGTAAACAACTTGGACAGGAGGGATTGTTCACAGCTATGATGAATAAATTTATTAAAATAAAACAAGAGTCTTCAGATTGGCCTAAAAATTGTAAAACGGAAAAAGAAAAGAACAAATATATTCAGGAATTTTTCGAGAAAGAAGATGTTCAATTAGACTACAATAAAGTATTAGACAATTCTGGTCTCAGATCATTGGCAAAATTAATGCTTAATAGCTTCTGGGGAAAATTTGGACAGAAAGAAAACCAACCAAAAACGAAGATTATCAATGATTCTACAGAGTTTCATGCAATGTTTACAAATGCAGCAATTTACGTTAATAACATTCTTCCTGTTAATGAAAATACCCTTATTGTCAATTACGAATATAGAGAAGAAGCATTTGACCCTTTATCAACGGTTAATGTAGCGATAGCTGCATATGTCACGGCACAGGCAAGACTTAAATTATACGATTATCTTGATCAGCTTGGTAACAGAGTTTTGTATTACGATACAGACTCAGTTCTCTATACCACAACAAATGATGACGAAATCAACATACCAACTGGACAGTTCATTGGCGATATGACCGATGAATTGGAAAATTACGGACCTGGTTCATACATCAACAAGTTTGTATCGGGTGGTCCTAAGAATTATGCTTTTAAAGTTTTTTCTACGAAAAATAATAGAGAAGAAGTTGTTTGCAAAGTTAAGGGGATTTCTCTAAACTACGAAGCATCAAAACTTATCAATTTTGACTCCATAAAGAATATGGTTCTTCAAAAGTCGGATCCAATACCGATTGTTTCCAAAAATATTCACCGAACCAAGGAACATATGGTAACAACTTGCACCGAAATCAAATTGTACAAACCAAATTCAACCAAGAGAAAATTTTTACCTGATGGCAGCTCAGAACCTTACGGATATAAAAGATTGAAAATTTAATACAGTCCCTATAATTTAAATTGTGTAATTATAACTGTAATATTTTGAACATAATGATAATAATAATAATAAAAAGGTTTTAATAAATAAATCAATGTTTTAATGGTTTTTGCTTTTAAAATTTTCGTTTTTATCCATAAAAATCGAAAATGGGGTGTGAGTTAAGGGATCAGTTCTCGCCTGACACCTCGTTAAGGTCTTGTCTTATAAATGTTATAAAATACACTGGATCTATTTTATTGTTAATAATCCTATTTTAATTGCTATACATTCCGTATAATGATTAATTTAAGATTTTAACAGTTGAAACCTTTGTATTTGTCAATTGCAAAATAAGACCGACCGGAATCCCTTTAAATATTTACAATACATAAAACACTTACCCTTACCTAACCTGTTATGATCATGTTACGTTTGTGCTATGTTTGTGTTATATTCATATAAATATGAAAGGTTATGAATAAAAATTTTATTAATAAATAAGATTTTAAAAGAGTTAACATGGCAAACCGTAAAATAAAATTGAAGCTTTTAGGATTGTCAAAAGAAAATAAATTTGGTCTTAAAAATTAACGGTTGGATTCACTAACATGGTTTAAAGTTACAACCATCCTAAATTGATAACAGAGGGCTTAAACTGACAAGAGCAACAATAAGTCAAACAAATTTTAAACCCTAAAAATACAAACATAAAGACATAATGTTTTTTATTATTGAACCAGCAAAAATGGAGCATTTTATTTATATTCGGGATGCAACTATTTCTTTTACATATTTCAAGACTTTATCGCTAGGTTTTTGTCCTTAATATTCCTATATAAGTATTTGTTAGTTGATATATGTGATATAAATTATGACAATATCAGAAGCAAAACAAAACTGGCAGACTAGAAATTAAAATTTCATGGCAACTAGATCAGGTTTAACCCCTTTAGTCTTCTAAGTGAATTTTGCTGTAAAATTCTAAGTGGATTATTGGTAATACACCAATAAAGTTGAAAGATGACATTCTTATAGTTGTAAATGAAATCTATACTTTAACTGTTGGTTTACAGGCGCGACCTGATAACTATTCCGTCAATGATTTAAAAAAATATAGGGAAATTTTACTTGTTCTTAATACACATATAAGAAACTTTAACCGAAATAAAAAATTAATTCGAACAAAAGTTGAAAATATATCGATATTATTTCAAAGCTTTTCCTATCTAAAAGAATTTGTTTAAAAAATCCAAATAAAAATATCAAATTATCGGGTCAAAACAAAGAAACATTCCTGATATCTGAAGAAGATACGAAAACGAGTTGAAAGCTTATAAAGATGTAAATAAGCTTACGAATAAACTAAGAAAACTTATACAAACCAATGAAAATGGTATTAATAATTTCAAAATATAATTGATAGTTAAAGAATTGGAAACACTTGTTGTAAATGAATGTTGGTTTAATAAATGGTTAAAAGGTCCTTTTTTGTATTTTTTTCGCGAAATTGAAGACCTTAAATTTCATTTTAGACAAAAATACTCCTCAAACTGTGTTCAGCTACCCCTCAAAACACATCTTTTTTAATATAAGTATATACGAGGAGGCGAAAAAAATATAAAGAATTTGGATAAAAAGTCCTCTTGTCCTAAGAAAAAAATATATCGTAATTTTTATTATTACGTTAATATTATTCATATTACGTCACACACACACATACACACACAAACCAACTACTTAAGTCCATATTCTTGACAAAATAGTGATGGATAGATGGATGGATGCATGAAGCCACGCTTCACAAATGGTGAATGCACCGAATCAGGCTAGACTAGGCTAGACCAAGCCAGTCTAAGCTCGTACAAGCTGACCTACCCTTAGTCACACACATACGTCATATATTAAGTGGCACGCGCTGGGTTTTTATCAGACCAAATTCATATATATATATATATATATATATATATATATATATATGTATATATATATATATATATATATATATATATATATATATATATATATATATATATATATGAGGGGGAAAACACAAAAAAAAAGAAACCCCGTTCATTCATTCATTTATTAAGGCTCTTTTTAAATACATCAGTACCATAACTAACCAAAAAATTCATTTTCATCCAAATCACAAAACCCTCAAACAATAAGGACGCTTCTACAAAAACAACAGCAACCAACGGATAAAAATACTTTTTTTTATTAACTCTCATTTAACACAACAAAGAGTCAATTGAGCCACTTCGTTCACTCTAGAGAAATAGGATTTAATTGCTGAATTTTACATGTGGTGATGGTGGCCTGATGGACAAGGCGTCTGTTTACTGAGCAGAAGATTGGGGGTTCGAATCCCAACAAGGTATATGACTTTTTTTCATTTATTAAATGGTTAAAAATTATTCTTTGACTGAAGATAGGATTTAACTGCTATATTTTGCGACATGGCTTCGATAGCCCTGTGCCTATAGATTTTGTCTTCCAACCCGAAGGTAGCTGGTTCAATCCTCGCTAGAATTAATAAAATGAAAAAAAGTGTGACGTCATCCCAACAAAATTAAAGTGCAGCCAACAAGAAGATTGATAATTTGAATTGACATGCAGCCAGAAGAAAATGACAAGTAGTGACAGGTGACATTTGACAGGTTGCAGTTGACAGGTGACATCTAGACACATTTAATTAATTAAATCATATGTATGTAACGCACCAATGTGTCCAAGTACCTACTAGCTTAATTGAATGATTACGTCATTCCCATAGAACGCGACCACCCACGCATCAAAGGATGCCGCCACACATCAAAGGATGCCGACATTTTCCCACGGTCGTCAGTTTTTTCCCATCCACAAGGGGCCCAATACCTACTCACGTCAGCTATGGGTCCAAGTTTGTTGATCTGAAAGTTTGCTGTCATTTTCGATTTAATGATTCGCAATAACATATAGATGTGTTTTATCGTTTTCCTTATTCGATCATATAGTCTGCAGTTAAGGTGAATGTGAGGTAAATTTAATAACAAGGATTATTTGGAATCCTTTTTCGTAGCTTAGTCGATGAGATAAAAATTTCATCGAGTTTCGTCCTCAATATATTTCGAGTAAGCGAATAAACTTTCATTTTGTGAATTTTCACCGTTTCGACGCTTATTCAAATCCTTAGTTAATCCTCCTGTTTGTGTTTATACCTGTTTTTATATTGTATACAAAGTGTACTTTTTCTTGTGTCCCTGGTATTTTTTAGATATTCGTATTTCTGTAATTTGACAAAAACTTCAACCGTTTATATCGCATTTTACAATATTTTAATAAAATTAACCCCATTTAATTTTAGGCTTGACATGACTTATTCAAGTCGCTTTCAAGCGTGTCTATTTTACTTTTTTAAGAGACCTTCAGGAGGTGCTTGCTCTTAAGCCAACTTCAAGTCCTCGGTATGAACGTACTACATATTTCATAGGATGTTATTTAATTGTCTCGCCCTTGAGGGCGTAGTGGCATGTTCATGAAACCTTTCGTAATCATCATGCGAGTTTACTATTACTTTTTGGCTAATTTTCAAATATGGCAGATGAAGCTGGTCCCTCTAGGGAAATAAATCACTTTTGGCAAGCAAAGAAAGAAACAACAAAGTTAATGGACGATGAAATGAAAAAATTTTTGGAAGAAACTAGTGACTAAAAAGTGACTAGGAATGGGACAAGTGAACATGATGTTTGTACCGAAAACTTTTATGACAATTGGGTTATTGACTCTATTCAAATAAAAATATAATTTGTAAGTAATTTATCAAGAATTGTTATTTCCGCAACCGATAAAGAATACATAATAGTAATAATCGGTATTTATAAGCTCAAAACTAAAATAAAACGAGTAGTGCCAGGCTAGCTGAAGCTACATATCCCTATTATTTTCCGAACGTGAAACGTGAATAAATAACTTTTTAGGTGTTTTAATTGTAGTAGTAGTAATGAGGCACCGCACAACACTTAAAATAACTTAAAAAACATGTTATATTACAAAAATTATTAAAAAAATGTATATATCCTTGTCAGTTTATCAGTGTGACGTCACGTCGGTCAAGTGACAAGAATTGGTGTTTTGGCGGGAAATTTTAAACGACATTTTAAAATTTATGATTTTTAAAGTACAAGTTGTATTAATTTTTAAATATTTTCGACTACATTAGGTACTTATGCATGGTTTTAGACACTTTCCCAAAAATAGTCAACATCCCAATTGTAAATAAGTTAAAGTGGTGACAAATAGCTATATGGGGTAAAATATACCACCGGTCTTGCAAATATATTTTACACGATTCTGCGTTGAGGTATTAAAAATAGTACTTTTAAGAAAGATTCCGGGTTACTTGCAACCATGTCTACAAAAATTAATTTGGCTTGCAAATGATCATATCGATAATGCACTGACACTAAATGTAATAAAGAAAATATCAAAATGTTGATAACTATAAAAAAAATATATTATTCACTTGTATTAAACAAATCCCTTATTGACAGCATAGTGATTCACTGTTAAAAGGAATTTGAAAATTTTCTGGTATTGTAAAAAAGTTAAATTTTAACATTAACCTAAAATGACTTCTAAGAATTATTGTTTTTCTATTATTATCTGAAACACCCTTTAATATATAGTTAAAATAAATGCTTCTTTTCAACACTTACATTTTTAATACTGGTAAAATAATACAATCTACTCCGATAATGTCTGTTATTAATTAAAAGAGAAATAGACCACCTTAAAAAATGCTAAAGAGTGAAGAATAATTTTATAAATTTGTTTTTGTTTTGTTTTACTACAAAGAAAAGATCCGAAACTTGCTAATCCAGTAATATACAAGTATACATATATAAACTTGGGTGGTGATATGTTTTGGAGTGGCGGCTTGTCCTTAAACTTACAAGTTTGCGCAACCCCCAAAAAATAGTAAATTAAAACAAAACGTACTAACAAATATAAGTACAAATATTTTTTTTTAATTTCTTCGGATAATTTAATGACTAAATTGAAATCAATGTTTTACCTAGATTATAGGTGAACAGCAGTCAATTATTGAAATAATATAAATTACTTCTCTTAATATCATTAATAAATTATCTGTATTATAGTATACCGGAAAAGTTATCGCTTTGCTAATCCATTGGAGCATATATGGAGTTGCCTATCTAAGACGTGGAGATTAATTTCGTCTCATAAGCTTCATGTAGGTTGCAAGTTCACTTGCAAACCTGTGTTTAGTCTGCCTCACAAAATATCGCTCTACTAGAAAAATTTCTCTTATACAACCCACTGGACGGGTATTTAAACTTTGCTTCCTGTCGCGCGTGGTGCTGCCAGTATCAAGTATCGGTTTCTTCTTTAAGCAGCAGTTAAACCATTCCTTTAGTTCAGGTTAGAATACAACCGTGGTGTCTTCTGTGCCGGTATATCTATGCGTAATGTCTGCTGTACCGATATTTTATTTTTTGTAAAAGTGACTATGTTTTTACTTTGATCAAGATATTTTGTTACGTTTTAAAGAAGTTAAAAATGTTTGACGAGAAAAAAAAGCATCCAAAATTCAGTACTCTGTCCCAGACTGTGTAGACAAATACAGTGGCCGATTTCGATTTCCGAATTCAAAGGATTCTGAATTACGAGGGAATTTATAAAAACCATCGTGTATATGTTAGACATTTTTAAGAATCTCCTGTAAGAGAGTCTAGAAAAGCAGTTAAATATAATATAGTTTTTGCTCTATATCTTCCTGTATGTGTAAGTAGCACCAAGTGAGCGCCTTCTTATTTTTTAGAAAATATGAGCGGCTCGTCGAATGGAATGCAAACAATTATAAAAAAAAACCTATGAACATGCTGCTTATGTGCATTGTTATGTATATCAATTAAATAATGTTAAACGTTGCATTCGCCAATAAAAATGTCTGCATATTTTTTTCCAATGTACAAGAGATTTGTTTTTTTTTTTTCAAATTGTCCTCAAAGAACCGCAATACTAGATCAAATTGTTAACAAACGCTTACCTCGTTCGACCACAACAAGAAGGAATTTTAATTTGAGAGTTGTGTATACTATATTCGAATACAAAGACAGCATTCTAGAGACAATGAAAAAATCTTAGATAACAGTAGAAACGTTAGGACCATGAACCAATCAACGGGGTATATAAAAATTCTTAAAAGCAAATTTTCTTTTATCATTAAACTTATTTTACAAAATAATGCCTCAAATTGATTTGTTATTTGGTAAGTTTTAAACAAAACGAATTGATGCTGTTATCGCAAATAAAAAGATATCATTTGAATCAAAATTAACAGAAATTAGAAATAATATTACCTCAAATGACTTTGAACCATTTCATTCTACTTCACAACGACTTAAGGTAGATGATTCCGCGGAGTTTTCTCGGGAAGCAAAAGAAGTTTGTGATACAATTATTTGTCAAGCAAAAGAACGATTTACATTTACAGATCACTTGGTAACAGCCAATTTTTTTTTCGGAACAGTATGTCGAATATAATACATATTTTCTCGAACATAAATTTAAGGATACGATTAAAATTTACCCCTTTTTTATCGAACAAAAACCCCATGCATAACTGGCCGTCATATATGAAACTGAAGAATTTAGATCAATTTCGGGACTTCTTGTACTTTATTACTATCTTTCGCAAAATATTAAGCTTAGTGAGACATTTAGTGAAGTTCTAAAACTATTAAAATTTTCGATGGCATCGGCTGAAGCAGAACAGTGCTTTTCTACACTCAAACGGATAAAAACGTTTTTACGGAATACTATGGGCCAAGAAATACTTTTTGCTTTGGCAATTCTTTCTAAAGAAATGAATCTTATCGAAAACATACCTGATTTCAATCAGCGGGTTATTGAGACGTTTGCTAATGCCAAAGATCGGCGGATGGATTTTCTTTACAAATAATTCACACAGTAAGTTATACGTGCATTTTGTTTTAACTGCTATATTTTCGAAATTAACTACTTTCTTTATGTTTAGTTATTTAAAATATACTGCTTTGTTTCATACTAACTCAATTTTTAAAGACTTTTATTTTTCCATCCACCGGTGCCTATGGCAGGTTTTATACATATCTATGTTTTTAATGTACCATTGGAATTGTAACCCTTTCTTTTTTAACGCACCAGCCGCTACTGCTGTTTTGTTAAAATACTGACGCTAAGACGATTTTTCTTTTTAAATGATTTCATTTGTGTATGCCCCTTTACGGTAGTTAGTTAATGTCTATCCAAAATCTAATATAATGGCGCCGACTCCAGTTGTACTGTGTGTCCTGGGATGAGGTACCGCCGTTTAGTGATTTTTTGTGGACAAGTAATTGTTGATAAAAAGTTTTACTTGACTGCGGATTGCAAAAACAGACACCGAAGTCATTATAATGTATTCAGGGTATTCAGAATATTCAGAAATGTAGAATTAATCTTAAATTAAATACCCTTTTCTGTAATTGAACGAAAAAAAATTATTTAACTAAATAGTTCCACGACAGAAACAAAGCCTAAATACTTAGTTTAATAAAAAAATGAAGAATTAATTTTCATCAAGAAATAAAACTTTGAGGTAAGGCAATAAACACTTCTATTTCTGACTGAACAAGAGTATTAATTCGACAACGAGGACATATGAATAGTTTTCTGTCAATGTCAGCGTAACAAACATTATGTATTTTGCCAATAAATACTTGCTAAATAACAAAATGACCATGCTGACCTTATAACAATGGATTTACCCAGTAAAATTTTATGGAGCTGAAAATGTATCTTATCGATATGCGATTGAAGTACTCAATGAAAAGTCCCCAAATGTTTACATCACTCGAAAAGACGTGCTTAAATTAAAAATTTGATGCTATTCGGGATGTGAAAAATATGAAGAAGGGAACAAAGCAGTACAACCATGATGATGGTAGTTCTTGTCTCAGTACAACAAAGTCCTAAATTATCCTTAAGGAAAAGAACAAACACCTTAGTAGAGTTAGCGAATCTTATATTCAAAATATTTTGGTAAGCAACAGGCGTTCAAACTAAAATTTATTAACAAACTGCAAGATAGCGTTGATGCTCGTTGTATGGAGTTTTAGTTGAAATAGGTGAAAAAATTTTAGTTATTAGATTGTTTTATAGGAATATTATTTTTCCGACAAGGCAACTTTTAAGACTAATGGGTTAGTATCTTCACAAAATTATAAGTTTTAGGCGCTAGAAAATCTGAATTTTAGAATTCTTACTCATAGCTAAAAATTTCAAAATGTGAACGTTTGGTGCGATGGAATGTATCATGGAATATTTAGACCTTATTTTTTAGTAAAAAATTTAAATCACGATTCGTATATAGAAATTTTAACCAATTTTGTTATGACCGAACGAAAGAATATTTAGAGTTTAGATAAAACCCTACTTTTCAACAAGATGGATGTCCTGCTCACTAGATATTACGAGTGACAAACTTGTTAAATATTCACTTGCAGGATAAGTGGATTGGCTGTTTTGGACTACCTGTTTGGGCTGCTCGGTCGCTTGATCTAAGCGCATTAAATTATTTTCTGTGGGGTTACTTAAAGGAAAAGGTTTACAGCAATAATTTTAATAACAACATTGATCTACTAAAAGAAAAAATTGTGGAAGCTGTTGCAACTATAAATGCAGATATGATTGCATCTGTGTGGAAAAAAAGATTAGAAAAATATGTACTAGCAAAAATGTGGAATAATTATCCTTTTATTTCATACTTTATTTCACAATATTGCTTTTAAAAAATTAAAAAGGGAAAAATCACTTATTAGATCTGACATATTTATTTTTAAAAATTAATAGTCCAAACAACAGGTAAAAATTAGTGCTGTTTTTGACGTAAATTCCGAGATGGATGAAACCTATCCAGGAGTGTGGGAGGTAATGTAAGAACAAATCCTACATAAAATGTAACAGCAAAAAATAGGTTGGTGTCAAGAGGGAGGGGTCAATTTTGGCTAAAACAGGTTTTTTCAATTTACAAGCCAAGGAAAGCATTTTGGAAAAAAAATTAAAAGTTATAAAGATTTTAAAAGTCTACAGTTTGAGCTTTTGTGCTATCATTTTTGTCAATTTATTATTGCAAAAAGGCCAAAAAACCCAGAAAATCGGCCATTTTTTTTGGGGGGTGGCAGGAAGCTCTCATAATTCTGAACAAAATGATCGTAAATCGGATAATTTGTTACTGATATATTGCCATTTGTTTGTCCCGAGATGCATAAAGTTGATTACTTTAACTTTGTTTTGGGTAAACATTTTGTCCTCTACAAAAGTTCAATCTCTTCATGAAGGCCTAAGCTTTCATATCTTGTTAGGGGCAAATGAAAAAATTAATTTTCAACCCCTTAAATATCGCTCTAAAAAAGTGGGTGTTTTTTTTTCATAAAAAAATACAGCTGGAATCTCCCCCTTACATGTTGGAAATTTCTAATTTGAAAATTCGATTAAGATTTCGATTCGATGAAGATTTTGAAAAAAAAAAAATTTGGACCAATAGGAGCCGAGTTAGGATTTTTTTTTCAAAAAATCGCAGTCTTTTATTCATAACAATTAAGAAATAAATTCACCGGCATTTGATACTAAGAGAGTTATATTTTTACAATCGATGATCATATTTTACAAAGTATGCGTAGAGAACAGATACATGGAGAAGTGGAGGGAAACGGGCAAAAAAGACTGAGAGAACGAATAGGGGGCGGCTTGGAATTCTCAGCTGTATGGTTATGCTTGGCCTTGACAAGTATCATAATCTCTGACATGCTTAGACGTATTTTTACGTTACGATAGTTGTACTCTTAGATAAAAATAATTTTAATATTACTTTATTCAAAAAAATCGTATTTTCAGCAAGGTTGGTGTACAACAGATTTCACACATAGTAGAAAAATATTTAGTTTTTAACCGATTGAGTGGTACGGTTTTATTCACTGTTCCTGCCAAAACTGATAGGTTCAAATAATTAACGGAATCATGCAATATTTGGTGTATAGAGATTTTTGTTAGTCGTTTAATCGATTTCCTTGGTTATTTTATTGATATGACATCTTCAAAGGGGGAAGAGGGGTTGGGGTGAAATTATCATTTATTTCAATTTTTACCAAACTTAGCCAAATATTGTACACGAGGGTTTTTTTTTATTTCCCATTCGACGGCAAGCGTTTATTGTTTTTGCCTCCTCCTAAGGCTAAAGAAGGGAGGTTGGGGTAAAATTTCTAGTTTTTAGATTTTTTACCAAATTTTTTGATATTTTGTTTACACGGATTTTTTACATATATGTTACAATACTCAACCCGTTAATATAATTACTGAGAGAAGCATAACTTCCTGATATTCTTGAAGGTGACATCAACTTCCTGTCAATATTTAAGACCCAACTTTCTACTAAATTGTCTTAAACGAGCTTCGAAAATGATAATATTTTAAATAGCATTTCTGATGATAATGGAAAAGAACAAAGTTTACTGGAAGCCAAAAAACGGAAAATTGCATTAAAGGAAATTTGCTACAAAAATATTTTATACATATATAATAAATAAATGAAAAAATAAATTGTTTTAATTAAGAATTTGCATTTTACATCTTTGAATATGAAAAAGTTTGAATATTTATTTACTAGATACAGTAAATTAAAATTGAAATTAAACTTATCTGCGTCCATAGATTTCAAATTTTATAAGTACTCCAAATAACATCATAAATATAGCTTATTCGTAAAAACGAATTGCACCAATATTAATAATTTTTCAAACTATGCCAGAAAAAAAAACATCGAAATTGGTTCATTCGTTGCTGAAATACAACGAATTTTTCCGACCGTCGCTGATTTGAAGCTGCTAGTTCAGGTTAGTTCAGGTTAGCGCGCAAGAGCTCGGAGGCGGATTCCCCCACCACCGCGGTCGGCCAATTGCTTTTCGAATGCTCTATTTTACGTATGATTTTTAATAACAAAAAGCCGCACTTTGCAAAATCTGATCATGGATTTTGAAAATATAACTCTTTAAGTATCAAATAAAGTTGGATTTGTTCCTTAATTGTTATAAACAAAATCACTGCGATTTTTTGAAAAAGAATCCTAACTCGACTCCCATTGGTCCAAAAAAGTTTTTCTTTTTTTCAAAACCTTCATCTTGAACTCAACTGTTCGAGTTTTTAAATTATAAATATATAACATTTAAGGGGGAGGCTCAAGTTCTATTTTTTATTTAAAAAAAACTCTTGTTTAAAATGGATATTTAAAGGGTTAGAAATTAATTTTTTCATTTGCCCCTAATAAAATATGAAAATTTCGGCCTTCAAGAAGAGATTGAATCTTTGTGGAGGTCAAAATGTTTATTTTAAAAAAAAGTTATAGCAAACAATATTTTGCGTCTTGAGATAAACACTTCAGCAACAAATTATCCGATTTACTATTATCAAATATCATTTTGTTCAGAGAGACGAGGGCTTCCCTTTAAAAGCAAAAAAGTGCAAAAAAGGTTAGTTTTGCAATAAATAATTGATATGACAGAAATGACCGATTTTGAGGGTTTGTTGGTCTACTTGCAATAACAAATTGACAAAAATGATAGCAGAAAAACTCAAATTGTAGGTTTTTAAAACATTTTCATCTTTTATTTGATTTTTTTTTCTTAAATTTGTTTTTTGACTTGTAGTTTCAAAAAAACCTGTTTTAGCTAATTTTAACCCATCCATCTTGGCCCCAATCTGTTTTTTGCTGTTACATTTTATTTAGCGTTTGTTCTTACATGGCCCACGACACCCCTGGGTAGGTCTCATCCATCTCGGAATTTACGTCACTATTGCTTGGACTATAACTTTAGATTCATAATTTGCAATTGCAAGAATTCTACAAATCAATTTTGTAAGAAATTAAACAAAATTATTTTTTTGGTTCATCATATTATGACAGGTTAAGTGGTTTCCAGCAAAATTATGTGTGGCATCAAGTTTCAGAACTTAATATTTAAAATATCTTTTAAATAGATGGGATAGTCTTCAATATTATATGTTTCACTATTCCTAACAAAAAGTGCCACGACTTTTAACAAGTTGCATATTGGTACAATAATGCTTTATTCATTCATTCAATGATTTATTTGTATATGTTATTTAGTTTATTTATTTATTTAATGTTTTGTTGTAAAGGGTTTAATGAATAGAATTAATATTTATATGTTTCGTAGCAATAGAGTTTGTCCTGAGTTCATTCAAATTTTACTAAATATTTCAAAGTAAATTATTCTTATTTAATTTTTAGTTTATTTTTAACTTATTACAACGACCTTTATTTTGTCGTAGACTTTCAAGAATTTATGAAAATTAGCGACAACATCACACCAAATGGTTTAAGTTAATTGGAGATATTTATTTTTAGAGTTTAAAACCGTACCCAATGTTATTTTTTATTTAGGTCATTCAAATTAAAATAGATTGTAAAATTACATCGTTTTAAATGAAAAAAGTATTTGCAAAGCTAACTAAACTGATTGGGAGTCATTACTCTTTTTGAATTAGGTAGAAAATTTTTGGGGACATAATTTAAAAATAAGTTAAACTGAGATTTGATTACTTGACATATTGTAAAAAGAAATACATTTGTTCTTTAGAAAGTCGAAGGAAATAAGCCGAATTTAAATTGTTTTCTTGTACAATAACTCATATCAAATTATAATTATATAGTTAGCACCAATTGACTGTATTTGGAGGTGAATATATTTTCATTATTAATACGGAGATTCTTACTCTTTAGCCTACTTTTACAACTGGTTCGTCTAAGAAAGATATTTGAGTCAGGTATGGGACTCGATAGAGTTCGTGTATTTATGTTTCACATTAACTGATGTACAACAGTGACACTTTAACCAAACATTTAGTACATAGTGCAATAGAATTTTTGTTTAAATATAAATTTTTTTTCAATAAACATACTAACTTAGAAATATAGGTAACAGCAAATTTATAGTTTTGAAATAAAATTCCCTACACCTTTGTGAATATTTGGTCGGAATGCGACTAACGCTCGTTTTCTATTAAATGTGTTTCAAAAGTTGAAACTTTTTGGTAACTGCGAGGAAGCTGGCTCTCTGTAAATTCATGCATGTTGGCAGTGAGAGAGATGTTTTAATGTCCAAAATTGTATGGTCAAAAACCAATGCGAATTATTTTCAGCACTTAAGGCAGTTAGTTAAACTTTTGATTAAACTCACTTATACAAGTAAAAGACGCCAAACAACCTAATTTACTCCAACTATTTTATATTCTATTATCGATTTTCAATGAATAACATCATCCTGTATCATCCAGTTGAATTGCACGACAGAAAAAATCATTTCACAACTTCCCTTAGTATGGGTAATGCAACTAAACAACTTGAAAAGTTTCGAGTGATTTGCTTTGATATTGCATTTGACCACATTTGGTAAGAAAGGCTGTTAGTTATACGGCAGTACGTCAGACAAATTTTGTTAGTTCTCAAATCTTTTAAGAGATTTTTTTTCAGGTAGTAATTAGTGACTTTATTTTTGACATCTTCACTCCATCATTTTTTTTTATTGTACATCAATGAATTACTGAAAAGGATCAAAAATTTAATTATAAGTTTTAACTCCACGTTAAACAAAATTTTATATCTTAACAGCTGGTTGGAAGAAATTCTTCTTGGCATAACCAATTATTATGTAATTCTCTGAAAACTCAAGTAACCGACAAAGTGAATATACAAATTTCGACATTTCGATTGTATTGGCGTTATAAATTATTTTGCCCGTAGTAGAATTGGGATGCCACATGTTTTGTAGATATGATATCACCGCAAAGCTGTATATACTGCAACAACTTTAAATGCTTTGCAAAGTTTGAACTGGTATGCTGCACAAAAATTTGGAGCAATGGTCGTAGGAAATTACCGAATGCAACCCAGAATAGTTATTCGTTTGGAGGAAACCTGATAAAAATCTTGAAACCATGTAAGAGAAGGAACTTTGGATATACAAGTTTTTTATAGGTACTTTCATAGATGAAGTTTAGAGAAGACTCGCTTTATTTTTCCTAGAAGTGCTTAAATTGTCAATATAGCTCAGCCAGACAAGTTTGATTAAAGTATTCTCTGTCGCACACAATTTGAAAAATGTCCATCTGAAGAAATGCTGTAGTCACTCTAGTATGACCAGGTTGAGACCTTGTTTTTCAGTGAGTATGATTTGCAGTTTACAACCAATGTAAATTTCCAGTTCTTCACACATACTGTTCCTTGAGCATCTTCAAGAATTTCATACATTATATGTATTGATTGTTTGTTTAAGTGCAAAAAACTTAATTTTTAACCCATAAACATGAATTTTTGTGAATTAACCAAGAATCTCAAAAAAAAAAATATTTATTTAAAATAATGGAATATTTAGATGCAGCATTATTTTTTTGTCATTCAGTGTATTTCAAGAGCTCTGAGTCAAAACTATCAAAGTTTATTTACATAAAACTGAATAAACTAAATAATTATATGTATTATGATAGTATTAGAGAATAAATTTCAAGTCTAATATATAGCTCACAAACTTTAAATTAAAAGGTGACATGTTAGCTATTTTATAGACAGATTAAACCTGTGCGAAACATGCACAGAATAAACAATTATTTTTGTGTATAGGGAAAAAAGTAATTCTCTTGGAAAAGTTTGTACCCGTAATCACTGTGAAGTGAAACTTCCCAAAAGCATTAAAAACCAGCGAGAAAACTACGATAATCTGCTTTTAACAACTTGTATAATGTTCTTTTTGACTATTTATCCGTAAGCGTCCAAAAGCTTCATACTTTTCAAAAATTTTGGTATCTATATTTAAAATTTCATTACCAGCTTTTTCCTCGGAATATTTTCTACTAGTCATCGATAGAAGTGTTCAACATAGATACAGTTTGCAGTGTTTTCAATATATTTAGTCACCCAGAAATTAATTTTTTCCAATGATCATCTACTTTGGCTTATTCATATTAATATCCAGATTAAAATGATAATTTGTTTCTATTTATCAATTTTCTCTCATCCAATATTCTCAAGAACTTCATGAAGTATACAATAAGTAACAAGAGTTCAGAACAGTGTTCTAAATTACTAGGCATCAATTTTAATTGCCTCTGTGGGTTTTCCGTCTATATTTTTAGATTCAGTTGATTGTAGTATATAGTTCTAAATACATTGTTCTGCATGAAAATCCTCCCCACCAAACTAAAGTGTTATTTTGATAATTTCTACCTATGTAACCCTTATATGACCTGTAAATTGTCGTATCACGTAACAAAATCTAAAAAACACTAAAAACATATTTTGATTCACTGCAAGGCAAATATAAAGGTGTACCTGTGCGATATATAAGTTGTTAAAACATACCGGGGTGAGACGTTGCCAAAGCTACGTTTTCTCTAAGATTTGGGAAATTGTGCACAACTTAGCAACACCGCATGGAGATGTCTCGGTATTACCCCTATCTATGAAGTTTTAACCCCCTAGAGATAACGGAGATACCCATTAAACCCCATGTAATTCCAAATTTCACAATACCCCGTAGTCGTCGAAGGTCAGCTACTTATCGAAGGGCCCTTGTATACAGGAATTATGTCGTCGTTTCTCCTACTATCGATACCCGTAGAAGGATCAGTATTGGATATTCTAGCTAAGTGCAAGGAACTAGCGAATAGTGCTAGCGTTGTAGTAGTGTTATTATTTTTGCCGTGCGAACATTTTCTGTTATATATGTGGTGAACTGATATTGTAAGGTCAATGAAAAACTTTGAGCCCACTTGTAAGAAAAGTCTACGAGTTATATTTTGGGTGCAAAGTTGGCGATCAAGACAAAATTTGGGCTCCCAAAATTTGCTGCTACTCTTGCTCAAGCACCTTAGCAGGATGGCTACTGGGTACTCACAAGTCTATGAAGTCTGGAGTGCCAATCATTTGGCGGGAACCTCAGAACCATGTTGATGTTTTCTAGTAAAAGCAAACATAAAATTAAATTCAGCCATGTACCTCATGACGCTTCTAGCACACCTGTCTAAACTTTCAGAAAAATACGAAATCGACTCGAAATCGGATAAACTAGATGATTTTAAGCCAAAAGCCAGTCTAAGTTTTCATGAAAAAGACGAGTACGATCTTAGTAAGATCTTTTCGTGATTTAGGTCTTCCCAAAACAAGGACATAGCCGGGCTTGAATCTCATTTGCAGTAGTGAAATCTCTTACAGAAAGGAGTGAAAATATCCACGTTTCGGAAAAGGCATTCTATGCTGGCAGTATTGTTCTTAATGGCAAATAACTTCATATTATTTCGGGTTTAATCAATGAACTTTGCCTTTCCTATAAACCTATCGAGTGGCGACTGTTTATTAACTCTTCGAAGACAAGTCTAAAGGTAGTTTAATTGTTTAATGGAAATGAACAACCATCTGTTCCCGTAGGTCATGCTGTAAATATGAAAGAAACGTACATGCGTATTTTATTTCAAAGCATAAAACACGAGGACCATAAATGGAATAGCTGTGCCGAACTATAAGTTATTGCACTACTTACAGGACTTCAGAGTGGCTAAACCAAATATTGTTGTTTTTTATGCAAATGGACACCAGAGCCAGAAATCAACATTATGTCGTTAAAGAATGGCCATTACGTGAAAACATTTTGCCCGATCTGAAAAACGTCTTTACTGAATCCTTAGTAGAGCAACAGAAAATTTATGTACCACCTCTGCACATAAAACGAGGGCTTATAAAAAATGTGTAAAAGCTTTAAATAGAGAATGCTTTTCTTTATTTTCGAGGAAATTTGCGCATATAAGTGAGCTTAAAGAAGAAATGTTCGTCGGACCCCAAATACGAGAACTTTTTAAAAACGAAAATTTTGAAACATGTATGTATCAACTTCCTAGGTAACAAAAAATCGGAGAACTATAAAAATCTAGTCGACGAACTTATTCACTATTACAAGACGTTAAGTTGCGACATGTCATTTAAGCTGCATTTTCTTCATTCTGATTTGGAATTCTTCTCTGATAATCTAAGTTCAATTTCAGATGAACACAACAAAAAATTTCACCAATAAATTGTTTAAATGGAGAAGCGGTATAGTGGAATATGGACCCCAAACATTTTAGCGGACTATTGTTGCACCTTCAAACGTGAAACCGATCCGGGCGAATATAAGCGAAATAAAATTATTATAAAAAAACTGAACCGACTTCTTAAAGTACGCTAAAAAGTGAAAAATAACTATAAATTTTTATATGAAATTGAAATTTTTAAGTCGGCGCCAAACTAGTACCTGACAAATGTGATTCGTATAAACAGATTAAAAATACTATATTTGTAATTGCTTTCTTACCAAAATTTGTATATATAAGTAGTTATTTATTTCATTTAGCAATAATTTGGCGCCGACCTCAAAAATTTCAAATTTTAGCGTACTTTTAGAAGTCGGTTCAATTTTTTTATAAAAATTTTATTTTTCGATTTTTAGTTTTGAATTCGTTATGATATTCAAAAATTATTTAAACTAAGTACTAATCGAGATTAGTGTACCTCGCAATGATTCCAAGGTGGCAAAAAAATATCCATTTTATCCAAAGTTGTAAATCACCCTAAAATGAACCAATAAAAATGCTTTGATTCTTAGAGTTCTTCAAATAACAGTGAAATTCTGTCAAACAAATATTTAGTGTGTCATAGTAAATCAACTATCTTAAATTTCAAATTAATTTTAGATTGGTAATATACGCCCCAAAATCTTCCAATATCGATATTTAAAGAACCTGAGGCGTAAATTTTTTAGCTCGATATATTTTATACCACATATTGAATTTGTGTACGCCTCAATAATCATGCATTATCAATTTTAGACAAAATCGGAAAATGTAAAATTTTCTGTCCCTCATCTTATCAACCTAATAGCTTTAAAAAATTAACTTCATACCTCGAAAACCCCCTAATGCCAAATCTGAAAAAATGCGAATAAGGCAAAATTTTCAACCCACCATATTGGGTCCGCCATATTGAATTTCAAAAAAATAATTTTAACGTCTTAATCCAATTTAAATCTAAACTCTTCCAAGCCTCAAAATACCAATTTTGGGTGAAATCCAAAAACTTAAAATTTCTAGACCCCCATATTGCATCTGACATATTAGATTTTCTTAAAATAATTTTATATGCGCTATTTACATCCTCAAAAACGATTCAGTCCCACCTTTGAACAAAATCGAAGAATGTAAAATTTTTAGTTTTATATTTTGGATTCGCTATATTGATTCCTGAAAAAATGGTTTTAATTCATAATTTGATAAATGTAAAATTTTTAGGAATTGGAATTGAATACGCCATATTGAGTTTTTCAAAAAATATTTTAAATTCGTAATTAACACTAACAAAAATCCCCCAATACTGATTTTAGGGAAAATCGAGAGATGTAGAACCTTTAATCCGCCATCTTGGATCTGCCATTTTTAATTTTAAAAATTACTCATATCAATTTCGAAAAAAATCGGACAAAATTAATTTTTTATCCACCATATTAGATACGTCATATTGAATTTTTGAAAAATAATTTTAGATTCGTTATGCGCGAGACTGTAAATTCCCCCATACCAATTTTGGAGAAATTCGGACAAAATGAATTTTTTAAAAATAATTTTAGATTCGTTATGTGCGATCCCGAAAACTCCTCCGTACCAATTTTTGGAAAAAATTAAACAAAATTGATTTTTTTGTCCGCCATATGGGATCCGCCATATTGAACTTTTCAAAAATAATTTCAGATTCGTTATGTGCGACCCCAAAAATTCCCCCCATACAAATTTTGGAGAAGATCGGACAAAAATGAATACTTCGTATGCCATGTTGGATCCGCCATATTAATTTAAAAAAAAAATTAAATTCGTTATGTGCGACCCCGAAAACTCCCCTCTACCAATTTTGGAGAAAATCGGACAAAATTAAATTTTTTTGTCCACCATATTGAATTTTTTTAAAATAATTTCAGATTCGTTGTGTACTACCCCGAAAATTCCTCCATACCAATTTTGGAGAAAATCGAACAAATTAAATTTTTCTGGCCGCCACATTATCAGCGCCATCTTGAACTTTACTGCACCAATCTCGTCCAAAAAAATATGGGACTACTGCAGCAATGTCCTGAATGTAACGTAAAAAATTTCATTTAAATCGGTGCCTCCGTTCCGGAGTAATCAGTGAACATACATAAAAAAAAACATACATAGTCGACGAATTAAGAATCTCCTTCTTTTAGAAGTCGAAAGAAATAATTTATTTATTGTATTATACTTTTTTCAATACAAAATGAAATATATTTTATAAAAAAAGTGATCTTGTTTTTTTTTGAAAATTCACTAGATTGCTTATGGTTTGGGTTTCTCATATTTTATATTTTTCTTTTCATTTTCTCTAAAAACTTATAGGTGATCGGTAAAAACTTATAGGTGATCAGTAAAAACCGAGCTCATATTTGAATTCAACACATTACAGTAGATACAAAAAACTGAAAATATATCAGGGAGTGACAAAAAAATTCAAAATGCAGAACAGTGTTATTTTTCAATCTTTACAATCAGATCTAATAAAAAGGTGTTAAGACTTATACCTGATCAGTTGATCCTCTAGTAGACCAGTTTTAGTTTATTTATGAAATTGTTATAATTTGTTTTACATATATTAACAAATAAACGATTATATAGGAAAACTAAGAACACAAACCGTGGAATCAGCAAGAGACATAGTTGCCTTTTTTTTATTCTTGAATTTTTAAGATTCAATAGTCGACTGAATTATTAAAAACCTTTATTGTCATGTGTGGTAGTGGTAGTGAATTGATGTGAATGTGTGTGTAAGTGAGGTGATTATTTAAACTCTTGTTCTTAACCAATCAAATTATTTCTGATGAATACATCATCATTAGCATTTCACTCACTAGAATAAAATTCCGATAGAAAAAAACTTTTCTAGTCCCAATCTGGCCTCTAAAGCTAAATTCTGTATTAATAAGTTGCGATTTTCCAATCTCTGTCTATTTTGAATTATGTATTTAAAAATAACTGAAATACGTTAATTATTTCTATGACGAAGTAAAGGTCAATGTCATCATTTAAAGATGTTGATGAAGAAGCTAAATGTGTAGATCGAACAAATTTAGCATTTTCTTCTGAAATATGTTATTTTGTATTTGATAACTTTAATTAACTCTCATGTATTACTTCCAACTTTTGATAAATTTCTTGGTTATTTTACTTATTGGGTATATTTTTAAGTACGCAGCTGGTTTACCCTAAAGGCGATAATTTATTTTTCATTAGCTTTATGGGCATAATCTTAGACAGGGTTGCCATTGCTACCAATTATTTTCTACAATTTTCATATGAAACTTTGATATGGTACCCATAAAGGAACTGTTATTTTTTAACATCATTGTCAATTTTGTTCTCATAACAAACATATTGTTTATAAAAAAATTGTAAATCGTTTCATTGAAAGAATTTTTGTTGGTACAGGTTACCAAATTTGTAAAAATAGATTTAATTAGTAAATTACTTGCTACTATATTGGTGACCTACATTCGAACTTGAACTATAATTTTTCCTCGATATTATTTTTGTTTATACGTTTAACATATGATTGTTTTAAACATTTTGGTGTAATCTAATTGTAATTCAAATTTTAAGGTAGTTTAATAAAGATATATCACATGTATTCATCAATATTTCTTAATGATATCATCAGAATTTATTGTGTCACAATAAAAAATAAAAATAATTGTTTTGATTGAGCTAAGAATTCTACTAAAATGTGCTCCCAATAGGTCCTATGCAGTAGATGAGATTTTTGGTAAAGTAAAAATGAAGCGTTTTAAAAACATTAGAAATAAATGAAAAATAGCATGTCGTTGTTTTGGCTCACAAATTTTTGGTAAATCGAAATGTAAACATTAACAAGAAATTATAGAAACAGACAACCTTTTTGAAAAACTACACCTTTAGTTATCTTCCTACAAAAAATAATTATAGAATTGTATACTTCAAATAAAGTTTTTATTTCTCAAAAGAACTATTTTTGATTGACTTTAGCCAAAGATTATTATAGTTGCGTTAGCTATAATAATCTTTGCTTTAGCACACAATATTAAAAAATCACTGATCTTATTCCATATTTTACAAATAAAAATAGATTTTTTCGATAATAATCTTATTTATTTTTAGATTCAAACTTATTATTGCCGTAAATATAAATTTAGTTTTTTTACTATTAGAAGTCATAAATTTATTAAAATAAATTAATATATAGTGTATGTATGCAGTAGAATATAAATGAATTTTTACTATTTTATTGGTTTTTATTTAATTTCAACAAAAAATGGAATACATAAAATATTATTATTGGTCCAGTATCGCAAACAATTAAATTATGTGCAATATTTAATAACAATAGGGACGAGCCTGAAACTTTTTTTTCTTATAATATCAGAAGTTATAATGTTAATACTAATTATATTCCCACTTAGTTTTTGCATAACTATGAGGTAAACACTAAAGATGCTCCACAGTTTTTCAAAGTAAAATCATGAATTTCTGTAATCATAAAGCATCTGGCAACATTGAGCTCAGGGCTCGTGCCACTGGAGGACACCTAGATCGCATAACATATGTTAAGTTTTTATAATTTTTTGTTTTGACAAATGTATAACAGATGTAGATCTTAAGAACATAAAATAAGTCACTGACTGTTTGAATGCATTCATTTTTTATTATTGTTTTAAATGAGATGTAAGGTTTTTTACTTTTGGTTTATTTTATATATATATATATATATATATATATATATATATATATATATATATATATATATATATATATATATTGTTGTCACTGAATATTTTCATTTTATCAATATTTAACTTGCATAAAAGGAAAGTGGGGAAATTGGCTTCCAAATTGTTGTTGCTCGTAATGAAAGATGATAAAATTATTCAAAAAATTCTTTTTTTTATCATTATTTAAAACCACCTGTTAAATAGTTATTTGGTTCACAAAATGTTGTTCCAGGAAGATATTAAAGGATAATATAATTTTGTTTTAACTTAAAGAATTGTTGTCACAAATAATGAAAGAACAGAAAAATATATTTTTGGCATGAGACTTTAACAATGAACTCAATGAAAGTAACAAAAATATGAGAATATTTTTATCAATAATCATTACTAGAGTGACATTAACATCGAAAAGCTGCATAAAAAATATATTTACAAAAATTCAACTTAATCGCGTTAATAGTAGCATAATAAAACATTTATTGGAAGAATCATTGTTAAAATTTTTTAATATAGATGTAGCTGATGTAATGTGAATGGGTAGGGTTTACGAATATTTTAATGCTGTTTTTTATCGATCTTTTGTTAATTACAACAAAAGAAACCTGAACAATTAATAGATATTAAAAATCGACTAGACATTTTTTTTTCATTAAAGAAACATAGTATTCAAAAAATTTATTTTAATATAAAATGGGAGAAAAACACTTTGTTTTGATTTTCACTTAATTTATTTTAATTTACAGACATGTTTCATTATACTACAACTTTATCAATATTAACAGTTTTAAGTTCATGCTAACCTTTTTAAATAAATCAAATAAATTTGACACAATAATCTACCTATACTTAAAGGAAAAAAGTGTGGCGACAATACCTGGATTTGATAAACGTATATTACATTTAGTGCTCGAAATTTTCAAACAAGTTTAACATTTGGGAGTTATGAGTCTCTAATGGGTCGTTTAGAATATATTCTGTATGTTTTATTCTATTAATTTCTAAGGATTTCAGCGACAGCTTTTTAGGTTAATTAGCTATGTGTAAAATTTTTAAATCTTCATTGAAATTGTGGAGGTGTCCTTGTGTGTGCGTGGCATAAGTAGAGAAAGAAATTTTGTTTAAATTTAAGCAGTCTTTTTTGTGTTCTTGTATTCTTGTTTTGAAATTTCATCTTGTTTTACCAATATATTTCTTAGGACAAGAGCCGTAACTTAATTGGTAAATGCCGCATTTGTCCTTTTTAGTACTATATTATTTCTTATGTATTTACTTATTGAGTTTGTTGTTTTGTAACATATATTTATGTTTGCTTTTCTTAAAAGAGAGCGAGTTTTCTCGGATACGATATCAAAATATAAAATAATTGTGAAGTTTGTTTTCTTTTCATTGGTAGTCGGGTAAATTAGAGATAGACATTTGTTTTTTATATACAGTGTCATCTACTGTTTTACTGGGGTAACCGTTATTATGTGCTACCTGTTTGATGGCATTGAGTTCTTTGTTATAACCTTCTTTACTCATGGAGATGTTATTTGGTCGATGGACCATGCTATGGTATGCTGCCATTTTATGAAATATGGGATTCGTAGAACACTAATTAAGTTGTAGTACAACGAAACATGTCTCTAAATTAATATAAAATAAGTGAAAATCAAAACAAAGTGTTTTTCTTCCGTTTTATGTTAAACATAGCATTACTTAAAATGATAATGAGAAAACATTATGATGAACTATTGGTCAAATGTAAGCTATGCTGAAAGAGTTAGGGATTCAGATAATAAAAATAAATGTTTTTAGTCGATTTTTTTAATTATATGTGATAAGTTTTTATTTAACATAATCCTTGAACTTTTGAAGAACCTCAGATAGTTAGAGTTATATTGAAACGTTCAACTTAATAATAAAACTTTGCATTAAAACGAATTATACTAAATGAAATTAGTTTCAATTTTCAAGAGAATTAATAATAAGTATAGCTCAGATGGTGATGAGATCCCAAACAGAAATATTAAATTTAGCATTCAAAAATTGCAAAAGTGATTTGCTTCATAATGAATAAATCATAGGTGGGACATTTTCTTGGACAAAATAAAAGTTGCTTTAATTAAAGCTCTGTATAAAAATTAAGGGGATCCAGGGGTTATAGATAACGTCAGATCTATTAGCTTACTTTCTGGATTTTCAAACTATTTGAGTTAACGACTTGTTATCAGCTAATGAATATTATGAAAAATGTAATGTTTTCTCCAGAAATCAATATGGGTTTTTTAGGGAAGATCCATTGAAACTGCAGTTTTTTATTTTGCACAGATAATCTTAAGTCACGTGGAAAAGGAACAATGGCAATGAGGATATTTCTAAACCCATCAAAGCAAACTACTGGATAGAAAACTGTTCTGAAGAAATTAGAATTATGTGGCACCAAGGAAAATACGTTCCTGACGTGGGTTATATAAATTAAAAGATAGTTACAGAAAAATGGGACACTTTGGATAGATCTGGAATTTTGAAGAACGTAGTGGCAATATTACAGAGTAGGATTGTATTAATTGATTTAATTTTTGCCCCAATTTAATTTGACAGTGTTTGCTGATAACACAAATTTAGTAGTTAGCGGAAACCAGATTCAGGATCTTATTGAAAATGGAAATCACTTATTTAAATAGAGCAATGACTGGTTCGACATAAATAAATTAATGTTTAATCGAAATAAAACAAATATCGCAATTTTTAGAACTAAACTTCAAGACTTTAGGATCAGAAAAAATTAGTATTAACAATAAATAAATAAATATTCAAAACAACACTACATTTTTATGATTTTATTTTGATGATTTTTTAGATTGGTATCTTTGTGATAAAAAAAGAAATAATGTATGGAAAGTCATATTTGGAATCCTGCAGGGGAGACTTTTTAAAATAAATGTTAAGAGTAGTAGTAGTAATGGGCTTTGTGCATATTTAAAGCAATAACATTTTTTATAAAAATAAAAATAGTTTTAAATACTTAACATGAAAACAGCACTCACACAAAAAATGTTAACTATCCTATACATCACCTAACTTTATATGAAAAAGACCCATATTACAAATACATTAAATTTTATAATAAGCCAATAAAATATTTCAGATGTAAGTATAAACAAAAATTGAAACACATATTAAAGCCATATAACATGAATGATTTTTTAAATATGTGAAATTTTTTATCTTACTGTTAATTTTTTGTTTCATTGTACTTTCCTTTTGCTTTTCTTCTGAAATCAATTAACTTTATGTTTAATGTTACTTATTTCGTTAACTACTTGCGTAATTTGAATTCAAAGAAAATAAATAAATAAATAATAAAATCTTTCTGTATTCCTCACAACCATTATTTTAAAATAAACGGATAACGTGGGAACATTACCTCAAGTTTTTTAGCATTATTCTTAAGGGAGGGAGACATAAGAGTTTATTAGAAATTAATATTTGTATTATTTTTATGACAGTAATTTTCAAATGAGAAAGAGAGATAATAAGTAGAATTTATTTCATCAAGTGGTTCGTATTTTTCCACAATAGTAGCTTCGGTAAGTAGATGTCAATGTTTTTGTTTAAACGTTTAACTCTACGATAAGGTGAAGATTAAAGTGTAATGCTTCCCGCAATGGCTACACAGTATTTCAGAGAATAAAAACAATACCATTGAATCTTATTTTCAGTCACAGAAATACAAACAATGCATTAAATAGATATTTTAAAAATATTTCTTGTGGCTTATACAAAAATTCCTTGAATTTAGTTTAGAAAAACCCGAACTAAGATTGAACAATGTTAATCAGCATTCTATTAATCAAAATACGATGTCTTCTACAAGGGTAGCTGATGAAGTGACCGTATCTCCAATTCATAAGGTACCAAAATATTGCTTATATAAATTTAGGTTGGTAACTAGAAGCTTGCAAGTATGCTTCGGATTTAATATCTGGTTATGTATTTTGGTAACATGATGTGTATTTATTCTTTTTCATTGACATGAATATTTTAAGTTAAATATATCATTCAGGAAATCGAATTATAGGTCCCATTATTTCAGATTTAGCCACTGCTAGTGACGGATGTAGACACCAAATAGTTTGGGGTAATTATTACTAAAGGATAATTCAATAGCGTTTAGTTTCGACACGACGATTGTAAGGTTCTTAACTCTAGAGAGGTGCAAAGATTTTTATTCACGATGCCTTCGGACTTTACTGTCTTAGATTTTTATCTACCTATATATTAAAAACGAGATATATGAGATTTATACGAAAAGGACCGACGAAATTACTAGATCTATCGCAATAAATACAATATGCAAAATTGAGTATCCAGAACGGTTTTTAAGAAAGTGCCAAAATGTATTATTAGAAGCAGCTGGAATTTTACATTACAAATGTAAGGTAAATGTTCGCTTATTTATTTTTGTCTAATTTTAAGCCTAGCAAAGTAAATTAATTCTATTTATTATTTTTTTCCAGTTTTTCAACTAACGTGCGTTTTTTCACTTTTTTCACCAGTTCAGTATATTTTTGTCTTTAGCTTGCTAAGTGAAATCAATATTTTGATGGATTTTTTTGGTTCGATAAAACTTGTATAATCTTTTTCATTCATTAAAAAAATAAGAAAGTTACAGCAGATATGAAAAACGCCCCATTCCAATGTACTAACTTTGCACATTATGAAGATGTAAAGCTAAATGTTTATTTTTAAAAATATTAAAATAAATATACGTTTAAGCACCTAATATCATCGACAATTATAAATGTTAGTGCAACTACGCGTCTTTAAATATTGGCCATTTTTCTTTATTCTAAACAAACGTATATAAAATTATAATCATTTTCCATGCTATGTTTTTTTTTTTCAAAATTAAATGAACCATCAAATAGGTATTGATATGAATTGAAATTTCAGTTGTTTCCAGCGATATCGTAGTAAAAAAGCTGCTAACAAAAATTAATGGCCTCTAGTGGTGCTCTAAATATTAGGAGGAATACCTAATTTCAAACGTTATTTAGTTTTTTGGAATTTTTCAAAATGGCGGCTTCAGGATGGCAAAGTTTTCCGCTGAAAACAGCGCCACTTGATGGCACCATTTTGTTAAATTTCGGCTGGCTAAACGTTTTAAAATTTTTAAGAACATCGTGAGCCCCCGGGCATATATTTAAAGGCTATTGATTTTTGTTAGTAACAACACTGTGCTGGTTATCTTGTGAATTCGCTAGAAACCGCGACATTTTAAAATATTTCAAAGAGCCAAATGACGTTTGAAAGTAGGTGTAAGTGGTCGCGGATAAGTTTGCATCATATGGAAATTTTGTTTTATCTGTTAATGTTTTAAAAAATTATTTTTGTAGTTTATTCTTGCTTAACTAGAAACAATAATATAACTTTAAATATTTTTCATGTCTCATTTGCTTCAATCTGTAAATGTTAAAAATTTCAAATATCAGACAATGTCATTATTTGTTTAAATGTAAACATAAATACCAGTTGGGTATAATTTTTCTAATTATTATATTTTTAATCTATTGTCACCAAATAACACGGAAAAGTGAAAATACTATTTTTCATAGATTTTTTTTTGAAAAATTAACTTGGTTACTTAAAATGAAATTAATTTTTTTGCACCGTGTTATCGGTTTTTATCTGAAATTCGAAAGAAATCTACAAAGGAAGAATGCATGAATTTTTTGGGAAATTGTGGGAGAAAAGAAAAGTTAAAATTTTGTGCCAAACTTTGTATTCAGAATATCTATAGAAATACAAATAGCCTATTCTTATGACATTTGCCCATATTTCAATAAATAATAATTTTTTCGGCGTTTAAAATATTTAAATGACATTGTGAACGGAAGTTTATACGATATGACAAATATTTTAGGATAATTTTTCTATTTACGAAAAAATAAATGGCAACGATTATTTTTCAAAAACTAAAATAATGAAATATTTTTCCTTATGGGGTAGATTTTTTCGCGGACATTTACAGGGGGTTTCATTAAGGGTACCATATCCCAGGAAGTGATAGCGATGATTATTTAGTTTTTTAATATTTATATCTAAAAAAATTATTTAACTGTTTCTATCTTCTTCTATAGGGAATTGAATTTTCTGATATATCAAGTTTAAATAAACAATCCAGAAAATGGTCTAAATTTCTTTCTGTGTCATTCCAAATTAAAAAAAAAACATTTTGTATGTATCTTGTCCTATAAAAAAACATGTTTAAAATATTATTTTGGAACTAAAGATATTTTCCTTAAAATTTGTCATATAGATTTCTGATAGTAAGGGAGATATTGGAGAATACATGTAGAGACTCTCTTGTCATTCTTAAATTACGAATAATTTTATGTAACGTACACCCATATAGCATCTACATTTCGTTTTTAATATTATTTATTGTTTAACTTGTTGATTAAATGTCTTAAAATAATATTAAGCTATTTTAGGAGGGTGAGCTAAAAAGGTATCAAATGAGACAATTTTTGGATTTTCAGGAAGTTTTAAATTTTTTGTTTTGTCAATAAACTCGTCAGAATTTTTTATTGCGAATGTGGGTTGAAAACTGTTTAATTGTGGTAATATGCCATTTGATTTTTTGGCTATATATGGCAAGGGGCATTAACGTGAGATACAGCTAGTCTGAGAATATTGGGAATTTTAAGTACACCATAAAGTATGAGATGAGGGTATCCAAGGGTTCATAGTTTTGTATCGATCAATTTGATTTTCTATGATATGTGGACTGTTTTTAAGTATGTTAATTATTTTAGTTTGGGATTCGATTTTATTTGTATATTCTATGTTGGTTATTACTATAATTGTGTTGCCTTAATCTGCTTTGTATGGGATTAGGTTATTTTTTGATAACTTTTATTTTATATTATTCATGAGACCAATTTGTCCTTTTTTATGATTAGCTATATATGTATTATTGAAGAGTTTGACTATGAAAATTTTATCATTTAAAGTAATATTTTCAATAGATTTTAAAGCTAGTTCTGTGTTTATAGTTAGAATTTAATACTAGCTTCAAAAAATTCCTTGAACATGCTGATTTTTTTTTAAAGATCTTACCTCTATCAAAAGTTATGCGAGATCAAAGATTAAAATAAATATATAAAAGTCGAATTAATAAATTCCTTTTGTTGCGGTAGGTTAAAAATAAGAATTAATTACTGAAAACTATCTAAAAGTAGTTTATAATAGCTAACGCTCTTAACTATAATAATCTTTGTTAATACAAAAGATTGTTCTAACTAATACCCATGAGATTTGAAACGCCTCATGGTGATCCCAGTTTTTTTAAGTTGATGAACCTAAAAATATGATTTTTAAATTTTTAAATTACCGTGTAACAAGTTTGTTTTAACTATACTGGGATTATTTGGAACGAGTGTCTTGGAACACTGCCTATTCGAAATTTCAAAAATATTTTGTCTGGTATTTACCATTTTGGTGATTTTTTATATTACGAAAATCTTGAAGTAAAAAAATACACACGAGAAATATAATAATTATCTAATTTATATTTAATATTAGAACTGTTCCATGGTAACAAAATATTTTAACGCTCATTCTTTTTCTAGTTCGGTCTTCTATTCTAAAATATTTATAATAACTAAAAATGAGGCATTGTCCTAGTTTCTGAACGTATCTTGAATTACTGTACAGCATGTAACAAGTCTGAATCGACTTGATTTAATAAAATCGTAGCAGTATGTTATGAATTCTTATTGTATATACTAAACTAACAAGTTCTAAGCGACGAAAAGGCATTTATGTATTTTGAAAAAACGCAAAATTGTTGTTCTATTAGTTACTCACATTAGCGATATACCTGAAACAAATTTATTTTGTTGTTCTGAAAATCAGCCGTATGTTATATTTTGGAAAATTTTTTGCCTTACGAATTTTGGGAATATTATTTATGAAAAATAGATTATCTTAAAGCAACAAGTGTCCAATGCCAAAATAAATAATTGATGTCACGACATTTGAATAGTTTAAACTCGTGGAGCAATATTTATTCCAGTTATGCCCTTAGTTCTTTAGCGGTAGTTCTTTTATGTTTTATGTGGCCATCTAAGCTAATTATGCACGCATAGCTATTTTCTGGTCATAACGCTTAGTTACTATACCAGAATTACAATAGTGGTGTAAATAAGATCGACTAAAAAACCGTTCATGTATATTTCAATATAGTAAGGATACTTGTCAAATTAGGAAGATTTGTACTCATACCATTAAACTGGCTTAAATGCATTTTAGGTTTGATTTATATTTCCACAAAACTATTTTCATTATAAAAGATCATTTTTATGATAAATATGTTTTTAAGTAGAATATAATAGATTAGAATAATATAGTTTTTAGATTTAAGGAATGATGATAAATTTTATAATCATCTTAAATCTGTTTCAATATTTTAGATAATACACGGGAAATTTTTAAGATGGAGGCTACAACTTATTGCCTTTATTACGTTACGGCTAGGCAGTAGTATATAGGGAAAAGTGTCCTATAATAATATATACGCTAAAACAACATATCTACAATAAATTCAGGACTCTGGTAGTCCACCACCAAGGGTAAAATTTCTACTTGAACCTACTCCTTGGGTTAAATTTTTATCCACGATGTTTTTTGGGTATGTGTATTTGATATATTCACCTTGGTAAACGAAAAACATCTTGACCGACGACAAAGTTCTATTTTATTTGAGATTTCAGTACGGATTTTAGCAAACCCGTAAGTATATGTATTTTTACATATAGGCCAGAGTAGAGTTTATATATTAAGATAGTGTACAGTAAAGATAATAATATATTAAATTACACTGTTAAAAATAACCTTTGATACAATTTGATACAAATTTAATGTCAATTCTACATAAAATTTAACGATTTTATACCAAAATCGTGAATAATTTACATTTACTTTGAATTTAAAGCAGTTTATTCAAATATCAGTTCATTGTACATTAAATTTGATTAAATGGTGTCTTAAATTTCAATAAAGTAACTGAGATATATTTTAACATCTGGACATTAAAATTAATTCACATATACCCGACTAATAAAGAAATTTACATTATTATCTAATATACATTGCACGAGATTTCGGGAGATGGCGCAACTTGTATTGAACTGTTTGTTTAGTATGACATAAGTTGCTTAAATGATTCAATCTTCTTATGGTGAGGTATTTGCCTCGTATTGACGGAAACCAATGAGTTCGAAACCGGTCTATATAGCGAACAATACCTGTGGGAAAAATGTCCACATTTTTCTGGTAGTTTCAGCATTTTTTGAAATTGTATTAGTAGTGAGCATTACCCGATGCGCTCAATCCCCCACTCCTTGACCTTAACCTTGACCTTGTCCACTTCTTTGACCCCGCCCTTGATCATGATAGTAGACCTTGCGTCGATATGACCTTCACATTAAAAAAATGTTATGTTCAAGGTTGTGTGTGACTTTGACATTGACCTTGTTTGAAGTTACCTTAACTTTGCTGGAGGTCATCTTGGGTGTATGACCTTGAAGTTATGTGGCGTAGTTTAGGGCGATCTTGAATAGTTTTATATATGGTATGAGGCAGTTTCATTCATCAGTTGTCTCTGACTTGCATATGTAGTACATATATTATTTTTTGACAAATCATGGCATATGTTTGTGAAAATTGCGGTTCTAAGTTTACCAATAGTTATAATATGAGGCGTCATAAAAGAGAATCGTGTGCGGTGAGATTTAATGAATTGCCAGGAGGAGAACGGCTCCGAATTGAAGAGTGTATATCGGTAATTCCAGTAATTAATTGCGCTACATGTAATGTGAATGTTCCAGTAAATCATATGTGAGCACGTCAACGAACACAACAACATAAAAAGAATTCATGTTTGCGGGTATGTCATGGTGTGCAACTCGTTGAATGTGCTTTTAAAATGAGGATTGCAACCTATCGGGTTAGCAGTGATATGGAGCATTCCGACTATGTAATGTTTTTTTGCAGACATTAAATCGAAGGTGGTGAAACTTGTTAATAATATATTAAGTGTGCATCATGCTTTAAAAATTGTTGCTGTTGGTGAGTACGCAGGCGACATAATTTCAGGAGAAAGATTCAGGTATGTAAAAATCAAAACTCGATTTTATAGTTTTTTCTAGTTATAAGATGGGCTCTTGTGCGAATTTTATACTTGGAAGTTAGCATCAACAAGTATACGCCTATGAGTGGCTCATCATACATCAAGTGGCCGTGTTGTATTGAAAAGAGAGGAGCTGTCGTCAATCTAATCAACCAGGACGAATTTTGCTTTGCGTGGGCTGTAACATCAGCATTGGTTCCGCCAGCAGCAACGCTTTCACAGCTGACATCCTATCCCCATTTTTCAAGACTACTAACTTTAACAGGTATGGATTTTCCATGAAAATTACGTTACATTAAAAAACTTGTGGAAATGAACAACATATCCATTAACGTATACGGTCTCGAATCTAAATACGAAAATAATAAAGTAATAGATGAAGTTATTGGTCCACTGAGGTATGCGTCAAGAAAGTTGGATAGACATGTAAATTTATTATTAATTACAAAAGACTGTAGTAGTAAAGATGGCGGTGAACATTTTTGTGATTCGACTTGTCCAAAAAGTCATTATTGTTGGCTTAAGGATTTATCACGCTTAGTTTCAAGTCAAATTAGTTGCTAATAACATCAAACATATTTTTGTGATGCTGTCTCACTAATTATAGTACACCATCAGCTTTAACTTTACATCAATACTACGATTGTAATCACATTTTCACGCAAACACCCTCAGTGGATTTAAAAATCGATAAATTTGGAAAGAGTGTGCCGGAAAATATTTTAAAATTCAAAGGCATAGAAAAGCAAATGCGAGTTCCATTCATGGTTTATGCAGATTTCTAATCTGTTTTAAAACCTGTTGAAACGGTACAACCAAACCCACAAAATTCTTACATAGTAAAAAGTTTTAAACATGAACCATATTTTTTTGCTTATTTAATTAAATGGTCTTTTGACGACTCAATTTCGAAATTTGAGCTATTTCGGGGGAATGATGCAGCTCAAGTCTTCGTGGATCGTATCGAATGTAATTTAAGGGCTCTATGTAACACATATTTAAAATACATTACGCCTATGAAACCGTTAAAGCCTGAAGAAAAAAGGGAGTTTAATGGTGTTAAAATATGTGGTACATGTGAAGGCCTTTTTGAAGACAGTGAGATTAAAGTAAGAGATCATTGTTACATAACTGGTGCAAAAAGATTTGGTGCTGCACATTCCGTTTGTAATTTAAATTATAAAGTACCCTCTTTTATGCCTATTATATTTCATATCTTAAGCGGCTACGACAGCCATTTATTTATAAAAGAGTTATGTAAATATGGGGATAAAATTGATGTTTTTGCTCAAAGTAAAGAAGGTACATATCCTTTACCCAAAGCCTTTATGTGCACGATTATTTTGATAATAAATGTGGAAAAGTCAAGAGGAAATATTTAAAGTTGCGGTTCATTTACAGTTTTAAATTTCTGTCAACATCTTTGGAAAATTTAGGCAGCGGTTTAAATGACGATGATTTTATTGAAGCGCGGAAACATTTTTCAAATATCGAACAATTTAATTTGATGCGTCAAAAGGGTGTTTTACCCTATAGCTTTATTGACTCTATAGAAAAAATGACAAATACATGTCTTCTAAGTAAAGATCAATTTTATGATAATTTACGGGAAGAACACATTAGCGATGAAAGCTATAGAAGAGCAAAAGAAGTATGGCGCTTGTTTGGGTGTAAAACTTTTGGAGATCTGTTGCTATTGTGCGATGTTTTTGAGCAATTTTGGAATAATTGTTTAAAATTCGATAAATTGGATTCGGCACACTACTATACCCTTCCAACTTTGTTTTTGACTGTATGTTGCGTATGACTAAGGAAGAGCTAGAGCTCTTAACTGATAGAGACATGATACCTTTTTTTAAGAAAGGTATACGCGGCAGCCTAAGCCAGTGTACAGAAAGGAAGCACATCGCTAATAATTTTTATTTACCAGACTTTGACCCAACAAAACCTTCTTCATTTATAACATATTTTGATACTACAAATCTATATGGTCATAGTATGTCACAAGCATTACCATATGGGGATTTTCGATGGTTAACAAAGCGCGAAATACACAATTTAAATATTATGGTTGTTGGTGATGATAATTTACATGGCTACGTTTTGGAAGTGGATGTACATTATCCGACTGAGTTGCATGATGCATATTCGGATCTTCCATTTCTAGTAAAAAGTATCATACCGCCAACAGAAAATGCCAAATTGTCGAAATTAATTCCTAATTTACAAGATAAAAGAAAATAAATTGTACACTATAGAACTTTAAAACAAGCCATCGCCAACGGCTTAGTGGTAATACAAACTCATCGACTATGACAGCTTAACCAATCAAAATGACTAAAAACGTATATTGATTTTAATATCAGTTTACGTAACAAGGCAACCACAAAATTTGCGAAAGACACTTTTAAATTAAAACATAACTCGATTTTTGGCAAAACTATGGAAAATGTGGAAAATCGAAAGGATATAAAATTGTAACGCATTGGGAAAACAGTGTAGGCAAAAGTGGAGCTAGAGCACTAATATCCCACCCCAATTTCAATAGTAGCTCGATATTTACCGAAAACTTTGTTGCTATACATATGAATAAAGTTAAAATATTATACAATAAACCAATTTATATCGGATTTTTCATATTAGATATATCGAAGACTGTAATATATGATTTTTATTATAATTTTGTTAAATCCAAGTTTGGCGATGATGCTTCGTTACTTTACACCGATACTGACTCCCTTATTTCAGAAAACTCCGAAAAATTTGATACATTAAATTACCCCGAAATAAATAATTTCAACATAATTAAAAGTAATTCTGTAGTTAGTAGAATGAAAGATGAGTTTCCTGTTGATCCGATAATAAGTTTTTATGGTACCGGCACGAAAGCTTATTATGTAAGGTCCATTAATAATGAATTTAAAAAAGCCAAAAGTATCAAAAAATCTGTTATCGAGGAAGACCTTCATCAGAAAGACTACCATAAAATTGTTGAACGGGGTGGTTTGATATTAAGAAAGATGAAGACATTTAGAAGTGAATTACATAACATATATACCAACATAATAAATAAAGTAGTATTATCATATAGCGATGATAAACGTTATGTAATTCCCAATTCAACCAAAACTTTATCTTGGGGACATGCAGACATAGATTTTTACAAAACAGACCCGGAAGAAAATTTTGCAAATTTAGTCACTGTGTTGGAATCATTGCTAAGTCAGGACAGCACGTAATCTGGAAAATCCATATTTAATTATTTGTATTGTTTTTGTTAGTTCCATTGAACATAGAACATTAATATATAACGGTAGTATTGTATTTTTTTTTATAAAAAAACATGTATTCATTACTTAATTGCTTTTTATTCAACCTTTATTTTAAAATTATAAATATAATGAAGTATTAAACAGTAAGTTAAACGCACAGGTTCACGAGTAAATGTTTAAAGTGGAGCAGTTTTGTTGACAATATCCTCCATAGTCTTTTCAATTTTCAAATTCTAGAATTAAGTTTATCACGCAGTTCTTCTTGTCTAAGTTCATATATTGCAATAACAGTATCATCAATGTATTCTCTAAGTTCTTGAGAACTTTCAATTAATTTCTTGCATACATAATCTTCAAGTTGGTTTTTGAATATATCTTTAATAACAATTATTGAGTCATGTACAATTTCCGCGGATCTTGCACACACTGAGCAAGGTTATTGTCGACATAACTTCGTGTAGCCGCATCGTCTCTTTCCAGAGGTTCCGCTAACTAGCACAATCTTTTGGTTCCCATGTCGTAACTTCCATTAGGTGTAAGTTTAAATCCTATTCCTGAAGGTCCGCGCATTAAGTTAAAATCCTTAAATTTTCTTTTGCGGCCGAACTTATCAATAGTGTTTACTTCTGACATTGTTATTTAAGACTGATTTGAAACCATTACATTTCACCCTAATATATGGTTCTATTTTATCAATAAACAGACTATGCAGAAAAATATGTATTGCAAAACGTAGCTTAGGTGATGTTTAATAAATACATACACATTCACCTTACTATTGTTTTATTGTTAAAAAATGAAAATATAACAAAAGAAAATAAAAAAATTCACTTTACTTTTTATTATTAATAAATCAAAATACAACAAACAAAAAAATAAAACACATAAGTTAATTTCTTCTGTACAGGTAAGCTTCCTCTATGACCCAATTCCTCCTCTGGATGACGCGTTCATTAATGTCCTTGCCCTGGTATTGAAATAGTCCACAAAAACCGCATTGTACATATTTGACCCTGAGAAGGTCAATGTAGTTGAAATCGTGTGTGAAATCATTCCGCCAGCAGATACCTTGCCTTTTACAACGATGACAAATTAAACAAAAAGCTCTTGATATATGTCTGTATGTTTTGGCTCCTTCACCAGGTTGTTCATCTGTTGGCAACATGATGTTTGAATATGTTGTACTTTTCAAACGCTGTACTCTATTTATGTGTTACTTTTTAAAATAACCTTGACAGGGATAAAAAAATCCTTGAAAATTACAACCTCGAAAATGACATTGCCGGTTACGTTGGCCTTGACCTTCGCCTTTCATCTGACAAGTTTAATACTATATTTATATGTTACTTTTTAAAATAACCTTGACAGGGACGAAAAAATATCCTTGAAAATTACAACCTCAAAAACGACCCTGGCATTGTCGGTTACGTTGGCCTTGGCCTTGCATTCAACAAGTTTAAAAACTATACTTGTAGCATCAAACAAAAGGAATAAAGATGGTGTAGAGGGGGAAATAGGCACATAAGCAGACTTGCTAGCTAGAGCTCCTCACAGTTCGTTAGAACACCAAACAGGGCAATAGTAAGTTCAAGTCGAAGTTAAGTAAAGTAAGAAAAAAACGATGATGTCTTCAAGAGCACAAAGCGTAAGTTCACTCTTGGACGGGCTTAATGTGAGTTGTGGATCCCAGAAAGACATGTGGTCTGGAAGTCTTAACTCCAGGGTTGTTCGAGAATTGGCACAGGGAGAAAAAGGATGCCGAAGACAAAGCCCTCGACGATGGGATGAAGAGTTGGTGCAGTCGGCGGTGTAATTTCTTCAAAGTTGGAGTGAGGAGAAGAAGCCAAAAATCAAAGTTCTAAGTGATGTGGTTGTGCGAAAAGCGTCGCGTAAAAATCGGGCACCTTCTCCAAAAGCTTCAAAATTGCTGAAGCTGTTGACAATGCCGAAATTGGAAATCGCCAATAAAACAACATTTTATTCGGCGATTAAAGGTGTAGGGCAGTCGGAAAAGAAATTTACCTTCAAGAAACCAAAGACGCCCGCACCGTTACCCGATTTCTTGTCAACACCATCACCACCATCGCGACCGATAGAACCATTGTCCGTCGAAGTCAAGGTAGTTGAAGGCGATGATGAACCAACTCCACTAACACCGGCCAGTGTAGAGGAAGTGTCGGAGGTAAAGTCGTCACCAGTGAAGACTGATGCGCCACTGTCTCCGATATTGAGATGTCACAAACTAATAAAGAGGCGGTTGAAGCAGTGTTATGAAGGCGAAGAAGCATCTAATGTTGTCTCGCCTTCGTCACTGAACGAAACTGATGCTTCAAAATGTTCTGGGACATCTCAACCTGAGTGGGCTGAAGACTTTACCAGCTCGCAATAGAGAAAACTATCAGACATGTGACGAGTGAAAAAAAAAATTAATTACCAAAGTAAGTGAGAATGACAGTGCGATAGTTGAACTTGAAAAACAATTACTAGAAATATAGAAACAATTAACAGTTAGAAAAAGTGCGGGTGATCGGTATAAAAGACAATTGACGGACTTTAGTAAGTTGTGTAGGAGGTGTAAAGTAGTTATAAGTATTAGTTTATAATTTATAGTATTAAGTTTGTAAATATTTTTTGTAAATGTATTTTGTAAATTAATAAAAGAATGTGTTTGATAAAAAGACTTTTATATTTTAACCAATGTTTTTTTATAAATATATATTCTTATATATAGAATAAAAAATTGCTTGAAAATATACTTTTTGGTGTTATATTTCGTATAGAACCTTTCATGCGTAATATTAGGTAGTAAAGAAAGTGTCAATAATCCACTAAAACTACCTAATAGCTGTAATTATTTTTTCATTATATTTACAACTATGTTAAAACATATTTCGGTTTAAGAAGTTCAGGTTCTGTAGCTAGAACTTCTAATATTTTGCATCTCAGTATTGTATGTTTTTTAAAAAAAAACATAAAATATTAGTTACAAGGTATTATAACCAACTAAAACTACGATCAAAGTATTTTGTGGTCCTGAAAAGGACCGTTTTGTTGAGTTGCAGAAACATGCGAATCTTTACGGTGTTGTAGAGTCGCACGGTGCTTCAACGGTGGCGTTGTTATCTACCCATTGGATTATAAAGTCCCAGAGTGCATCTCATCTAGGATTATCCAAATCACATTGCAGTCAATTGTCCGTGGTAGAATTTACCACCGGATATTGGATTGGTTGGTCTTGCTCATTGGGCATTTTGATTTCAAATGATTGTAATAAGTATTGGTGGCCGTATATATAAAGACAAATTAGTGGTGGCCGTAGCGACAAATGTCTTATTATGTATTGGGATCAGAGTTGTATGTGGTCTCATATACGACGAATAACTTTGCCGGTACCACCAGCACCTAAAATTTAATACTTTGTATCCGATATTTTATGTTTTATAAATACAATATTAGTAACAAAGTACTAATATGAACAAAGTATTCTGTGATCCTGAAAAGGATTGTTCTTTTGTGCCCTTAAAAAAGGCTGGGGAGGGTGTGAGGCTTATGGTGGCACATCTTCATCGACCGACCACCAGCTCGAAGAGTCGTAAGAACTCTGGGGATCTTCGAGCGTCTACGATGCTGGAATTTCCAACACCGCGTACTCCGTTGAGTCCGTCTCTGGCTGCGGACTGTCGTCTTCGAGGCGCTGAAGTACCTAGTCACCCACGTCGTCCAACTTCACAAGACCAGAATCGTGGTCATAGAGCAGTGGAATTGGCTCATCCAGGTCGTCACAACGTAGGACGTCAATCTCAAAGTCCACATCGTCAAAGTCCTCCAGGTCTTCAACGTTGCCGGCGACGGTATCGTCGCTAAATATTGAAGAGCCTCTGCTTGCTGGTCTTTCTTCTTCCATGTTAGTCGTATGAAAGTTGAAGTAGATATGCATGTGTAACTGGCCTAGCCTCAGTTATATAGAACAACCCTCACCCCACCAGCGCGTTCTAAATGTTCTGTGTTGGTGAGAGCTTATAGAATTGTTGATCTTTTAAAAAGTTAAAACATGGAATTTGATTTTTTTTTGGCTTAGAAAATAAGACTAGTTCCTAACATTTTGTGAAGAATATATTAAAAAAAAAATTAATAGAAACTTGACACTTAAGCGACGAGACAAATCGCCATTAAACGATTATCTCGCCCCGTAAGTGACGACTACTAAACTACGATCAAAATATAATGTGGTCCTGTTTTTGTGGCCCTAAAAAAGCCTGGAGGGAGGATCGTGTGTCTATCGTAGAGCAATACCCAACGATAGTAACACCGACATAGGTGCATCCCTTGGTCTTCTTCTTGGCTGCACCTGGACCTCAGGCTGCCAAAGCCCTACTGGCGAAGGTGTTGGTGCTGGTGCGGTACCCTTGCACTCCGCACACCTACATAATCTTCTGGACACGAATGGCCTTACAATTCCAATAATCTTTTTAGGGATATCTTCCATCCTGACTGTCGAATATGTAATGATGAAATATTTCGAATACCGCCCCTATATACATTTAAGAAAGTTGAAGGGGGTAAGGTGGTCTGCACATTTGTAATATTTATGTTTGAGAAAGAAAAGAGGGCCGGAAGCCGATAGGCCAGTTGGCCCTATTTAAAAAAAACCGCCCCCTACAACTTTTCGAAAATCCCGTCCGGCGGAAAAGCTTCCTTCCTATTGATTTTTGGATTTTTGTGGTCTCTATTTTTTTTCCATTTTTTTTCATCATCGTATTTTCTTCAAAATTCTAGGTAATTAAAGTGCTTTTAGTTTTTCTCTATCTTGAACGGTTCCCGAGCTAGAGCGCTTTAAAAATTACAAATTACTAACTTGTCGTAAATCTTTTTTTCAAATTTCACCTTTCCGAATTTTTAAAAATACTACAATATATAAAAAAAATTCTCTTTCAAATTTTCCAATACCGTTATTTTCTAAATCTTCAACCTTAGCGCGCATTCGCCATTTTCCTCAAAAAAATTACACCATTGCATTCTCCTCAAAATTCTAGATAATCAAAGTGCTTTTGGTTTTACTCTATCTTGAACGGTTCTCGAGCTACGACACTTTAAAAAAACCAAATACTAACCTTTCTTAACCCCTTTTTATAAATTTCACCTTTTCGAACTTTGAAAAATACTACGATATGTAGAAAAAATTCTCTTTCTAATTTCTTAATATTGCTTTGCTTCAAATCTTCAACTTTAGCGCGCATTCACCATTCCTCACTAATTTTGAAAAAAAATAATTTTTTATTTTATCACTGTCAGAAAAAAATGCTTGCTTATAGTACTCGATTTCCTCTATAACTTTTTCCCATAAATTTCTTACCTGTTCCTAACCGTTCTTCTTCTTCTTCAAGTGCCATATCAGGTCCCCCTGACGTTGGCAATTACATTGGCAAGTCTTTCACGGTCCTGCGCCAGCTGGAACAGTTCCCCCGCGCTACGTATACCTGTCCATTCACGAATATTCCTCAACCAGGAAGCCTGTCTCCTTCCTACCCCTCTACGTCCCTCTACTAACCGTTACTTTTCTACAAATTTTGTAAATCGTTGTGTTCATATTTTCCCTAAAAAATTTTTTTATTGCGTTTTCTAAGTACTTTTTTCCACTAAATAAATCCCTACTGTCTAAACTCCCGTACTTTCTCCTTAAGGGAATCCACTTTTTTTATTGGGTCTCAAATAAATATAAAACTACTACTTGATTTTTTACAAATTTATTAATTGACTTTTCATATTTTAACATTATTTTGTGTTACATATAATGGATAATTATATTAAAATATTGATTCGTTGGTCACGGAAGCGTTTAATACATTATAACTAAAAAATGAATCGTGAATAACTAATGCGTACACTTTACTCTCTTTCTGGTTTGGAACTCCAATTTCACATGTACGGTCGATGAGTTAATAGCCTCTGGTTGATGACTACAATTGATAATAAAAACGGGGTTTTTCATATATTCGGCGAACGTCATCATCTGATCGTTTATTTCGCGCCCGTAGTAGCTGCTTTGGAAGTTTTCATAATTGTAATAGGCTGCTGCGTACAGTTTCTTGACGAAATATAAATTCCATATTTCGTAGGGATAAACGGTTGAAGTCAGATATAATCTAATATCGCATATGTCGGCGTGGATAAACTGGGTTGCGTTTCTTTTTTTTTGTCGTAATTATTACTGCCTCGAAATCTCAAGATTATATAGCGCGGTCTTTCTAGACTTGTGCTCGTTCTCAAGGCCCATACGTCGGAAGATATTTGTCTTAAAGCTGGCAATTCGTACAGATCCCATTTACGATACGCCATTTGAATACTGGATTGTTTCCACCTTTATTAATGGGAGACAATATTTTTAATTTTTGCTTGTCGCTACGTCGCCGACGTAGCAATTGGTAAAAGTGCGAGCTATAATCATAATAAGCTCTTGTTTTACGTTTTACGAATCCCATAAAATATTTTAAGGGTAATTTCCCGTTACTTGCAGTTTCTACGATATGTTGGTTTGCTTCGTTGAGACCCCATCCGCATGTCATGAGAGATCTTTGTTGCAAACTTTCAAAGGAAACTATGGTTTTTAATGTTGTGGTAACTCCAGGTTTAAAAACCACAGCGACCTGCTCACCTCCCATCTCGTAGCGAATTTCATCGAACAAAAAACATCTTTTCGTTGCGTCTATGGGTTTAAATTTTCCTTCGATATATATGTAACTTTCAGCGATATCCAGTGTAATACTTTGAAAATTAATGGGTATACGGACTTCATCGGAATTGTTGAATGATGGAGATCCGTATAGTTTATACGTAGGCTCTTCTAGAATAATAATGGAATTGTCCAAGATGGATTCGGAGAAAACCTCTATTTTATCGCTGGTGGTGGAAATCATTTTCGCACTTTAAGATCGATTGACAACTAACCTTAACTTTAACTTATCTTTTACTTTTATTATGTTTCGGCAGTTCTCCAATCTTAGTCAACAGCATATACAAATGACGATTGAAGCAAAAACCCATTTCTATGAAAATTTCCTCAATTCCAATTTCACGATAACTTTCTCGCCTTGAAAATTGATTACATCACCGCTATCGTCCAAGTTGCGGAGAGTAATGTTGTCGATAAACTGACGTCCTTCCAGCATTAACGGCATATAAATATTATTTTGTGGTTCTTTACTGATTTTGTAACGGGGCTTCACATCGATATCGAATTCAAATAAGGTGTGGCCTTCCATAGAATTCATATATGCTGCGGAAATTATATTACAATCTATGCGTATGATGCGTACTTTTATTATTTCCACCATTTCGTTTGACTCGTGCTTTTTGTCCCATTTTAACACTGTATAATTAAATCCTAACATTTTACCGATACTCGCCTCTCCCCGGAAATCTATAGTTCACATTTCAGCGTATTATTATTAGTGACTAAGGAAAAGATTTCATCACTCTTGTCTTCAGTTGAATTTCTCAAAGCCTCATCTATTTCATAGACCCCAGGTGGAATATGCAATTGTATCGGCTCGGTGGTATAACTCTCCTTCATGTAGGCAAACTTATTGTTGCTTTCATCCACATTAAAAATTCAATTGTATGTGTAAAATCCTAGCAATGCAAGACAATATTTGTTTTCTTAATGTAATTCGATTGGTGGATAAAAATCGGCGCTTAAGACACTCGAGTGTCCTGTTAGTGTGATCGTATAAGACATGACTAACCATTAAAATATCCAACACCTCGGTTTTATTCTTAGCGGTAACATTTAAAAAGATTAATCTTTACACCTTTTCTCATTGCATTAGATAGTGATTTTTTATGCTATTTTCTACTTTTATGCGCACATCGCTGATTTTGCAATAACAGCAAAATATTTTCCTAGACGTAAGACCGTCATCGGCCGTATTCTCATTTAAATTGCTGCTGGAATAAAGTTTGCAACCGCACTGATATTTTCATATATCGAAATCGTTTTTGAGGTGCTCGGGCAATTTATCCCAAACGAATGGAATTTCATTTGAGGCCAATGCAATCGTTACTTCCTTGGGCATGTTTTCTGGCTGTTTCACGGTCATTTTCCTTAATCCACCGGCTAGATGAAATTCTTTCAGTGATCGCAACATTTTAGTCTAGTTGTTGTGATCAATTTGCGGTGTTAATGGTGACGATGATGACAACTTTTACGCTGATGATTCGACAAGAAACTTTAAGCACAAATGTCCACACCAGACTGTTCCAAAATCCTGTTGACGATCGTATGTATAGTAAATAATTTTTGATGGTTCGGATCTCGTTTGTAGATATTTCACCAATTCGATCGGTGGGGGTAAATCGCCGAAGCTGTCATAATATGCTACTTTAGAATTGGTTTTTCTATCAGCTACCCAGTGAGTCCCTGCACCAGATGTACTATCCAAATTCACTACTGCTGCCTCGTAACGTTGAGGACCTTATCTAGGTAATGAATCTCTCATATAAACACCTTAAAAGTGTCCTATTCTCTTCTTCTTGGCATGTTTTTTAATATCGATGTTAGATAGTGGTCTTCGAGGTAGGGATTTAATTGGTTTTTTGATCTACGATTTAAAAATAATCCCATACCTTTACGATATGGCTTTAGAAACAAACCATTTTCTTTGGATTTCAAATACAGGCCGACACTGGATTTATCTTCACTGCTTTTTTTGCAGCTTTCACGGCACGCATTATTCCCACTGCCCCACCGGCTGATGAACCCAAAGCTGATAACCCGGCAAAAATTGGTATTAATGGTAATATTCCGCCAGTTTTAGGAATCGGTATTATTCTCGGTGTACGTACCTTTCTTTTGTCACCTGCCGCTTTTACTTATCTACGTGCTGCCGACAAAGCTATTTTAGATGTATTCATGATTTTTTTTCCAACACATTTTTTCTTCCGGCTTTTAATAACTCCTTTCGAACTGCTTGTCGAATAGCTGTTCCGAAACTGACTTTCCGAACATGTCTACTTTTATTGACACCTTCCCCTTTTGTACGAAATGTGCCTTTACTAGATGTTTTTTTTTGTTGGTAATAATGATGATGATGGTACACCATACCAAAACGCTGTTTTGCCTTCATAATATTTGTAACTAACCAAGCTGCTGTATTTTTTCTTAAACTGGAATCTTTCGATTTTACTCTAATCCAAGCACTTTGTTCGAGCTCGTAATCCGCTCGATGTCTCGCACTTATGTTGTCTTTGTTATGTAAATAGGCTAAATCGTGTTTTTTTTTTGCATGCGGCATCCTATAAAATATCAAAATTTCCTACGATGGGCGTTATCGATCTTAAACAAAAACTTCCTATTGATAATCTCGATGAAAAAGTCGAACTTGGATTTTAAAAGTAAATAATGATGAGACACGGCCCTCTACTTTCTTCCTCTATTCGAGGTATGTTAATTGGTCCTTCTAATTGTGGAAAAACTAATGTCATGATTTAGCTGCTTACACACCCCCTTGGGCTATGTTTCAAAAATGTCTATATTTACTCGAAATCTCTGTATCAACCGAAATATGAGTATTTAAGGAAAATTTTAGCAATCATCAAAGGTTTAGGCTACTATGCTTTTAGTGATTTCAGTAATATTGTGAAACCGTCCGATGCAAAACCAAATTCTATATTTATCTTTGATGATGTTATTTGTGCAAAACGAGATGTTAGAAGATCGTACTTTAGCATGGGATGCCATAAAAGTATCGACTCCTTTTACCTAGCGCAAATATGTTCGCAAGTGCCTAAACAGCTTGTGCGAGACAATGCCAATTTATTATTATCTTTAAACAAGATGAGTTGAATATGGAACACATATTTTCCGACCACGTTTCACGGGAACTAACTTTTACTCAATTTCAAGAAATGTGCTAAAAATGTTGGGATAATAAGTATTGATTTTTAGTAATTGATAAAGACAGTGATGTGAAATCGGGAAGATAACGCCAAGGATTTGATAGCTATATATTACTGTAATAATAAGAGAAACCACTCATTTGATAGTTGAAACGTCCTTTGTTAATATCATGAATGAAGCGATAGTGGAAGCTACCAATGCCGTTAGAAAAAAATTTAAATAAATTAAAGCGGCTAAAGAATTAAATGTAGCGGAATTGGAAAAATTTTATAAACCAATTTGTAAGCCCCTAACGACTCTATCTGATGTGGTCAAGCAACGTCAACAACAACAACAACCAGAACAACAACAACAACAGCAACATTATTCAGTACAAAATCACATAGTCCCAGTACATCAGTGCAGTAGACTCAAATATCAGGTTTTCCCCAACCTACACATTCCTTTCAAACCTCCACACCTATTCAGCAGCAGCAGCAGCATCGCATTTCAAAAGAGGATATTACATAATCGGTGTTTGATACACCCTCGACGTCAACTAATACATCTCTCGCATCCGCTGACACCGCAACTTCCGATAATTTAAACGCACACCTGAAAGGATTACGTTTAAAACCATCTCTATACGATAATGAATATGGTGTACGTTTTACTTCTGAAACATATCGTACCAAAAATTTTATTGGTAATTTAGAGGTGTGTTTTTCAAATGGAAATATTGCCTTATACAAAAAGCGGAAAAATATTGCAGATATGCAAGAAGAAACGCAAATTAAAGCAACCTTTATAGCGAATTTTCAAAGTCAAATTGTAACAATGATGAGGGTAGCTTAACGGTAGAAACATCAGAAATAGTGGGGGGAGTATTCAAGATCAAAATACGTTTAAAATGGTAGAAGGATAACTTCTAGGTCAAAATATAATGAAACAAATAACTATATTTTATGTAATTTATTGATTGACATTTTTCTGTTGGTCTTGAATACGTGTAACATAATCGTTTAAACCTAAATTTAGCAAACTTGTTTAATAATATTTGTTCGTTTTTATCTATTAAAAAATCCTTACAAACTATACTCGCTAAAATACACACTTCAACATGGTCCATATACTTAAAAAGTATACTAAAATCCTGAGCCTCCGAATCTTGCATTTCATATGCGTAAAATTCCGAAAAGGCGGCAGAAATTAAAAATTCTTCGTACATTTCTCTCTTTAACTTACCATATTAACTACTACTACTACGTTAAACTTAAGTCCGACACTCTAACTTCATTTAACACAATCGGATCTGCAATTAAACTAATCAGTTTTTCCAAACAGTCACTAAACCACAACTTTTTTATTTCACAAACTCTAGTAAATTGAATGTTTTGCTGCAATATTTACGACGTGCATTGGCAGCCTTTTCATATTCAAAAGTCAAATCACAATAGCGCGACGCTCATTCTGGTCGACTTTTCATTGTATCATTGAAGTAATTACTTGCCGTTTCAGTGAACTCATTGCCCAATTCTTTTACTGTCTCTTACAAATCACTATTTATATTATTCACTTATTTTTACACTCACAACACTTTTTGTTGCTGGTGGTAGCCCGTGTATATAATGATGATATATTTGTACATGATCAATGTAACAGGGTAAGTTTAACTGTAGGTCCTTGTTACATTGATATGGTGCTGTCAGCGTATCCCAAATTTGCTGTAAACTCAGTGAATCGATGTAAGTTTTTAAATATTCGAGAGGAAAAAACGCTAGATCCTTTTCTTTAAAATCACACAACTTTTTAAATTACTTTGATATAAACAAATTACTCTGCCGATTTGTTCTATAATTTTTTCTTTAAATAGTTCCGTATCTGATATTTCACACTGAATGAATGTAAGTAGACTTACACGATTTTATAGAAGAATTTGCAAGGTCAAAACTATTTCAAGATCATCTCGCACTATTACAATGCACAAATAACTACTTTAAGGTCACACACCCAAGATGACTTCCAGCAAAGTCAAGATGACCTTGAACAGGACCAAGATCAAGGTCACACACAATCTTGAGGCCGGCATTTTCCAGGTTCAAAACCATATCAACGCAAGGTCGAATATCATGGTCAATGGGCGGGGCCAAAGAGGGTGATGGGCAAGGTGAGGTCAAATTTGAGGAGTAGGAGGATTGAGCGCATCGGGTAATAATCACTACTCGTATTAATGTTAGTGAATTAAATATGTGATAAAGTATCTCAAATTCAATGAACACTGGCTGTATATTTAATGTACATAGTCACCTTAAAAAATATTGATCAAACTTTAGATTTATTGTATGATTACATTAAATTTAAAGGAATAAATTAATTTAGATTAATGTAAAATATTAAATTTAAAGCATTACATTAAATGCATTTAATAAATGTTGGTAAAATTTGTCTCCAGCACATTTACATTAAATTTAATGCATTTTCTTTTTACAGTGTAGTTTTAATATCTCAGTGTCGAAAATGGCATTGTGTATATGTGTTTAAAATGACACACCTTGTAATTTTATCAACTGCTGCGGAGTACTTTTCTTTAAATTCTAGATTTAGCAAATGGTAGGAAGATATAAAAGCAAAATAACTAGACAGTTATGGAAGAAGGCGATAGAAGCATTATAAAGCGAATGAATGAGATAGCAAAAGGTGCTAGGTTTATAACGTTCCTCAAGCTATACTGAGAAGAAGGACAAATGTAAAAATAGTACAGTTAGAGGAACAGACAAATATTTAGGAAGATTCGCAACAACTTCTGATTAAAAGAGAGAATACGAATTAGTCGCACATGTCAAGATTCTAGGTCCCAGATTGTTTGATTTGACAGCAACTGAAGTAAGACAGTTTTTGCATTAAAAGTACTATAGATCACAGGTCTAATGGAAAACAAAAAATTACTGGAGAAGAATAGCTGACGGGAGTTATACACCCAGATATTTTATTGTGCCAACTAGAAGCCACTTCTGCTGCCAGGGGGATGGTATTTAATAAGCCCCAAGTTACTTGCGTACATTAAAGGAAGTTCTGCTTTTGGAAAATATTCATGCACATTACATTTATAATATGAATGAGGATGGCTTGTCAGCTGTCCAAAAAATAACTGAGAAGACAAGTCAGCTTCCGGATCAGCGGCAATATGAGAAACAACTCTGTTTGCTGCATAAACGCTGTTGGAAATTTTGTTCCGCTAGCACTCATATTCGCTTGAAAATGCCGAAATGATAAACTTTTTGATAACACTGGAACTTTGTGATTATTTTGAGAGTCAAAGAGAATGAACATAGAGCTCTCAAGTGGTTGAAATACTTTTGAAGTTTTGTTAAACTCACGAAAGAAAATAAGCGTTTGAGAGCAGTAAGTATACTAAAGAAAATGGCGTTATTCTGAATTGTTTTCTAGCCTACTATACACAAACTGAACCCCTGAACGTGACTTTTTCGTTTCACTAAAGTTATATTATAATCAAAGTGCGGAATTGTTTACTAGATCTTACCCCAATTATATTTATTAGCAGAAATTACATATGTTGGAGCAGATACAAGTACTCAGATAAATTATGTAGCAAAATAAAGAACAAGTGAAAATGCTAAACAGAATATTTTGAAAAGCTTGTCGAAAAGTTACATTGCAAATGTGAAACATGCGAACTCTGCCAAGAAAATAAAATATTATTTTTAAAGAAACAAAATGTAAGGGGAGAAAGCCTAGTGAAGAAAAAATCAACCTCTATCTGTATCAGGTGAAATAAGAGAAATAAAAAATACAGAACGTAAACTTTTGGGGTTAACATACTCCCCCAATATTAGCGAGATAAAGGTAAAACTAAAGTTGAAGCAGTGAAAAAAGCTAAGAGACAAGTTTTTGAATAGTTTTTGACACAATCACATATTGATTAAGAAAAAGAAAATTTTAGGCAGGATGATACAGATAATGCAGACGTGGCAGGCATTTGTTATAATGATCTATTTAGAAATGTTCTTTCGAGAGAGAAATGGATCAAATGTATGATATGTGCGAAATAGTCACACTATGATTACAAAGTTTATACGCGATAGATTCTTTTAAAAAATTCCTTTATATCGTTAATGTTAATTTTAAACTTTTGTTAAGACTTGTCCAAAATAAAAGCATTTAAAAAGCATATTGTGATTTTTCTATACTAGAAGCGTACGTGTTGTGTAAACTGACATTAGATCATTTTGTCAAGGCTAGCTGATAAAATAATATATCCTCATTTATTTAATCAATGTCTCCTACGAAGCAGTTAATATGAATTATAATTTTTTTCATTATTTAAGTAAAAAGTTAATAGTATTACACTACGCAATGGTAGAAAATTGATTATCGTATCTTCTACACTTTTTAATTTATGGGCGTTTAAAAAAGTATGTTGTTTTAGGATACTTTCCCCTAAGCAACGATTACTGCGGTAACTTTTTTTAGCTGCAAAGTAAAATTTGTTTAGTATCATCGCAGACTAATAAATTCCACTTTTCTGATAGTTTAACTATCTTAAACAGTTTTTAAAGTATTTGGAATGACCAAACATTATTAGATTTCGGAGAACGACTAATGTCACATATAATTAAAATATTGAATAACGCGATTGAGCAAAATGAACGATAAATTACTTTTTCTACAATATGTTATTATTGTCTGACAAGAAAATTTAGTTAGTGGTTTTCAAGTTTTCAAAAGGATTAACTATTGCAAGAAATAGTATTTAGCTTCCTTTCTGGCTCCATTAATGGCGCTATCCCTTAATGATTAATACTTTTTTTTATTATTTACTTAGTAAGCTTCAGTGACTTACGAGAAAATATCAAGAATGAAATTTCTAGCTAAGGTGGTCACCTTTTATCTTTGACTACGCATTCCGAAAGACTCATCCATGTACGGTTAACTTAGTACTTAGATAGCACACCATTGAATAACTTTTTCAAGATTGACCTTTTCAGTAAGTTGAACTAATGTTTAATTATGCATTTCTTTAAAATTGAAGAGTTCAGTTGGTTAATAATTGATTAGAATATTCTGAGTAATCCCCTGTTAGAATTTTAATTGGAAAAATGCTATACAAATTTTATATTCACCTAGACAATAATGATTACTCAAAAAGATTACAGATTCATTATTTTATTTTGTGACGAGAAAAATAACTGAATCGGATTGTTAAACCCCCACGTACCATGGAAAGTTGCCCAAAATGTTTCTTAAAATAGACTGAAATCAGAAACACCGATATAATTTATATTATTCTGGGATTTGAACAATAAATTTATTTGGTGTTTATTATTTTATAAAATAAGGATAAAAATATTAAATTTATAGGACTTTTATATTCGGGGACAAATTTATTTGGAATCGATTTTGACAATTTTTGTTATAATCAAGTTTGGCAAATATAAATCAACGAGACCGACTGACTCTACACAACGTTCGTTTGAACTATATCTCTAATCGTTTATAAAGTCTATAACACTATAAAGTGATCAAAAATATACGAAGTAATATGTTTATCTACAAACATTATAAATATGATAATAGAACTTCGCGATCTTGATTTGTCAAATAAATTAAACGTTCCTTGAATACTGTATGGAGCCTTTTTTATATTAAATAGTTATTAATAGTTTGAAGTTTCAAATTTGCATTATTCTGCGCAAACATAATATGTTCGCAATTCCTTTTTCTACGTCCTAAATTTATTATAATTTAAAATTTCTCCAACGATCATACTGCCCTAAAGTTGGTTCTATTATAAAACATATTTTGCTAAAAATTGAAAAAAGTAGAATCACAGTGAAAGCGTAATATTTAAAATTTAAAACGTATAGATTCTTCATTTAAGATTACGATAATTTGTGGCTATCAAATTATGAAATAGTTATATAGAAAAATAAATGCTTGGAGTATTTTCCCGTATTAGGACTCAGTAGTAGAGACTTGGTAATGGTGAGAATCTGTCTTAAATCTGGTGAGAGTTATGTTGCGGCATCCGCATACTTTCCTATGGAGTAGGATAGTATACCACTGGAGGTGAACTTGGTAAAAGATTACGAGGAGGAATGCTTATCACCTCTCCTGGGCTGCGATTTTAATGTGCACCATATTCTGTGGAGCTACAGGGATATTAACCCTAGGAGGGGGGATCTGTTGGACTTTCTTAGCATTAATAATCTGGAATTGATTAACAGAGGGAACATGCCTACTTTCAATACAAGGAGAGCAGAGTTTGCCATAGATCTAACTATTTGTTCTTCAAATATGCAGAACTTAGTGATGAAGTGCGACGTTAGTTCGGATGTTTCGCTGTTAGATCACTGATCCATCCTTCTTAAAATTGACGTAGATCAATACCTAGCGGCAGCGTAATATCCAAACTCTAGGCTTACAAACTGGGATCTTTTTGGTTAGGAACTAGGTAACAGAGTCGTACGGTTTTTATCGAGATACCATCATCAAGCTGGTCTGGAGATCGCTACCAATCAAATCAGTGATGCACTTTGGGGTTTATTTGAGGCTAGCTATCAAATAAGGCCCAAGTTGAGAATCACCATAAAAATGTTGGGAAGCTCTTTAGAAAAGCGTTGAAACACTGAAGTGAATTTAACTGGGAAGAATATAAAACTGCCCAGAAAGAATATAAGAAACAAATAAGGTACTTACAGACGAACGTATAGAAGAAATACTGCGAGAACATAGAAAGTATACTCTCGGTATCCCGCCTCTGCAGAATATTGTCTAAAAATCCTAGTGCCTGGTATGGAGCACTAGCTCTTCCTGAAGAAGGTCAAACTACGACAGAAGAGAGGACCTTAGGGGAGCTATTAAGTGTGCAAATCACTATAAGGGCGGATTTAAAGGACAACAGAAATTCCCCTTAGAACATCATGACTAAAAGTTAGTTAAAACGATAGTCACATATGAAAGGGTAAAACGGACAAAAGAAACCTTTGCCCCCTTTAAGTCACCTAGTAAGGATGGTATATTTCCCGTCTTACACTAAAGTTTCTCCGATATTATAATAAGCCATCTGGTAAAATTATCCCGTTTATTTTTGAGCTTGGGGTACATGCCGATGGCGTGGAGGGAAACAAAAGTAGTCGTTATTCCCAAGGTAGGAAGGATGGACTACAAAACCCTACGTCTTTCCGCACTATTAGTCTGACCAGTTTCATATTAAAGGCACTGGAAAGGTAAGTGGACCCATCCATCAAGGAAGGAATAATTTGCAGTGTCCTTTACATCTTTTACAATTTGCGTACCAGGCGAGAAAATTTACATACACGGCTTTACATCGACTGGTTACAAGAGTCGAAAACGCGCCGTCAAATGGTAGATCGGCATTGGCTTTATCGATATTGAACGGGCGTTTGACAACACATCTGACGATTCGATATGTAATGTAATAAAGCCGAGGCTCTCAATCGACAGTAGTTGAATCAGAGCAATGTTGGCGCAGGGACTAATATATGCTGAACTTAACAGTGCTATTGTTAAAGCATTGTCAAGAAAAGTCGGCCAACAGGGAGGAGTTTTATCGCCTTTGCTGTGAAGCTTAGTAGTGAACAGCCTCTTGAATGAACTAAATAAGGCACACTACCTTATGCCGATGATTTGGTCGTTTTTGCCCTGGTCGCGATATCTGGTACCAGGGAGAGACCAATGGTGCGGGCCCTCCGGATTGCGGAGCGGTATTACCACTTTGAAGGGCTCGGAATAAACCCGGAAAAGTCCAAGGTGGTACTCTTTACGAAAAAAAGGGAGACTCCCCACAATTACATCGATGAAATTCTTTAATACAAGGGAACAGTTAAATATCTGGGAGTAATTCTAGATTCACGGTTGAGCTGAAATGATCACATTGAGGTTTAAACTAAGAAGACCATATGTGGTTTTTCGGTTTGTACATAAGCCTTTGGGTGCACATAGAGGAGGACGCCGAGAGTGTTATTTTGGATATGCACAATGGTGGTCCGCCCCATAATCACGTACGCCGCTATCGTATGGTGGCCTTGTATAACAAAGGGCAAAAACCATTTTCAACTTGACAAAGTCCAAAGAATGGTTTATGTGCTTCCACTAGGGCTCTGGACATCCTGTTAAACCTACCTCCTCTCCGCTTATAATTAGAGAACGAGGCCCTGAAGGCTACATACTGTCTCAGTTGTCTAAGGCATCTCGGAACTGGATCAGGCGGATACTCGGGTATCTCAGAAAGCTTGGTGGAGAAATATCCATCATTCCCGATGTAAACAGATTATATAACGCCTCTCTTTAAACCCAACTACTCCCTTGAGATACTTTTCCCAAGTAGGTAAGATTGGGAGGAGGAACAAAGTCTTCCGAGAAGTGAATTCTGGTAGTTTAAAGTTGGATCTTGATAAGATGAAAGAGCTGGAGTCGAAGTGTTCGGTAGGAGTACGGGAGTTAGCGAGTTCTACTCGCTCAGACAATGTGCGACGAACTTCACAGAGGAAATGTATATTATTCTGCAGTGTGGTAATCTTTGTGAAAGGAACATAAGCAGGAATAGGGTAATGAACATATGCTCTGACAGCGGGATTGAGGTACTGAAGTCCAGTGTCGTAACTTTGCGACTGGTGTCTGAGTGCAAGGATATACTAAAGAGTCTGACAAGGAACGGTGCATAGTCAGAATCGTATGGGTCCCAGATCACTCGAGTATACATGGGAATGAAGAAAAGGACCGTCTTGCAAAGATGGGATCCCCAATTAAACCATATGAACCCCAACCAATTCTACCTGTCCCAATTGCCGTTGGCAAAATGGAATTAAAATTGTTTCCGGAAAGTAAATTTATTGAATCGTGGCGAGGAACTCCTGGAATAAATTTTGCGGAGGAACGTATAAGAGGATCTAGCGCATGGCTTACTAGGGAGCTTCCCTCCTTGGGAAGGAATGAGCTGCTAATTGTGGTGTCACTGTTTTCAGGACATTATCACCTGAGGGGCCATCTTCACAAGATTGGTGTTGCAGATGACCCAACGTGCAGATGAAGTTTTGAGGATGAAACTGTTGACCATATCCTTAGAGAGTGTCCAGCACTCAACTGATTGAGACAGAGATATTTAAGAGATACGGTTTTGTTACCGGAAGTAGTTAGGCTAGTTCAAATAACGAGGCTGCTTGGATTCGCAAACGAGATCGGCTTTGAATGACCTCCAGCTTCGGTGGGAGGTAAAAAACCCAACATGACCTAGGTATCGATGATCGATTATCGCTATCTTTGTTTCACTCATTAATTTATTCATTCAAACTTTGTGACAACCTCATAGATGTAGCCTTCTGGATCTTAATATATTTTGATTAGATGTGATTGAATAATATATCAGACTAGGGTTGAGAAGCCCTTACACTGAAGCCTAGTTAGTTATTGTGTCGCCTATTATATCTGTTCTATGTAAAAAGGTTGGTTGCACTAAGCAGCTTGTTCACTGGTTTATTCTTTGGGTATAGGCTTTCAGGACTGATCGATTCTTGTCTCCATTAGGTTAGATATTCGCATTCGAAGATGATGTGTGAGGCTGTTTTGTCTTATTCGCCACATAGTTTACATATTGATTCTTAATTATAAATGCCCATTGTGTGTAGATGTTCCCTTGTGCTGCATTGGACGGGTATTAGTCTTGCCACTAGCTTAATCTGTTGTCTGCTTAACGTAGGATTTTGCGGCTTAGTTTGGTGGATTGTTTGCTTAGCAATAGTTTGATGTGCCTGTGGCTCGCAATGTTGTTCCAGTAGATCACGAATAGCAGTCTTAGTAACGCCAAATACTGGCTTTGATCCAAGTTGCAGCAGAATCTTGTCTTGCAAGTTGGTCCGCTTTTTCACTGCCTAGGATGCCCTTGTTTGTCTTGATCAAGAGTAATCTTATTGCATTTTGTTAGAGCGATAAGATTTTAAACACAATCTCAGACCTGTTTTAATGTTATCTGATAACATGCGAGTGCTTTCAGCGTTGCCTCACTATCAGAGAAGTTAAGCGCGATCCTGCCCCTCTAACTCCTTGTCGAGTTCTCTCGAAAACAAGTATCAATTGCATGCATTTCTACTTGTAACACAGTGGTGTGCTGCCTCAGGACCTCACTTATGTTGAATGGGATTCCGTCTATTCCGGCTCCTATACTGTGGTAAGTTTTGGATCCATCTGGAAGTCATACGAAGTTTTCTGGCTGACTTAGAATTGATCAAATCCTGTTTTTCGGTCAGCTGGAATGGTGTAGAGCCTGTCAAAATTATAGGCATTTGGCTTGGTGTAAAGGCTCAGCTACAACAATGAGTTAGTCACCATGCCTTTGATGGTGGTATGGCAAATATGTTTTCATTGATTTCGAAATTTTTGCTACAAGTTGCCAAGAATAAGTATGAATTTAAAACATGTATTATTATTAATATTTTTTTACATGAAAACAGTGATAAATAAGCATAAAAATATTAATGATAGTTTTAAGGAACTCAGTGATTTGCTCCATTTTAAATGAAGTAAGTCAAAAGCTCGTCGGAGAAATATAGGTATCTTCAATTCGGAGGATAACTCAAGTCAGTTTAAGTTCAGCTTTATATTTTTTGAAAACTATTTAAAAAAATTGTCCGATAGGTGTCGATTCTAGTTACTTGTGAATCTTGTCTGATATATAAATCTTAGAGTTTTCAAATTTTTTGACTATTATTGGACATACTCGTGTAATAGTATATATGACCTAATATTAATATGCTCAAAATATATGCGTCCAAAAAACCTAAAGAAGGTTTTTGTTGACATTCGTTGGAATAGTGTGTACAGTTTACCGAACGTAAGCGAAACTCCATGTCGTTAATACTAAAATAAATGGGACACTGTGGACTGGGGTTAATTTCAGTACTAGAAAAATGAAGCTGACTTAACACCGATTGAACCACATTGAAGCACGTGGTAGTGTTCGTCGATTTCTCAAATGGCTAAAATCGGAAATGATATTTAAATATTAGTTTTTTGCAAAGTTATTTTTCAGCAAGAAAAATATATATAAAAAGCTAGAGTTTTAAAAGTAACAAAACATTTTAATATACGATTTTTATATTTTTCTCATGTGATTAATCGTTTTTCAGTAAATTTTCAAAACTCTAAATTGGTAAAAGTAAAAACGATTTCTGAAATTAATTTCCCTATATATATATATATATATATATATATATATATATATATATATATATATATATATATATATATATATATATATATATATGTTTATGCGGCTTTCACGGATTCCTCCGTGTGAGATGCAATAGCAGTGGATATATCCACATTATGCCGTTGTAGGGCTGAAATCACATTCAGCAAACGTACAACTATATGCAGCTTCGTTCAGGAATGAAGTAAAATGCGAACAGTGAATGCAAACTTCGTTCCAATCATATCCTTTCCGTGTTCTACCACCATCGAGATGATGGCCTACCTATACCACCATACCGAGAAGAAAGTCAAAACTTACCCTCCCCGCCACAGTGATACGGCAGAGGTACATGTTTTGTCTCTACTAGACTCATCAGGGTACCGACATGCACCTGGCTGTGCAAAGGACAGATTAAAAGGAAGCATGCAAATACTGAACGCGGCTTCGCCGACTTCCCGCCGGATGGCGTATATATGTTTATGCGGCTTTCACGGATTCCTCCTTGTGAGATGCAATTGCATTCACTGTTCGCATTTTACTTCATTCCTGAACGAAGCTGCATATAGTTGTACGTTTGCTGAATGTGATTTCAGCCCTACAATGGCATAATGTGGATATATACGCCATCCGGCGGGAAGTCGGCGAAGCCGCGTTCAGTATTTGCATGCTTCCTTTTGATCTAATCTTTGCACAGCCAGGTGCATGTCGGTACCCTGATGAGTCTAGTAGAGACGAAACATGTACCTCTGCCGTATCATTGTGGAGGGGAGGGTAAGTTTTGACTTTCTTCTCGGTATGGTGGTACAGGTAGGCCATCATCTCGATGGTAGAATAGGATAAATTGCTTTCTTTAGCAATTTGCTCAAACTGTGCAACTTCTAACACGGAAAGGATATGATTGGAACGAAGTTTGCATTCACTGTTCGCATTTTACTTCATATATATATATATATATATATATATATATATATATATATATATATATATATATATATATATATATATATATATATATATATGTATATATATTACATAACCACGGTCCCTAAGACTTAGTCGTCAATTAATTATTTATTTGTTTTTTAATATAGTGTGACTTTTCTCTAAGTAAAAGTAAATAATTTTTATTTTTTTAAATATATATGTGCAGAAACTCTTGTTACTTAAAAAATATTTATAATATTGTTATACATAATTTATTCAATGGTTCTGTTTCCAACGCAAAATGCTGATCGCATCGGAATTATCGGATATACACTTGTTAAAGTTAAATAAGTTTTTGTAGAAAACCGTTTTATAATAAAACAGAGAAATTAAATTAAAGAGAAAGGTACATCGGCGGTTTTTCTTATTATAGTTGAGGACTGAAAGTAAACTTACTTTTCGTTGAGTAAACGTATTGTGACGATTTATATTTGTTAGTTAGAATAACATATTTTTGTTTTTATGATGTGCAAAAATACATGTATTAGAAAGTATTTCTGCTCGAATGTTTTCGTAATTTAGGTAGTGTTGAATAAGTTAAATCAGCTAAATTGTCAATTCCATTTCGTATCTAATGTACAAAATACGTGTCCCATCTATCATATTCAATTGAAGACATAAAAATTGATTGAGGTGAAATGTTGAATACGATCAGAATCATTGATTACGTGAATTTCCAATTGGATTGGAACTCTGCGTTAGACTTTAAACTAAATTTTGCAATAAAATGAAAAAGAGTAGGCGTCCTGAGGAAAAAGATGGAGAAAATTCAATAATAACTTTCTCCAGAGTCAGCGTTCCTAAATGATATTGCTTATCAATTTATTTAGTTTCAATATGCTCATTACCACTACAATATATATTAACTCATAACTTTACAAAATTGAACAAATTCGGTTTCATTGAGAAAGGAAGGACTCTCTTCTTATTAAAATTTTTTTGTATAATCAAACTTCGCCACGTCTCCATAACAATTAATATATTTCAAAATTAAATGTATTATTATTTTATTTAGCGTTAAAAAAAGGTAATTTGTATTAAGTTATTTATTCCAAAAATATGGAGTTTTTGAAGTATTGGCAGTTAAACATTTTTGTATTGTGAAAATGCTATTATAAGTTTTGTTATTAGTTGACCATAACGGCGAAACGCGACGATAGAAAATAATAGAGCACTACAGAAATCTCACTATTTCTTGTTATTTGACAATTATTAATAAAAATCATGTTGGGCGATTAAATTATTCACTGGTCCGTGACGGTTTCTCTTTATCTGGATATCAGTAAATGTCTGGCATGTTCTTGATAAAACTTTGTTACATTCCCCATGGATAATAAACAAATTTAAATAATCTTGGTATATTAATCGCCCCGACATGATTTTTATTAACAATTGCCAAGTGGCAAGAAATAATGACGTTTCTGTAGTACTCTATTGTTTTCTTTCGTCGCTTTTTACCATCATGGCCAACTAATAGCAAAACTTAAAAGCTGTATAGAGTCTTTACAACACAAAAGGAATAAATAGACAATATTTCAAAAACTACAAATTTTTCGAATAGACAACTTTATTCAAAGTCACTCTTATTTTTAATACTCAACAAGATAATATTATAAAAATAGGTGGCTTACGTTGCAATCCGTCTTGATTTTGCCGGGACAGTCCCGATTTCGATGATATTGTCCCGCGTCCCGACGATCTATCAATTATGTCCCGATTTTTGTTAACACGCGACACTAGACTAGTGTTTTCAATTCTTTTTAGACAACTACTACCTGCTTGAGTTTAATACAGTCGGGCAATTTAATATAGATACACTCAGTGGCGTAACATAGGGTATGTGCGCCCCCTCGCAGATTTTTGAATGTACCCTGTTATTTTACACCCGTCTTCATCCTTCGCATTTATTCATTTTCAACAAGGGACTTGAAGACTCCCCTGGATTGGCTGCGCCCCCCCCCCCCTCCGCACCACGGGGTTTGCGGGGTCGTTATTTACGCCACTGGATTACCAAAATTTCTGGGTTCGGTTGATCTTTGTTTAACTGTTCTTTATAAATATACTTATGAAATTATTATTGTTATGTGCTATTTTAATGCATTGCTTTTTTTAAGTACTTATTTTCCAATGAGAGTAATTAGTGTAAATTTGTTTCTCACCTACCTCATTAATATTGAGAATAATATATCTATGGATTTTTATTCTATAATATATTACATAATATACTGAGATTGTAAACACTGTATATTTCAATTTGTTTAATAGCGTTTAATTTGCTTTAAAAATCAGTTTTATTTAATGGAGGCATTTCCACTTTGTAAATCATGCTGTGAAACGCGGCTAATGCACTCATTTTATACAAAGTCGATATTTTAAATGTTAAACCATGTTCTAAGTTAAATTTGAAACCATAAACAATGTCCCATTAACAGTGTTAACTTCTTACACTTAAAGCATTTTAACTTCCGTAAATTAAGAATTAATAGGCGTATTATCCCAACACCCTAATATAATATATACAGGAAAAGGAAATGGGGTGCAAAATTAACTACAAATTTGTTATTCTGCAAAAAGCTTTAATACAATTAAACATACACTTACTAAATAAATATATATTACTGTAATCGTAAATTTAATAAATACGTTTCAGAATACTTAACATAAAATTATAGTACACAATAACGAAATAAGTACAAATAAACTAAACCATAATGACCAGAATGAGTTACAATGACTAAGATGAAACACGCGTAAATGAGTATTTAAAGATCTTTAGCCAAACGTTAAAAACTCTCTAAGTGGCAACCAGTGTAACACATTATATAATTTACAAAAACAAATTGAAAATATTTGTATATAAATAACATTTCATGCCAACTTAAAGGTTCTCAAAATAAAGCAAAAACTTTTTGTAAAACATTCATAATGATGAGCAAACCAATTATTTTAAAATATTTAAACAGGCAGATTAGCAATGTTTTAAATTAAATAATAAAAACATATTCTTTTCGAGAATATAAATCGTAAAATGACAATATGTCAGACTGCGAATTTGGCAGTGAGAATAATTTACTCGGTATAAAGTCTTTAGAAATCGTGCAATTAAAAATCTTTGAGTTAAAACCACCACCTTGGAACACTATCTACTTTAGGTACTGAGATCTTCTCTCACCTGGTACTTGTAGGGTTGCTACTGTGTTGGTACTGCCGACACTATTTGTTGCTGTACATGCGTATGTTCCAGCATCCTCTGTAATAACATTATAGTTTAATAAGTGTGTATATACACTGTGTAGGTTTTCTAAAATAGTTATTAAATCGGCAGGAGAGTACAAATTTTACTGGTTCAATTTTGAATTACTATTGTACGCTAGTGTAGAAATTTTTTTGTACCAAATCATTAGGTATTGATAATATCTGATCATATAAATAATCCTATATTATTAACAAATACTTGAGTATGTTTCTCAATTTTAAACATCTTGTTTACTGCACCTGTTCACAGTCAATGATGTTAAAGGTATATAATCAAGTGTATTTTCTTATCTTTTTAGATCATTTCAAAGTTTAAAAATTATAATTTTAGTGAGATATAAAGAAATATTTTACGACTGTAGAATTTGTTTACTAAGCTATCGCTTTTCTTCTCCTTCAGGTCATTTAGCAGAAAAAAGATAACTTATTTCCTGCGAATTTATCTGTGGATCTCTCTCTATATGTATTTCTATCAACTAATTGTCTCATCAGTGGAGCTGTAACGAACCAACAGTAAAACTCGCAAGAAACCACTCTCCACACAAAATCTAAATTCCGAGATATATTAAAAGACTGCAGATTTTTTTAATGTCAAACCGTTAAATATCAACTGTTAAATATTAACAGTCTGATATCAAAAAAAGGGCTGCAGGATTAACATCCTACCAACATGTCTCGGAATTTGGACTGTATATGAACATCTGTTTCTTATGAGTTTTGCTCTTGGTTTGTTATAGCTTCACTGATCGAAATGCGATTGGAGAAAGAACCAGAGCTGAATAGGTAAGAAATAAATTATCTGTTCTTCACGCGACCTAAAAGACGCGAAAAGTAATTTCAAAGTTATTAACCAAAGTGCTGAAATATGCTAAGAATGGAATTGCAAAAATAAAGTTATGGTTCACGGTGAAACGAACTAGGGGCTTTTTTTTTAAGTATATTGTAAATCGAGGATATTGACATAATCTTCATTTTAAAAATTTTAAATATATAGCGAAAACACAGTGAAAGTAAAATAATGGTTCACGTTAATAGAAATTGTCAGTATTACCCCCATTTTCTCCTCTAAATAGTTCAGAGAGTATCGGCGATAGGTTAAAGTTTTGTATGGTAATAATATTGTGAATCCCATACTTTTGATTACTTGAATATTAAATGAGGATAGAAAGTAGGCATACTTTTTGCATATCTGTTAAAATTTGCTTTATTAATATTTTATACGGTAATTATTTATTTACACGACACCACGCTCTAGTGTATTATTTTTTCAGAATAGATGTATTTTGTGATGCAGATTACAAAAATGAGAACAAAATTTCGCGAAAAAGTTTAGTGTCTTATATTTTCCTTATTAAAATGTATCTACTTCAGTGACCTGGTTATTAGTGATTTATATGCCATTTTCCTTTTGTTGCTATGATATCTATCTATCCTGAAATCACTTGTTTTCACTTTCGAAGTTTTATCGGTTTTCAGAAAAAATATTGATTATTATGGCATTATTATATTTAGGTCTAAGGCAAGAAATTTGGAATGTTACAATGCCTCACAAAACCTTTAGGTTTTTTTTTTGGTGGTTCAGATTAGTTCAGGTTGTTTTTCTTTGTTGGTATTTAATTTCAGTAGTTTTTAGATTACAATTCTAATTAGAAAGGATTAAGAAAATTGATTACAAATTTAAATAAAATGGCAAAAGAAGCAATTCTGCCAACAAAAAACAACTTTTAAATGATGATTATTTCTTATATATGATAGATATGAAAATAACGCAACCGAAGTTTCGTTTGCCAAATGAAAATAAGATTCATTATAATTTGTTTTTTATACGGTACTAATTAAGTACAAAGCTATGATATTTTGCCAATAATGAACGTGAGTGATTTATCATTAAATGATAAATGGCAAGCTGTCTTAAAAGTTACAATTAATTAACATCCCAAAAATTACGATCGTATTTTTAAATATTGTGTAATATACTATGCCAGAAATATTCGTTTTTTAGATAAACTTTTCCTTTACAATCTACAACTTTGATCGGTTAATCAGTATTTCTAGGGTCACTTTTTATTATTTTTACAAGTTTGTTTTAACGAATGTTATGTTAATTTACAACGAATATACTGAACGGAGATAACAAAGCTAGCAGCATACAATGGATATTCTTTTTCATTATTCACGAATTTTAAATATTTGTTAAGAATAATTCTTATACTATATATATATATATATATATATATATATATATATATATATATATATATATATATATATATATGTTATTATCTAAAAAATTCTAGGGAAGACCTAACTTAGGCCAAAAATTGCGTATGGCGTTACACTAAAACTCATCCATGATTATTCATATTTCAAGGTTTTGAAAATTGATCTTAGAACCATATTGCAATATTTTTAACTTGTTGAGATTACTGTAAGTTAATTTAATGAAAGTTAATTATTTCTATTTTGTATCAACGCAGATGCAAAAGTCCAATCTTTTTGCATCATTTACATTTTTCTAAAGGTAGCGAAAAATTGGTTTGAACGTAATAATATTTTTTGAACAATGGGGTTGGGGTTATTTTTTACAAAATTCCAATGTTCTTGTTCGTTATTCTTCAAGATTATAATGAATTTCAGTTATCTTAATATTTTGTTAATAGACATGTACAAGGTGACCATTTTAAGTATTAAAAAGCATACAGATTTTATTTATGAGGTTTTTTATACTAAACCATAACTTACTACTATTAAAAATAATGTTATATATTTTTTTATATTTACGGCCCCAGCCTACTATGAGAAAATGTATATTTGCCAAAAAATATCAAGATTTTAACTTTCCCCAAAATATTAATGAATGGGATAAGAAAATAATACAAAGTAAGTTCTATTTAATTCTACATAAAAAAATCCATTAGAGTCCATATGTATCTTCTCGATAAATTATCAGATAATCTAAATACTGGGAATATTAAAAAAAAAGCAGATTTTCAATTTCGCCTTGTATATTAGGAACTAAGAGTGCTATGAAAATTTGAATTGCCCAACCTAGGGAAAAGTAGATAGTCTAACTTTGTGCAAAAATTGTCATTTTGAAGTAATGTGGAATGACATTACACTAAAATTCATAAAAAACTTTTGATGTTCTGGGATATTGAAAATGCATGTTACATTTTATTCCATATTAAAAAATAAAAATTCTCTAATATTTCGAAAACCTGAGAATTTCGTATATTTTCTGAAAATTTACAAATAAGATTTGAAAAAATAAATTGAACAGGCATCCATTCCACCAATTCTCGATCGAAAACATTTCGTTGGCATAGCGAAAAGCAAGGAGAATTTTCATCATTTTGGATTTCAAATTTAAAAAAAGCAACACATAATTTTGCTTAATATTTCTAAGAAAATAAAATTTTGTATGAAACTACGATATTTAATTATACTACATTACCCTATATTTTTTTTGAATATTTTATTGGGTAGATTGCGTGAAAGGTACATCCAAAGTAGAATAAGGGTATGGATGAAAAAGGGGTGGTGATACTGGATCATAGATGCCTAGGCCTCTATTGGGCCCTTTACATCCCACCATAGCTGCAGGTCATTCGAGGCCATCGCCTTTGCGAATCCAAGCAGCATTTTTTGTTGAACTTGCCTAACTGCTTCCGGTAACAAAATTGTATCCCCGAAATATTTCTGTCTCAGTCCGCCAAGTGCTCGGTACCATCTAACGACATAGTCAATAGTTTCATCCTCCACCAAACGTCATCTGTACTTTGAATCGTCTTCGACACCGATTCTATGAAGATGGCCCCTCAGGTAACAATGTCCTGTCAACAATCCCACCACAATTCGCAGTTCTTTCCTTCCTAAGAAGAGAAGCTCCTTAGTACGCCTTGCACTAGGTCCAGTTATATGTTCCTTAGCACACCTTATTCCAGAAGCTTCTCTCCACGATTCAATAAATTTGCTTCCCAGCAACGATTTTAATTGCCTTTTGCCAGAATAAGGGTAGTTTTATTTTATTTTCGCCAATAAATGGATAAATATTAAACTAAACAGGGAAAAATATCAACTTAACCTCAAAAGAAGGTACATTTTAGGAGGAAATATCTCTTTCCGCGAAATTTCGTTGTAATTTTTCTGATCTGTGTCCCAATTATACACATAGTTTTAAAGATTATTGATTTTGAGGAAGTGTAGCATAACTAAATAATTACCGTCAGGCTTACGGTATAATAGTAATTTTCTTCGAAATTCACAACGCCAGTCGCGGTTTCAGAAAACGTCGCGATTTTATTAATAACTCTTTTTGAAGACAGCTTACTCGTTATTTTGATTATAGTTTGGTAAAGCTACGTTTGAATAGTGCAAAGAAGGTTTAAAAATTACAGTAAAAATATTGTCCTAATATATGTCCTAAAAACGGTTCATTCAAATTTATTTGGTTAAAAAATAGCGTAATAAAAATTTTGCTTATTGAGAAATCAGCTATGTAAGAGGATTGTTAATCATGTCTGCTAAATATTGATTCTAACCGCATCAGGTATATTTAATTTCCGACCTATCAATTTTACCCACTTAATTTATGGTGATGATATAAGAGATGACTTCTCTAAACAAAGGATGGAGAAATGTTTATAGAAAAGAATCAAACCTCTTTAAAAAATGTTGAAAAACTAATATGTTTAAAATGTAAGCTTTTAAACAATATTTTTAGAAACAACTTATAATTGAAAAATTCACCGGTTTAAAAAATGTTGCACCATTTTAAATATGAGTGGCTTTGCCAAGATACTTAAAAATAGATCTTTAAAAACAGACATAAATAAAATTCCACACTGTCAAGGATATCCTTTATACATAGTTTATGCATGAAACCTAATTAGTAAGGCACTTTTATTTATAACTTCTATTTTCCATTGGTAGAATCAGTACATTTATAATGACGAAATTTAAATGGTATTGTTTTCAGGCTTTCAGGGGAATGAAGTACTTTTTCCCTTTCTTATAGTATAGGATTTTAACTGAAAAATAAACGATTTATTGTCAAATCCTATCTACTTTTCTGCTAAGCCATGATTCTGAAACCTTGCACAATTTACCATTAACATTAGAAGCAGAATTTTAAATCCTGAAATATTCCTATTTACCTTTCTGTTTCAGGACCGAAAACTTTTAAATATGAAAAAATATAATTTACTTTTCTAATCCATATATGCAAAGATATTCTTTACTTTTTTACAACAAGCCGAATAAAATAGAATGTATGGAGTACGTTTCAAAAATTTTCGACCTGCCAATTTTAGAATATTCAAAGATGCGACAGTTTATTATTAAGTTTTACGTTGCTGTTGAGATATAATTTAGTAAATATTGATTGTTGACTAAACTTTAATATGCTTGAGTATCATCGAGTGCTTAGTTTTTTGATTAAAAAAGGGAAAACGCTGGCTGTTCTTAAAGCAATTTCTATAAGCTCTTTCCGGGAACTCTTCGCCGTGGTATTCCAGAATAGGCAAAATATTTTCGTTTCAGCAGATAATGATTTGCGCCAGTGTCGACCATTTTAAGCGACTACGGATGAAAACAGAGATTAGTGAATGAGAAAATACTGAAAGATATATGACCGAGGACGTAGAAATTAGCAGCAAAAGAGGTGTTGTAAATACAAAGAGTTAAGAATACTTGGGCATGCATAAGGACAATGTAATATGGGTCTCTAAATTTCTTTTGTCTGTTCAAAATAGAGACACATGTGTGAAATGTTGGGAATGTGGCTTCAGTGAACTCAACCTTCTACCGTATAGTTTCGATATGGCGCTTGTGCTTGTGATATTCTTAAAGTTAAAATCTAATTTTTATAGGTTTATGGGTAGAGTGCTGTTAAAATGTATTAAAATATTATTAGGTCATATTAAAGAATAATAATAATGTACTATTCATTGTACAATTCAGGATTTTTGGTTCTTATTATGTATGTGATTGAAGGAAATATTGTTTTGAAAGTAATATCGAGAATATATAATTATGGAGCACCAGTTTCATATTTAAAAATGAGGATATTTCGTACTGATAAAATAGATTGGCGCGGATCAATTTTTTAAATTTTTTTCTTTAAAATGTCTTTTCACAATCTAAAAATAAAGTTCTGTGTTAGTTTTTAGATATATGTTTGATATCTATTCCTAAATTTTCTAAAATAGTGCATGACTCGGTCTATTCTTTACAAAAATAACCCGGTATTTCACAAAACAAAAACAATTTTCTGAAAACTATTTTTAACATTCATGTTTTTACCAAATTAGAGTCCCTGGTTAAAATAAAGTATTCCTAAGCCTATACTAAAGCTGTATATTGTTTTATTTTCTTCTAAACAATCCTAATAAGTCGTGCACCGCAATAGTGTATATTATACAAACATAGGCCATAAAACAAACGAGAGTATTTCCATAAAAAGGACTTTGAATAGTAAATGTGCGAGTTCAGGGTATAGATATGCACAAAAAAGTAATTTCAAGAAAAAAAAACAGTTCTAAGAACTAAAGTTAAAATAATAATCGGCGCAACAACAGATAAATCAAGTCTTAACCTTAAAAATACAAGAATAAAACATCGTTTTCTTTGTTAAACCAAACAAATAGTAATCGAAATTTTGTTTATTGCCAGGAAATGACTATTTCTCTTACTGATTTCAGGGTTGGGTTTTATCCTTAATTTTTCTAAATATATATATATATATATATATATATATATATATATATATATATATATATATATATATATATAATACTAGCGTATAAGCCTGCACCCTATAGGCAAGATTAGAAAATATTTTTTTAGCCATACTAAGAACACTTTCTAAATTATTTCGCAAAATACTGATCATATTTTTCGTTATAATTTATCTTATGATTATCCTCCGATAAGATATTAAAAACTAGGCATTGTAACGATAATTCTCGTGGCCCATAAAACAACTGTTTAAAATTACAGACTTCTATGGAAAGAAAAAGCTTCAGAAAAGTGAGGAAAGACGTACTAATAAACAATAGGAAGTTATACATATAATGAAAAATTATAACAATATCGAAAGAAAAACAAAATTGGTTATTTATTCTAAAAAGTTTAACTGTCATGTCAACTCGATTGGGTTTAAAAGTTAAACCTCCTTAATAAATTTGAATGTAGATGATGTGAATATATTTTGCATCATTATGCACATGCCCAATTGAAATATTGGCTGGCGTTAGCAGCGATGGACGACTGTGAAAATACTTTTCAATTTATTTATAGGTAAACCATTATTCCTCTTGTTAATTTTAAGCAAAACTTGAAAATTGTTGTTGTTGACTTCCTGCAATAGTTCATTTCATAACTACTAAAGGACAGAAAACTTGTGTTTTTTATATTTCTTACTTCTCATAGTGGTGAAATTGTATTAATCATTGAAGAAATTTTTTTTCAGCTTATAAAGGGTGTCCCACAATTCACGCAAGATTTGAATTTGCCGCTTTTATGCAGTAAAGTGTTGGCAACCAAAAAAAATTGACAGCTGATAGTTTAGGGCTAGTAAAAAGGTGGAGAGAACAACACGTTTTGATTGTTGAACAATCATTCAAAAATAATGAAAGTTTGCCGGCTACAGTTTGCAAATGTTGTAGAAAATATGGTGGAAATATTGATTTCATTTCGTCAGTTGTGAAGAGAGTAATTGAAAAATTCAGGGAGACTGGACCAATTAGTGATGCTAAACATACTGGCCGTCCAATAGTAAGCCGTTCAAATGTTAATATCGAAGTAGTGCGTGAGAGTGTTGGTGAAAGTCCACATTCAGCGTCGTGGACAAGAATTACAAATTTTAAGATGTTCCCTATAGCATATAATTGCTAAAAATATGCGTCTCCATGCTTACAATGTTCGATTGATACAGGAACCATGCACAGCGAAGAGACTTCGTTAAATGGATTATTGTAAATTAACAAGTGGATGCTGATTTTTCGATCAAAATCATCCAAAGCTACAAAGCTCATTTTCACCTTGATGGCTTGATCGCGCCATCATAAGGCGGTTTTATACAACTTTATTAATTTGTATTACTCTTGTGTATTATTGAGTGAGCTTTGTTGTTTTGTTTGCTGTTTTTTTTTTAATTTTAAAATCAGCTTATAGGGCACAAATGCGAGGTGATGGTGTGTACCAAATGCAATGGCCTGATGAGTCCCATATTACGACAAAACAGCACCGTCGTAATTTTTCGGATTCGGAGTCTTTCCATTATTTTGGAGTTCTCCGCACTTAACACGAGAGTGATGTTTATTTACAAATCTTATGTCCGCTTAGCCGAGATTTATTTTATATTATATATATATATATACATATATATATATATATATATATATATATATATATATATATATATATATATATATATATATATATATATATGATGGCGCGACGGTATATATATATATATATATATATATATATATATATATATATATATATATATATATATATATATATATATATTAGTTTCTAGAGCGTAGAATGCACATATGATACATACTTGATTCTTTTGTCAGCCATTACATATATATTGAAATGCACACGAAAATGTAATTTTTTACTTTAACCAATTGATTTTCTTGAAATTCAAAAGTTTTCCTAATAATAAAAAATAATTTTAATCTATTGAGTAAAAATTAGTTTGAAAATTTTAATTGAATTAATTTTTTAGTGAGAGTCAATCGTCATTCGAATAAGGTTATTTTTGAACGTGCATTAAAAATGTTGTTAATGGATGTTCATTCTTTTGGTGAGTGACTCAAATTAAGTTTTTCAGTTATTTCAAATAATTAAATATCTTTGCGTATTTGTATTTTCTGTTTTGCATAGGTACAAAGATTCAGAACAACATTTAGAAAAAAATCTATCGAAAATTGGATTTTATATAAAAAATTAATTTTTATACTTGTGGTTAAATTTAGAAAATCCAGGCCAAAATAATTAAAAAAAATGGAAATTGGATAAGGAAGTTAAACTAGTATTGTGGTAAAAATTAAAAAAGCAAGAATTATCTCTAATATCTATCAAAATTTAAAAAAGAAATCCATTTTTCGTGTCATTTTGTTATTTTCGAATTTGACAGGTTGCAAAAAGACACTTGACTATACACATGTACATCTTTTTCATTATTTCGTAAAAATTAATAGACCAGAGTAACAAGGTTATTGTCATGACTCTTTCAATCGTTAAGCTGTACCTAGACCAATTAATAAAAAAAATTTCCATACGATTGTGGATTTTATGTATATTGTATAAAAAAGAATGTAAAATATTTTAGGAAATAAAATAAATTATGCGATTTTTGGAATAATTTATCGAAATACTAACCTGGATAAGCTTGTGTAACAGTTAATCTACAAACACCGTTTCTGTAGTGAATTTGATGATCATTGGAGTGTTCGATTATTCTCCCATTTTTGGACCACAGAATATTTGGTGATGGTTCTGACTGGACGATACATTCGAATTTGGCGGTTTGTCCACTTACAACGGCAATATCACGCAAAGGCTGGAAAAAAGTATAGTTACTAAAGCAACATTTAATTTTACTTGTAGCGAATAAAAAGGTTATTAATGTTCGTGAGTTAAAAATGACAAAAAAATGAAAGAATATATTGCCAAGACGTAAAAATTATTTTTATTTATTGTAAGATATAATTACTTATATCTTAATTTCTTCTTTATCATTTTAAATTTACTTTCATTTGTCCCTTATTTTTTTTTCAAATCGAAATAGACCTTATTGTCTTATATTCTGATAAAGCAAATCCTATAAACCATGCCATTCTTACCGTTATAAACATAGGTGCTCTTGGCTGCCCAGGCTGTATTATAACTTTAGCACTGCCTGGTGTACTTGGGCAACTTGGAGGCGTTTGAGCTCCGGTTCGAGCATCTAAATGAAAAAAAAACTGATTTACTGTTCTTGAGTTATGAACAACATAATATTGTATAAATTTTAAGCCTGATCTAATTGCTATGAAAATTATAACTTATAGGTGTCCGGTTGAGTTTTGTATAGTATAGTCTACATTATATATGTAACCAAATATCGTTTTATATAACAAAAATTAAAAGAAAAAGAGGAAGTAAGGCTTGGCTTACTTACCTAAAAAAATGTCTCCGCTTATATTTTTAAGGAACAAATATTAATTGACCAACAACTTAAAATTTTTTCTCAAATTGGTTCGATTTCAAAGTAGTATAGATTTAATTTTATTTGACTGATAATCGCCAACCTAACAAGAATAAATTACTTTTAAACAAAAAACAAGTAAAGAAAATAGGTAATACCAACTCAAATACTCCATTATGTTTATAATCATGCATTTTAAATTATGATGTATTTTTTTTTAATTCAGAGAATTCTGAGGGTAATTCTGTTACAGGCTAATAAAATTCTGTTCTTTAAATCCACTAACTCCACAGGGGATGTTAAATAAAATTTATCTTTAAAATATTTCTTTATACAAAAATTCACTGGGGTAAATTTAGACTAGTGGCTGGGTTTTCCATAAAACACCTGGTCACTAGGCTTGAAACGAAATCTAAAGCAAAAATGAGAAAAGCCATTTAGTGGATATGGCTGCATTTGGGGCCAAAATTTGTTTCAGAAAATGGTATGAGAAATAAATGTCCGTACTAAAAAAAATTAAGTAGCTGTTGGTATCTTCAAGGTTAAATCATAAAAATCTAATAAGGCCATTTGGTAGAAAAAAAAGTAAAACAGTTTTATAGGAAATATTTTTTTGTGTGTACGATGTATTAAAAAAATTATTGTTATTTTTTAAATTTTCTCTCAGATCTTAAAAAGTATAAACCATTTAGCAACTCTGCATCACGAATGTGCCAAAAAGGCAACTTTTTGCATTTTGACTGACCTAGCATGGATTACCTTTTCGGAGATAGCAATAGTGGTATTATTTAAATTGCAAATCCTGTATATATGCCATCCGCCAAACCTTTACAGGTTTTAGTATCGGCGAAGAGAAGTTTTTAGTCAGGTTTGCCATATTTTTAAAACATAAAACTATCTTATTTATATGCTTTAACAGAAAGTTTAATAATAATGTAATTTTTTCAGTCAGCTTCCTTAGACCATCCTGTACATAAAAATATATACGAAGTGTTTTTACATCTATTCCGTACATTTCAAATCTTTTTATATATATTTAACGATATTTAAATATTCCTTGTCCTAAAAATGTTTTTTAGTCTGTATACTGTAAAATTTCGCAAAATTTATGCGAACAGTATTTTTTCGTTTGACAATGTTTAGCAAAAATTTTTTTCTCCTAATATGATTTAAAATTAGGCTGTCATTTAAATCTTAAATATAGTTCATGCTTTTGGAATATGAGAAAAAAAGCTATTTTAATAAAATACGGAAACTTTTATTTCACTTAGGCTGATAATCGAAATTTTAATGTGTTCGCAAGGGGCAAAATTTAAATTAGATTTCTGAAAAGTGGATGAAGTAAAGTAGGTTCCCCAGAAAAAAAATGTTTGCTAAGCATTTTCGTCTGAAAATAAAAAGACATGCAGAACATGCAGTAGTATAAAAGTAATCATGCTACAGTATCTAATATAAAACAGCAACATCAGTCTCTGGCGAGATAAAAAGAATTTCTTGAATCTAAATATGAGTTTTATATACTTAAAAATATATTTTTTACGAAAAAACTGCACCTATAAAACAAATATATAAAGTTTATAAAATTTCTGACCTAATTTTAAAAAATTTTCATCTTGAAATAATGAAATTTATGTTACAGGAATGAAAAATTTTGCTTAACTCAAAAATCCTTTTTACCCGTGTAAGATATATTTCTTCTTCAATCAAGTCTTAATGGAAAGAGGAAAAAAGTTAATGCTACACCTGAAGAAAATTTTTTGATAGATACCTTAAAGATCAAAATTTTTATAATTAATTTTTTTCTTTGACAGACAAAAGATTTTTAAGATGGTGTTGCTGGTACCGCAACTTCGTACGTACTGTGCTCTATGTAAATTTTATATTTTTAACGACTGTAAAATATTTTTTGATATTACCACAGTTTTCATAGATCTAGCCGCCTATTGTTTCGTCAATGGAAGGAAAATGAACTATAATGTATTTCACACCATTTTGTATAGATTTCTGATTAGTGGCGAAAAAAAGGTTTTCACCTTAATGATGCTAAGTGTTCATAAAAAACGAACGTTTCAAAAGCTGGTTTCTCCACAATGTACTATTCTATGTGCCGAAGAGAAATTCATACTACACGTCGCATATTACTTAATTCAAATTATTAAACGCCGACTTACGTTAACTCTAATCGTTTTCAAATTAATAAAGTTCAGGAATGTTACACTAATTTCATATTGAATTGTTTAAATTTCATTGAAGTTAATCGAGATACATAACATATTTAATGCTGCTGTTCGGAAAGCAAATGTTTTATAGTATCTAGGAAAAATCCTTATTAAATGATGTAATATAATATTTTCAGAATGTTATTTATGTAACGTTTTTTCCATGAATAAGATGTCTTGATTTTAGATTCGAAGTGGTGTGAAACACCATATAGTGAGTTTGGGCTTAGTATTTTCTATATTTATTTTAAAATTAATGCAAAAATATATTTCCCGCTGTCTGACATTTTAACACAAAAACTGTAATTACTGAAGTTTTAGAATATTTACTTTTTATGTTTGAGAATTTCAGGTATGCACAAATATAAACGCTACTTAATCTACAGGTGCAACAAAAAGAATATAGGAGAAACTTAAGCACACCAAGTACCTGCGAAAGTATGGTTAAAAGCTGGAGAAGTACTAGGCAAACTAGGCGACAACGATATAGGACTACACGACGAAGGTTCCCATCGCGAACCTTGAGTTAATCCAGATTTTCTTTTCGAATCGCCCTCACATTCCGACATTTCACTTTCAGAAGTAGGATCCCATTTATTTGTAAATTTTTTCGGCTTAAATTGAGGAGTGGGGGCACTGGAGTTGTTGAGATGATTAGTTTGAGTAGTTTCGTGATATACAGGTAACTGAATATCTACACTTCTTTTTGGTGGTTCTATTACTGTTTTCTTTGGAACTGGGATTTCTCCAGATTTTGATTCTCCTGGCAGAATAATACCAAATTCATAACCAAAATCATATTTGAAGTAGATAAGACCAGTATCCGGATCAACATGCTTGGTTCCTATGAAAGAAGAAAGAGAGATTTTGTTAGTTTGGATTAGTAATTCTATCTACAGAAGGCAAATATTAATTGTATATACAATTTTCTTATATGAACATAATTTTCAAAATTAGAGTTTTTTGATTTATAAAACTTTTGGCATATTCGTTCAGGCTTTACTAAATAAACCTTCGACAGGTTCAAATAACAAAACTTCCGTCTTCTCTTATATATAAAGCACTGACTTTGGAAACGTCTTTTATAAAAGAAATATAAACTGTTTGTAAGGTAATATTTTTCATAAATCTAGAATGTCCCACGACAAACTACCGAGATCGACTTTTAGAATACAGACTTTGGAAAATTTTTGATATTTGGCAGTTTGCTAAAGTCGATGAAGGCAATTCAGCTAAAATATTTTCAAGATGGTGGCGCTTTCGGTTATACCGTAAGTTAATGTATCCTTGCTTATTTAAGATGGAACGTCCCGTATGGTATTTCATTGTTAGATTCATATATGTCCTATACCTAAATCTAACTATTTTTGACATATTTTAAATTTTAAATGTCAAAAATGGCGTTTGCAGGTCTAAACATAACTATCAATTTCTTCCATATGAAAGCCTTTATTAATTGAGAAGGGGATCTATTTTAGTGTACTATACCGATATTTTGTTAATAAATAAATACAGGGTGAACAGAAACTACTATTAAATCTTAACTTGAAAAAATTGTTAAAAATCAGTTTTTTTAAATATAAATCCCCTATTTTGATAAAGCTGTGTTATTTAACACTCAAAATAAGGGTGACTTTTTATATTTTAAAGACGTTATGGCTTTTAAGTTTTGCTATTAGTTGGCCATTATGACAAAACGCGACGAAAGCAAACAGAGCACTATTTCTTGACATTTGAAAATTATTAATAAAAATCATGCCGGAACGATTAAATTACATGCATGAAAATTATTTAAATGTGTCTATTATCTATAAGGAATATAATAAAGATTTATTAAGAACGTGACAGACATTTGCTGATAAATATCCATATAAACAGAAAGCGTCACGGAAAAGTGTTAAGCGAATATTGGAAAATTTCAAAAATGTTGGCACCGTTAAGGTAAAAATGCATAAAAAGACACCTATTCTCATTAATGAAAATGTCGAAATTACAAGTGTGGGATATTTTGCGGCATATTCTATGACATGTGTAAGAGAAGTGACTCTACAAGCAGGAATATCGAAGAGTACAGTACATAGAATTTTGCTGGCGCACAACTTCCACTCTTTAATAATATATTTGCCAAAAAGTGCAATTTTACGAATTTATATTAATGTTGTTATAAGGCGACTCCCGACTTTTGAACAACATAATTTGGATTGATGAGCAAAATTTACGAAAAATGGCCTTTTTAATAAACACAATTCCCATTTTTGGACTGACTCAAATATTCATGCAGTAAGATTGTGGAATTTTCAAAAAGCATGGCAATTTAACGTATTTTGTGCTGTGAAATAGTAAAACTATATCTTATGAACAAAACATACATGGTAATTCATTAATAATACAAAGCAAATTATGTCCCTACACTGTTCCAGTCACCAACTTCTTACAAGCAGTATTTTATGATAAGTGTATTGACAACATTGAACCTTTTTTGTGGTCTCCTCTTTCTCCTGATTTGTCTGCCTTGGAGGACTGTATGGCAAGGGTAAGGGACGCGTTCGAAGGTTTATCTCCAGATTCAATTAAAGCAGCCATCGACGACGAAATAACTGGGAGATGCGAAAAATGTTTGGAAGTTCAGGATAGAAATTTTGAAGATTTTTAAAATAATTTGTTTCTCTGTGTAGGTAAGCCATTTAGCATTTTTACAAAATGTTAAATTGTCGATATTTGAAAAACTGCAAATTTTTTAAATAGGTAACTTTATACAAAGTCGTCCTTATTTTTAATGATAAATAAGATAGCATTATAAAATAGAGGGTTTACGTTGAAAAAAATTGACTTTTAACGATTTCTTCAAATTAATATTTAACGTTAGTTTTTGATCACCCTGTATCTATTTATTATCAAAATAACAACACAGTCCACTAACGCAGTTCTCCTTTTAAAAGAAAACCAACCCCCATTAATTAATAAAGGTTTTCATATAGGACAAATTGGTAGTTATGTTTAGGCCTGCAAACGCTATTTTTGACATAAAATTTAAAATATGTCAACAACAGTTAGACTTAGGTATAGGATATTATACATGAAATATGAATTTTGCGTAAAACCTAAAAATAAAATACCATATAGGATGTTCTATTTAAAATAAGAAAGAAGGCATCAACTTACGGTATAATCGAAAGTGCGACTGTCTTAAAATAATTTTGCGCCGAATTGCTTCATTGCCTTAAGTAAACTGCCATATTTTAAAAATTCTACAAAATCTATTTTCCGAAAAATCGATGGCGGCAGTTCATCGTGGGACGCCCTGTATATTTCAATAAACATATTGAATAATAAATGTGTGTAAATGTTTTTTTATACGATATGTCCGATATATCTTTTAATATTCAAATTCTACACTTCATTTTACACTAATTTTGTGCTAAATAGCCAAATCAAATTGTTTCCCACTTCTACATATTGCGAATGTTTTTATAATTTATAAGTTGTGGAGGTCTAACCGTACATCTTGGAGTAAATTTGCTAGAAGTGACCGAAAATTGGGAGTTTTTATTTCCGGTTAAAATTCATTTTGTTCAAAGTTGCTTTGTTTAAATCCTTTTATGATGATGAAATAAAACTCGTCACTCAAATGCTAATATTTTGAAAAATATTTTTACAGGCAAATAATAAAAATATTTTATAGAAATGGCCATAGGATTTAAACCGCACAAATAAATAGTTTTTATTTAAAAAATATGAGTTGTATCTGAAAACGTTTTTTCATCGCTCTGTGAGTAGAATATTTTTCATAAACACTTTTTAATAAATAGTTTGAATGCTTTTTTTAACATAATTCTCCAGTGTAAATCGATTACAAAAAACAGAAGAATGAAGTATAGAAATTTTGTGGATTTACAAACTAAAGCAAATATTCGAAATTGTCTTAAAACAGGATACAATTTTGCAATTGTGATGGCAACTCCAAATATTTTATTATCCTTAACGCACAAGTGTGGCAATAAAAGTTTTAAGCTTCAGAAGAAATAAAACACCGAAAATAGTGTTTAAGATTTTAATAAATATTGAATATTAACATCTATATTTATATGTAGGCGTCACCTTCATGATATGTTAATATGAAAAATAGACGCTTTATGTTTTAAATTTATCATTTGTGTAAATGTAATAAAATTTACACGCGTCAGTAACTTTATTAACCTTCTTTGATGAAATGTATTCTACTAATAATAATTTATGAAAGTAAAAACATTTCTACAATATTTTACTAAACATGTAACCGATACACTTGTATTTTAAGTGAGAGTATAAGAAGTAGCTTCTCTCACAGCTGTCGAAGTTGAACGAATATGCCCTTCAGAAAGGTACATAGCGTAACAAAACTTTTGATTCATTCTAACTGCCATGAGGTGTCAAACAATTTTGAATTCAAGTATTTTATATCAGAAATAAATAAAAAAAAACAAAGAATCATATTACTTCTTTAATTCAAATGTCCATATCTCATACAAAATAAAATTTTACAGCCAGATTCACTAAGAAGATTTAAGACTTAAACCCGATCTAGTGCCATGAAATTTAAATCTATGGTCGATCAATTTTGTTTTGCTTACGATCTGGTCATAATTTATATTACATATATCAACAAATGATTATATAGGGATATTAAGGAAAAGAACCTGGCAATAAAGCCTTGAAATATGTAAGAGAAATAATTGTATCCCGAAAATAAATAAAGTTCTCCATTTTTGCCGGTTCAGTAAAAAAACAAAATGATTTTCTTATGCTTATATTTTTAGGGTTTAAAACTTGCTTGGCTTATTGTTGCTCTTGTCAGTTTAAATCTTCTGCTGTCAATTTAGGATGGTTTTAAATTTAAACCATGTTAGTGAATCCTGCTGTTAAATCTTTATATGGAGAAGTTCTACGAACAAAAATTTATAAGTGGACTAAGTATTGACATTCTTAATATTTTTTGTACTGCGTGCTTTGTTGTTGCTTAATGAGATGAAGTACAAGTAATCGACCACAAAAAAATGTTTACTTTTATCTGTAGTAGTACAATGCATATAGGTCTGCACATCTTTACAATTCAAAAATGGTTCGTAAAGGTCGAGATACAATAGTATGCCAACGAAAACATTTGTTAATTTACATCCGGATGGTAGATTGTACTCGAAAAAAGAAATGTGGTGAGAAAAAATCCTTTCACTGTACGTCGTGTGATAAAAAGTTTAAAGATAGCAATTATTTAAGAATGTACCACGACGACGACCAAAGCTTTCAGCGAGACAGCAAAGGAAGATTATTGAGCAGTTTGATCTATATCCTCACACTTCAGTATCAGAAATTAGTTCTGTCTTAAGGGAACATAAAAAAAAGCTTAACGCGAAAACAGTTTGCAGAGCGCTATTTTGGGTCGGTTATAGAGATAGAGTTAATAGAAAATCTCTAATATGCAAATCAACACATTAATCTTTTCAAATTTTTAGTGTTTGCGATCTGAGTGTTCACATCAGAATTAACAACGCCCCCTTTGTAGCGATTTTCCAGATTTTGATCGGCTCGAATTTATTATAGATGCACTTGCAACTATAAATGTAAACTAAAGCCTAAAAATATACAATGTGGACGTAAGGTCTGGAATAGATTCATTATTTAAAAAACGCTAGGTTTTTGGGACAACTGGTTCAGGCATATCGATTTTGTTTTTAAGATAAGAATTGTTTCCAATATATTAAATTATACAGGGTGATCCAAAAGAACCTGTGCTATAATCAATGTTAAATTTTTAAATAGTAACCCCCATTTTTTTATACACTTTAAGAGTTCCTGCAAAATTCTAAATATATTTTCTATGTCCTACACCTAAATGTAACTATTTTTTTATTTATCGACAGTTAAAACTCGAAATAGTTAATTGGCAGGAACCTAAGCGATTGATAAATTCATTCCAAACATACATTGACTACTTGTGTAGTAATTAACCCTATTTCTTGTAGTGAAATGGCTTAGTTTGGAAAACTTTATCTTTAAGGTAACCCCACAAAAATGAGCCAAGGGACAAGGTCATCGAATCAGTTATACTGGTAACTAATTATTGCAATTTATTTCGAGTTTTAATTTGTTACGGAATTTTTATAATTCCATCACTCTATTTTTTCTGACATCCTCGTCAAGTTTATAAATCAGCTGATAAGTCATGTGATGATTATCGGTCGCAAGTAGATGTAGTTCATTTGAACCATTTTTCACATTTCTCAGTGTTTTGTTTTCAAAACGGATTTTGGTGAAGAGAAAAAGGGTAATTTTTTTTTAACTTATTTAGTTTAAAAAGTTTCATATTATTCTTGTTAGTTTAGTATTTTTTTTTCGATTCAGTTGGTTTGTTCTACTAAATTAAAAAAAAAAATCTGTCAAACATTCTTCAAAGATTATTCCTGTGATGGGTGACCGGAATCATGAACTCGTGGTGTTTATTCGCCGACTATAAAAGAACGAGGTAAGTTTATTTGTTCTATAAAGTTTTTTAAATTCAGTTGATTATCTTCTGTGGAATACAAATTACCTTTTGTTTTTATTTAAGTATGTTTAAATGTATCTACAAAGCATACATTTATTTGTCTTTTAACAATAAGATTCATTTTATGGCAATTTGTTCTTAATTCATGGTCGGCCACCTTGACACGAGTCCATGAAAGTTATTTAAAAGGCCTGTTACTGGTCTGAATTACTTATATTCTTTATTAAAACTACCTGTTTCTAAAGCATTTTGGCAACCTAATGTTGTGTTAAGAGTTGTGCGGTCTAATTTTATGTTTTCTAGCTAAAGGGTACTGGCCATTATGCCATCTAAGATTTCTGCGCTGGCAGCATGCTTATCTAAGGAAACTTGACTGATAACGACTCTACGAAGCACACTGGAGCCAAAGCGATATGAAAAAGGATACTAGAGTTCCAACTTACTTCATCAGGAAGACTATAGGTAATTCTTAATTCTTAACTTTTACCTTTTGCTTATTCGAAACTTATCTGTAGAATTTTCGTGTTTTTGCAGAAAATAAAATTATCTTAAAATACCTCTAGCCATATTGTCTTGAAGCAACAGGCTTTATTTAATTTATCTCATTATATATTGTCTTTTTTTGTATTTAGCTAATGTTTGACCAACTTTCTTTTTTTGTTGTATTACGTACTATTGTAATTTTCTTCTCATGTCTATTACTATCGTCAATTTCCTCATAGTATCTTGACAATATGGTGAACGTTAAATTCTAAATGTATTATTTATTTTAAAAAATGACAGAAGGTTAACTGATTTACACTTTTGACATACTAAAAGTCGGTACAAAATAAATTCTTTGTTTTGATCATTAAGAAATTTCAATTTGGTGTCATCGTTTCCAAGAGAGGTACTAACCTTTGGTATGTCATTTTATCTTTTGTATATAACCATTTTCAAATTTTATTCTTAATAAATTGTTTATTATTTTTATTGAGTTATATTTTGCATACATATTTTTACTTCCTAATCCTACATTTTCTAAATTTAGATTAGAACATCCCTGGGCTGTAACAGCGAAAATTTGTAGGGAATGCAAATTTAAAAATAATGTTATTCACACGATTCTAAACTTTATTGTGTAGGAATAAAAATAGAATTCATAACCACAAGCTTATTATTTTAAAATATATAGAGTACAGGCAAAGAAGAGTAAGAAACTTTCGGGAGATCGAAAACAGTTACACTTAGGTATAGAACATGTAATAGAAAAAATATTCAAAATGTTGCACAGAGTCTAAAAGTGATAAAAAATTGGAGGTAACTATTGAAAAAATTAAAGTTGAATATAGCAGAGCCGCTTCGAGTCCCTTTGTAAAATTTAATATAATGGAAAAAATTCGTACTAAGAAACAAAGCTGACGTATCTGAACGATTTTTTTTAAATAAATTTATTCCAGAATTTAAATCCTCATTGTATAATAATTTGTGATTTTTTTAGCCATCAGTTTGTAACTTACAGTTTTTTATTACTTTTAAGCAAATATACACATAACAAGTGACAGGCTCTGTTTAGCCACATAATTTAAACAAAAGAAATTTTTTCCAGTAGTTAAATGTATTTGGTTATTTACAAAAAAGAAGATATTTTTTTAAGTCCCATATGACAACCAAATTATATGAGTTATTACGAATAAATGCGGATAGCATTGCATAAAATGGAAACGGATTAGTGAATACATACATTCCGCCAGAAATAAGTTGATAATAGTTGTTGTTATTTTTATAATTAATATGTACTGATATTTTTTACGAAATTTGTACAAGCCTTAACTACATTTTTAGACTTATAATTTAGACACGTTATATATTACACCTGTAATTTATTTAATCTATAAGTCGATGTACTACCACCATTTAGTCTGTTAAATAAATCAGTTTTAAAAATCGCCTAACATCACTTCACCACTTACCGTGACTCATAGCTCTCGATTCCTCTCTATAAACCTGGGCATCACCATCAACTCCTGTTTTCAAAATAGGTTTTTGTTGCTGCTTTTTATCCACATCACCTATAATATCGTGAACAAATTTTTGTGTTCTACTTTTAAAATCTTTAGTCATACTATCCATGTGGTGACTAGCCAATTTAGTGGCTGAAGATTTGGTTATTCTTTGATCTGCTACATATCCGTATTCTGGGGGAGTACCTAAATAAAAACCAAATGGATATTAAAGAAAAAGGTATATTTTAATTGCGTTATACTTATTATATTGATTATCATTATATAGGAATTAAGAAATATTAATTATTTGTGAGGTATATAAAAAGGAAAAATGTATATAGTTTAATTATATAGTTGAACTAAAATAAGCCATAGATTTACTTGGCTTCATGTAAGCTGAAAGTATCGGTGAAATTTAAGACTTAGTTTCAGAATCGATTGTAATATCAAGTGGTTGAGAACCAACACTTTCAAGTTAACCATAAGTTTTAAAATCAGGTGTTTCACAAATTTGATGGTTGGTTCAATTTTATTTATCAAAGTTTGTACGTAAATAGGTTTAAAAAAGTGAAAAAATGTTGTCTTACACAACGAATATCTATTTTTTTTTGATGGCATTTAAAAAAGAATCAAATATATCATCGGTTCGATTCTACAGGGTGTCCAGTAAGTACCTCCTAATTTCTCGGGTGAGATCAAAATTACCATACTTTGTCATTAAAAAAGAAATCCTAAAGTGCCCCTTAACGGAAATGCAGAGCCCTAAAGGGGTGCCCAGCGATTTACCTCATCGGTTCTAAGTTTTGAAACGACTTGTATTATTTAATAAAACTTTAATATTTTATAGAGGCCATAAAGACTCATTAAACCATAGTACAGTAGATGTTTTAGATCATCAGAGAAGTTAGGAACTTGCAGCTATACTCATTGGGCTTGACTTTTGACAGGTGTCATTTTACAGTATTCATTTACAATTTCGAAAAGAGAGTGGTGCCTGACTCGATTAGTTGTCCTGCTTATGATGGTACAAAATTTTTCACTTGAAGATTTAAAGTGGTTCCTTCTTTTTACATTTAAGTTTTTGATATTCCAATATAGATTTTATATCAGAACACATTACCATTTATTAAAATTGTTTCATTCACATTTTTTAAACCATTATTTATTTCTGATCAAGTCACTAGAGCCAACATATATCCGACTTTTATTATGCACTTGTGCTATCAATAGAAAATTATTTTTTTGATTTTTTTACCTGGTTTGATTATGGCCGGTGGTTCATAAGAGTGACTTCTTTTCATAATTTGATTAGAGCTGCTTTGTGAAAATTTTTTAATATGTTGTCTACGCGTTTCTCCATCGGTACGATCTGTTGTACGAGTAGTAGTAGTAGTTGAAATTTGTGGAGGACCGTGGTCAAATTCCATAGGAGTTTGAACTCTTTGCTGAGGTGCTGATGGTGAAGCGTAACCTCTAGATGGCGTCGGTGCTTTAACTCTTCTAATAACAAAAATTATCACATCAAAATTGTTTTACTTTGAAAACAACTAAAATTAACTTTATATAAAGGCGTAGTTTGTTCCAATTCATTAAGTTAAGGTCGATAAAACAATTTTGTGAATAATAATTAGATCAGAGAAAACTATTTTCATGATAAAATTCTAATCGGTTAGTTTTGTCTCGAGTCCAGTAAATTACATCCAAAATGAGTATTAAAATACACATCTCTTGTTTTCAGGCAATAAGTAATTATTATAATTGAAGTTTAATCAATCTATTTTCAGACATAAATTCTAAGATTTCGCTGAATAAAACGAAAATAATAATGGTTATCTTGAAATTTGTCGCATGCCAATTATAATTAACCCGGTTCTAAAGTTTCAAAAGTACTGAGATATATTTCATTAATTCCCAAGATTACTATAATATTGGAACTTTTACTTCTATGACATACGAGAGGTATTGTTTGTCTCAAAATAATCACCCCAGGAAAAACCCAAAGGAACTGTTAAATCTAGAACACTTATAAAAATCGAATAAGGTGTTTTAAATCTAAGGGTGTTTAAAATGATGCCGATATTCCATTTGTTAAAGAGAATTTTATATCCAACTTGTTTTAGAAAATGAAACATTGCACAAAAAATCAAATTTACTTTTATTATAATTTTATAAAAAGATTAGTGTTCTAATATTCTACGTTTAAATGCTATAAATCATAAAAGAAATTACGTTTAGCTTAAAATCCTTGTATAATTTACAGCATGTTTTTGAAAACAACAAATCATTCATACAGCTGCTGCCAGGTATTTTAGTTCTAAAAATAACTGGAAATTTTTTAAAGAGATTATATAATCACAAATTACCGGCACACCAAACGAAGAGCAAGATTGGACACAAGCAATTTGGAATTTGAGGAACCATTCAGCTACCTCTAATCTGTCTATTGTGAATATCAAACTTTCCCAAACATATTTTTTCTTTTAGTAATATATGTCATTTTACTTTGTTCCTCTAACTTTGTTCCTGAATTTAGCACCAAATGTTTTAAATTATTCACTAAGGGTTTTCTGTCGAATTAGAAAAACTGTTTTTGCTTTTTGTTTAAAGCACTCTACAGATATTTCTAAGCAGCATATAGAAAATTTATTTATTGTTTCGTGTTCTTGAGCTGCTCTTGGCTAGTTTATTTTGAAATACATTGAAAATAATTTCCAAAATCTCATGATTTCAACCTGTCGGCAGGATTGGTGAGGTTAGGATCATTCTTACTATAGAAAGTCATCGAATTGATTCATCGTTGTATGTGAACTCATTTTAGAAGAATAACATTGACCCTTATTAGCATAGTGACTTAAAAACGAGCATATTTTAGTTCACTTCATACCTGTAATGAATATCTTCCGTATCACTTCCTCCAGGAGTCCACTTAGGTTTAATTCTAGCAGATTCTACCTCGCTTTCGTAATCACTTTCCCTAAACTCTCCAGGAATAAACTTGCTTGGTGTAGATGGAGGTGGAACACTTGTAGCTCTTCTTGGCCGTACTGGTTCAGGACTAAAAGGAAAAGGTTCTAGTTTGGTTTGCTCTTGTTTTCTGTACTGATCTCCAAACTTGATTACTTTATGAGTTTGTTGAACACTCATCGTTCTTTTACACACATCAGTCGATTCATCAAAGTGAACTATGTTGGATGTTTCAGTCTGGATAGCGTTTTGATATGGAGCACTTACCGTGGATCTACAAAAACATACTCATTACTCTTTGTTTTAGAATATTATACTTGATAATGAAAGTACATGCCATATTGTAAGTTATAATGTTGTTTTAAAATGACTAGAAAAATTAAACAGAAAAATATTTGGTATTTCATGATATAATTTTTAATTGTTTTTCATTTATTACTGTGATAAATCATTTGATAAGTCTTCAAATATACAATTAATATTTTAAAATATCCCCTCCTATTTTTCTAAAAAATCTAAAACAAATATCATAATCCCTCTACCAAATGTGAATATTAAGAAGGTAAACTTAGGTCCACTAATTTACAAAAATAAAAGATACATTTAAAATTTAATTTCTTCATCGTTTTTCACTTATTCCATCAAATGGGGTATCAGGGAATACATCTTCATTCTTTCCACACATTTATATGCAATTACGACAAAATTATATTAATCAGGTATTGGACGAAATTGAACACTATTTGAATAAAAAACCTATATACTAAATACTGTATGACTTGTTTTTACTAATGTTAAAATCTACGTAAATATCTACAATATAAAACTTTCCCAGATATATGAAGAAAAGCTAAATGTCTTCGGAAAATACATTACAATTTTGACACGGCCTAAATTTGGTACAGTTATATCGGTTCTATGTTTCAAAAATATTAAGTATTGATCAGTTGTGACTATTATGATTACTGCTCGGTGTTCTCCCAAAATTTGATACCTGACTGAATGACAAAACTAACAAACAAAAAATATATATTTCTCACCTATAGTATTGTGTTTTCTTTGGTCCTGGTGCATAACCAACTTCTGGTGGTGTACCGGGTTGAATAAAAATTGTCTTTTGAGGTATTGCTGGTGTGGCAACAACAATATCTGTGTACGTTGAAGCGGTTACTGGCCTTGGCTTATACACTGTAGGTTTAGAAATAGGCGTTATTTTTTCTATTGGTTCAAATTTCGGTCTTGGTGGACCTTCAGTTGTTGAAGGTCTCTCAAATTCAGTAGGTGGTGTTGGAGTTCGACCATCCACCTGATGATGTTGAGTTGGAGTAAGTACTGGTCGTACTGACTTATACTGTTTCTCAGATGTTTGTGACCAAATTGGCGGTACTCTGCCTTCATAGTCGCTTGTGTAATCACTTTCTTTAAATTCTGTTTTCACGAATTTGGAGGGACTTGGAGGGGGAGGAATTTTCGATTTTTTGGGCTTGTGAAGTTCGTTTTGAAAAGGAACAGATTCAACATGGGTTTGTTTTTGATGCTCCTCTGTATATTGCTGAGTAGTTTGACTAGTGATGATAGGAGTTGCTACAAATTCCTGAAATAATAAAAGTTATTAAAAATAGTTAATATTAATACAGTTCCAATTTTATTTTTTATATTAGTCATGAAAAAATATTACAGTGAGTATATAAATTAAATTATTAGTGATCACACTTTCGTGCATAAAAACTATTACTATATTAACCACAGGATTATTAAAATCAGTGGCGGAGAGTACAGGCAGCATTATTCTCCTCAGTTCAGTTTGGCCGTCTAGAGAAACGAAAAAAAAGAATAAGCAAAATTTTTTTATCAATACTAACCTGAACTAAAGTAGAATATCCATTGTTTATTATAATCAATAAAACAATTCTATATAGAATACTTTTAGAAATATTAATAAATAACAGGTAAAATGACGATTTAATATCATTAAATCATAAATGGGGGCAAATTTTATAATAAATGTATAATACTCAAAAAATGCCTTTTACTTAACTAAAATTTCTTCTCAAAAAATATTTTTAAACAGATTATATTTCCCATATAATAGTTAGATAGATTTTCTTTAAGAACGATATTAAATTTACTACATAATTGCCTTAAAATTTGGAAACTGTTTTATAGTGAAATTAATAGACTTAACCTTTTACTTAGCCCTTTTCTGTAGTCAGTGCCGAAGTAGCTGAAGGTATTTTTAAAATTAATTTTAGGTGGAGTGAATTTTTAAACGACTGCTTATAAAAAATCATTATTTTTGAATGTAGCTCTCCGTTCCATTTATTTTTGCATTAGTGTCTGTATGTAATTTGTAGGTATTTTTATTTTATTTAAAAAGGTGCTAAGTAAAATATTAAATTAACTGCAATGTAAATAGCTGCTAATTTTTTTTTACATTAGAAGATTGGAGGCATTTGAGATGTGGATATACCGGAGGGTGCTGAGGATTTCATGGGTAGAGAGAATAACCAACGAGGAAGTAATGAGACGTATGCATAAGGAAAAAGAAGTGATTCTAACAATTAAAAGAAGAAAACTACTATATATGGGACATGTCATGAGAGGAGAAAAATACCAAATATTGCAGATTATTATGCAGGGAAAAATCCAAGGAAGGAGGTCCATAGGAAGAAGAAGAAACTCATAGCTGAAGAACCTTAGAGAGTGGTTTGCATGCAGTAACAACGAGTTATTTAGAGCAGCGGTCTCAAAAATCAGGATTGCCTTGATGATTGCCAACCTTCGAAGCGGAGACGGCACCTAGAGAAGAAGATTAGTGCAATATTTCTGAGGTTGGTTTGTGTTTTTTTTTAAATAATTTTTTATATTTTTTAGTTGTCATTAATCCGTAAAGTGGGCAGCATTAATCATAATGTTACATGAATATATGGAAGAGATTTGAAACGAAGTAACAATGAGAAGAAATTTCTTTCATTTAAGGTCAAAAGGTAATGAATAAAAAAGAGACAGATAAAGTTCGCTAATGAACAATTTAATTTTCGTTTTTACAGCTTCGTTGCAACAAACCTACCGTGGAAATATTATAACGTGCTAAAACCAAACCAAAACATCTTGCTTCCATTAAAAGTTATGGGCAAAAGTTTCCAAATCAATAATTTTATATTCAGATGCTAACAGCAACGTAATAGATAACATTTAGGTAATATAAAATTAATAATGTGGAATTTTATGAAAAACATTAATAATAATTAATTCTATTTGAAAAAAGTAAAAACAAACATTGATAAGTTTAAGTTTACGTTACTTTGTTCTTTCCTTTTTGATAGTCACGCTACTTTTTAAATGTAAATTAATTCTGTTATATTTTTTAAATATAATTAACAAACCAGGCGCGGATCCAAGGGGGGGGCGGTGGGGGCGATCGCCCCCCCCAAGAGCTTTGAGTTTAGGAAAAAGGATCCGATGTTTCCTCTTATACTACAGTTTATTTAAGAACTAGAGAGAGTAATAAATCATTTTTTACCCTTTTTCTCTTCGCAAACTACCTGTGTTCTTTAGTCCAGTGTCTTTAGCAAAATCTGTTAGACATATATATTTTTCATAAGAATGGGTTAGAAATTTTATACCTAAAAATACCGGTCTATAATAATGGACTAAAACGTAGCCTTATTGTCTCAAAAAATTCGAAGTTATAATTTAAATACTTACAAAATATCCATTATCAAAAATACAAAAAGTTAAACATATATGAAAAAATAAATTCGTCCATATAATATTAAAATATTTTTGGGGTTATCGGTCATTTTATTATTAATTAAAAACATTTTTAGGGTATTTGATGGTTCAGTTTATTTATTTCTTAAACCATCTGCAGAATTACAAGTAAACACTAAAAAGGGATTCAAATGTAATTACTTTTTATATGTTGTAATTAAAAATAGAACTACTTATTTTTATTTCTATTGTACTGATATCTTAATTTAATTTACTTTATTATATGGAAATACGATAGCCCCAAAAAAGAAATAAGATAAACATGTTAATTCTACATGCTTAAAAAAAAGACACAAATACAATAATAAAATAATTAAAAACATACGGCTAATTGGAATTAAATATATATAAAATTAAAGAGTGGGACACACTAAAATAAAAATATATAAACAAAAATAAAAAAACACATAAACAACATAAAACAATAAAATACAACAAAAACAAAAATTCAAATAATAAATTGTGTTTACACTAGTAAACATTACGTATCTTATTCCTAATCAAAGTCAGTGAAACTATCTTCGCTCAAATTAATTATAATTGGTTCCACTATCTCACCGATCATAAGATCGAGTTCTCACATTTTGTTTTATTCTTTTATTATATGGATTTTCCCAATTTTCCGCAGTAAATTTATTCAAAAAAATTTTTCAAAAGTTTAGTTAAATTACTAATTGTGTTATTTCTAGCAACTCTACCTTTTACTTGACAGAGATATTTACTTCTCCAGAGGACAGTTTCCGGACGATTTATAGGAACAGATTTTCTATCTGGTTTTTCCCAGCAAAAACTAAATTTTCTGAGCAATTTCCAGAGATCTGCTTCTCATAATAAAATGTATATACAACCCCTTTAATTTCAGTTTTCATCTCTTCTTCCAACGAGGTTTTTCGTCTGCCTGTGATTGAATGTGGCTTGGGAGTACTAGCAATTCCAGTCGTTTTTTCTCCTTCAGTATTCGGTACATAGTAGATTTTCCAACTCCTGTCATGTTGGAACACATCTCAACATTATTATCTCGATACTGATATCTTAAGGCATCATAAACATTCATCGTAATAAGTTTTTCGTTGAGGAAAAATGCCCTGGTTTAACGATTTTTTAATAAATTATAGAGGTGAAAGCCATATCTTTTGGGTATCTCACTAATCTTAAATAATATATAAAAACAAGGACAAACAAGATAAATCACTAAGAACAAACTGTAATGTGTACTTTGCTCACTGACAGAAATTAAAGTAAACTATCAGAAATTTTATGTTGCAGTAAATTTATAAAATATATTTAAATCTAATGAAATATAATTAGATTTACGGCAGTTCTCAGTAACCTGCGGCACTGAAGCAGGTACGTTGGAGGTTTCGGTAACAGTTTTATTACTCTCTCTAGTTCTTGAATAGAGTGCAGGAATGTGTATGCTTGCGATCGCCCCCCCCCTCCCAAGAGCTTTGAGTTCAGGAAAATATAACCCATTCTGCCGTTTATATTAGGAATGAGTATGCTGCTTGCACCCCCCCCCCCCGTTGACAACTTTTTTTTCTTGCCAAACTGTACTTTTGTGATATCACCGCCCCCCCCAAAGAGAGAGGCTGGATCCGCCCCTGTAACAAACGCACTTACTATAAGTTAACAAAATTTTTTAAAGTGTTCGATATCTACTACTCATGATTTTTAATTTAAGCTTCGTGTTATTGTAACACTGTAAAAATGATAATGTAGTTTCAGTAACTTAAAATATTAGATGACTAATAGAAGTAACTACTAAATATAGATAAAAAACTGAAAATTTGGTTGGATATCAATGTTAATTTTGATAAATTAGGTATAATTTGAAGTAAGAGTAATCAACGTAATATTGAAATAATGACATTAATACAATGATACTCGTATGTTATAAAACAATAATCAATCTATTAAAGTTGACAACAACTTTACCCGAAAGCTAAAACCTTGTTACTTCAAAATCACATCAGATATACATAATTTGTTTGGCTTTGAAAGACGCTAAACGGTGCTCTCATGGGGGTATCGTTTGGTGCGATACGTGGCTTTTGCCGCTAAAATTAGAAGTAAGCCTGGTTGCCTAGTACCCAATAATGCGACCCCTATCCTTTGGGTAGCGCGTTTCGTGTACTCGATTTTATATATTTCGGTTTTAATTCACCGTCGCGCCACCACATGGCGGTTTTTACAAACTTTGTTAATTTGTGTGGTTCTTGTGTTATCAAGTGAACCATCGAGATGTCGCTTTTGTAGTCTTGTTTGCTGTTTTTGATTTTAAATTCAGTTTTATAGGATGCAAAGGAGAGATGATGGTTTGTACCGAATGCAGTGGCCTGACGCGTCCCATATTAGGACGAGACAGCGCTGTCGCCATCTTTCGGACCCGGAGTTTTTCGATACTTTGAAATGCTCTGCATTTTTTAACACGAGAATCATATGGATTGACAAATTTTACGTCCGCTTAGCCAAGATTGTATTCTATTTTATTTTAAATTACACCACTTATCTATTTAGTTATATATATATATATATATATATATATATATATATATATATATATATATATATATATATATATATATATATATATATATATATATATATATATATATATGGATTTCATAACCAAACTCTATCACTTTGCTGAAACCTTGCTGAGTTTGCTTCGATATCATATCTTGTCTTCATTCTGTTTGTGGCCAGATTCATAAGTTCTCTAACTAGTTCATGAACTTCATACAACTTGTCTTGCAAGACACTTTTTTGAGACCTTGGCCTTACTTCGGTAGTTTCATGAACTGCGGATCGGCAGGTTATAAAGAAAACTGGTATATATTTGCCTTAATTTTTCTGATGTCTATCCACAACTCTTTAATAGGTGCTCTTCAATAGTTCTATTAAATCGTTCAACTATACCATCTGAGTGAGGATGTAAAGCTGTTGTCCTGGTTTTGCGGATGTTAAGTAGTTCACAGAGCTATTGAAAAAGTTTGAATTCAAAATTACGTCCTTTGTGCGAATGAAGCTACAAAGGAATTCCAAATCGGCTGAACATATTCTTGACTAAGACTTCAGCTGCTGTCAACGTCTTCTGGTTAGAGATATCAAATACTTCAAGTCATTTACTTAAGTAGTCAATAGCAATCAAGATATGTTTGTCGTCTTTATCTGTTTCTGGGAATGGCCCAGCTATATTAGCAGCCATCCGTTCAAAAGCTATTCCAACATTACACTTCTTCATTTTTCCTTCAGATCTTGTGCTTGGACCTTGGCTAGCTGAATATTTAAAGCACTATGATTTTACGTCTTGACAGTAGTTAATCCAGTAAAATCTTTCTCGAAGTTTGCTTATAGTTTTGTTAGCTCCTAAATGAGCACCAGACTGTCCATTGTGAATTTCTTCTAAAATCACTGAAACTTTGTTTCTGGGTACTACCAACTGATTTTTGATTTCTTTGCCATCAGCAGTTTTCCAGGACTTCTTTAGCAACTGGCTTTCAATCAATACTGAGTCCCACTGAGCCGATAATGCCTTGCATGCAAGTCATTTATCCGAAATATCTTCTCAACTACAACGCCTTTCATTATCTTCTCTAAGTTCAAGAAATGGCGTCAGATAATTGCCTTCAAGTTTGTTTTTTCTCATTTGACCTGTACCTTATTCTGGATCAACGTCAAAAGTGACTCTTGGAGTAGAGAACCCTTATCTTTGTTTCATATTGCTGTAGTGTTTGCATTCTTCCCTACATGGTTTTCTTGACAAATCATATGCGTTATCTTGCAGTCTTCCTGAACTATGTTTAAGTTTGCTACTTGCTATTCAAACTGCCTCCTATTTAGGAGCCATTTAAGAACTGCGTGATCTATTCTGTTTAAAAATTCCTGTTCATGTAAATGTTGTACAGCTTTGCTTACAAATAGAAGTGGTACAATAATGTTTTTTTGAGTTTTGAATGTATTCGGCTGAAGTATCCAATATCTCGTTCTTAGCTATCCTGTATCCGAGATAATACAGCTCCTACCTTTAGGATACTGGTAACCGCATCCAATATAAATTTTTCATGATCTTGTGAGGAGCCTAAAATGGAACTGGAATGTAAGGCAACCTTAAGTTTTCGAAAAGCTTAATCACAGTCAGAATTCCATTCATAAGGAATCTTTTCTTCAAAAAGCTTATGAAAGATTGAAGCAATATTATCAAAACCTTCTATAGTATGTACATAACCCGATAAAGCTTCTCAACTCATGTTTGTCACGTTGTCCAGGCCAATCTTTTATTGTTTAAATTTTGTCTTATCTTTGTGGATTTCCTCTGATGAGACTACATGTCCAAGAAATACTTTTTGTTGGAACAGTAAGCACTTTTTGGGGTTGAATTAGCGTTTTTAATTCGCGCAAAAACTTCCTGTAGATACTGTAAGTGTTCATTGAATGTTTTCAGACTAGACTTGTTTTCCAAGTAAGACCTCGTAGTACTATTTCCGTTAGTCTCTCAAAGGTAGCAAGAGCGTTGCAGGATCCGAATGGTATAACATTAAAATGATACAGACCAACAATTGTGGAAAAAGCAGTATTTTCCTTATCTTTATCTTGAATGCTTACTTGCCAATATCCACTATTTTGATCCAGTATGGAGAACTATTGTGGTTCAGTCAACGTTATCAAAGTGTCGTCAATCGTAGGAAGTGGATAGCTCTCTTTCATAGTGACGTCATTAAGCTTCCTGTAGTCAACACAAAATCTAGACGTTTCATCCTTTTTAGCTACCAGTAGAAGCGGAGATGACCAAGGATTAGACGATTTTTCCATAGCTCCCTCATTCGTTATTTTGTCTACGAGTAACTCTCTCTGTCTCTCTTCCTGGCATTTGGTTATGGGAGGTTTTGTAGGTGGTTGGCGTATTGGTTGTGCATCTTCTGCTTCAAAAACATCACTATGATTTCTTATAAACCTCTTCGCTTCTTTAAGTTGTTGTGGCGAAAGACTTTTCAGTTTATCTGGAGCTGTTTAATTAGTTCACATTATGTGACGACTTTCATGCAGCTTTGCCTGATTATTCACATTTTACCATCTATTTTACTAGCTCGTATAATGCTACTTTTTTCTTCTTTATTAATTTTGACATAGGAAGAATAGTGGCTACTCTTATTGGTATGATATGACTTTAGTTAAGCTTTCACCACCTAGTTTTACAAGTTTTATTGAGGTGTAGGTGATTTTCTCTGTACTCCCTTTTATTCTGGTTGTTTGTTCTACAACGACTCTGATTGATTCGGTATTACGGTGCATTTACAGAATAAATTCTTCAGTGCCAAATTTTAGGCGTGTCGTCGAAGAAAAATTCATGTTGGCGAATCAGGTTCATACTCAGAATAAACTTATCTTTTATCGGCAACTAATACTAAATAGTTTAATTTTAGTTTTTCAAATTAAAGTTTCACTTGTACTTTTTCAGTCACATCAACTGTTGATCAGTTACAGTTCTCAACGTCACTTTTCTGGAAAACGGTACGATTTTAAATTTATCGACAAGCTTTGACTTTATCAGAGATACTGCTGCACCAGTATCAACAGGGATAGTAATAATTGTAGCATTGACTTATCTTTTAGTTATAAGACTATCGGCAGTCTTTACTAGGCTACGAATGGAAAGTATTCTGGGGGGCCTTTTCGATACTGGTAAACATCCCTTAATACTAACTATAGTTTTCCTGGTTCTCTTCTGTGCGATCTCTGGATAATGAATGAGACCTTAGTCGCACCCAACAGTCCCTTCTCATGTGTCTAGTTTGTCCACATCTATGACACTCTTCTATCACGTGAAGTACCACATCTTGTGTTTAGTTTCTTCGAGACTTCAGAAAAAATAGTCTTTATCGTTTGGTTCGGTGAATCCTTGTTTCCTGTTATCGTAAGGATTCTTATTTTTGGCCTTGACACATTATAAACTGCTTTTATTTTCAAAGCCCTATCGGACGCTTCACTACAATAGGTAAACTTGCTTATACGCAACCTACGCTGTATTTCTTGATCTATGATCCCATGCGATGTTTTTCTTCTATTTGGAGACGTTCTCCTTCTTTTTATTTGCCTTTAAGGCGCCGTTCTCCTTTTTCTTGTTTCTCTTTTTATCGACGTGCTGTTTCTTTTTGTTTTTCTTTTTTGCAGCCTACTTCTTTTTCCTGTTTTTCTTTTGGATGATGTGCTTCTTTTTCTTTCAGACGATGTTGTTCTGCGATTTGGTGACGTGCTTCTTCCTGTTTTTCTTTCAGACGACGCCGTTCTTCATTTTGCCGACGTGCTTCCTCTTCCTGTTTGGCGAAGTTCTTTTATAAGTTCCATAAAATCAGCCAATGTTTTATTTATTTACTCCGTTTTGGCTGTTTGTTGTATTTACAATACACACATTTAGAATATTGCTGAAAATTCGGCTCTAAACTTCTTTCTTGATGTTAAATTCGATAGGGAACTCCGTTTTTCACTATCTCTTCTAGTTTCCAAAGATAATATTCTAGAACTTTATCGAAAATTTTGTTCTAAACTTCTTTCTTGATAACAGAAAGTTAGTTTTTCGTTCTTTCTTAGTTTCCAAAAATAATATTCTAGAATTTTGTCGAAAATTCGAATTCAGATCTCTTTCTTGATAATAGATTTGATGGTAAAGTCAGTTTTTCGCTCTCTTCTATTTTCCAAATAGATTGTTTTAGAACTTTGTAGGAAATTCGGTTGTAAGCTTCTTTCTTGATGACAAATCTTATGGGAAAGTCAGTTTTTCTATATCTCTTCTAATTTTTAAATATAATGTTCTAGAATTTTGTCGATCATTCGATTCTAAGCTTTTTTATTAAAGGCAAATTCGATGGTGAAGTTAGTTTTTTTTTTTGCTTTCTTCTAGTTTCCAAAAAGAATGTTCTAGAATTTTGTCGAAAATTAATCTTATCTTCTTACTTGATAAAAGATCAAATATCTTCCTGTTTATAAATGGAATTTTCTAAAAATCCGATGAAAATCCCACTGCTAGCACCAGCACTGTTACGATTTTGTCTCTCTTTTAATCGTTTACTGGAGCCAACTCAAACACAACACTTTTCACTAATAAATAACAACTCCTTAATAGCTACTAAACACTTTCACATTCAAATAAAAAACTAAAAAACTACTCATATCCTAACTCTATGTATATATCTATAGAATTTACCAAAATATACAAGAATACAAGTCTAGAAATTAAAAAAAAAAACGATGACTCGATTAATATTTCTATAATGACTCATTAAAATAATATTTCTAAGAGGATGCATCAAAACTCTCCCAATCTTTCGTTACAGTATAATCTAGCTAAATATGTCAAATATAATAGTTAATAGTAATAAAAATTATACTAAGGTTTCTATATGATTCACGAATGATTAGTTATAGGTTTGCCAAAAAACATGTACTGATGAATTTACTCAAGGTTGTAAAAACTTAAATTTTTTTAAACTGCCATTTACAAAAACCGCTTTCCAATATTTTTTGCCCATTCTTATTTGCTTAAGAAGGAATTATGGTAACCAATCTTAATCTTCCAAATTAGTAAAATAGGTTAGAATAACAATGTTTTAAAATTGAGGCACAATTTCTAATTATTTCAATTGTTGGTTAGTCTATTAATGTGAGTTTTTAACTCTGAAAAATAAAAAAAAAATGCTTCGGTTAACAGATTCAGTAATGAAGTTTTTTGATAAAAATTTACATATCCTAGTTTCTGTTTTGGCAGTTTATTAGTTATTATTTTACTATTATGTAATATTTTTGGAAATTCTGTTACAAAGGAAAGTTAATATTTACGTATTTAATGCAAAATGTGACTAAATAATAAATACTACCACAAAAATTAATACTAAATATAAATTATGAGTTTAAGGGGAAATGGGTCTAAATTATTGCCCGGCAACACATAACACATCAATTATATCCGCCACTGACTTTGATACATTGGCTTTGTTGATTTGCTAAAACTCTAGAAATAAGTCTAAATTTTGGTTATATTAAAATCTTGAAAATAAATTAGTAAAAAACTGTTGTGTTCGCGCAATAAGAAGAAAAATATTTTCAAGATTATTATGTGTAGGTATTTAAAAAAAGGGTAAGACTGTAATATTAATTTCACGTGATTGCTTAGTGATAAGCATGATCTCAGCTTAAAGATATTGTAAATGATATTTGCAAACTAAGATAAACAGCCAGAATAAGCAGTGACGTATTTAATCTAAGAAGCCATTCAAAAAATAAATAGCAAATAAATAAAAAACCAAACAGAGCAAATGAAAAAACTGACAGTTAATGCACTTCTTATAACACTTAAGCCAACCTTCTTAGCTGAAGAAACGGATGACTGATGATGCTTCTTGGTGGGAAATTTGGAAGCTTTGGGTTTAGGGGTAATGATTTGCTGCGTAGAAGTTGAACTTTCGTAGGTTTTTTGACTAGAATGAGAAATATGCCTGGATTCAGTTCTTTCTTCCTTAAAGTGTTCCGTTTTTATTATTCTTTGCTGGAAAGGTTCATCTGTGTCAGCCATATATCCATCTATAACAACCTTTTTTTTAAGTTTAGGAGAATCAGGTTTTTTTTCGGGATAAACATAAGTAGGAGGACTAGCCGGTTTTATTTTGGGTGGTGAAGTCTCTCTTCTAATTTGTTCAAAGTGCTTGGTCATCTTTTTAATCTGAGAAGCGTCCTTTTTTCTTCTAAATTCCTCGAAATTTACTTCAGGTCTTGGAGGTCCTTGAAACTGTGGTGGTCGTTCGAACTTTGAAGGTGGTAATGGTTCAGGTTCTTGAGATCTCGACCTACCTGTTGATATTAGTTGAGGAGGTCGTACTCGGCGATAACGTGGTTCATCGGTGTCACTTATAGAAGATTTCCATTTAGGTGGTATTCTTACCGATTCAAAGTCACTTTCGTAATCGCTATCAGTGAATTTTCCTTTAACAAACTTGGAAGGAGTCGGTGGAGGACCCGTTTTATGAGGTTTGGCTCTTGCAGGTTCTGGTCTAAATGGGAACGGTTCCAAATCAGGAAACCTTTCAAATGGTATATAGGGTAATTCCTTTGGAGGTTTCTTAAATTTAGGTTCTACAAATTTAACAGGTCGTGCAGGAACTGGGGGAGCTTGAGGGATTTCTTTTTTTGGTGGCAATGGTGGTGGAATTGTTCTTACAGCACAAGGAGGAACTTTAGTAGGTTCCCTTTCGAAATCCTTTTTGAGTTCTTGTTCAATAGTTTCAACGTAGGAGCGCCGTCTTTCTCTTGGAGGTTCGGCATAGCCAATTTCGGGTGGTGGGCCTGGTTCTAAAATAACTTCATCTGTAATGTCCTGGACGGAAACAGGACGTATAGTTAACGAATCGATGGTTGGATAGGGTTTTGGTGGAGGAGGGACATATTCTTGAGTAAGTTGAGGAGGAGGCCAGCATTTTAGTGATGGTCTTAAGTTACTTGTCTCTATGATATTTTCTGATTTTGATGTGGAAAATGATTCAATACTTTGATCCTTGACCGTTGTCTCCAGACGCGTTACCTCGCCTATATAGTGTGGTACTAACACCGGAGTTTTGTCTAAAAAAGTCCTGCTTTCCTGTACGATTTTTTCGGTTTTCATTTCTACAGGGGTCCACTTTCTTTCTAATGTACTCTGAGTACTCCAAGTAGGCAATATTTTGGATTCCTTAATTTCTGTTTGGGGCCATGATTTCTCGACATGGGTATCAGAAAACTTGTGAGCCCATTGTTTTTCCATCTGGATACCTTCTAAAGAAGGCTCGTTGAGGTCAGACATGGCTGACAATGGACGGCTGTAGCTATGTCTTTCTGTAGAGTAGGAAGACGAGGCAACTGACGCTGGTCGTTGTAAAATTTCATGTTTCGTTGACCAAAGTTTTTGAGTTAGAGGTATTTCAGGTGTTTTGCTTATAAAGGCTGGAGACGGACCTGATTCATAAGTATGGCTATAAGATGATGATGAAGTTTGATAAGAAGAACTTTGGTGAGATTGTTCAATTTTCTCAGAAAATTCCCTCTTTTGATTAAAACTTTCCACAGGTTTAAATGGCTTTGGAGGAGGAGTCGGTAAAATTTTAACTCCACCTTGAGGAACTTCATGCCTTGGTAATTCTTTTGAAGTCTCTGATATCTTTTGAACGCGTTCAAAAACGCTATCCTTTTTAAAACCTGTTTCTTGCTTGGGCGTATAACATAATTCGGCCGGAGGTTCAGGCTTTAAATCATAGTGTGTTATAACTTCAGATGAAAAAGACTTATATTCCTGAGGTTCAGAAATATGCTGAGATGATGAAAATGAAGAATATTCTTGGGTAAGTGGCTTTGATTGTTGCTGTGTAGTAGAAGAAAACGACCTGTAGTCCCTTTTAATGGGTTCTGATACTTTCTGCGTAGTGGATGAAAAACTTTTATATTCTTGGGATATTGGGGCAGTTTTTACTTCCCTAGTAATTTCTTTGCTGGAGGAAACAGTTTTAAATTCCTGAGTAATAGGAGTTGTGCTAATTTTTTCATAGGATTTAATTTGTGTAAATGGTGTTGGCGTTTCTATTTTTGCTAGATTGTCGATCTCTTTTTTAACGTGAGAATCTACTGTAGAAAATTTCTGATATATTTCTGGCTTTAAAGGTTGTATTGATTCTACTGGGTGTTCCTTAGGAGGAGGTGCTGATTCTCCCTCTTTTATTTTTTTAACGAAATACTGCAAAGAAGATTCTTTGGAGATTGAACTACTCTCAATACCGGCTTCTTCAGTTACAACTTTCTTTTCCTCAATTGTTTCTTGTTTACTACCTGGTCCAAATTCATGGCATATTTTATAATCTGTGTGTTTTTCGTAGGTTGGTATTGTGCTTTCAATCGGTTTAGGGAAAGGAATATCTGGCATTTTATGTTCAAGCTTAAATGTTTGAGATTGTTGGGAGGATTTTTTTTCCGATTGGGAAGTGTGTTCGGATTTGGCAGTATAGGATTGGGAAATTTCGCTGCTAATTGGAATCATTTCGATTTTAGTTGGCGTTATTGGCGCCGTGGTACTAATAGTTGATGTTGTCTTGTCAGCTGTTGAGGCCTGGGAAAGGATTAAAAAGAGATAAGATATAGTACACTCTGCGGCTTAAACTCTAAACTATTGAAACTTTTAATAATAAAGAGAATATTACTTACCAGGGTTTCATGTTTTTTGACGTCTTCAAATACAACTGTTTTGACAACTTCTAACATGGTGTCTGGAGTAGGCTCATATACTGCAATATCAGCTATGCTTTGAGCTTCACCCCCAGAATTAACGGCTCTTACCATATATCGACCAGTATGTTTTAGTTCGGCTATAATAACAAAAAAAAAATAATTATGTTTAAAATAATAAACCAAATATAGAAAATCTGGTGGCAATTTAAAACTGAAAAATTAAAGAATTCCTACCCTTTTCAATAGTAAGTGTGTGACCTTGTCCCATAGATTTAATTTTAGCCTCAGGACCTAACGCATCTTTAATAGGAACTCCATCTTTTAGCCAAGATATTGTAGGCTCAGGTGTACCAGTAACTTCAACTTCCATTATTATACGATCATCCTTTTTAATTACTTGTGCTTGAAGACGGCGACCGAACACAGGTGGGAAAATTGTTTCTACAAATTTATGTATAGCGGTTAAACAATAAGCATAAGCTTAAGCTAAAAATTATGTAACATAAGAATAATAAAACTTACTTCTTACAACCAAATCTGCAGTACTGACAGCTGTTCCACCTTCATTAGTAGCAGTAAAGCTATACCTTCCTGCGTCATTAACATTAGAATTTTTAATCTCGATTGATGCTTTGTTCAGTTCAAATTTCAATTTAATTCTATCACTTTCATGTAATTCTTTACCATCTTTTGCCCAACTAACACTAGGGGTAGGTTGACCATCAAGAATACCTTCTAATACAACATCCACATCTTGATCAACAATTTTACCGATTACAGGTGATATCCATTTTGGTGGTCGGGTAATTTTGGCTGGTTTGCTTATTATTTGTTGTTCTTCAACGGTTTTAAGATGAGATATACTTGAATTATCTGTTTGATCTCCATAAATGTAGGTTTTTTCAGTTATGACAGGAGGTTCATTACCAACCTTATGATACTCTTCTATTTTTTGGGTTTTCTGGAACTGTGGAGTTTCTTGATTAACTTGTTTAAATGTTTGAGACTCTTGATGCAATGTTTTATGTTCCTCAACATGCGGTTCAGTAGGACCGATGGAAGAAGAAATAACTTTATTTGATGATGTTGTTGATGACTTAGTTAGTACTTCACGATTCGCTGAATAAGAGGTCTCTACGTGCTGCTTTATTTCAGTAGGTATTAAAGTAGGTAGTTGAGATGGCAATACATTTTCGGGAAGAGCGATTTCTGAAGAAGACTGTACTGTTAAAGAGGCTGCACAACTCGCTTTACCAGCCTCGTTTTCAGCGACACAAGTAATGGTCCCTTCGTGCTCCTTCGTTAAATTTGGAATGCTTAAAACTTGTCGTTCGCCAGATGTTGAGATCAAAAAACCTTCTCCAGAAATGGGATTTCCATTAAAAAGCCATTTTACTTTAGGTGATGGTTTTCCAATTACAATACATTCGAATTTTGTTGGTGTATCTGTAAAGGCTACTCTGTCATGGAATAGTTCTTTAAAAACAGGCGCTGATTTAACTTCTTCATATGGTTTGGTGGTTTCGGAAAGTTTCGATGATTTAACAATAAGTTGGGCAAAACATTTTGCGTCGCCAGCAGAATTTGATGCTTTTACAGTATATACACCTTTGTCTTCGGGTCGTACGTTTTCAATTTCAAGTTTGAAGTTTCCTTCTTCGTCGATTGTTGTCTTGAAGTGATCGGTTTCTGTTATCGGAATATTGTTAAGAAGCCACTTTAATTCTGGTTTAGGTTCACCAATTACGTTACCTTAAAGAAAAGAAAATATATGTTTAGACATTTTACCTAAACTTGTTAGTAAAAATAAACAATACATGTTTCAATTTTTAATAATATGTTCTTTACCCTCAAGAATAACATTTTCATCCTCTGATACCAGAACATCTGCCAATAGCTTAACAAATTTGGGAGGTGTTCCACTAGGTTCATCAGGTTTCTCACTAATTTCTTTAGGTTCCACGGTTAAAATACATTTACTTGAGGCCTCGCCAGCAGAATTTAATGCAACCTATTAGACAATAAAAATATGAAGTAAATATTCTGAGATTCCATTTCCCAGTTATCAATATATCCTATTATTAAAGCTTCATATAATAAAATAAGAAATTTTACTCACTACTTTATATTCCCCAGCATCTTCTGGTAAAGCATCTTGAATAATAAGTGAACACCTATCCCCTTGGAAAAGTAGTTGAAAATCTGGAGATTCTTTAACCGGGCGTTCGTCATGGTACCAAATTACCTCTGGTTCGGGTTGTCCAACTATTACACAGTCTAAGCGAATTTTACTGCCTAAAATAGTGTTATCATAAGTATAATTTGGTTCATTTCTATTAGAAAATGGATCATTAAATAAAAGAAATAATTAGCAACATTTGTAAAAAAGTATAAAATTCTATTACTTTCACTCATTATTATTATTATTATTTTTTTAATTTATCGCAGGCATAAAATGTAACATAGAATCATCACAACATGAAATTTCATGACTTTTATAACAAACATAACATCGTGCAGATGTTTACTGAATCTTCAAGGCAACTTGCTAGCAAATGAATTGGACAAAATAGGAATTCTCATCATTCCAATGCGAATTTACACCTATTTATACGGATGCTAGCAATCACTGGATATATATATATATATATATATATATATATATATATATATATATATATATATATATATATATATATATATATATATATATAATTTATTTTTGTATCTTAAACCTTTTGTTAATATTTTTGTATCATATTATCTTGGGTTTAGGTTTTCTTATTGAAGATTAAAAGACGACAAATTTTCTGACGTTTCGCTCTACAAGTGAGCTTCTTCAAAGTTATGGTATATTTATCCGTATCTTTCATCTACAAAATTACAAATTTTTTTTATAAACATATATCACAGTGATTATAAACCTATTAAATTTATATTTGTAAGTTAATATTTAAAATTAATAAAATTAAACAGATTTTACTAATTTTAAATATTAATTTACTATGATATATGTTTATAAAAAGAATTCGTAATTTTGTAGACCAAAGATACAGGTAAATATACCATAACTTTGAAGAAGCTCAGTATGTAGAGCGAAACGTCAGAAAAATTGTTGTCTTTTAATCTTCAAATAAGAAAATATAAACCCAAGAAAATATAATAGAAATATATAGAAATATATATATATATATATATATATATATATATATATATATATATATACACATATATATATATATATATATATATATATATATATATATATATATATATATACACATATATATATATATATATATATATATATATATATATATATGTATATATATATATATACATATATATATATATATATATATATATATATATATATATATATATATATATATATATATATATATATATATAGTGTATTTAATACATCTCTCAGGTCGATTCGAAAAATTGGGAAAGCAGGTAATGGAAGAATTGACCTATTTCGGATATGATTTATATGAACATCCTTTTTTGGATCCATAAATGCCATCTGGCGACGGTGAAAAATAATCCTATTCATTTATCCAAATCGATACTAATAATTATGAAAAATAATTTTTTAAGCAAGAATTTATTTTAAAAACTGTGAAAAATAATAAAGATAAAATTAAGAATCTTGGATAAACCAGATGATGCTTCTTTATTGACTCAGAATAACTTTTAAGTCAGTTGTTTTTAACCTAAATCTAAGTCCGGGAAGGATATTTATTGTTATATGTTATTTACAACACTCATTTGGTCTGTTTTCAAAGAAATTTATTTTGAGTTAATGATTTAAATGCTATTATTATAATAAAGTAGCTTCAAGTTTTTATATTAAATAAAAATAATAAAAATATAACAGTTTATAAATTTTACGTACTACTGACGTTAAGGTATAGACAGTAAAAAAGTTGAAACTGAGATTTCATAAACTGTGTATAATCAATTTTTATTCTTACCCTCCTTAGCTGTAGTATTCTCCAAAGGCAATTGAATAGACGGTTTAACTGGCTCAATATCGCTCGCCATCTCGCTATCTGAGGTTTCGTGGGGTAGTCTTCCTTTTACTGATACGCTGCAAGTGGAAGAGGCTTCTCCGGCGATGTTTTTGGCATTTACAGTGTAAGTGCCAGCATCTTTCGGGAATGCTTCGAAAACTATCAAGGTAGCTTTGCTGCCCTCGTATTGCAACTGAAAAAATTATATATTATGTTTTGTTCAAGCAAAGAATATTACAAAATTCTAAGTGTAGAATAAATATAAAATATTTGTGGTTCTTATATAAAGGTTAAGCATAAATTTGGCAACCTCTGCAGTACTTTGGTAATTTTTAATAACATTTTATGTTCAGCGGCTATAAATAATAAGACTGCTAAACAAATATTACTACATTTTTATTATAACAACTATACGTTTGAACTACATAAAAACGAAACATAAATTGACAAATATCTTATTCGCCGCAAATCGGAAATGCAGTATTTCTTTTGCCGTTAAGTTAATTAAAAACATATAATTGTAATACAAAAGATGGGCTTTATGTCAGAAAGCCTAGTAAAACACTGGATACTACATTTTACCGATTTTTTTTTGTGTTTCATAAGTTAGTAATCCTAACTTAATCCGGGTCAATTTTCTTTGAAAGAATTTGCGAAGTGCAGTTATGTCAGATTTGTTTAGGTACTTAAAATCTACCGTTGAAAAAGAGAAAGGTGGGGTATAGTAAAATTTTTGAATGACGAAACAAATTAACATAGAATTCAATAAAATAATCCTATGTTTAAATGTAAGTCGATATAAAAGTTATAGTAAATAATATAAAATGCTGAAACAAATTCAGCTAAAAATATTGAAACATTATAACAACCCGTTGAAACCCCGCACTTCTATATAAAGGATCGTCATACGATCTGCAACCCAATTAACTGAACACTGCCTTGCTTGGCCTATTCACCAAAATTTTCACTCATAAAATATGGTGACGACAATTGAATGCAACTTTAGAGGTTTATATTTCATAAAAGAGACGACGAAATATAAATGTTGTATACATATTTAATTGCATTTGTAAAAACTCTTTATTTTATATCTCATAAATGAGTTGACCTAACTTACTCGTGATGATTTTCATTGCATATATTTTGTAAGAGTTATTATACTAAATTTTTTCAGACTTTTAAAATTTACCGTTAGAAAGTTAAAGGGGAGGGGGCATTTAAAAAGTCGCTTTGGAGGCTCATATTTTATAAATAAAGCGACAAAATAAAAAAATTTGGATAAACAATTTTTTTTTTACGCTAACAGCACAAAATATCCTAATTCTTTTTCAAATTCTGCCTCAGATCTATTTGTAGGTACTGGAACGGATATGCCTGCAAAATGTCATTGTAAAAGTTTAAAAGTTGACGAAGGGCTAAGGGTGTTTATCACATACAGATGGATGGATGGATGAACGATCATAATGAAACCAGAAACATGGGCTGCAGCTTTCACACATAATGGTACGAACGCTCAAGAAACTGGAAGTCCGAGACTACTAAGTTCCTCCTATAACCTAAGAAGTCATCCAGGAAGTTCATACAAGAGCTATGAATATCCACCGACCGAAACTGGCAACACTAAGTAGAATTGATTGCATATCGAGAGAAAGGGCCTAACATATCTTAAGTGATACTTTGAGGATGAGAAAATTTTTAGCAAGATGAATACCGCGTTTGTTGCCACTGGACCAAAAACTGTAAGGCCTGATTTGAACAAATCGAACTCAATATGCATTAGCCGTAGTTTGTTACTGTGGAAAAGTTCTGGATTTATTATTATAAGCTCGAAACAAAGGCGTATAGAGGAAAGGCGGAGCTTCCACGTTTTATAGAGATGCTAAAGCAATCTTCGGGAAGATCGTGTAGAAAAGAGCAGGACAATAAATGCCGAATATTATGTTATCTCTCTCGATGAGTGTAAACAAAAATCAACAAAAAGAGATTAGGTTTGGCGAAGAAAAATGCCTTCTTTCATCAAGACAACTTTCCCGGTTAAAGTGCTGTCATAATAATTGAAAAAATTCTTAAAGTATGAAGTCATGCACCTTATTCACTAGTCCTTTTTGAGTTAAGCTTCTTCCCAAACATCGTTGAGGAAAGTCAAGGTCCACGTCGCAATGACGAACGCCTGTTTAGATTTAGACTAAAGCGCTTACCGAGGAGGAATCCAATGACTGGAGCACCAGTGGAGCTAATCTATATGTTTAAGGAATCTATGTAGAAAAATAAAGTAAATCAATGTCAAAATTTTTATATTTTTCTGGTTAAAAGGAAACTCTTCATTCCTTTTTCGTAAATAATATCTATTAATATTTCTGCTAAAAATAACGCTTTAATTCCTATTTTTGTCGACAGTAATTATGACATTAGCATTTGCAACAATTTTTAATATTTAAAAATATTCAACCAAAAAAAAAACTGATTAATTGAAAATAAAAATATTTATTTTATTCTGAAACCCGACTTGTCTTGATCTATCCTACCGAATGAAAAATATTCTGTGGAATTATTTTATAAAATAAATTAAACAAAAAATATTTTTCTTTTTCTTGTGGGTACAAAGAAGCAAAAGAACAACAGAAATTATTCTGAGAGTCAGTGAGCCTTTACAAACAGCCAATACAACCATCACAACTCAAAGAGAATAAGTAATATATTTCTCTAAAAGTGGTGTTTTAACCTCAAAACATTATCATTATTGTTAGTCGTCAATCAAATATCTTTATTTACATAATTTATAAATTATGATCCAGAAGCTTCTAACCTACGCAGAATTTCCGTCATGTTAAAAAATATCTCTGAATTGCTTTATTTACAATTTGTAATTATAAAAATTCGAATTATATCATTAATGCACAATTTACTTTCAAAACATGTGAAGAAGCCATGTTTCTTTGGGACACCCTATATATTAAAAATTATTTTAATTTATTAGTGTTTATTATAGAAATAGCAATTTTATTTTTGCCAATTCTGAAAAGAAATCAGATAAAACTATTGAAGAACAAAACAATATCTATAACCTTCTTTGCAAATTTTAGTCAATACAAAATGACAAGAAATCGTAATCAATGACGAATACTATTAGAACGAAAAGATAGAGACAATTCTGCAAAAACTCAAAAATAGAAAGAGTTCGGGCTCAGACAACATCCCGAATAAGCTGCAGCTGCTCAAGTATGGCGGAGACATCTTAAGTCAACAATCAAGGACGTTACTATTCCAGTAAATAATCCTAGATGAATGGGAAAACTGACAGCAATATTATTGTTTAAGAGACTTGACGCTAACGACCAAGATCATAACAAACAAAATAAATGAGAAAACTACAAGGATTCAGGTCGGGTAGATCTTGCACGGATAACGTGTTCTTTTTAAGACAACTGACTTAAAAATCTATAGAATACAATCAACCAGCATTTATGTGTGCATTGATTTGAAAAAGGCATTCGACAAAGTACAAGTTGGAAATATAATACATCGTTTCTATGACAGACGTATCCATCATAATATTATAAAAACAATAGAAAATATATACTCAACAAACACGATCCAAGCTACAACAACAAAGAACTTACAGAACAAATATCTGTTAGTGGCGGAATTTGACAAGGAGACTCTTTAAGTCCACTAATGTTTGGTGTGATGGATGAGATAATAAGCAAGTCCGCAACAAAATGAGAGGATATAAAATGGGGGAAAAAGAAATAAAACTCCTGTACTATACCGATGATAAGATGTTGATTGCGGAGAATGAGCATGACCTTCAATTAAATGAAACAGCTAAAAATATATTATGCCTATATCAGCAACAAAAACAAAATGTATAGTCGCGGCGAAGGCACCGATTAGGTGTAAGCTGGCTATCAATGAGAAAATCATAGAGCAGGTCATGAAGTTCAAATATCTTGGAATAGACACATCTAGCTATGGAGATATCGAAGAGGAAATAAGAGGTCAAGCTATAAAAGCAGTAAGGGCCGCAGGATGCCTAAGCGGAACAATTCGGCGAAATAAATCTCTTTAGTTCTCATTCAGTTTATACTTGATAATGACTAGAGATACAACCTAATCGAAACGTCGTCAAAATAAATAAAAAAAGACAATGCAAGTCTGACAACCACATTTTAGTCAATCTTCAACATTGTCTACAACTTTCGAACAAATCTCTTCAAATGGAAACCAGATCCCGTATTTCTAAGACAGTGGTTAAACCTATACTGACGTATACAGCGACAACTAGACCACAGACCATAAAAACAAAAAGGACACTAGAAAGAACACAAATGAAAATAGTGCGCAGAATTGCTGAAAATACGCTATTGGATAAAGAAGGAAGTAAGAAAGATACCATCAATGACTGGACAATAAAAAGAAGGAATGGAATGCACGTATTGATCACACAAGGAACAAGGAATTCTAAAAGTTAGTAGAGATTAATCACCATTACGACAAGAAGCATCGGAAGACCACGAAAAAGATGGGGAAGGAAGAAGAAGACAAGATGAAAAGAATAATTGACTGTCTTAAAAATCATTCTTTACCATTTAACTTTATTTTTCATATTGCTTTTTATTAATTTTCAAAATATTTTATGTAGTTATTGAATATAGTAGGATAGCTATATGTCATCATTTATAAAAATATGCACAGATAAAAATATTATCTAGAGTTTCAAAGCACGAGATTCTTAACAATGTGTGTATGCCTAAAACAAAAGAAGTAAGATTAGGTATTTGGTCAGCAAATCCGATATTGTTCATTTAAAAATTAAATATCTTTTAATTGTGGGAAGCCAATCTTAAAAGACATTAAAAAACATTATTTTATACTCTTTCTAAAAAATCTAAGAGTCTCCAAACCACGAGTATTTGTACTAATTTATTAGTAGCTCATTATGAAACATTAAAAAAATTTACTTTTTTATATTATGGATTCTTCCATTCGTTACACAGTTATCACATTTTAATATTATTTTTGCTTTTTCTGCGGTAAGAAAACAAATTTGGTGTATGTAGTATAAAAAATGTTAGCAGACTTATGTGCATAAGAAGATTTGTATTATTTTTTGAAAAGGAATTGTCGTATTGTTTTTTAAACGCATTATAAAATATTACTATGTAAAGACTGTTGTTTCGATTTCTTGACTTTTGAGTCAATGGAAGTTAGTTTGTGCCTAAGAGAATAGAATCCTTCAAGAAAGTGGTTTTTTATATCACTATAACTAATTAAACTGTTGAGCAGTTTATTGGAATATTCTGCCAAGAAACAGAAATTAATTAAAAATCCTCACATATAGAAAGTCAAATGCAGCACAAGATTTAAAAATACGGCTAGAATCGCTGCCAAGAGAAAAAAATAAGTCTGTACAGAAATAGTTACGATTTGCCACAAATTGTTTTGCGGTACATTAAACTTTGGTACAGTTTGGATATTTGTGGAACTCTTTAAGACAACATTTGTCGGATATTAGAGATGTCTTTATTTGTTGTTTTAAAAGTAAAACTACCTACAAATCAATTTAATCCTACTTTAATGCTTTTAAAGTATCTAGTCAATCTATACCGAGTGATAAAAATGAACGTAATGTTACTTTTATTAAATGTTTTTATTGTATCGTTTTCTTTTCTGCCTAATTTTTTTCTTTGTCTGTTCGGTACACATTTTGTAATCGATTTTAAACTGACTCCCTCACGGCAAAAATTTTGCAATCTACTTTAAACTAACTTCTCGATGAGCTAGAGACTTGAAAATAATTATTTAATGAAAAAATTAATATATCACCTTTTTAAAATGGATTAAAAAGTATAAAATAACTTCTCCTAGACCTATACAGACTTATAACCCCACACAGATTCCTAACCCCATACACATTGTCCTTAAAATTTGTGATTCTGCATTTTTAATAGCTATTAAAATACTTCTAAGATTTAAAACGAAAAACGTCATGTTCAATAGGTAGAGTTTTCTTAACTACAGCTACTCCTTACTATTATCTCTTTCATGCATCGCACGTTTTTCGTTTCAGATCTTACAACTATTTTTTTAGCTATTAAAAATTCACAATCACAAATTTTCAGGAACGATGTTTATGGGGTTAAGGATCTGTAAAGGGTCATATATCTGCATGGAGCTAGGAGAAATTATTCTATGCTTTTTAGTTCATTTTAAAACGGAGTGTATTATTATTTTTTTAATGCTTATTTCATTCTTAAACCGACACAAATTAACAATAATAATAAAAATACATATAAATAATTAAATAACTGGGATGGTAAAATTGCTTCGTTTAAACTTTTATTTTAATTTGATTAAAACAAATAATAATTTCGGTAAAACGACGTTCAAATATTGTAGTGATTAAGTTTGTATTAACAGGCACATCTTCCATTATATTTTAGAGAATAAATATTTACTTTATACGCAAAATACTAAAAATCTTTTATGTATCATACCTCAAACCTAAATTAATACTTTTAATGATAGCGACACATACAACATTACATATTCTAAAATTAGATAAGTAATGGTATGATCAAGCGTTATAAGTTGGAACAAAATGAGTTTTAACATTTTTACCTTACTTTTAATTCTCTATCTAAAATTGTAGTTTAACCAGAACGAGCCTGAAGTTCCAAAAATAATTAGTTGAAGTGACTGAAAGAAGTGGCAATTTCCATTTTTGAGTTTAATAAATATAATAAGTGACTAATGCTTTAAGTTATTTAAAAATCGTCTATGATGCATGAATGTAAAATTATAAAAGGAAACTATGAGGATAGAAAGAGTGAGTTGAACCTTTTTTTTTTAATTTCTAGTCTAGATTACTTTTAAATATATACATACAATGTTAGCATTTCATGATAACGCCGTTCTTCAGCAAAATCGCCCACTCGAAACCATTTGTATTTAGTGTAATTTTGACCCTGGTTAGTTCCAAACTGACTTTGAAATAAATTTGTCACGCCCTAGTTTCGAGGGGGGGTCTACTAACATTATACAGTGCGAAGTTATTTCTTTTCTTCGTGCTAAAGAATTTTTGATGATATAATAACGCCGGATAATATTATTTCATATAAAAGTTTCCATTAAAGTTTGAATAGAAAAGGAAATGTTTTTTTTTCACATGTAAAGGAAACTTTCTACATTTATGCGAGATCCAGATAAAAAAGGGGATTCTCGTTGGATCCTAATTCAGATAACTTTTTGAAGACAGTAACTTTAAAATGACCCTAAATATTATCAAAAGAAAGGCACGTAATGCATTCCAGATTCTTGTAGTGTTTTTTTTTTGGAAAATTAAGATTAGAAAAGTTACAAGTTTTACTGCTGATATCCGACAAAGCCGTGGATTACACCATACCATTTAAACTAAATTTTATACACACCCATTTGTATTTTTTTCTAATAAGTTTAGGCGTAGTATCGGATGATTAAGGAGAAAGATTTCACCAAGATATTGCTTAAGTAGAAAAACCTTACAATGGAAAATGGAGCGCGATAATGTTTAGGCTGAACCCTTATACCAAAAATTTCTACCGGTGACCACAAAAGAAGAAATATAACAAAATCAATGTGGTAGTTAAATGTACTTATTTTTGTTAAATAAAATGATATTACACGTCGCAACTTAATTCAGTAATATTTTTTAAATTTCATTTTGGACTGGAAATCGATGGTGCTGGTCAAAACTGAATTTCATATTTTGATTCAGCTACACAAGATATGTAAGAGTACTCAAAAAATCCTAGGGGGAATAAAAATATAATTTGAGAAAAAAAAGTTAGAGTGGAATGAAACTGAATTATCAACAAAACTAAAACAGTTTTGACCCAAAGAACCAAGGTTTTTAAATTAAATAATGTTGTATAGAAACAAAAATTACGTATATCCCTTCTGGAGGTAAAGCACCATATCTTAGAAGACTTAATTATATTTGGTGATTTATTAATCTTATTTCAAATATTGCTTAATCATAGTAACCAAAATCGATATTCAGATATGAGACCTATAAGTCATTATTTTTACAAAACAATAACCTAGCCACATAATCTTTATTAACTTATCTTATATATCACCTCGAAATGCAGTCTTCATTTAAATTGAAATAGATTTTTTTAGCTAAAATGACTTTATTCATTTGGCTAGTTCATGAACGATTCCTTTAGCTTAGTTTAAAAAGGTTTCTACGAAGGATCTTTGGAGTTAACGGAAACATTAACCTAGAATGCAGACCCATTTACGATGCAATTTTCTTCTTTACAGCTAATCTCAATAGAGAAACAACAGTTAAGAAAAAACAAGGGAGTTTTCACTAGTTACAAAGAAAAGATTTTTCTATGATGGTATTTTATATTTTAAGAATTTTATTTGTATGTGTACAATACTCGAAGTACTTTTAATTTAAATGATTCAGAAATATAATGTAAAATATTATCAGTTTTAACTCACATACAATTTTAATTTTATTTCCAGACTAAAATTCTCTGGTAACATAAATAGGAATACCCATTGAGAAAGACGGCCAAGATGAAAAACTTTTTTTAGTTTTAAACCACAACAGATCTATTACGGGTAGTGCCAAAGCATACTCTACTTTTAGATTTTTCAAGAAAAAAAATGGGGCATTTATGTCACCTTTCTTATACGCAACTTTCAGAGTTTTTTCTTAAACCTAATTGATTCTACTCGATGTATCTTTAAAGAAACCTCGGATATATACGAACCGATCAACTGAAACGTTTTCATCAAAATAGACAGTGAAAATAAAACACATGCCTGTTACTTTATTAATTGTTTCTACCGTGAAAGAGTAAACTCACTGATATCAATCATTCAAGAACGGGATGATTTCTATGGCTGGTTCCATCGATCTTGTCAAGAAAACTGTGTTATTACGCTAGAGTTGATTGCGGAATTGAAGTGTTGGTGAAAGAAAATCCTAAAGTTTTAAATACGAGTTTGACTCTGTACATCACATTATGCACGGCATCCTCCAGTTTCAGTGACAACGGCCCGCTGATGCTTGTGAATAAGAAAGAAAAATTTTCTGGAAATAATTGTGACTAGTAAGTTATGGGTGCAGCATTATCAACTCGAAACCAAGACAGTAAGTCAAGAATGATTTTATACGTCTAGTGCTCAACCCAAAAAATTTCACACACAACTCTTAGCAGGAAATGTTACGCTAAATCATTTTTGAGATGGAAGAGGACTAGATGCCTAATAGGGTTACTGTTACTAGTAACATGAATTCCAAGCTCCGAAAAATCATCTTAAGCCTACTATTAGAGGCAAAAGTCCTGAGACTATCAAGTCTGAAATTCTTTTGCAGTACATGTATAACGTAAAATCATTAGGTCACAAAAATTGATTAGTTCTAAGCTCAAGGAAAAAGGGGTATAATAAAATATAAAAAGCACTTGCATGTTGACTTTTTCGTCAACCGTACTTTATACTTGATACGTAATCAATAAGACGGTCTAGTAGCAATAACCTAAATAAAATTATAAAAACAATACAACTTATTGAAGTAAAATGCCAACAGTAAATGTATACTCCGCTCCATCATATCCTTTCCGTTTTGGAGGTTGTACAGTTTGAATAAATTGCTATAAAACACAATTTATCCTATTCCACCACCATCGAGATGATGGCCTACCTGTACCACCATATCTAGAAGAAAGTTAAAATTTACCCTCTCTGCTACTGTGATACGGCGAAGGTACATGTTTCGTCTCTCACTAGACTCATCCGGGTACCGACATGCACCTATTTGTGCATAGGGCAGATCGGAAGGAAGCATGCAGCACTGCACGTGGGTTCGCCGACCTCTCGCCATGTATATATCGTAATACAAATTTTACTCATCCAATATCGTTAATAATGTCAGAAACCGCATTTTCAAATGCTAGCTTACAAAATGGATAGTACAGCTTAACACGGCCGTTTTAATGATTAGTTTAGTGTTTCGAGAAATATAATTTAGTTTTGTCCGATTTTCTCCAAAATTGCTGTGAGGAACTTTTAAAGGTCGTACATAACGAATTTAACATATTTTTAAAAAATTCAGTATGGCGGACAAAAAATCAATTTTGTCCGATTTTCTCCAAATTTGGTACGGGGGAGTTTTCAGGGTCGCGCGTAACGAATCTAATTTTTTTTTTTAAATTCAATATAGCTGACAAAAAAATGAATTTTGTCTGTCTTTCTCCAAAATTGGTATAGAGGAGTCTTCGGGATTGCACATAACGAATTTGAAATTATTAAAAAAAAATCAATATGGCGTATCCAATATGGCGGATAAAAAATAAATTATGTCCGATTTTTTTCCAAATTCATATTGAGGAGTTTTTGGAATCGTACATTACGAATCTGAAATTATTTGAAAAATATTAAATATGGCGGATTCAAGATGGCGGATTAAATATTCTACGTGTCTCGATTTTGTCTAAAATCAGTATTGGTGAATTTTTCTTAGTGTTAACTACGAATTTAAAATATTTTTTGAGAAACTCACTCTGGCGGATTCATTATGGTCTCCTAAAAATTACATTTTCCGATTTTTTCCAAAACTGGTATAGGAGATGCTTGAGGGTGTAAATTATGAATTTAAAACTATTTTTTCAGGATTCAATATGGCCAAGTCAATATAGCTGACTAAAATTTTACCATTTTTCGATTTTTTTCAAAGGTGAGACTGGATCGAACATAAAATTATTTTAAGGAAATCTAATATGCCAGATGCAATATGATGCTCTAGAAATTTTAAATTTGCGGATTTCATCCAAAATTGGTACTAGGGAGCTTTGAAGGGTCTCCATTTAGATTAAATTAAGACGTTAAAATTATTTTTTTGAAATTCAATATGGCGGATCCAATATGGTGGGTTGAAAATTTTACCTTATTCGCGTTTTTTCAGTACTGGTATTAGGGGGTAAAACCTTTGTGGCGAATTTGTTCCTCAATGTCTTTGTAATATCAACCGTTCATCTGTTATACAACATGACAATATTTCATTAAATTACAGAAGTCTGATAAAAAACGAAAAGCTTTCACGGCTTTGGTCTAGTTGAAAATGATAGTTCTTGGGTTTGGACCGTGTTAAATTGGAATTATTATCCGACGTTTCGCCTACGATTGCACGAAGTATTTTCAGGGATCTTTACTCCACGAGATTAGAATAGTGGACGTCGGATAATAATTCCAATTTGACACGGTCTAAACCCAAGAACAATGATTTTCAATTTTACAGAAGTCAGCTTAAAAGGTAGAGCCGGAAAGGCAAATCACTGGGTACCCCTTTACAGACCTCATTATGGGGCACCTTGACCCATATCTTCATTATGGGGCACCTTACGCAAAAAAATTATATTAAACACTCGAGTTATTTTGACGTTCTCTGTAAGCTGCCGTGAGTTTGGCATATACTTACCGGACACCCCGTATTTGTAACCTTAAGGACGTCTTCGCTATGTAAAGCAACGATTTTTAAACCACTCTATCTTGTTACAAATTATCCAATAACTTTTAAGTCTTTTTAAAAATAAATAGGTGTATTCAAATCATAATTTTTTTTTGGTCTTCGTTTGCTTCCTTTATCCTTTCTTTTTACTCACTATTATACTAAAGATCTTCCAGTAGTGATTGTGAATTGCTAACGAACGTAAACAACCCCGATGCTTGTAATGATACGCCTAACATGCATTACGAACGAGCTGTCGAGTGGTCACGTCTAAAAGACAACTGGCATCTGTGAATTTAACGATATGTTATGACCAATGTGGTAATGGAAGACATATTCCTCAGCCGAAATTTACGAAAAAAAAAAAAAATGTTCACATCCTTATTCTTAATAGTCTATGTGTAACATTTTGTTTTACCTGTTTCTGTAACTGATAATTTAGTTTTTTGTTGAGGTTAGGAAAATATGTTTCTATAACTACATAAAAAATCTGTCAGATGTTAATAAACATTTTTTAGAGTTTCAATATATAAGAAAGTTATAATTCTTCATACTACTATTAAACTAGTGATAAGTAGAGTCTAGCAATCAAGTTTTAGTTACCTTAAACCAGTAGAATAAAAACGTCACTAAAAAAAGCAAAATTCCAAAGTAAGGGATGTAGTCTTCCAAAAAAAAGTAACTTTCCCGAAAACAACAGGGCATAACTATAACATTTAGTACTTTGTCAAATAAGAACTGTTAAAAATTTATTGAAAATAAAATCAAAATTTAAAAAACCTCACTACACAGTCACAAACATTTTCGACCGTCCAGTCGTCGAAAGGCTTGACTGGGTAAAAAAATTAAAACAGAAATATCCGTAAAGCGAAGACTGTGCCAATAATACTTGGAGCAGCCAAAAATAATAATATATTTTATAATAGCACTAATAAGTTTGATGTTGCGAAAATATTGTGAGTATTTACTTCATTAAATTCAATAGCATAGTAAGGTTACTTAATTGAAATACGTGAATATTAAAACCAAGTGAATCTAATAAATGAACTTCTGACATATATTGTTTAAACAGTTATTTCTTTATTATGATATTTTATGAAATATCGTTTGTTTTGTACATATATTTCTACATTCTCTTACCCTGTAATTCACTAATATGGTTTAACTTTACAATTGGTTTAACTTGACAGTAAATGGGTTTCAACTGACAAGTATAACAGTAAGCCAAACTTTAAAGATATAAGTATAAAGACATCATTTTTCTTTGTTACTAAATTGGTAAAAATATAATGTGTTGTTACTTTTCGGGAGAGAACTTTTCCTCTTAAGGATTCCAAGGCTTTGTCTCTAGCTTTTCATCTTTAATTTTAATATAAAAATGTTTATTACTATAACAATTTCCTAAACAAAATAGATGGAAAACTGAATAATTAGAAGATCTAACTTCCTTGACATCCAAATCGAGTCCAAGTCTTAAACCCTTTTAGTGAACCTGGGTGTCTTAATTTAGACGTAATTTTCGATATGTTTTCGGTAATTTTAAGTCAGTACTTTTTAAAAAAGCCGAAAGATTAGATTTTAAGAAACTTTATAACTATCACCATTCGATATACAATACTTACCAACGATGAGACTCTAGACTGACAGTAGTCTGATGGACCAGAGCAATGTTAACTCAGAAACTAATATATGGTGAGCTGAGCTTAACAATATAACCGTTAAAGCACTGTCAAGCAGAGGTTATTCATAGAGAGGAGTCCTATAACCCTCGTTGTGGAGCTTTGTTGTGAATAGCCTGTTGAGTGAATTAAATGAGGCTGATTTAAATGCATAGGCCTACGATACCGACCTGGTCATTCTGTGCACTGGTCACGACATCCGAGACCTAGGGTGACCAATGACAGGGGTTTTTCAGAACGTTGAACGATAACGCTATAAAAAACGGCCCGGAATAAACCTAGACATAGCCGAGTATTCTTTATAAAAGAGTAAGAAACATAGGGCGATTGCCTATAATTATATTGACAAAAAGGATCTTACAATATAAGGGGACAGTGAAGTACTTGGGAGTTTACTGGACTCACAACTGAGCTAGAATGATAACATTGAGGCTCGAACTAAGAACGCCCGAGCCTTTGGGTGCACATCGCAAGTGCTATACTGGATATACACTATGGTAATCCCCCCAGTGATTACGTAAGTCGCTATTGTATGATGGTGGCTTAGTAGAATAAAACGCAAGCACCGTCTTCATCTTGACAAAATTCAAACAATAGCTTGTGTGGGAGTAATGAGGGTGATGCGGACTGATTCGATCAGAACTCTGAAATTTCTACTGAACCTATTTTATCTCTAGTTATACATAGAGAACGAGGCTTCGAAGGCTGTCTATCGTCTTAGTTGTCTACGGCATTTTGGAACTGAAACAGGTGGCTATTAATGTGGTTGGAGCAGCGTGATGGAGAGATGTTCATCATTCCCCATGCAAACAGACTGCATGCCGCTGGAGATAATTTTGTCAAGTAAAGAGAATTGGGAGAAACAAAATTATCCGAGAAATGGTTCCTATTGATTTCTCGATGGAGCTCGACAAGATGGAAGAGCTGGATCCAGAGCGTCCGGTAGGAACACGTTAGAGAGATTTACTCTCTCGAAAAACATGCAATGGTCCCTTAATCAGAAATTTATGATATTCTGCAATATGGCCATCTTTGAGAGGGACATAAATATAAACAAGAATAAGACAATATTTATATATTCAGATAGTGGGCTATAATACTTATACTAAAGTATAGTAGTTTCGCGATTGGTGTCTGAATGCAAGGATGTACTGAATAGTTTAAAAAAGGAACGGCTGCACAAACAGGCTAGTGTGAGCCCCAGATTACTCGGATATATACGGGAATGAGGAAGCGGATAGTCTTGCAAGATGGGGTCCACTATTGAGTCATATGGACCTAATCAATTCTACCTGTCCAATAACCGTTAACAAGAGGGAATTAAAATTGTTGCTGGAAAGGAAATTTATTGAATCCTAGAAGGTGGCTCCTAGAATGAGGTGTGCGAAGAAACATAACTGGATCCAGTGTATGGCTTACTAGGAAGTTCCTTTCCTTGGAAAGGAAAGAACTGCATATCGTGGTGGGACTGCTGACAGGACTGGAGACCAACTTCATAAGACAAGCATTATGGATAAACCAATATGCAGATGGTGTCTAGAGGAGAATTAAACTCTTAGTCATGTCCTCAGTAAGTTCACAGCAGTCAACGGATTCAAGCAGAGATATTTTAGAGAAATAATATTGTCACCTGAAGCCTTTAGGCAGATTCAGTTAATGAGGCTGCTTAGATTCGTAAAGATGATCAGCCTCGAATGACTTGTAACCATGGTGGGATACAATGGGTTCAACGAGCCCTAGGTATCGAAGATCAAGTATCACCACTTTCTTCATTCATTCATTCACTTGTTCATTTATTCACTGCATCATCTTATAAATAATACAGGGTGTCTCAAAAGAAAGTACACATTTGTTTTGCTTATTGCGCGAACGCAACTATTCAGAGCGGCGCGGGGGGTATGTCAATCGGTAGCCTGGCTCTTGGGAATTTAGTCGCTATGGAGCGTTTCTCGGGAGCGGACCGTGCTTTGTGCGTACGTGAGTTTTACAAAAACGGTAATTCGGCGACTGTAGCGCGTAGAAAATTCTGCAATTTTCGACATATTCGTCACTTAAATGATGCGCCAAGCGCTCGGCTTATTGGAAAATGGGTCCAGAAGTTTGAAGAGACCGGTTCAACACTAGATAAATCAAAATCCGGGCGTCCGAGGTCTTTGAGAACGGTCGAAAACGTAGAGAGTGTTACTCAGTCTGTTCGCGACGACCCAAACGTTTCGATTCGTAAGCGTGCTGTTGCTTTAAATGTGCATAGGTCATCATTATTCCGCATTTTACACAAAGATTTAAAGCTGAACCCCTATAAAATTCAGTTGCTGCCAGAATTCAAGCCTCAGGATGCTGGTCAGAGGCTTGACTTCGTAAACCAGATGACTGAACGCTTTTCAACGTTTACCAACATCTTCTTTTCGGATGAAGCCCATTTTCATCTTAATGGTCATGTAAACAAGCCGCTATTGGAGTGCAAATAATCCAAAACACAAACATGAGAAACCTCTACATTCGCCGAAAGTGACTGTATGGGCTGCGATGTCGGCGCGAGGAATTATTGGCTCGTACTTTTTTGAAGATGAAAGGGAACGCACAGTAACAGTGACTTCAGAGCGGTATGTGGAGATGTTAGACGACTTCTTCGTGCCTGAACTGCAAAATTTTCCTGGCTATAACCAAAGAACATGGTTCCAGCAAGACGGAGCAACTTCACACACGTCCAACATGTCTCCGCCACGAGTGCGTGAAATTTTTCCTGGCAAATTGATCTCAAAGAAAGGTGACATAAGTTGGCCTCCACGCAGTCCTGATTTATCACCTATGGACTTTTTCCTATGGGGTTATGTCAAATCAAAAGTTTACGCCAACAAACCGACTTCCCTGGCACAATTAAAAGAAAATATCCGCAACGAAATGGCAGACATCACGGAGAATACCTGCCGAGCCGTCATGGGCAATTTTAGTGCTCGATTAAATGAATGCCGTGAGCGCAACCGATTACATTTGGACGATATCATTTTAAAAAAATAAATTCCCAAACAATGTATTTATTATGTAATAAACATTTTTTCAATAAAGTCCTGACTTTTTTTTAAATCGATTTTTTAAATGTGAACTTTCTTTTGAGACACTCTGTATTATCCAAATCCGAGAAAATTTAATTCAGATTGAAAACGTCTCGTTGATTTAAATATAGTTCCTGGAATCATTGTTTATTAAGGATGTTTATGAACTATATTTGGGAAATCCGCTTTTATACTTATAAGTTAGATATATCGTAAGAGCAAACAAGAGATTTACTTAAGAATTTGTTAATCGTGCAAAATAAAAAGATGCGAGAAAGCACTTTGAGGTCATATTCTTTGTTATATAAAAGCTAATAGAAACTTAGTCAGACGAAAGGGAGCTTTTGATTTACATAACAAAGAAAGTTACCTTTTAAATAATCTGGCTAATTTTTTTATGAACGATCTCTATTCGGTGGGAAATTTTCAAAATAAGACATTGCTTGATAATTCGAGCGCAAACTCTTTCAAACTAAACGGAATTTTGCACACAATTGGTCATTTATCATCCTTAAATACAGACAAAATACATTTTTACTATTAAATAGGTAAAAATACTGGAAATTTACAAATCTAAATTAGATTTTTGATTCGTAAATATAAAAATGTTTGCTAATATCTTGTAGAACAAATCAGCTGTAAGAAAATATCAGTAGAAGCATATTAAGTTATGGCACAATTGAGTGACTAATATTATTTTTCCGGAATAACTTTTAACCAATTCGTTTTAAAAATAATTTTAAAAAGCCATGCAAATGATTATACACTTATTTTAGTCATATTCTATTTAGTCATTGTGACTCTCAGTTTTATCATTTTCATACCTTTCAAGTAATTATGATTATTTCAATAAAATGGCAATTAAATAGACTGGTATTCATAATGTTTAATCCATTTATACTGTTCTTTCTCTTTTAAAATATTTTTATCAACTGTAAACCTTGTATTACTTTAGAGTTCTCAGAAATAAAACATGATGCAGCCTTGTTTTCATCAGAAAAATATTTACTTTTAGAAAAAGTAAAATAATTTATAAAAAGGTACTTACTAATCAATTGTATTAAACATCTTCCTCTTTTAAATTCAAATTTCGAAACCAAATAATGTAACAATACATCTCTTCTCTTAAGGCCTATTGAGTAAACCGAATTAAATTAGCAGCAAACTTAATAAAAATGTTTTTTTTTTCTCTATTATTTAAAATAGTTTGGGCCAAAAATTTAAGAATTGTACATAATATCTATACAAAGTGTTATACATAGGCACCCTTTAGCTACAATAACACAAAATGGGTTATCATAGTAATAATGTTTCGGTTGACACAAGCTAATTATATTAAACGATAAAAAATTTAGAAAAAAAAATACAAAGAAAAATGAAAAAAGCTAAAATGCTTATATATGCCTATAAAAAGGAAATGTATTATAAAAACAAAAAAAAAAATAATAAAAATAACTTTCGAAAAAAAAATTAAAAAAATAATAAAAATAACTTTCGAAAAAAAAATTAAAAAAATATCTATAAAAATTTACAAAAAAAAAACATAATTATGAACAAAATATTTTCAGCATATATTGTTTAAATCCAAAAATCGCATTAAAACAGTAAGCAAATATTAAAATTAGAGAAATCCTAACTAAAACAAAGAAGCTGACCAGTTAGTTTAAGTCAGAGTCAATAAACACATACACACAGAAAAAAATAACAATAATATAAATACAAGCACATATTTTTTGCCAAAAAGATTTTAAAGATATTAAAACTTATTTTACTTAATAACTGTGCTAGGCAGAACTCACGGGTGAACATAATATAAAAACAATAAATAAATATTAAAATATGATTTAAAACTGAAAATTTTTTTAGAAATTTCAGACATTATGCATGAACATTATACTATTAAATTATTTTAAAAAAAACTTAATAGTTTTTGCCCTATTTACTTTTAGTTAGATTTAGTAGTAGTACTTATTTGTGTAGATTTTACAATCAGTACATATTGAGAACCGAATAATAATTACCTTTATCCAATAAAGTATTCCTAAAGTTAAAGCAAATATAAAACCCACTGAATCTTCAATTGGCAACATTTCCCCGATGATTAAAAAACTATAACCAACCGAAAAAAAACACAAACATTCGGAAAGAACAACTAATTCTGCAATCAGACAAAATAAATATTGCAACAATGCTTACGTGTGCCACTTTACAAATCTAAAAATAGGTTAAGTACTTTTAGGTTATTTTGCCAAAAAACAATACCTTCAATCAAGTTTATTGGCTAAAGTGACATGAAAAAAAACTTAAATATTTTCAGAAGTCAAAGACTTATTAAATATAAATGTTGATTCAGCAAGTCGTAAAAAATATGATTAGAGTTTTTAAATAAATGTAAAATAAAACCAAACTAATGTTAGTAATGAAAAGAAACTTTTTAAAAAATCTAAAAGGGAAAGAAGATTTTGTGGAAATTAATTTTCAAAACAAGAAAATACAGAGTCTAAGATATATTTACCACTTGTTAATTGTTTAAGTACCTATCGTTTAATTTTAAATTCAAGGTTAAAAGGAGGAGGAGTTTAAAATGCTTTGACTGATTTCGACCCACTGATATATTTTTTGGTATACAAATAAATAATAGGAAAAACTGTAAACCATATCACACGCACATCAAATAAAATTGAATTAATTGTTTAAACATCATTCTAATAAGTGGGCCGTAACTCCTTCCCATTTCACCTATCGAGTACAAATTATGTTAACTCGCAACACACGGTAAATAATTGTTTGATCAGTTTTATTATGTATTACCAGAACCCTAGACAAATAAATCTTGATACCATTTTGCCTAAAATAACTATGGCTAACAGTTTGTTAACACTATAACTGCAGTAACTACGAACATTTTTGAAACATAAATGTAATCCTTTAAGCAAAACAAAATTACAGTACGTAGTTTTTGCTTATTTATTTTGTGAATACTATTTTAAATATTTTATATCTTTTTAGGTGCCTACTTGAATTTTTCCATGATAACAATTTGAGAAATTAAAACGAAAATTCTTATTTTTACTAAATAATAATCCAAGCTAGCGAAACACAAATACACATATTTTAAATTTGTTAGTGCACCTGCAAACACATTTAGAAGTTATGCATAAAAATCAGCAAAATTTTGTGGAAAACTTACCTTGATTTCACGCGTTTCCTTCACAGCTTTGCCGTTGTGTGACCAGGTTAGAATCGGCGGTGGCACGCCGGATACTTCACACTCCAATTTTATTTTTTGGCCTGCCCGGGCCATAATATTCGAAAGCGATGTAATAAAGACGGGGGCTTCTGTAGGCTCCAGGGCTAAAATAAGAAATCATTTCATAATTTTGCAATGATTTAAATAATAAATAATGTTATAAAATATTCCAAAGTCATTTTAAATGAATAGTTTTTTAGCAATATTTGGCAACCTCCTATCTTGCAGTATAAGGGCTGTGAACAATTTGTTGAAAATGTTTTATACCAATTGAAATTTATTACAAGGATATAGCAAGAACTAACCCGGCAGATCAACCGCCATCACTATGCTACCTGTAAACGTCTTCAAATTGTAAAAAAATTAATTGTTTGAAATCTACATTTACCTTTTTACGTGAAAAATTCCAGAGTTCTGGTTACCTTTTCCTTATTGCCAGGCTATTTCAAAGTTACATTCTTTAATAAAGAAGTTAGAATATTTTGGACTATCCTTCGCTTAAACGGCATATTCAAAAGACTATGAAAATAATAGATATTGCAAGCCAAGCAGATTGGATAGTCCCAACAATGTAAGGATTTTAAATATATCTTTGCCCAATATTTAACTGGGTACAAAATATTTTTAACAAATCTTTCTTCATCCCTCGTCATATTACTTAATTAAAGAGATATAACAAAGTTAAAAAAAAGGTATTTTTGAAGGTGTGTTTTGTAGTGTAAATAAAGGTGGTTGTTTAACGCGCTCTGGCAATGAAACTTAACGAGTTTTATACAGAGTGTTGTTGAAATAAATGTATCGTTAAACAAGTATATCCTTGGGTCGGATACTTAGACAAAATATTATTTGACCTGTTAAATTTAATCTCAAAAAATGGCAAATTTAATATGTTAAAATGTAAACAGAAACTGCGAAAATCTAATAACATTTGTTCATTATACTAAATAAATCACAAATAAATAAGTCACTTAAAACTTACAAGGCAAAAACTACAAAACAAAAAAATTGCGTCGGGTAGGTATTGTTCGTTTACTTACGACGCTGTCAAATCAACAGACAAATAACAAGGAATTAGTTGTGCTCATGCCGATAGGTACGGTCTTTTCAAAAATATGACAGACATCCAATATGCATGAACTCACATGAACCTACAAGAGTCAGGGTCTATAATGAAAGTTGGTGGAATAGATACACTATTCTTTACTATTCTAAAAAAACTTCACGTCAACCGACTGGATCCATTTGTTAGCTACTAAAAAAAACAACCATATTTTGAATTAAATGATTAAGTGCGCAATATGACATGTTTTAACTCAACTCGGACATATTTATTTTGAAAATCATATATTAAATATATGGTGCAATACGAACGTGCAGGAAGTACGTGCGGTTAAAAGTGGATTTTTACAAAAAATTACTAGTTTTACTAAACAAAACCAGATTGGATTAATGAAAAGTCTTTTGATAGTAACGATCGAGACAACAACTTTTATTTGCTGTTATTTTCATTAAAAAAAGTTTTCTAGCAATGCATTGTCATGTAAAATCCGTTGAGGTGTCTTATTTTTAAGATAATTTCCAGTGGTTCGACTATGTTTGAACTCTCGATACAATGAGGCGTAGATCTGAATATATGCAGCTATTTTCACCACCACTGTTTAATTAAAGAAAAAAAAAATTATCCACTCGAAGGCATCTAATTTTTTATAACTTGTTTATAAGGAGCTAATCCGATTTTGGATCTATCTCTCTAGCCCGATCTTTTAGAAAAAAAATAATCCTTTTCTATACCAAAACTAAACTGAAAATGTAAAATGATTGTCTGCTTCATATATCAACTAGAAACTTTCCGAAATTGTACTTCTGACATATTGAGCTCTCCAATTCTAGAGATATAAAATGAAACTTCTCGTAGAAACTATTTATTTTTGACGTCTTTCCATTTTCTCTTAAAAATCGTTTTATGGGGATCGATTAAAAATCTGATTAGTTACATCTGAAGTGAAATTATTTAAATCAGTCAAACATATGTGGATCTAGAGACGAATTTTTCGAAAAATTGACATTATGATCGGACTAACCTAAACTAACCTGAAATTTCAGTTCATAATTCGTGGATTGCATAATTTTCTTAAGGCATTCCATTTTATTTTTTGACTTTATAGAGGAAAAGTTTTCAGTTGATTGTTGAATTGTAGATCTTTGGCCGTTTTAATGGTATATAATTTATGATGTTTTGCCTTGCACTCAACTATATAGAAGAGAAAATTAATTTCTTTTTTAGATATTTGGCCGATTAGATAGACTCAAAACACAATTAGCTTTATTTAAAATAATCAACCAAATGCGTGAAAAATTGATAGAAAAATTGAAGAAAATTTGAGTTCATACATGACTGAATTTCTGAATTTTGAGTTTCAAATGGCAGATCGAATCATTTCTATGAGAAATTTCATTTTATATCTGTGGAATTAGTAACTTTATATAGCAAAAAAACAATTTCGGAAAATTTTTGGTTGATTGATATTTATGGATCTATTACACTTTTATGGCAGAATATTTCATTATTTTTAAATTTTTCATTAATTTAGTAGCACTAGAGAATATTTAAATTTTTCAGGAAAGTCCGAATGGAGGGAGTGAATTGCAATTCTATTAGAAGCATTAAAAAAAATTATCTGCACTCTTTACTAAAGGAACAAATTTTACATTTGATCTACCCACTAAACTGGGCGACAACTGTAAACAACTTTATTTCTTGAATATAAATATTAATTAAAAAATATTAGGATATGTTTAAACGCTATAGCTATTATAATCTTTGGATATATTCAACGTTAAAACACTCGACGGGACGAACGAAAAAGATGAAATAAAATTTTATTCATTTTTGTCTCATAAATTAGTGGGGTATAACTTAACTCTAATAATAGATATAGTAAGTGGTGTTATGCCAGTTTTTTTTAGATTTTTAATTTTGCCGCTGGTCAGTTAGAGAGGCGATTTTTTAATGCCACTTTGGATTTTTGAGGACTTTTCGAATAATACCCCATAAGATAAAGTAAATGAAAAAAATAAAAAATTTTCCTTACTTTTCATACATAATTGTCCTTTGACTTTCGCGGGGTGAAGACGTGACAGTAAGAGCTAGAACGGCCAAGCGAAATGAAAACATAAAAGATTTCAGACCTAAATAAGTTTAAAGTGTAACTGATGGTAAATAAACCGAAGTAAATAAAGTTTGGAACAAATAGTTACAAGTGGAAATTCAGGAATAGTGGTAATTGTTTAAAATATTTGAAAATGCATCGACCCTTAATGAAGCGATGCTTATACAACAAAACAGTGTTTTATTCTTCGATCATACGCTATAGATTTAAACAACAATTGGTTTGTTTGAAGGCTGTTTATGGTCGGTGGGGGAGAAGGTTTTTTCATGTTGGACAGACATAAACATGTTTATTTATCTTTTCGTTCAGCTTAATTGTTTGTCGTGACTCTTTTCAGTGTTTTTAAGTGTTAGAAATTACTATAAATTTGAAGTTTGCAGTTAATATTAACAAAAAGAGGATTTAAAAACTTATTTTTATTGGTAAATATTGTTTACATATTGAAAATAACAATAATAATAATTTAGGCAAACATAAATTCATATTCTAGAATTGACGTACCGATTATCGTATGATACTCGTTTAAATAATGCAATTAGAAAAGGATAGCATAAAATCGGTATGTGTGTACCAAGAAATGAAATATCTACTATTTATCAATACTTTTTCAAATATAAATAAAAATATTATTACGTTATTCAGCGTTCAAACAACCAGGCCCTACTTCTGAAGTTATGCTAATTCTACAGAGGTATGTTCGAAGGTTTTATTCCAAGAAAATTAAGCAAAATCGCAAAATGAGCAAGTATATGGAAATAATTCACAGTTGATAAGGAGAATGCCCTTAATAGGGTGAATTACCTTCAAAACCAGCTGAACACTAATAGCAAAAATATCATGATCTGCTTTAAAAATTTGCAGAGTTAGAAAAAAAAGTTAATAAAATACTGGGAAATGAAACGACCCAAAATATAGAACTATCACTACAACAAGGTCGCAGAAACCGAAAGTAATAAAAAATGAAAAACCACAAAAGCAACAAGTTCCTTTTCCTCTAATCGTGGACGACATTAAAAATTTTAGCGAACTTGATAATATGGAAAAAAGTTATTATTGATAAAAGTATTAAAACAATGCTTTAAATGAAAAGAGATGCTCTTGGCATTCCTACGAGATAAACAGAATATATCAATTCAAGTTATGGTCAAACATCTGCACCATTCTGTTAAATTAGAAGAAATTGTAACTGAACTGAAGAATCGTGGTTACAAACTTCTAGAAACTACACCTAAATTAAAATACAAGATCAAACAACAACTTAATACTTTATGTTTTCACTCAGACGTGATGAAAGCATTGATAAAATTTACAGCATCACCAATATACTTGGAATTCGTGTTAAAATGTTATATTTAAAGAAATCGCACTTCTACTGCAGTGTAAGAAATGTCAAGCCTATGGAAACGCACAAGGATACTGTGCCAAAAAGTCACGTTGTGTTAGATGTACTGGTAAATATCTAAATAAAAATGGCGACAAACCGAAAGGTGTTCAACCAAAATGTATACATTGCTAACTACAAAGAATGCGCGATTGCAAAACAAATACAAAAAATAAAAGACAAACGTGATAATAAATAGCTTCTTCCTCAACCACCACGGAAAAAAAATCAACAAGAACTACAGAGAAAATCAAACGAAAATAATAAAACATACAGAGCAATAACTGTTGGTATGCCTGAAGTTACACTAAAGAGAGTAAACAAATTCCATCCATCGAACAAACTCTCCAACAAATTCTGAAGAAATTAACAAAAATGGATGAATGAATCACAGCGCAAATGAGCTATCCCAATAAACTACAATGTTAAGTAATCTTAGAATAACAGAATCGAATGTCAAAGACTACTTCAGCATCGACAAATATTGCAAATAGTCCTAGACATAGAAAAAAATTGATATTTGCCTTATCTCTGAAACTCATTTTACTTGAGAAGCCTTAATTAAATTTGAAGGAAATAAAACATATCACGTTATACATCCTGAAAATTCAGCCAAAGGGGGCAATGCTGTCATAATAAAAGAATCAATTATGCATCATCAAGAGTTGGTGTATAAAACAAAAGAGATTCAATCGATCCCTGTAAAACTAAGAACTAAAACATATGAATTCATTCTTTCAGCATTATACTGGTGGCCTAGATATGCTCTTAACAAATAGCAGTACATAAATTTAATCTTAAACATAGATTCATCATTGAAGGTGACTTCAATATCAAAATAAATCACTCGGCTCTAGATTAAGAACCATCAAAGGAAAATAGCTATTAAAGGCAATCAGATTATACCATATCCACTGGAAAACTAACATATTGGCTTACGGATCCAAAAAATGTACCATATGTAATTGACTTCTTCATAACACGAAATATTTTTTCGAATTACATGCATATTGAGGCAATATGGGATTGGAACTCTGACCATTCTCCCATTTTTTCACCATCAGCTAAAATATTATTTAAAAAGAAATACGACCTCTACTAGTAAATAAAAAAACTGACTGGTACAACTTTTAGTCACAATTTGAAGAAACCATCAATTTATGAGTTCCAGTGAAAAGAGATTAACCAGATAGCGAAGCAGAAAAACTTATGAAAGATATTCAGCAGATGGCATGATATAACACCCCTAATACTGTTCCAGGAATCACAGGTAACAATTACCCTAAGGAAATTAGAGAACTCATTACTGAACAGCTCCCCCCAGCAATTCAAACGAGAGATTCAAAAGATCAAATATGCATCTATTACTGAATATTTGAAGTGAACTGACAAATGACAGCAAAACTCACCATTTACTTTGGAAAGCCACTAAAAGACTGAAAATGCTTAACTTTCATAATGCAATAATACATAATGCCGATAAAAGTTGAACCTTGGAAGAAGATTTCCAGCAATTGAAAAAGAAAACACTCTTGAATGGGAAAATCTGACTCAAGAAAAAAGTGAAATCAGACAGGAGCAGCCAAAAAAAGCAACTGGCTTTGATTTGGTTGCAGGAGAGGTATTAAAACAATTTCCAAGAACAGCTATAGTTAAACTAACATGTCTAATTAATAGTTACTACAGATATGTAAAAATAATACCTAAAGCAGAAAAACCAATGAATAAGTATAGTCGTACAGATCTTTACTTTCTACGATCACGAAACTGTTTGAGCAACTCAACTCCGTCACATGAATTAGATTTTCGAGAAAACCATTTATGCGTTGATTAAGTTCACAGAATAATGGACATTATTGAAAAATCATTTAAAGAAAAAAGTCTGGTCTATTATTTTTCTAGATGTAGTGCAAGCTTTTAGTAAGATGGCATAATAGCCGTAAATATAAATTAAGCAATCTGCTACCCACACAATATACAGAATTGTTAGAATAATATATTAGAGATAGAGCATTTCGGATAAAATAGCAGGAACTCTACTCTGAATCAAAAGAGATCAAGGCAGATGTGCCACAAGGCAGTTTATTAGGGTCTTTTCTATACCTGACATACACCAGTGATATTTATAAATTAGAACCTCAAACAATAACAATCTTTGCAGATAATACTGTCACCTTGGCAGTAGAAGAAGATGATGAAGACACTGCAAGAAAATTGCAGGATTCGATTAATAAAATCAGCTACCAGACAAAACGTTGGAAAATTAAATTGAATTAGATTAAATATATTCACATTATTACGAAAAAAAGGAAATACACCAATAAGTATAAACAATACATTCGGACCACTCGCCAGTACAGAAAAATATTTGGGTATTGCCTTAGGTGCAAGGCTGTGCTGAAGGGCTCACGTAAAGAAGGAATGGGAAGAACTCGGGTTAAAATTAAAGAAAATATACTGGCTAATTGGAAGACATTTGGATCTATCAGTCTATAACAAAATACTCTTGTATAAACAGGTACTTAAGCTTATATGGACATATGGCATATAATTGTGGGGTTGGGCCAGCAAGAAATCATTCTGCGATTTCAAAATAAAGTACTAAGGAATATTACAAAATGCTCCTTGATACTTCAGAAACAATAACCTCCATTGTGATCTAGAGATGGCTACTGTTAACCAGACTATAGGTAAATTTTCCTAGAGCGCTAAAATCGAGGTTATCTAGCTCCTCGATAATTCCAATTTAGAACGAAGACTCAAAAATTAATTAAGTAGTGCCAGTGTAGAACAGAGCAAAAACGATAATTAAGTGTAGTTAGAACATAACGACTACTGCTGAGAGGACTTTAGTTTTATGTTATAAACTGTAGTAATTTAGGTTAAAAAGGTACTCATTGATTATAATTGATTAGATTTTAGTTGTAGTAAAATCACCCTACCACGAGTATTTTCACACAGAAACATATACGGAAAAACATTGTTCCAATTTCGCATCAGGTCTATATTTGCGTTAGTTCACTGGAGATGAAAAACTGTCGAAATTATAAGGCTGTGATATTTGAACGGACCGACAGGCAAAAGGACGAATGGCGACAGATGGGCGAGTGGACACGATCAGACAGACAGACATATATGGCGAAACTACAAGAATTCCTAGCTGAAAATACAACTCCAAAAATAAAAAGCAAAAAAATTATAATTTTTGGCCGCAACAAATCTCACGCGTTAAAATTGATAATAAATTTGTTCGTGAAGAAAAAAACCAGGCAATAGCATCTAGATATTATAAAAACATTCAGGTGACAAGAAGCAGATTGTTTTTAAACGATGTGACAGGCGTTGCCTAGTTTCTGATTGTGCGGAAGAAGCTAACATTGAAATATTAATAATAAAGTGTTCTCCACCGGTGAACTCATAGGTTAGCATGTAAAGAACAATGAAATAATAAAATAAGTTTTAAAACTGTACAATTTTCGCATAATTTAAAACCGGACACATTTACATTAAACTGTTATTTTTTTAATATTAGTAGCGTTAATATAAATTAATTGTGAGTTGAACGTATACAGAGTGCGGTGTTTATCTTGAGACAACGGAATATCTCGGTGGAATAATATGTTGTTTTATACAAAAATTATAGGGTGGCAAGGGAGCTAACTAGTAGTGACCTTGAAAATGACCTTCACCTTAACCTTCAAGGTTATTTGAAAGTCAACTCTAGGCTTTCAAATAGGATCCCCCAATTTCGACTCCAGGAATGAAAAGGGCGAGAAATTTTAACCTTGGATATAATCTTGATCTCAAGGTTAAGGTCAAATATCAAGACTATTTCAGGGTCAATACACAAAGATCACAGTATTTCGTGAAATGTTTCGTATAACAGCTGTTGGGTGGCACATGAGCTATGCAGTAGTGACCTTGAACATAACCTCGACCTTGCCCTCCAAGGTCATTTGGTGTAAAATAATTGATGACAAGCTTGTGGTTTTCTTGAAGATAATTTGAAAGGCGCAAAATATCGTGATATTTTAGATAATCAGCTTCCACTTTTACTTGAAGACGTAACCTTAGCTGTAAGGCTACAAATATGGTTTCAAAACAGTAGATGTCTAGCACATAAGACAATAAGACAGGGTGATAGCCTAAGTTCAACACTTTTCAATGTAATCATGGACGAAATCATTGATGAGGTAAAAAGCACAAATACTGGGTACCCAATGGGACACAACACCGTTCAGATTATATGTTTTGCAGACGATGTTGCCTTCACAGCAGATAGCGTGGACAACTTATAAAGAATGCTTTTCCATCTCAATCGAATAGCCAAATATGAAGATATCTGTGGAGAAAACCAAAGCAATGGTAACAGCAAAAGAACCGGTAAGATGCAAACTATTGACTGATGACAAACATATCGAACAGGTTGATACCTGAGAGCACATATAACAAGTAACAGGGGAGTAATGGAAGAAGCACGCACACAAGCCAACAAAGCGGCCATGATATCAGGCCAACTAAGAGACATAATCTGGAACAATAAACATATGACGGTTGAGAGCAAAGCAAGAATTTACAAGATCTGTGTAAGACCTGCTAATGACCTACGGCGCAGAAACAAGAAATGAAACAACAAAGACAAAACAAATTATGAGAACCACAGAAATGAAAACGCTGAGAATGATCACGGGAACAAGTTTAAGAGATAGAATACGAAACGCAAAAATGCGCGAGGACAGCGGAGTGGGGGGTGTTGTGAAGTGGGTTTGAAACCATCGTAGGCAGTGGAAATATCACGTGGAGCGAATGGACGATGACAGACTAGCCGAAACCGCGATGAGAGTGAAACCAAACACCAAACGGCCGCCTGGATGGCCCTCCAAAAAATGGAGAGACAGCTGAATTTCGACCTCAAATGAGGATCGCTGAGGCATTGTGTAGATAACAGAACTTGGTTCTACCTAGAAAAAGAAGAAGAAGAAGAAGAAGATGTCTAGCACAATATTCCCAATTAGCTCGTCAAGTGTTGAATTGCGAATTCAATGGACGGTGGATTGGTAAAGGAGGTCCAGTAAATTGGCCTGCCAGATCGCCAGACCTTACGTAACCAGATTTATGTTTATTGGTTTATTTGAAGAACAAAGTTTATAAAGACATGAAAATATGAAGCAGAGAATCAGAGATGTTTGAGCCAAAATAACAACTGAAATGCTCCTCAGTTGTGTGCAATCTTTTGAAGTGCGGATCAATAAGTGTTTTAAAGTTGAAGGTAACCATTTCGAGCACTTATTGAAATAAATTCTTAAACCTTTAACCTGATCATACAAAATTGTGAGGGGCGAGGGAACCCATAGAAAACAAGCACCCCGATGGTGAGAGGCGAGGGGACTTACCGAAAACGGGCACTCCGATGGTGAGAGAGGAGGAGACTTACAGAAAACGAACACCCCGATGGTGATAGGCGAGGGGAGTTACCGAAAACAAGCACTCTGAATAGAACAAAAACTACTACATCCACGTCGTTGTTCCTGGGCAGTGCTAAAAGTAGTTATTCATGCTCATAGTCGTACTTAGTACAGTTTTTGTTAATAATTGTGAACGAATGAATTTCTTCAAATAACCCGGAAGATCGAGATCAAGGTAATGTTATAGCAACTTTGCAATCTTAGAAATTTAGTATGAAATATTTTATAAAATAATGACGTTAAGGATCTTCGTCTGACCTTAAAATAATTTTGATATTGATTTGAAGTCAAGGTCATATCTGATGATGAATTTATTGAGAAATTGATCGGTCTTTCCATTTCCGGAGGTCAAATTGGGGGTTTCCTTTTAAAATTTTGAAATTGAGCTTCAAATAACCTTGAATGTTAACATCAAGATTATTTTCAAGGTCCCTGCCACTTAGCCCCTATGCCACACAACAACTTTGTTGAAATGACCTTGATATTTGACCTTCACCTTGACATCAAGATTATATCTGATGGTAGAATTTCTCGCCCTTCCCATTTCGTAGGTTGAAATTGGGAAGTCCCATTTAAAATTCTGAAGTTGACCTACCAATGACTTTGAAGAGCAAGATCAAGGTAATTTTCAAGGTCACCACTATTGAGCCCCTCTGCCACTCTATAATTTTTGTATTAAACATTTTTCAAAAAAATCTGATTCCACCGGGATATTCCGTTGTCTCAAGATAAATGCCGCACTCTGTATATATTCTTTTGTGTAAATTTTAAAATTAAATAGAATGAAACTTAAACTACAAAAATGTATTTTTTGATGTAGTATGGCATTAGTAACTTGGAGATTTTTTGACTTTCGTTTACATAATATTTATTTATCTTCTTAAATCAGGAAAACTGAACCTGAAATGTCCAAAAATTTAAACTGACGTGCCTGAATGAAACCTTATACCTTTAACTATTAAGACTAACCCCAAATAATTTGAACTAACCTAAAATAGTTTGAAGTAGTGATCGTATTCAGCGATGCCAATAAAAACCCGAAAACAGCAGTTTTGATCGAAGGCCAAGAGTAGGTCTACATATTTGATTCTTCATTTTGATACAACTAACTAACAAAGCAAGTTAAATTAAAAAATACTCTAAAGATGGGTAAGTCTTTCCGATATTCAGTTTGTAAAATATTTGTACGAAACAATTTTTTAAAGTCTGCTGCCAAAATAGTAGGAGTAATCAGTAGGAAAAATCATCTAACATCTAAAATTAAATTTCAGTGGGATAATTTACATTTCTAAGATTCTATTTTTATAATGCATAGCAAGAAATTAAGATTTCATAAGCATCGTAATCAAATACATTTGAAAATTCTATATACAGAGTTTCCTTCAAATTTTCTTATCATCATTAATTGTGTCAAACATATTTCAGAAGAGCTAAACTACAATTTACATTGCTTAATGAATTGCAAAAGTATAATATTTTTATACAATGGTTATACCTAGGAAGAAATTAATATACAATAAAAGCAGATACATGTTCTATCTAACAAAAATAGCAATTACTGTTTTGTTGTTGTTAATTACAGAAAATTTAGTTTGAAACTCATAAAAAGCAGTTTCTTTGTAATGGTTAATCCTTAAGTAAATGGATCAGCTTCAGAAACTGATGAAGCAGCTGACAGAGCTAGCTTCGCTTTGTTGCTTAGGAAGTCAAGAGAAGAATATCATAAAAACAATTTATGAAAAGGTGTTCTCGAAACGTAAGGTGAGATATTTTTCACATAGCTTGAGAACATTTAAAAGTCTGAGTATTAATAATACATTAACGAAGTAATGAAGACACAACAAAGCATGAGTTTCTAGTGCTTTTAAGCAAGAAGAAAAACTGTATACATCCAAAATATACTCTATAAAATCGAAAAACGTTCAGGGGAAATCATCAGGTGACAGAAATTTCAAGATATAAACTAAAGATGAAGAATATATTTAGAATTTGTGCTAATTAATGCTGGATAATATCGAAGATACCACGTCGGAAGTAAATACATCGGACTCAAAGCGCTACCAATATTTAATATTATTTGATTATTCAATGCGAATTATTATATGGCTCTTTACTAATCATAGGTTATCGTAGAGTTATCATCAAATATATTAACAATAAATTCGATTGAACTATAATTTGAATTAATCTATTTGAAATTCTTACCGACAACACAATATTGTGAAAAATGCTGGATCTTAAGATATATGATGGACACTGTTTTTGTCCATCGGCTACCTAGTATATCTATGTGCTTTCAGCCTCATTTAGTAAAAAGAGCACAATTTCAAAATGTCCCTCTATACGAGGTTAAAGCTAGTTCTAACATATTGCGTACAAAATTTTATTAAGATGTGGGTGGAGAAGATATTTATTGAAACTCTCATCCTTCATTTGCAAACTATAAAAAGTTTTTCGCTGCTGGTGAAGGAGACCCTGTAACTATTACTACTCCTAAAAACATCTAGTTGGTTTTATTTTAATCGGTCAAAGGCTCATGAAATTAAATAGCGGCACAAATTAGCATTTCAAATACATGTATTATTAAATTTACCCGAGATATCTGGTTGTTTCACGACAATGTTCCAGTTTGAGACATCATCCTCCCTATAGAACCAATCTAGCTTCTTTTAATTTTTTTTTATATTCAAAACCGAAATTAGAGCAAACTATACAAAAATTGAAAAAAGATGAAATAAAATAGGCCGGTTGTAACTATTTTGACACCATCATCATCCTTATAGCCCGCATATACCTCTCAGATTATTTTTTTTGTATTTTAAATTCAACTTAAATTGAAGAAAAGAAATTTGAGATTAATGATATTAAACAATATGTCTATAATCATTTAGATACGGGTATCGAAATAAAGGAATTCTATTTCAAATCACTTTCTTTTTATTTCCATCTTTTCTGTTATGTTAAGAATTTCTAGATTGCACTAAATACCTTATAGGAAAATGCTGGTGGTATACATTGCAAATAGGCAACATGATATAATTTATATTACATAGTGTTAAATGTTGCATCGTTAGCACGAAAAAATTTAAATAAAAACATTTCAGGATGTAAATTATCAAAGATTATTGATCATACAATAAATAATGTTAAATAAAAAATGATTATATTGGTCTTTTTTTTTTACTTTAAAAGGTCAGTCAGTTTAACGGTAGTTTTAAAATTAATTATTTACAATTAGTAGACCATGGTCTCAGTTGATGAACGCTGTCATTAGACATTTGTCGTTATCAACCCAGTTTCGGAGATTGAAAAAATTCGCATTTTAAATAATTATTTATTTACTTTATACATCCTCCCTATTTACAGTAACAGTGATTAAAAATATTGCATTTAAATTCAATGAAAAAGTAAAGAAATTTATATTTTGAATATTGGAGTCCTGTGGATCATATTTATATTTGTTGATATTCACACTGTTTATAATATTTTACGTATGAAATGTGGCAAGTTAAATCATTTGTTTAAGCTTCTCTGCACTGCAGTATGAAAATATTTTTAATTTTGTATATATACATTAGAAACGGGTAATCGTTTTAAATCCATAAAGTTATATATTTTATTCAAACAGTAAGTTCAATGCACTGATGTCTGAAAAGGTGCTGATTGACATAGATTCTCTACTAAAACTGTTTTTCTGTATATTATTTAGGAGACTTGTTAAAAATAATAATCCTGACCTAATTGCATTTATTTTATAAATAAAGACCTAAACTCGTAGAGGTGTTAAGTAAAATTTGCTAAAAATTTAGATATTTGTCTTCGCCTCCCACAATCTGATTACGTAACTATAAGTGCAAATTCTGAAATTTTGCTTTAACTCGATCGATACAATTTAAAAAGCTATGTAGGCAGTTAAAAAGTTTGGTTATTTTTGTTTAAAATTATTTTGTTCATCCAGATTTTGCAATGAGCCTAACGTATTTAAAATTGCTAAAGTATTAAAAATTTTTTGGATTAACTCTTACTTTTGTCTCAGGTCATCTAAAATAATTTTTATTTTATATAGCTGCAAACTAGCAGTTATGGCAACATTAATCAAAATTTAACAGTTGTGACTTTTAGGTTATGCTTATTAAAATACTTAATTTAAATCTGAACGCATTGGCAAGAAAAATTTAAATCATTGAATATTTTATTATTTAGTATAGACGTATGTCTGTCCTAGTATTCTACTATCCAGAAATATATATATTTTTTAAATCCGGAAACTTCTTTATTTTTAAACATTTTGTGTGTTCCATTTTTAATTTTGGTACAGTTTTTTTGTAAAATGAAATATTTCAGTGAAAAAAAATTCCAAAATTTCATTATTTTTTTTTTGATTTACAGTATTAAGTGTTTGTGACATAAAGACATTGAGAAACATTTCTTTACAGACAACGAAGTAAAACTCGATTATTACTTAAAAATTCCACTTAAATTGAAATTTGAATTAGTAGACATTCAAAATGTTTTGCTTACACGGTAGCTTTATAAAGAATGAACAACGTTATTACAAATTCTTATCTAGTAGAATCAATTAACCCTGGGGTTTTTCAGTAGTAAGCAGGTAATTGATGCAGGTAATTGATGTAGGTCATTAAAATAGGTTCAAAAAAGATGAGTTCTTTAGGTCTAGTTGACAGTTAAACAAAAATATCGGCATTTTAAATTTTATTTATTTCTAGGGATTCTCTATGTAAAATTTGGGAATTTTGATCGAAATTGTGATTGGCTTTTATTAAGTTTTTTGAATAATGAAAATCTGTTTTTCATTTAATAAAACTACTAAAGTGTTCTTTTACTCTTATTGAAAAACCTTTGCCAGACTGTTCTATATAAAACATTGGACAATCTTTACATGTCATTTTATATATACCAGATTTATTTTATTTTTTTATTTTAGTTTTTGTTGTTCTTGATAATCTTGTCAGTTGGGTTATTGGTTTTAAAGGCAACATTAATCTTAAACTTTGTAAGAACTTTGCGATGTAATTACTTGCTCAACCGAAATACGTGATAATATTAAATTTTATACTAGTATTTTTTATTAAGGGAAACACCAAATTTAATACTTTTGTATAAAATTTTTTAATCAGAGTTTTGTTTATTATTTGAAGGATGTATCCACTGTTGACAGCCATTTGTTTAAGAATATGTAGTTCTTTGTCAAGCTTTACTTGGTTTAAAGGACCTGTAATAAGTTTGTGTATCATACTATGGAACGTTAACAGTTTATGTTGTATTGTGTGACAAGAAGAATTGTGTATGGTTGTCTCTGTATACGTGGATTTAGGAAAGATTGAAGATATATATTTTCTTTTTCCGTAATATCGTTTAATCTAGAAAATTTATTTTGTTATCTACATCTTTTTCTATTGTGAATGTGATTTTGGAGTGACTGTTGAGAAAGTCTGGTAATTGTCTATCTGTACCAGTAAAGAAAGTTAAGACATCATCGAAATATCTATGCCAGCAAAGAAATTTCTTGAAAATAGTATATTTGCTTATAATATCTTCTAAATAATCCGTAAATATTGCAGATAGTACGGGACTAAGTGGATTACCCATTAGCAAGCATTCTTCACTAGAATAGACAGTTCCATTAAATTCGAAGTAATTTTATTCTAGACATGATTGTAGTATTTGTTGTTTTTTAATTATGTTAATATTTTTTAAAGAAAGAAGAGTTTCCGCTAGCAAGCTTGTCTCTTGAATAGGTACACTAGGAAATAAATTACTGACATCAAATGAAATTAATCTGGCGTCATTTGCAAGGTTTACGTTTTTTATTTTATTAATTAGTTGGAGAGGAATTTTTAATTTGAAATTTTGCCAAAAAGTTGGTGTATTATTTAGAATTTCAATAAGTTTTTGGACAATTTATAAAAACGTGCTGAGAAAAATGATTCTACTGATCTGACAAGGTAACTATCTTGGTGTAGTTTAATTAAAGAATAGAGTTTTAGAGGCTGTGGGTTTACTAAATCTAGTGTATTGACGTCGCTATTATTAAACAAACTTTTGCAATTATGTATTACAGATTTGATGCATTTTTGAAACATTTGTGCGGAGAAAGGTAATACTGTCACAAAATGATTATATTCAGAAAACAATAAATTTCTTAAACCCAACTAAATATAAAATAGAGTTATTTTATTTTTAGTTATTTTAAATGGAGGAAGGAAAAGTTTATCTTGAAAGCTTTTGCAAATATCGAGCACATAATGTACCTTAGCTTATTAGGCTTTGAAACCAGCACAATTTTGACACCTGTATTTTGGTATCTAACAAGATAACAACAAATCATAAAACATTTTTTGCTTAGCCAGTTTAAAATATTTTTGTTAGCGGAAACTGGGGAATATATATGTTCTACAATGAAATTAAATTTCCAAAGTCACCCAAACACAGTTGATATTTTTATGAAATAAAAGAGACTTCCCTTTCTCAGCATATATGTATGGGTTTTTTTGAACAAGCAAATTTGCCATTTGTCTGAAGATGAATTTTTTGCCTTATATTTTTTTATTACCTAACAAAATTAATAAATTCCAATTATTCACAACGCATTCTGATCAAATACCATTTTATATGTGTCAAAATACAACAAGCCAGTTACTTACTACATTGACTAAATAGCCCAGTCAATGCTTACTACTTATAAAAGTACGGTACTACCTTTAAAGACTAATAGTTGAGAGTTGATGAATCATTCAAAATATTTTATACTAGTTAAAATTTCAGACAAAAACTGATTCTGCATCTACAAATTACTTAAGGACGCCAGCGATAGAGAAGGGTCTGGAAAATCTTATCTGCTATTAGATTGAGGGGAGGATGGCATAAAATGGTTCTTACGCAAGAAAGAACCCATTCTCTAAGAATGAGGGCTCTCACGACTTTCTTAAATAATATTTTTATACATACTTTTTTAAAAATTCATGTGCAATATAATAAATATTGTTGGATTAGTATTAAGAAAAATCTATATTTATTTTATTGTTTTCTGTTGGGGATCGGCATCAAAACTTGAAGCAATTTTGAGAGCCAAAGGTGAACGAAACTTACTATGTTCTTACGTGAGGGTAGGGGGCGGCGTCAAAATTGTGAATATGAGCCATATGTAGTTTCTACACAGCCCCTATAATAGGTCATCGTCTATAGGATTAAGAAACTAACAATTCCGTTGAAGGATTTTTATTATTTTAACCGCTCATTGGTCATCTCAGGATGATAAAATCACAAAGTGATATTTAATTTTAGGCGTGCATTTTTAAAACGGCGCGAACAAAGTTATTTTTTAGATGTTTCAAGATATCTCAAAACTTACGTCAAATTCGGAAAAATTACAAGAGTACAAAATTAAATTTTCTTTTGAAATAACATATTGAAATTTTTTTTTTCATAAAATATTATGCAAACACAAATTCACAAATGAGATTTTTTTTTAATTTCTGCTCGTGACTTTTTCTAAGCATAGGAGGTTCTTTAGAGACAAAAAGTAGAAACTCCAACTTTTAAAACGCACTCTAGATCAAGTTTTTACGATCAAAATTGGCCGAGATCTTGCGGTTCAAACTTAGCTTGTTGTCATTTACAGCATCGTTTTCGAGAATCGTCTAAAAAAAAGTCATTAGTCAAAACTACAAGAGTATTGTCTTGTAGAAAAATGGAATTTTTCATCAAATGCAGAAAAATTTTGTTTCATATTTTTGCTTAGAACATTTTTATGTATAAAGATAGGTATAACAGATGGAGCTTGCTGAGGCTGTTTCGCTAAAAATATGCACTCTGTATCTGGGACTCAGATGTACTTTGGAATCGTAAATCCCATAGCTACAAAACCTGAATAACAGGTCGGTATTTATGTGCAAGTTTTTTGCAACATCGAATTGATTTCACACCTTACAAATAATGTATATCATCACTGAATGGCCTTAAAATTGACAATTTTAATCGTTAAAGGTTGTGCTGAATCACATTTAAAGATTGTAATCTCTACTCTTTTTTTTGTCTCTGAAGAACTTACAATATTTATCTTCGCTCAGAAAAAAAAATACATCCAAAAATGTAAAAAGAAAACAATTTTTTGTCTTATATTTCATGAATATATATATATATATATATATATATATATATATATATATATATATATATATATAACCTAAAATTTAATTTTTTCATCCAGTTCTCAAAAAAGTACGCTAAAATTTAATAGCATTTTTAAGTATACAGACAGTAGCGGATCTGTCACGACAGCCTATCAGAGCGGTCGCTTTCCTTATTGCCTGGCTTGCAATACGTATTATTTTTATAGTGTCTTAAAACAACTGTTTAATTTACAGGTAGTATAAAACTCTTCAATTTCTTTCTCCATACAACTTTGCAATCGTCTGGCAATAAGTAAAAATCAATTAGGACACCATCCATTGTTTTTACTTAAAAAGGTATGTAATTTAATGTATTAAAATTTCAAATGGTCTACTTTGTTATTACTTTTTTCAGTTTCGAAAACTATACGGGCGTCTTACCGACCAGGGTTGTTGTGTAAGATTGTCGGTACTTGCTTTGTAGCTGTAGAAAATGTCCGAATATCCATAACATACATTTCAATCGATATAAAATACTCTAAATAAATCGTTGATCTGCTCTTATATTAAATCGGTTGACCGAAGAATATTTATTATATTTTAGTGCATTTTTAGAAGTCGATTGAGTCTTTTTATAAAATTTTATTAAGAATATGATTAGAAGAGAAAAAGAATCAATATGATTCGTGATAATAAAACTAGAGGTGTGGCGATCGTTATTTTTTAATAAAGGTTCAATAACCGTGACAGTAATTTTTTAAATTGATTATTTTTCCATGAGACAAAACTATATGCAACTCCGTGGATAGATGAAGTAAAATGCGAACAGTAAATGCAAACTTCGTTCCATCATATCCTTTCCGTGTTAGAAGTTGCACAATTTGAATAAATTGCTACAGAACACAATTCCTATTCCACCACCATCGAGATGATGGCCTGCCTGTACCACCATATCGAGATGACAGTCAAAACTTACCCTCCCCGCTACAGTGATACGGCAGAGTCACATATTTCGTCTCTACTAGACTCATCAGGGTACCAACATGCACCTGTTTGTAGTGCTTCTGACGTATCACTGTAGCGGGGAGGGTAAGTTTGACTATATTTAAAAGTTTTTTTAACTACGAGTTTATATGGTCGCTAAGAGTGAGATAATTTAGCCAGTTTCTCTTTCTCCCATCCTGCCTTTATACACTCTTAGTCGGTGAACTCATCGGGAAGGTTTACACGTTAACAGGATAGGGGAGTCCGTCTCCTAAGAAAAAATCGGAAGGATGCCTCATCTAAGAGGGCCCAGATACATCCATCATTAAACCAGGATTGTTGGATCTCCAAGCAGACATTGACAACATGGGTCAAAAAGGCAATAAAAAAAAAAGGAGAGCAATATATTATCATGGCGAAGGATATATTATCCGAACCAGTTGTTTTGGATTTGAGTTTATTAATTGACATATTAATATCCTCCACGCTTGTCATTACAAACTAAAAAGTATTTAACTAAATGTTTCTATTGACCTTGATACTAAGACTGCTATGCGTCGGTGATTGTCCTGGTGTATAAATCAACACCTGATTCACTAGAACTGTTTCGTGGATTACAAACCCAGCAAACTATTTCTTATTAAAGCATCTGGCAAATTAAGCCGCGAAATGTTGGGTTTAAGCAACCAACAGATTAAACTGAGGGACTAATAACTGGTCACTGCAGCATAAGGAAACATTGACGCAAAATGAACATCTATAATAAAGAATTGACATGTAGACTATGCGACCAAGAGGATGAAACAGGTAATACAATAAGTTACTAGGCTGTAGTATAAGGAATTTTCAACCTTAGCGTGCTTTATCACCTCACTCAATGCAATTTGACTTTATTTAAAAAATGGTGTATGAAACGCATCGCTTCTTGCATGATGTCAAATTACTGAATTTCTTCCAAAAACAACATCGACTTCAAAAAGAATGGAGCCGTTACGTGTCGTTTCGTAAGTCATTTGCTAAAAAAGGGCCAGAATTGTGACATGCTTAGCTTTGGCAACACGATAATGCAATGTTTAACCAATGTTATTTCGCAAGCACCATACTCTCCTATAGTACCGTGTGACTTTTTCGTGGTCCCTAAGTTACAGTTGCCACTGCGAGGACATCATTTTGAGACCATTAAAAACATTCGCTGCGTGGCAATAGCATGAAGAGCTTACGTGAGGGGGTTTGAAAATTGGAAAAAGCGTTGGCATATGTGTGTCGCCTTAAATCTGGGATACTTTTAAAGAAATTAAGTAAATATTGATGAATAAATAAAGTTTTATGTGCTTTTTTTCGAAAGTTCGATTTATTTCGTATTAGAAGGAATGGCTGATTATTAACAGTAAGGGCCATAATTGTAATTAATATATATAATTGTTAATATCACTTTCTTTTTAGTCAGACTAATCCTAAATTTCTTATTGCAATTACGTTTGCTTAGTAATATGATTATTATTTTCTTAAATAAGGCTGTAATACAATTTGTCTACTAAACTCCTATCGAACGTTATACCCAGCTAACGAGATGATATTTTAAATAAAACGTAACAACGATCAAATAGGAAATAATCAATTATATCAATAGAAACAGGGTGGTACTAAAAAAAACTTATGTTAAATATTTACTATTTAAATACTTTAAAAAGATGGTAATACGAAAAAAACAATTAAGTGCCCAATATCTCTATGTAATCTAATATTTTTGATGTTTTATTCGTATTTTGAATCCATAAACTACCCCCAAAGAAAATCTGCATTATCACAAAATTAATGTTGATTAGTGTAAACTTTTTAACTTTTAAATCTTAAATTCATCAAAGATAAAGAATATTATTTGCATAAGAATGAACTTTTATGTATAAGTACAGAATAAAAAATTTTCTGAAGTCTCCTGATCGTGAACAAGTTTAAAGAGTATTATAAAATTATATTATCCATTCTAAATAACTTACAAATATTTGCCCAATTCAGATAAAGAAAGTAATTAAACATATGAAATAATTTAGGGTTATTATATTTAGTCGTTACATTGTTGATAACTACAAGACATATTCTTGCTCATGGAGCTATTAACATTGTCAATGAACTTGTTGGAGTGAATTCGATGTTGTTGTGCTAAATTTTTCTGTTAATTAAATCTCCCATATTCCATATAAAAGGTCTGAACTCTTCGCTGACCATTTTAATATATTAATTTTTTAACTTTTTTTTTGGTGTCTCTTTGGATCATATGTTATAATCCATTAAATTTAATAATAACACTCTTTCTAAAGTATAGTGCGAATAGGCTACTTTGCCTTAAGCTTTTGCGAACCGCGCTGATCAAAATATTTGTTCTCACTAGCTATTTCTCTATTAACAACGCTTTAAGATGATTTTACTTCGCCGAAATATTTATTCTATTATCTAGCTTTGGAGTCGTGGACTTATTAAAGGTTCTCTAAGCTAAAAAATTTGCAATTGATTTATGTAGGAGCAGTAGTTTGGCTAAAATTGTTTGCTCAATATCAGATTTGTATTTTAAAACTATTAGTTCCCTAATTTTGTACAAACATTTAATATACTTACCTTTAACCGATACCTAAATTAAACAAAAAACTCTTACTGTAAAGTTGAAATATAAAATAAATCGATTCGTTAAAAAACATCTTCCTAAGTTATATTGCAAATCATCCAGTTGGTTCTATTTATTACAATTTAAGGCTTACTTCTAGAAAAGTGAAAGACTAAACATCCCCAGCGCCCAATGCTATCCAGCAAACCTTTTATTAATTTGGATAAGAAAATTTTAGCACTGTTAATTATTTGAACAATATAGAAAACGTCAATATTTTCTGTCCCTTGAATTGATTTTCAATGCAAGATAATTCTTTCAAGTGAATATAGAATTTTCTTGATATAAAAATATTTTCAGTCGAAGTCGGAGACACCACTTATTAAAATCAAATAAATCAAATAAATGGATCCAAATTTAAAAAATGCTAATTACAGTAAAAAATATAAAAAAAATAAAACTTACGTGTAACTATCAGATTTGCGGTACTTTGCGCTGTCCCTAACTCATTTGCTGCCTTGCAGGTATACTCGGCCTTGTCGTCTGGATAAACTTTCTCCAACTTTAAGATAGCATCACCATTATTATAAGTAATAATATAGTCAGGAGAATTATCAATACATTCACCATTTTTAAACCACTGAACAGTTGGTAAAGGATTTCCTTCAACAATACATTGAAATTGAAAGGAACTTCCCTCTTTAGCAACACCAGGTTGAAGCATTTTAATAAATGATGGAGCAATTAGTTGTTCTTCAGGTTCGGTCTCTTTAACAGAAAGCATTGCTGCCGTTTCAGCAGTACCTGCAGAGTTAGTTGCTTTACAGGTATACTTGGCAGAATCTTCGGCGAATGTCTCTTCAATAGTCAGAGAACAAATACCGTTTTTGAAAGAAGTGTGGTAATCTGGATTATTTTCTATACGTACTCCAGATTTAAACCAAGTAATATCAGGTATTGGATTACCTGTCACTTGGCAGATAAAAGTGAACTTAGAACCTTCTTGAATAACTGCATCGCTAAGAGGAGTTGTGAAAACAGGGGATTCTTGTGGTTCTTCAACCATTGGGCTTTTTTCTTTTTGAAAGGATTCCATTTTGTGAATTTCAGTAATTTCGGTTATTTGCACCGAATGTTGCTTTCGAATTTCTTCCTCAATTCGTTTTTGTTCTTCAATTCTAATCTGTTCAAGCCTATTTCGTTCTTCTTCCAGTCTTTTCTGCCTCTCTTCTTCCTCCTGGCGTCGAAGTTCCTCCAACCTAGCTTGTTCAGATTTTCGCATTTCTTCTAAACGCACTTCTTCGGCTTTACGCATTTCTTCAAGTCTAGCCTCTTCCTCTTTTCTTCGTTTCTCGTCAAGTTTAGCGAGATCGGCTCTTCGTTGTTCGTCTTCTAACTTAGCTTGTTCAGCTTGACGTTTCGCTTCTTCCAACCTAGCCTTTTCCGCGTTAATTTTTTGCTCTTCTAATTTAATTTGATTAATCAACTTCGCTTCTTCTTCTAATCGTTTTTGTTCGGCCTTAAGTTTTTCTTCTTCAAGGTGACGTCTTTCAACTTCAAGTTTTTCATGTTCTGCTTTAAGTCGCTGTTCTTCAAGGTATTTAGCCTTCTCCGCCTTACGCTTCTCCTCTTCAAGTTTCCTATCATTTTCAGCTCTTTGCCGTTCATCTTCTAGTCTCGCATTTTCCAATCTGCGGCGTTCTTCCTCTTCAAGCCGACGTCTTTCTTCTTCAGCTTTTTTAGCTTCTTCAAGAAATCTTACTTGCTGAGCTTTGAGTTGTTCAACTTCCAGTTTAGCTATTTCTACTTTTCTTGCTTCTTCGGCTAAAAATGCTTCTTGTTCTTTTCTTCGTAATTCTGCTAGTCTAGCCTCTTCAGCAAGTCTTCTTTCTTCTGCTAAATGTTTTTCCTCTGCAATTCTGGCCTCTTCAGCTAATCGTGCTTGTTCAGCACGTAATTTTTCTTCCGCCAGACGTTTTTCCTCAGCAAGACGTGCCTCTTCAGTTTTTCTGCGTTCTTCAGCCAGTCTTGCCTCTTCTGCTAGCCTTCTTTCCTCAGCTAGTCGTTTCTCTCTAGCTAATCTTTCTTCCTCTAGTCTTCTAGCTTCCTCAGCCTTTCTGGCTTCTTCCTGTTCCTTTATAAGCCTTTGTTTTTCTTCCTCAGCGGCTATTAGGTTTTGAGATAAATGTTTTAGTTCATTACTTATGGTGGCAAACGACTCTAGCATTTCCCTGTTGCCATTTATGACAGGAGCGTATTTTCTTTCATCTGGTCCGTGTAATTGGTTAGTAAGAGTTAAAATGTCTTGAATCCTCTTATTTTGTTTAGCTTCACCAGGTTGTAGGAAGGAATTTATTTCATGAAGGAGTTGGTTGGCTTCTTCAGGTTGTTTTACCGATGTGGATTTTCGTGCAATAAGAACAAGTAGTTTGCTTCCTTCTCTGAACCAATCATTGGCCTGAAATAGAATCAATGTTCTCTTAGGTTTGTGTATAAGTTTTTTTTTTTTGAAAAATTACTTGGTCTTTTATATTCATATTTTATAATAGATAGTTCATTTGAAATATTATTTATTATACTATCACCAATACGATTTAAAATATACTTTGTACTCATTTAAGAACATTTTAGCAATCAGTGATCCATGCTCGTTTCATAATTTAATTCCAATAAATTGCATTGCCCAGATTCACTGAGTCGGAGAGGTATTATAAGTTTCGTACTAATATTTTGGAATTATTACTCTCAAAATAATAATTTTTTTAGATCAGATGGTGGCGAGTTAAAATTAACACTGTATCAGTTAATCAAATTTTGTTTTTATTAGACACCGCATATCATAAAATACTGTCAAAAATACCCATAATTTTCCAAAAGCAAGTTGCTTTAATATTACTGCTTACCTCTTCGATTAATTCAAAGTATTTCACGTTTTTGTCCAAAACTTCTTTGGTATCCTCAACTTGGCTTTTAACTTCTTGCCATTTAGATTCTACTTCGTAAAATTGATTTTGTATCTGTGGTGTTTCTGATGGACATTCTTCTTGCAGGTTTTCACCGATCTTTTTAATTTTAAGAATTCGAAGTTCCAGAGTCTAAAAGTTAAATTAATGGGATAAAGGAAATAATTACATATTAACTTGCATTTTTGTTTTTCATTTGATAAGGTCAAGTACTATAGCGTTCCTTTGTTAACATAGATAACGTGTACGATGGTGGTTATAGTGAGACATCCATTACCTAACTAAGGTTAAATAAGATTTAATACAAGGGAATCTATAGAACCTGCATTTTGTGAAACTGGCTGAGGCTATGGAAAACTATATTTATCTAACTTTCAGTAGTTAAGATAAACTTCAATAATTTAACTCTGTTATAATTGGTTGAATGTACAGTTTAAGTATGGTATCAAATTAAGTAATGGACTCGGCACAAACCTTATAAATTGCGGCCCTTAGTTAAACCAAATATTATTATTAGCGTTAGCGATAATAATCTTTGGTTAAACGTAACAAAACTCCAAAAATAAATGTTGAAATCAATATTTTTAGGTGTAGTAGCTATGGAATTCAACGAATCTAAAGCATCTTTACGTTCAACATTTTACAGTTTATAAGGGGATCAATCAAAAATAATCTGTACGAAAGTCATTAGATTTTGAGAGAAGCATCTATTATTGATCTTAACTCTGACCCTGAGGGCAATTTTTAAGGTTGTTTAAAGGTCAAAGTGTTATTTTCATGAGAATCTCTATTTTTTACAGCCCAAATAAAAATAAGGGTCACTTGAAGGTCACTGCACACTGCAACTGACCCATGGAATGTATCTCTTTCGCTGAAAGAGCTAGTAAAAAATGAACCGTACGAATATTTTTGAGCTTTCAGAGGAACATTCAGCTTAACTCGGATCTTGCGTTCAATTATTAAAGTCGTGGAGCGGTAAAAACGTGATTTTTCGAATAAAATCCTTCATTTTCCCCAGCGAAAGTAAATAACCCCCTACGCTGCTGGAAATCCGTTATTACATTCATCTTTCTCAGAATACAAGAGTATGCAGTCTCACTCGATGACGTCGTAACGATAAATCTTAGCGGGAATTTGGAATCCATCACCAGTGTCGATATTTCAACATTCGGTCCATGTTCGGTTTATTATTTGAGCGATACTACCCTTACTTGGTTATTGATTCGCCTCGGGTTTTTCATTTGTTCAGTATCCTCGCAAGATGGCGTTCTGCTCTCCACCACCAGGAAAGTCAAGGTCACTACTGAGTGCCCGTCTCATAGCTCAACAATATTCTCCAGCGGAAGAGATATTTGCACGTGTCAATTGCAATGTGTCAAAACGGAGTTTAACCTTCAAATAGTTTTTAGATTTTAATCTCTACAAGACTGAATGAGAGATTTCTCCTAATTTTCATTTCCCTGTGTAAAATAGAGATTTTCGTTAAAAACATTTTGAACTTTTACCAACCTTGAGAATTGCTATCAAGGTCGGACCTAAGGCTACTTTTGAATGCCCATCTTAAAGTTCAACGATTTTTGTAACAGTAATTTTTTGCTAGGTCCCCTTATATGCTTTCTGAAAACTGTGGTTTATTGTCCACGAAGATGAATTAGATCCATTGAATTCTATAGTTTTGACACCCTAAAATATTGATTTTTGGACTTCATGCTCATGAAAACTTTTGACCAAGGTATCGAATCCTATAATTATATTCGAGTTTTGTTGGATTTAACAAAGGGCCGTATGCCATAAGGTTTGTGTGGTATCTTTCGAGGTCTGAAGTTCATTTAGCAAGTATATGGTAAATTGAAAACCACAGTAGTCATTTATATTTATTTATTATTTAAGTCTACTAATATAAATAAATAGGCTTAAAACATATGCCCCTGGGCTCACAATGTTTCCAGGAATACCCACATTCAAAATTCGTTTAGCTCGTTATATCAAAATGGTGGCCTCAAAATACTGCGGATTTTGGCTAATTTGCAGTTTTATCAGGAAAATGCGACTGCGAACAAAAATTAATGGCCTTAAAATGTATCTTTTAGGTTAACCCATTTATGGCCTTAAGATATATATCTCGAGGTTCAAGAATTCGTTTGGTTCTTGAAATTTTTCAAAATGGCTACATTACCAAAAGGGGCGTTTTCCACATATCCGTGGGAAAACAACTCCCACCTAATTAAAACTGCAGGCAGGGGAGTAGATCGAGCTCCTGAATCTCAATAAAATTAAGCTCCTTTTGGAACTCGTTGATCTCCAATTATGAGGATTTGAAAACCTGAGTTTGTGGCCATTAAGATTTCTCGCTTAGTTCGCTTGTCTGCTGTCTTGGTTAGGTGGGACTCGCTGCCTCCCTGATTATGTGGGTTAGGGAGCTTGGATTTATGGTTATTGGTCAATCGCTGCCCCCTCTCCCCTCTAAAAAAAAGATTTCTAGATCCAACTTTGGTCTCTATAGGTATTTCAAATTTGGCTCGTATGTATGTAAAGTTGGAAGAGGATGGGTCGGTAACCAGATATTGCACTGTGTAACAAGGGGGGTAGGTAGGCCTAAATCTACTAAAGGAGGCCCTTTTGAAGAAAATTGTCGCCATTTCTGAAGAATTTAAGAGCGAGAAAAGAATTTAGTTATTTTTACGAATATTTCAAGCGGCATGTTTTAAATCCATAAAACCAGCGCCATTTTAAATAATTAGTTTCGATAGAACAAACGGTGCTGAAAAATGGTATTCTCGCGAACATATTGAGCCTTGAAACATGTATTTTAAAGCCACTCATTTTGTTAGTAGCCGCATTTTCCTGATATTCTTTTTTGAAGCCACCATTTCGATAAATTTCAACGGGCCAAACGAATTTTGAAAGTGGGTAATCTGAGCCTCCGACCACATATTTAAATACTATTAATTTTTGGTTGCAGCCGATTTTTGATGATTATGCTGCGAATTTCCTTGAAACTGCCAATTTCAAAGAGCTACATGATTCTTCAAATTGGGTATCAATACGAACAATTAAGCCCCATCACATATATTGTAAGTTTATTAATTTTTGTTAACGGCCGCATTTGTATGAATATATTGCTATCTAAAAATAAACGCCATTTGGTAACCGCCATTTACAAAATTTCGACAAGGCCGCACGGAATTTCCAAGTATATATCAATACAAACAATGTGAGCCATCGCACGTTTTTTAAAGCTGTTAAATTTTTGTTCTTAGCCCTGACTTGGTTGATGTGGAACGTCTCATGGGATAGGGCTAAATTTATTTCCTCCATTGTAATATCTGGAATTTCATTTCTTCCTAGCTACTTTTGGTAAGGTTTTCATTGTCTGGTTTTGAATTTACTGAAGAGTATAACTTTCCGTATGAATTTTCTATTATGTCGCTTACTTCAGTTTTGTCACTTTTTATTTCTCCCCGCCTATTTCTCAACTGCCTTATTTGCGTTCTTCCCATTGAATTTATATATTTCAACATTCTCATGTTTGTATTGTTTTCTTTTACAGTCTTGATAAGTTTTGTGTTATACTTCTTATATCTTCCCTTACTTTTTTGTTGATCTGCTTATTTAGTTCTATGTATGCAGGTGTGCCCTTTTCCATGTTTCTTTGTTTTTTCCTTAAGTCTCTTAAGTTTGTCTTGTAGGTGTAAGCTTCTTCCTGATATCGATATTTATTCTGTCTTAATTCTTGTTGGGAAGCATTTTTGTTGTATTTGCTTGCCACTTTCTTTTCTGATATTACCAGTTATTGTTGCTCTCAACATTACCCTCGTATTATAAAGTGCGGAGAACTCCAAAACAATAGGAAGCTCCGGGTTTCGTCTTTATTTGGGACTCGTCAGACTATTACATCCATTGCAATCCATCACCTCGCAATTGTACCCTATTTACTGCATTTTAAAATGAATAAACAGTAGACATGACACAAATAGCGACATCTCGATGGATTACTCAATAACACTGTCGCGCCATCACATATCGGTTTTATGTAACATTGTTAGCGGATGTTGTTCTTGCATTATTGACTGGTCCATCGAGATGTCGCTATTCGTGTCTTGTTTGCTGTTTTTTTTATTTTAAAAAGCAGTAGATAGAGCACGATTGCGAGATGATGGATTGTACCGGATGCAATGGCCTGATGGGTCCCAAATAAGGAAGAAAGAGCATAATCGTCATTTTCCGGATCCAGAGCTTTTTCATTGTCTTAGATTTCTCCGCTCTTTTTAATACAAGAGTAATTTTTACAAAACATGTATGTCTGCAAAGCCGAGAATTTATTATATATATATATATATATATATATATATATATATATATATATATATATATATATATATATATATAGATTCAAAATATATCGTATTAAAAGAGCAGGTGCATAAAATGAATTAAAAATACTACAACGTATAAAAAAGAATTACATACACTCTTCATAGTACTCCAAGTAACGGATTATTTTGAAACGGATTTATTTTTATTTCTCCATGGAACATATTGTTTGGCAACTTTAGTTATTTGTTTTTAAAATAAATTTGTTAAAATGCCAAAAAAATGTGTGGAAATAAATTTTAAACAAACTTCACAAAATGCCTTCTTGGTGAAAAAATGTCTTTAGGCTTCATCTTAAATCAAACATAAACTTGTAAGCCATAAACAAGTGATTAAAAAAGTTAAAAATGTTGCTTGCTTAGCGAAGTTATTATTGAATTTTAGTCAAGAAATAATGTAACTAAGCAACTTGATGTTAAATGTCTTGGAGTGTCTTGCAGCATGAACAATTTAATCGATAAAAATACAGACCTATATTTTAGAAGATTAACTATAACACACTGCTGGTAATATTCTGTATTGACTCGTACATAATTATATGATCACAGTGGCAAATGAATATAAAAAGTAACCTAAACATTTTTAACTGTTTCAATCCAGTATAAGCCTACAACAGTGTAGAAGTCGATGTTGAATATGCCTGTAACTGAAAAATTTCAAACAAGTCGTTGTTCCTGTTAGGACTACAATTAAGCCATCCGATTTTCTTAACTTCAGTTACAAATACGGTCTTAACTACGCCATATTTGGATAAGTTTTCCAGCTTACAATTGACCACACCTCTAGGAAAAATAATCGTTCATAACAATGCTTGGAATCGTTACAAAAATGTTACATACCTCAATAACTCTTGTAAATTGCTTAAAGTTATCACAGGCAGCTTTAGCTGCATTTAAAGATTCTCCACCCTGACTTCTGACTTCACTAAGTTGATGAGTAATTTCTTCAATATTTCTTTTAATTTCTTGGGTTTCTTTGACAAATGCACTGACTTTACGGTAGTTTTTAATTACTTCGTGTCGTTGACGCCAATGATTTTCAAATTCTGATCTTCTAAGCTCCAAAATATGTTGTAATTTATTTATATCTTCTTGAGCAGCTTCAGGAGGTTCCTAAAATACGAAAATTTTATATATCTGAAATAGGAAAAAATATTATTATTTTTTAATCTCATGAATTATATGATGACAACTTTCTTCTTCTGGAATTATTTTCGTATATTTATGATCTTTTTGAATTATTCTATGTTATATTAATATTAAAAAAGATATTTTAATTTAATCTGAGGATGAGATTTTACGGAAGTTAGTAACACTGCTTCACGACTATGTTCCGAGACCTTGACCTCTTTTTATTGAGATGCTTTTTGAAATCAATGAATTGTGACTTTCATGCTTTTCTTAATTCTCTTAATATCCATAACATACTTACTTGTTTTCTAATTCTTTGCTCAATTTGTTCGCACTCAGTCTGCGCAAATCTAAATCTTTCTAAGATAGTTTCTCGTGTAACTTCAGATTCCCTAAGTAAAGATTCAATTTTATGTAATTCTTTCGGCAAATCTATGTTTTCTAACTGAGCATTGTAGTTTTCAGCCTTCTTGTCGATTTCTTCTAGGTTTCTGAAATACCCGATTAGAACCTAAAAAAAATATGAAATAAACAAAAGAGTAAGTTCGTAGTTCTAGTTAACGTCAATTTATAGGACTTCTTATTAGCTTTAAAAGTAATAAATATAAAATTATGGACACGAAAGGCCTGATTTAATTCGACCTACCATCCTACACATTTTTAACCATTCAGGTTTCTATCGGTTTCAAATGAACCAAGTCTGGCATCTGAACTTTTTTTTTGGTCACTACGTTTCTAATCCCATGATTTCCCGTATTTGAAAATCAATTGCATACTGTTATTTTTCTTTTAGAATGATGTATTATTCATATCATTTTATAGGGCAAAGAGATTTTACATTAAAAACAAAGCCATTATCTAGGTAAATTGGTACATGGATCAAGTAAAGATCTCGTATTTTCTAACGTTTATGGTTATTCTCAATACTCTCTTAGTTAGGCTTAGTATAGTTATCGAAATAATTGTGTTTATCAGATCGTTAATAATCTGACGAAGCGAGCTAAAATTTTGGATGGTTAAATAATATATATTCTGGATTAGACTTTGGACAATCCTAGAGTGGGCGTATTTTTAATAGTTTCCAACTAATATTTATTTATGTAAAATAAAGCATAGATTTTAATTACATAATAATATACCACAATTTATCAGATTTTCATTTCATTTTAGGATTTATATATGGAGGCAATAACATAAATGATTGTTTGAAATAAATAACACTAGATAACAAGAAACCTTATTCAAGTTCATTGCACAAAATTAGTTTTTTTATATAAGCTATACAAAGTAGTTAATAAAGTATCTTTTTGTTTTCCGCCATCACGTTATAATTTTCAAATAATATCATTTCATAGTAGTTGTAGAGATTTATTTGTTCAAATCTGTAAACAGAGACGTGAAGTTAATACGATAGATTGTTTTAAAATGTCGTTAATTGTGTGGAAAATTAACCCCAACTATTTTTGTTAGGTTTGTAGCGAAATTATTCACATCAATCGAGGTGGAAAATGCCTGCTTACAATATATTGAATTTCTGGTGTCCATAGAGATAAATCCTGGGTTCCTTATGTAGTTTGCACAATTTACAGACTAGTTCTCAATTACTGGTATTTAGATAAAAATAGATCTTTAAATTTTGATGAACTAATGATCTGAAACGAGCCAACTAATCACGCAACCGACTGTTACCTTTACTTGATTGAAACTTTTGGTTTCAACTCAAAAATAATGATAAAATAGAATATGAAGATATTCCATCAGGGTTTAAGTCTATGCTTTACTTAAAGGATTTGCCCATTTCCACACCACTAGCCATAAGCGACCAATATTTCACAGATAAATTGACCAGTATTTCGTTGTACCAGAGTAATGAAAACTTTGTCAACGATGAGGATAATCGACATCCGATAACTCAGTTTGAACTCAACGATCTTATAAAAGATTTTCAGTTGTCTAAGTCTTAAGATGAATTACTTGCCTCAAGTCTGCAATAACGGAATTTGGTTAATCCTGACACAAGAATTAGTATTTAACTTTTCAGGAATAACACCTATGCTGATTTAATAAAAAAAATGGTTACTGTTACGATTAATGGACTTCTTGAAGAATTGAAACAATTACACAATCAGAAGAATGAACTATTTTTATTAATTTCTCGAGGACAAGCCTTAAACCTGTTGTTTTGCACGACGGAAACAAAACGCCTTTGATCCCAACAGTTTATGCAGTGAATTGTAAAGAAACCTATAATACAATATTAATTAAATTAATTAAATTGTCACATTGGGTACATCTCTGGTGACTCGAAAATCATAGGTATGCTTTTGGGTTTACAAGGCGGCTACGCAAGGTACTATTTCTTTTTGTGGTAATGGGACTCAAGAGCAACAAGGGCCACTAAAGCAAGAAATTTTGGCGTGTTTGAATAAATTTTAGCTGACCAAAAAAAAATTATATTATAGCCGTCTTACATGTTCATTAAGTTAGACCTGTTAAGAAACTTAATCATGAATCTTTTTGAGGGTAAACTAAAAGAAGGAATATTTGTGGACCCTTAAATCAGAATAATTTTGGATGACAAAATATTTGATATCTGTTAACTGATGTTGAAAAGGCTTCCAAGAATTTCTAGGCAACAAGAAAATGACAATTATCAAAAGATCGTTACAAATTTATTACAAAAATAAAAACGGACGAATCTGAGCCTGCCACTCAAAATTCATTTTTTGCATTCTCATTAGATTTTTTTCCGGCCAACTTTGGAAATATGTTCGAGGAATATGGCGAGCTGTTTCATTAAGGTCTAAAAGTATTTGAGCAAAATGATCAGGGTTTTTGGAATTAAAAGATGCTAAGAGAATATTGTTGGTCTGCTGTGAGTTATGTATTGTAGAAACAAGTATCTACACGTTTTAATTTGTTGGTCCTAATTTTAACTGTTTTTTTTTTGTAAAATATTTCTTTGTATTTTCTTAAAAGTTTGACGAGCAGATTTAGAATATTATTATTCCCTAATTGAGAAGATCTAGAATGAAAAAAACAATTGTTTTATTTCATAAACAAAATTCTTGTAAACTAGTGTATGAGCCATCTGCATTATCTAGTACCACACTATTCGGGGGCCACATTTTCTTAAGACGTTTTCATTATCATCAAAGCAACAGTACCTATAGTAAAATTTATTACATTTTAAAAATTATTAAATATTTACACAAGATATGTAATGGATATTTACATGAGAATTGATGTTTTATTTAAAGATATGAATCTGAAATCTACTTCCAAAAATATAATTCTTTCTATCAAGACTACAAAAAATTTTAGCATACAAAATAAAAACTTTCTGGAACTGCTTTGTTTTGAAGAATAATTCTATAAAGTTTTTATATGTACGCTGTTATATTAGAGGTCTAAATACTATATTATTGTGATTAAAAATTTGATTGTATATTGTATCTGATTACGCCTGTGTATGTATAATAAGATGTTAAGTCATTTATAGAGAACAAAAATTACTTTTCATCTGCTTTAGCATCAAATAGCATATTGATTAAGAATATGTGATGAATGCCTTTACTACATTTTTTTAAAGACGTATAACGAGTCCTCCTCAAGTTTAAGACTCAGTTTAGGACTTTATTCATAGATTCATTAAATAATACGAGTTGCTTTGGCTATATGCAAATTTGTAGTGAAGTAAAAGTTTGCTGTCCTGAAAATTAAAGTGACCAAACTATTAACTTTGCGTAACCAGTTAGAAAAAGTGAAATATTTCTTATCTAAATAGTAGAAGGTAAACGAATGTATGTTGTTTATATCGCCACCCATACTACTACAGTCAAAGTACTGAATAAATAGTTAGAAATGACATATGAGATTAGTGACAAGTCAGAGTGATTTGTATAACTTTTATCAGTTGATATCACGTTGGTATAAAGTTCAGGACTAAACTTCAAATTTATTTCGTCATTTTATATAAAATTATTCGGTTTTAAGACATTAAATAGATAGCGGAAAGATTAAAATATAAGAAAATTTTTATGGCCGTTAACAATAGTTTACAAATCTTGACTTTGAGACTCAGTTTTAGACCTTATTCTTAGGTTCATCAAACAATACGAATTGCTTCTAGCTATAATAACATTTATTGTAAAGTGAAAGGTTTGCTATCTTGAAAATTAAGGGTATAAAATTGTGTACTTTAAGCGACCAGTTAGAAAATGTTAATTATTTCTTAACTGATAAAAAAAAGTAAAATTTCAAAAATCTCTATTTAACGTTAACCTCTAACGCTAAGTTGACAAATTAATATTGTTGCTTTCTTTTATTTTTTCATGGCGATGTTGATCACTGAATGACAGTTTATTTGCTTTGTAGGTAATTATAATTGTTCCGCGCTAACTGGCCAGAATCTGTAACTATAATATTCTATTACATCCGACCCATGGTTAATAGATATTATTACTAAATTTAAAGGGATTTTTGGAGTATCGTAATTAAAGATATAAATAAAATCATGGTTCACAAGTAACATTTAAAATTTAAAATAAATAAATATATTCAGTTCCATAATTTTATAGTTTTCGTAAATATTATTCTAAACTCGGTAAATTATGGTCTCATGACCTGCATTTCTTTTGATAGAATATAGAAAGTTACGAATTGATCTTTTATTTCTTCTTTCTTCATTCTATTCTTTATCTAATCAACTGAAATTAATTGAATTTAAACTTACTTGCAGCAATATCTGATATTCAGAGGCAATTTCCACCAACTTTTGACTTAACTCGCTCAGCTTATTCTTAATACTAAGTGTATTTTCGTCTGATGTACCAGCTTTTGCGATCAGCTCTTCTGCACTTTTAATTTTTTGATTCACCTCATTCTGAGCTTTTCTAATATCTGGAAGAACTGTTTCAAGTTTTTCTTCCAAATGAACTGCTATTTCGTTTGGTTTGATTGATGGAGTCGTGATCACAGGATAGAGTTGTGAGTCTAGTTTCGATACCCAGGTGATGGTCTAAAAATTATATTTATTTCTAAAATAAAAATTTACAAGAAATAACTCATAGTGCTAGTAAATAAATACCTTTTAATTAAAAAAAAATAATAAGAGTTTTCATAGTGTGAAAGAAATATGATGCTAATATTTCATATATTCTCAGCTAAAATTCTAAAAAACCTCCACTTTTACTTGTTAATCATATTAATTCGGTTTGCAATAAGAAATAATTGTTAATTATATTAAAAGAATTCTTTGTATTAGCACTCATATTCCAAAACTTCTTGTTAAAGACTTTTTATTTATCTTAAACGTTTTATGTTATGTTTGAATTCCTGAACATTAACTTGCGAAACTATCAAGTTAATACAAAATGTAATAAAATATGTTGCCAATTGTAATAAAATGTGAAATTAATTTCATACCATTCCTGCCTGTGGGTAGATACACACTTGTTTGAAAATTTGCACAATCTTTAATTACTTAACTTGTTATGCTTTATTTTTAACAAACACAAAACTAAAATATACAGCTAACTTGAATGAAAATCTTTATAAATAAAACTAATTGAGCTATAAATAAGTTGAACTGGTGAATCTAAACAATATCTTAAAAACAATTATTGAATATAGAAGTAAAGTCTACCAAGGTATTTAATGGTCAATAAAAATCCATCGGTTCTAAATTTTGGACCCTATCTAGTTACTCTATTAAATTTAAAATTTTAGTTGACTGAAAAATTATATTAATTTTCAAAGGGTTAATAATGTATTTTCTTTTATCAATATCAGCTTACGATCGGATTAACATTTTTTTCAGTCAAATATGTATATTTTATAGGATAATTAATCAACTAATATTTATATTTAAAATAATAAATTGAGAAAAGTAAGAAGACATACTTCTTTTTTGTTTTAGTAGTTTATTAAATATATATTTGTACCACCATAATATATTTAACTGGACATGAGATAAAGATCTAAAAGACGAATAGATGACTAGAGAGAGAGAGAGAAGGAGATAAGTAACGTATTTAACTCGAAAATAACAAATAAAAGTATTAAAAACAAAAAAAAATGTCTAGTTTCACAAAGATTAAAAACATTAAAGCACTACCTAACGTTCAATCATGCAAAATCGGATTATTAATAATATTTGTACCTTTGGACAAAGAAGCACTAGGTAAGCGTACACCTTAACCAACATATATATTATATAGATGGTGTGCAAATGTAGCTTTAGAAATTCTATAATAATTCAAGTAAACACATCGCAAAGTTTCACCGTTGGTTAAAAGTACAATATTTTTTCATTCAGTGAGCGATGTTACGCATTTTTACGTAACATAAAGCAAGATCACGATAAGTTATTTCATTATCGAATGGTTCATAGAATTCGCAGTCTTTTATTGTTTCGATATTATAAAAAACTTGCCATACTTGCCAACATAAATAATGCAAATGAAATTAAATGATGTATTTTGGTTATAATAGTTCAATACGAAAATTTATTATCAAAACATGTATCCTTTTAAAATTTGTAACAATGCAACATGAACTTGTGGCCAGCCAAGAAAAAAATCGTACTTAAAACTCAAACCGAATATGTTATTTCTGCTGAAATCTTGGTAAAAATGAATTAATTATTCTTGGTTTAACACATAAATTGTCTCCTAAAGTTATATTTTGTCCTCCGGCTAAAACCAATTTTTAAACGAAATTTTTACCTACTATAGTGAGCTCACTTTTTTTTTCAAGTAATTTTACCAATATCATTCTAACATAATAATTTCGTATTAAAAATTGGTTAAGTTAGATGCAAGTCGGTTGAATTTGAAAAAGCATTAATGTATTTTTCCTATTTAAATATAAATCCACTTAGTTTTAAGCCATAAACACTTTCCAGTATATAACAAGACAGTTCCATGAGTATTTTTAGAGGCAGAACTAAAATAGTAAAAGATAAATTGAAACATGTGTCGCAGTCCACTGCCCTGTTTCTTAGTCTAAGAGAAATAACAGTGAGTTTTGTTTGCGATAATTTTGTCAACTTGAAAATGTTTTAAAAAGCTATATAGAAATATTTTATTGACATTGAATAGGGATCCTAAAATTCAAAGGAGCAGACAATTATAATTTAAATCTAAAAAATAAAAAAAAAATAGTGAGAAGCCAGTAAATATTTTTAATATTCAAGTTTCAATTCAATATTATAATACTGCTAGATTAGTAGCAACTTTTCGGTTACATGAAAAATATGTTTGATAAGAAGTCGTTAGGGTAAAGCACCAGGGGCGGACTTGTGACCGTGCAATTCGATGCGTTGCCCGGGGGTTCCATGTCTAAAGGGGCTTGAGCAGACAAGTAATTGGTGTGAATTATTTTTTAAACTTCGGTTTGTTTGGGTAAAAGAGAGACAAACATGTTTTGCACCAGTGCTGCTGTTTAGATCAGCTGCTGCGAGGCCCTTAGTTCCTTTGCCGCTTTTCATATTAATTTTCTAGGATACAAGAAAAACAACTAAACTAATTCATCTCGCGCCTCTTTGACTCATAATTTCTGCAGTTTTCAAAAAAAAATATTTAACAATAATACAGTAGAATTTCACAGTCAGGCTAATTAAAAAGGTTTAAAGTTTAGACCCGATCTGATTATCATGCAAGTTAGATCTTCTAGTCGGTGAGATTTGTTTCGCTTGTTATTATTATTAGAATTTATATTACATATGTCAACCAATAAATGCTTATATAGGAATATTAAGGACACAAATCTAGAGATAAAGAATGAAAATAGGTAAGAGAAACAGTTGTTATCCGAAAATAAACAAAGCCTCCTGTCTTTTTTGGTTCAGTAATAAAAGAAAATAACTTTTTGTCAATATTTTTTAGTGTCAAAACTAGTTTGACTTTTTGTTCTACTCTCAATTTTGACCGGTTTTAAAATTAGACCATGTTTGTGAATTAGGGGGTAAATGTTTTAAAGTAGCTCATTTTAAATTCTTTTATTTTATTATTTTTGGAGCTGTTTAAGTTGTACATTATTTGCTTTACGTACTATTTCGAGCTAAATCTCTAAAATTATCACAGGCTCAGTTTTAAAATAATAATTTTGTCAATTACGTTCCCACTCGTTTTTATGGTACGATGTTCATATTACTCAATGATAAAGAAATTTAATTATATGTATATAAGCTGTACATAGCACTGTACAAAATTGATTTATATCATTCTAATTTTTACATATGATGTTATTTCTTTGGTATTTTGCCTGCTTTAGTAATGATCCTAATAAGAAATAAAGTGTTATCATTATTATTTTAGTTTAATATTCGCACTCTTCGTTATGATGGACACTTTCGGAAATTATCTTTTGATTATTTTAACACTTTGGTAAAATCACTTCAAAAATGCTCATATGCTGAGAAAATTTTCTTTCATAGGCTGAGGTCAAAAAATAAAAGCCTCTCTAGAGATGGCACTCACATTGCCATTTTGACTATACCACCTTGTAACGTATTTTTTTCTCGGTCTTATTTGAGTGGTAGAGAGACTTGTTTTGTATTCTTTTTGTTTTACGATTTCATAAAATTTTCAAGTTTTTTTGTTTTTCAAGTACTGAAAAACGAAGTGCAATCCGTGATAGAATGTCTTTAATCAAAGGTATTTATAAAGATTAATATGGAATTGAAGGGCTTATTAGAGGAGACTGCTTTCTCATTTCAACCATAACTGTACTTATTCGACCCCACGAGAAATTGAACGTTCTGGAAGACCAAATTTCTCCATAACTGAAGAAGTCAAAAATATACAAATTATTACGAATGGCTGTCGGAGCTAGCTGTAATTGCTGACAATTTGAAACAAGGAGCGCATTATGTTCTAAATGATATCTTAGGGATTAGGAAATAGTCAGCAATATGGATGCAGCGTTTGCTGACCCCGGAACAAAACCTACTCGTATCGGAATTGTGTTTAGCTCTCTGCAAATCCAACTCAACCAATTTTTTGGTGCAGGTTGTTACTGTGGATGAGTTCAGGATCCACCATTATATGTTTGATTGTGAGACCAAACAACAACCAAATAGTCGACAGACAACGGAGAACCAACAACGAAAAGGCAAAGATCGTCCTATCTGCAAGGCAGATCATGACAACTGTTTGGCAAGCTAGTGGTGTCGTGTTGGTAGATTATTTACAAAATTGCAGGGTAAAAAAATTGTAGAAGTTTGAAAGATTTAATTAAAGTATTTGCAATCAGTCTTGACAAACCCCCCTTTTGTTCTTAAAATTCGGGAAAATGCTAATGTATTATTGTAAAAATGATGGAGGATATAGTAGTTCTTCGAGAAAACGGAATGCATTGTTTACAACTCCGCACTCGTTGATTGAATATGAATAACGAAAATAATAGTATTTTTTCTCTGCTTTCCGGCCTTACAAACTAGTGTGAAATAATAGTTAACATCATTAAAATCTTATCTCAAACTAAATGCGTTTGTTTTTGGCTTCGGGGGATTCAAGCTAGAACATTACTGAATTTAAGGGTTTAGGATTTAATAGTTTAGAGCCTAGTAACCACGTGTACACGGTCAGTGTTAATGGTGAAATTTTGTTCACCTTAAATACGCAATATTTTCAAAATTGGTTGATAGTTATAACAAGAAAAATTCTCTTCTGTTATTAGCTACACGCTATAGATACAAATAGAAAAATATGGAAATTACACCACTATTTCGTTTTAATCTCATTGTTAACGGATTCCAAGAAAAACAAACAAATAAAAAATGTTATTGAAAGTTGAAGAAAAATAAGAATATATATATATATATATATATATATATATATATATATATATATATATATATATATATATATATATACATACATTATTATCAATACTTTCTTGGGTTGTAGTTGTGTTAGGTTGTTTCTTAGCAATAATGGGTAAACTACTTCATCTCAGAAAATTAATGATACTATTACAACGTAATCGCATCTATAACTTGCAAAAATCATTCTTGCAATAGGAGCAATCCCCCATTATAGCATGCAAATCTTTCCGTTATTACCGAATGAATTAATATATTTACACGTATTTGAGGTTAAGTTAAACAAAAGAGTGATTACTAATAAACGAAAATATATGAGGCATGTCAAGTATGATCTACCCACAGACGATGATAGCCGCATTTGAAATTGAGTAGTACTGGATTCATATTTTAATTGTTAAAAACACAAGAGTCTTTAAACCTGAATAGTGGTCGTTGTACTAATGTTATGATTATCAGGTATTTTTTGTTTATAATATGAATAGCAGGATTTATTAGCTTGCCTAAATTAGTTGCAGATACTGGTAATGTCAATTATAATATTAGAGAATTTTGATAATCACCCATCTCATTTGTGATCTACTACTCCTTTAGAAGATAGTAAACAAAAATATTAAAATATATAAATATACAAACATGGAATTAACAAATATATAAAAATTCTGATTTCATTAAAATAAAAACAAGAAAGTTATTACGCTTTTTAAAAAATAGTTTTAGACACACAACATTCTACGCCTATGTCTTTTTTTAACTTTAAATCACCCACAATCTAAATCTATATTAAACAAACATCAAAATAATATACTTACTCTAGTACTTTCGGCCATAGTCCTTTCTAGTCGTACCAGAATTTCACGTTTTTCGACCACTTCGTCGCGGAATGATTGCCACGATTTATTCACATTAAGTTGCCGGCCGGAAAGACGTTCCAGCACGGACTCCACACACTTACGGGCTCGCTGAGTATCGAGATGTGGCTCAGAGATCTGGAAATAAAACTTTAGATATATTTGGATAATAGAAAAAGGAGGAAATTAAAATTTATGAGAAACAGAGTCATTTATGTGCATGGAAATAAATTTTAATAGGGATCCTTAAAATGACGCTTCTTCTCGTTTTAAGGGGAAGAAAGAATATCGTTACTAAAATAAAAATATCTCTATTTTTAATATATTCGAAGTTGGTTTATCACGCAAAAATCCAAAAATTAGAAAAATGAAAAATTGAAGCAACATAATTTATTTTAAAGTTGCCAATACTGAGTATTACAGGTAAACTTCCAACAGTAATTATAGCATACAAAAAAAAACTTTCTCGAGCAATAACATTTTAAGTCGGTTTATCAATTTAGAAGCAGAACTACAAAAATTGCACATACTGACTGTAACAATCTTTGGTGTAACCAAAATATATTTAAAAATCTGTTTTTGGCCCTCATGCTGTACAAAGTCTGATGGCCTCTAAAATTTTTATCACGATGCAAGGTTGTCACACTTTAATGGAGAATTTCATTTTCATTTTTTAATATATCAATAATTATTTGGGGATAGTAAAGAAATAGTAACAAATAGAGCTTTAAATTTAATTTATAGTTTAATATATGTCTAGTTAAGTTATCTAATTATTCAGCAACAATTTTTTTTAGATAAAAATTCATTTAAATCGTTCCAGGAAAACAATATTTTGAAAATAAGAGTAAATAGAAATTAAATGGTTTAAGCTTAACTTCCATTTACTACATTGGCATAATAAAAGATTTTAATACATGACTCAAAATTCGTAGACGATTTCGAATTTTTAACAAATCTTCGATAGTTAATTCGATTCACAATACACCATGATGGTAACGCTATTATTAAATCGATGATTAGAAAATATATATAATGCAAGTTTTTGGCAATGTTTGATAATTATCATTAGCTTGAAAACTCTGTATTAGAGATTTTCAATTTTAGGATTTTAACTGACTGGCTTAATGAGGCTGTAATCATTAATACTCGCTTAAGCTATTTCAATTACAAAAAAAAACAATTTATAAAATATTTAATATAAGATATTTCGCAATTGTGATTACTTACAGTAACAAGCTAAAACTAAAACTTTATCAAGCCACCATTGTTTGCCAAATGTTTTATTACTATCTCCTACACATCGACTGGGTATCTCAAATCTAAACTGACCGCGAAATCTGGATCAAAAAGCAATGAAAGGATGCAGATATTAGAAAAATAAATTTAAAATGGCGGTTGCGTGGGCTTTGTTATATATAAATTGCTATTTTAATCAATTGGATCGCCTATATTTACTGATAATATATTGGTTATGTTTAGAAACAACATAAACTTAATATTAAGTATATCTAAACGAAAAATAATAATAGTAATATTTAGGTTAAAATATGAAAAACACAAGGATACTTAAGTTTTCGTCGAAGATATTTCTATTTCTTAACATTAGCTATATGCCGATTTGTCAAACGTCTGATCCAATAAACAAAATCTTTATTATGACTCCATTACAACAAGATTATTTATCTCTAAATCATTTGTACTTCATAAATCCAAGAGATTTGTTTCCATTACTATAAACCTTTTTGGAATATCTTTTTTCAATATTTGGAGTATCTGAAAGTAATTTTATTAGTTCGATAGCCATCTGTCAAAATTTTAAACAAATTATATGTGGAGAAATGTTAAGAAAATTGAGGATATTTACTTTAAAGTTAAATATTATTAGGATGGTAATAGTAGTTGTTCCTCAAATTCTAATTATCCTATTCTTCTCGGCAAGAGTTTGAATGTATTATTGAGATGTTACGAATGTTGCCTAGCAAAGCTCTTCTATTGTACGGGAGCTGAATTTTTTCATCGTATTCTGTGTTCTAGTTATTTTGCAAAATAGTTATTATAATTATAATACATAATGGAAATTTGATTTTAGTACTAAACCTGTTTTTTTTATGTTTGACTTTTCAAACTAGCATTAATTTGTCGTATGTATAGTATCGTATTTTTGAGATGCGTGGATGTCAACGTCAGATTTCCTGTATATCTACGTATTAAAAATTATATATATATATATATATATATATATATATATATATATATATTTTGTTAGTAACCTAACAAAGCTTATAGAGGGGTTCTAGTTTTTAACCGCGCCCTTTAATGATATTCCAGTTTAAAATATTCGATACTGCGGATACTAAGGCGACGTCTAATATAATTTTATGGATATTCTTCGAGCCATAATTTGTGCCGCATCAGCTTAATTACAGTGTCTAACTGTTATTTTAATTAGAGGGCATACTGTTATTTTAAATAGAAAAAAAACAAATAAAAATTCTTGTCACTCATATATTTCACCACAAACCGATTACTTCTAATCAGTTAATTTTAAACTATTAGGAATGACGGTAATTTTATATTACCATTAACATTTATTTTAAACTTAAATCTCCTAATTCACTAGACAACTCTTATCAATCTTCAAGTTTTTATCGTTAATTTGTCTATAAAGCAATTATTTAGGAAATATGGCTGAACCAGGTTAACGTTTTCTAGAATGGATATTAGCTTTCTTCCTTGAAATAAGTTCTTGGTCACTGTTTGTGCCCTGTAGTTGTCAAGTAACTGTTATTGTATAGTAGACTTAGTAAACCTTACATTATATTATTTTGTCCGAGAGTTTCTATTAAAATATATCAGAAAATGTAAGAACTATTTTTTTAATTGCAAGAATATTTTTACGTGTATAGGTTCCTTCCGTGTATGTTATTACCCTTTTTTTCCAACAAATCAAAATAATGTTTTTTCGTTGACCTTTTTAAAACCATTTATCCTATTTAAAAAGTTTCCGATTTTTTAAAACTGATATTTTCCAAATTTCGAAAAACTGTCGAAATTAAATAATATAATTTCGAGAAGCACGTAATGGGACGCAAAACTAAAATTGTTGATATATTAGTTTTCTGTTTATATTCGTTTAACAACAATATAATTAATAAATGACTTTTAGTTTAATTTTAAGGTAATGCATAAATAAAAAAGAAACATTTTTTTCGGTGATTTGGGTTATTATTCGGAAAACACCGGAAATTTTTTGACGGTCGCACAATTCAAAAAAATCCTAATGTCACACTTACAGGGTATCCGGAACAACATCAGAAAATTAAAGGTTCCATGTGTTAAAATAAATGTAGCAAACTAAGTTAAATTGTCTATTGGGTTTTGAATTCATGTTTAATTTATTTCTCGCTGGATCAATTTGATATTTTATAAAAAATATTATTATGTATGTCGTGTTTATATTTTATTATAAAACAAATTTTTTGAATCTGTTTTTTTTGTACATGAAATATATTTATATCGATTTACGGCTAAGTGGTAAGATTCATCGATGAGTAGTAAGAATACATTATTTAATGAATTTTTTACCACCTTCCAGATGAGATTCTTATTTTTATCGTATCTGACAAAATAAAAAAAGTTGTGTTCATGATAAATAATAACTTGATCCATCAAAAAATAAACATTGAGTTTATTTACCTGCAACTAGGAAACAACCGATGCTTTGACTTTTTCAAATGACTTAATAACTTTAGCTTATCATATAGAATCATTTTTTAAAATTTCCAGATAAATCGAATTTTTCGAGCTCTACCTTCAAATTTTATCACGATCAGTAAAACACAGGAAACAATATTAAATAATTTTGTTATTAAATTTTAAATAAATTAGTGTGAAAATGTGAATTTTAAATAAAGACTTTAAAAAACGATTAGAGTGAACAAGTTTTTTCAATTTTGTATTTCTCTTTCTTCTAGATGAAGAACTGAAAGAAAGACATGGATTTATTATCTCCGAGCAAAAATTGCTCAAAATTTATTTTTCAAATAAATACGTTGTGCAATGCCACGTTTATTAGTTAAAATGTAGTTGGTTGTATTCGTTCCTATACAGGGTGTCCAAGATAAGGATCCTAACCATGGGGATCTCGGAAACAGTTGGAGATACGAGGTCGGTTAAATTAGAGAAAAGTTGCGCAATTTAGTACTAAATTAAACGCAATTTAAATATTTTAAAAATTCAAAATACTTCCGGAGATTTCCGGAAAAAAACGAATTTTGGCAAAATCGTTTTTAATTTTTGTAGGCTTTATTTAAAGAGATATCAAAAAATAAAAGGTAGATTCTTCTTGCCACTTTTTATTTTTTATAATTTGGTCTAAACAAAATTTAAATCCGACGTTTCGTTTCTGAGATACCATCATGAACTTTCATTTTTTATATGGAACAAAAAAAAGTATCCCATGTATTTGATAGCATTTTTTATTACAAATTCAACGGTGTATCACACTTGCATATCAAGTGTGTAGTTCATTGGCTTTTATAAAACTGATATACCTTTCTCTCTCGCTCTCATGGAGCTCTTATGGAAAGTACTTGAACTACGTATTCGATATGCAAGGGTGATACATCGTTGAATTTGTAATAAAAAATGCTATCAAATACATGGGATACTTTTTTTTGTTCCATATAAAAAATGAAAGTTCATGATGGTATCTCAGAAACGAAACGTCGGATTTAAATTTTGTTTAGACCATATTATAAAAAATAAAAAGTGGCAATGAGAATCTACCTTTTATTTTCTGATATCTCTTTAAATAAAGCCTGCAAAAATTAAAAACGATTTTGCCAAATTTCGTTTTTTCCGGAAATCTCCGGAAGTGTTTGAAATTTTTAAATTTTTTTAACTGCGTTTAATTTAGCACTAAATTGCGCAACTTTTCTCTAATTTAACCGACCTCGTATCTCCAACCGTTTCCGAGATCCCCATGCTTAGGATCCTTATCTTGGACACCCTGTATAGTAGTAGGAAATATACAAATAAAGTTTTATAATGGCTTATGATAGTACCTGAGAACCGCCAATTTAATACTTATTAATTCTTGTTATAGTTATAGTATACTATATTTTGCAAAACTTAGTCAAAGTATAAAATAATATATTAATGCACTGCCACCATTGCATTAGATTCTATTCTATGGAATTATATAGTCATGTTTCTATATTCTTATTAGGGCTACAATTTTCCTTGTGCTTGTTGGTGTTCAGCAACATCACGTGGAAGCAGGATAACTCCTCTCAAGAAAGGAGCGACAAAAGGTTTTAAAATGATATTCTAAGGTGTGTTAAGATTAGTTCTGAAAACTTTTTTATTTTTACGTTTTATTTCTTTATATTTTTAACAAATCATTTCTTCATAATACATATTGTAGAAACCTAAAATAAACAGGCTCAAACTAATCTTAGTTTAAGGGAGGACAGGTTTGTTCTCGTTATTTGAAAATACATGATATATGTTTTTGTAGTTAGAATATTCCTTTTTAAGTGAATGTATCATAAATATGTGGAGAAATGACATAATAGATCATATATATTTCAAAATATTTCCACTGATTTTAACTAAATGGACCCTTCTGTGACGTCAGTGATATTTTTTCCTATTAATCTCTCCATTTATTAGATGATATGCAATTTAATAATTGGTCTATATCAGACAACAATCCACGGTTTTTCTGCCATGATCATTTACTTTTCTGTATTCGGATAGATTTTTAGATTGTTCTGCTATATTTCATTAAAATATTGCGAAGAGTTTTATTCAAAATGATCTATATAAATGTTATATGTGTTTTATTGAAAGTTGTAAAATGTACAGAACATGGCCGGAAAAAACGGCGTAAAAGACAATTTTTTATGAGAGGGACATCTTTAACTTAAGATTTAGATTCTACACATCCAAAATTGTAGGTATGCAAAAAATCGACATATTAATGTTCCCAATAATTACCGCCGAAGCTTGAATGATAGGCTAACCCAAATATTGTTGACAACAACTAAATGATTTTTTAAATGTATTTTTAAAATTTTATTTTCGAAACTAGGTAAATTTACTTTAAAAAATTATACTTGTTCATATTTAAGTGATCACAACAGTTCCCATTAAAAAATTGAATTTATTTTCGAATCGTGATACTTTTTAACATAAAATAGTAAAAATAACGGCATTTTAATCTTATTTTGTAAACATTTTTAATATCTTCGAATTTTGTAATGTCTTTTGTAAAACAAAGCGAACTACTGCAAATAAATTACAACAGGCGGTTTGCCAAAATTTCTTACTTTCATCATCACTATTCCTGGATACGACGGATGTTTAATGTATTGAAACAGTGGCGTAGCGCTTTTATTTTCAGAACCTAATAATTAACAAATGGAATAACCGTCTTAAAATCAGGTATAAAACTAGAATTTACACATTAGATTGTCCCGAAAAAAGCTATTTTATTGATTAGATTAATTAACCTGGAGCTCAAGTTATTCCTAAAATTATTAAGAAAAGATGGATATTATATATTGTTTTTTCAATAACTGTATAATTTCAAAGCATATAGAGTTCATAATAAGCCTCTCAAATAACGAAAATCTCGTATTATTTTTTAATTTCTTTGAAATGTTATTTATGTATTGCAATGAATGACATTATCTCCTTCATGCTCATTTCATCGCAATAATTTAAGTCTAGATTATCTAAATTTGATTTACGGCGAAAACTTGCTTCTTGTTTACCGTATGAAAAACTATTTTAGATAAATATAAATTGCTGCGATACCAAAAGAGCATTAACTGGTAATATGAATAAAGACGGGCACAAACCTTTCATATTATTTGTTGTTACATAAATATATTTTAAAAAAGCTCAATATCCGGATTTCTTTCTAATTTATTCATATCGTTCATCGTTTTAAATGTCAGCAATATATTTTCTAACGTTGGAAATTATCTTATTGCTTACATTATGACGGCCATTATTTATTAGCCTTATAACTTCTAATTAAATCAGATTTTTAATTCTTCTTACAAAATTGATTCCTAAAAAATCATTTTAATATAGTGTTGTAATGAAAATGTAAAAATATTCGAACAGGCGCACGAAGGTATAACTACTAACAGTCAATTTAGAAAAATAAAAATCACAAGAATGTCTATTGTATGAATAGAAATCGCCGAGATCTTTATTAAAAATGAAAGATGCAAAACAGTCACAGAACATATTTTGTAGACGGCTCTGTGGATTGTTTTATATATGCAAATTATTTTTTTATTAAGGAATAGTGACCTATTCTGGCTTCGAAGGGGTTCTAAATGAGAGTCGGTTAATAATATTTTTGTATGCGTCAAAGTATGTGTATGTGTAAGTATGTTTAATATTTGTATCTAAGTGATCTGCATTTTTCCTGTGAAATTTTTTTAGAGACAAAGTAAATCCTTTTTCCCGCGGAGCCACCACAAACAGATCTTTTTGTGTGACAGGATCATATACAACATTTTGTTTTGTTATGTCTCAAAAGGTTTTAGTAGCAGTAAGATAACAAAGCGTCTATGTATCTGTGGTGTTTCTGTCTTAACTATAAACCTTCGTCATTGTTCAGTTACTTTAAGTTACATGACAGTGGATCCCTTCTCTCTACCTCTGACCCATTTGGAATAAGAACTGGATAAAATGAAAACCTTATTTTTCCACATCATTGCCTTTAATCTCTATATACTTTGCACAAAAGTGTTTACATTTCTATATACTCTTCAAGGCATGGAAAGATGTTGCCACGAATATTTTCTTTTGATTTTGGAAATAAGCTATAGTTAGTGGCGGCCAGGTCCTCCAAATATAGTGTGTAATTCTTGCTCCCGACAATACAGGACTTAAAACTGAGTAATTTATCTTGACGAAAGAACACATAGTCGTAGTGATGAAGTAATGTTTCATCCCTCGTTTCGAATCTTTCAAGAAAGTCTCTTTGTTATCTTGAAATCTGTCAAGAGAGGAATTTGCTGATTTCTCAAATATTGTATTGGTGTCACAAGTAAGGATGATCATCAGGTTTTTAGAAAATTCTACTTGTCAAGTAGTAGAGCTAGAGAGAAATGGATTTCACTGTCCAATTTGTTATCAAGTACGATGATAAGATTAATTTTCCACAAAGTTCTAGAGAACGTTCTATTTGGAGATTAAAAGAGATAACGAAAAACTGACTTCATCGTCGAATTGGTTATTAAGAAAGAGGTTTAGATTCGAATTTTGAACAAAGTTTTAGAACGTTCTATTTAAAAAGTAGATGATATAGCAAAAAACTGAATTTTCCATCGAATTTGTCATCAATAAAGTAGGTAAAACCGATTTTCGACAAAGTTCTAGAACATTCTATTTGAAAGCTAGAAGAGGTGGCGAACAACTGACTTTTCCATCGAATTTGTCATCAATAAAGAAGCTTAAAACTGATTTTTCGACAAAGTTCTAGAGTATTCTATTTGAAAACTAGAAGAGATAGCGAAAACTGACTTCACCATCGAATTTGTCATCAATAAAGAATTTTAGAGTCGAATTTTCCACTAAGTCCTGGAACATTTTATTTGAAAACAAGAAGAGATAGTGAAAACTGACTTCACGATCGAATTTTTCATAGGGAAAGAAGTTTAGAACCGAATTTTCGACAAACTTACTGAACATATTCTATCGAAGACCTAGAAGAACGGAGCTGGCCATCAAATTTAAGACAAAGAAAGAAATTTAAAACCTAGTTTTTAATAATATTCTAGACGTTCTTATCGTAAATACTAGACACCAAAGAGCCGAAATGGAGAAAATAAATAAAGTATTGGCTAATTTTATTATACATATAGAAGAACGTCGCCTTAAAGACGAACAACAAGAATAAGAACGTCGTATTGAAGGAAAATAAGTGGATCAAGATCAAGACAAACTTTACAAAAGGATATACGAGGTCACTGTAAAACAACAGCTAAAATTCGATCATATTATGCTGAGACAAACGCAAGGGATTAAGAAAGAGATAGGCGAAGAGCAACAATACATAGAGGAAGTGCGACAAGAAATGAAAGAAATCGTAGACGAGATAGAATCTAAAATGAAGAACTATCAGACAGAAGGCAATAAAATAAAGAAGCATGGCCCTTTTGATAAGATAATAACCACGGGACAGAACACTGTTTTAGTGATGAAACTAAAGATCGAGAAATAAGACTTCTGTTGCGTATAAGCAAGTCTAGCAATTGCATTGAAGCGTTGGACAGGGCTTTGTAAATAGAAGCAGCTTATAATGTGTCAATGCCAAAAATAAAAATTCTTATTATAGAGGAAAACAAAGGTTCACCAAATCAAACATTAGACATAATGTTTTCTGAAATCCTTGAGAAACTAAACATAAGAAATGATATTTTACGTTATAGAAGCAATCAGATAGAGTGTTATAGATATGGACGAATTGGACACATGAGAAGGGACTGTCGGGTGCGATTAAGGTCTTGTTCACGATCCAAAGACCACACAGAAGAGAACCAGGAAAATTACAATTAGTCAGCATTAAGGGGCGAATATTGACTAATATCGAGAAGGCCCTCATATTTCTTTCTATTCGTAGCATAGGAAGATCGGCAAAAGTATATTAGCATTACTGTTGACACTGGTGCTGTAGTATTTCTGATAAAGTCAAGCCTTGTTGGTAAATTTAAAATCCTACCATTGCCCAGAAAACTAAGGTTAAGAACAATAATTGGAAAAGTAGCTAATATGACTGAAGAATTACAAGTGGAGGTTCAACTTGGAAGGATAAAATTAAAGCATGTGGTGTTAGTTGCCGACATAGAAAATGAGTTTATTTTGAATATGGACTTGGTTTATCAACATGGATCTTCCTTTGACAACAGGCTTAATATTCTAAAGTTTGGCACCGAAGAATTTATTCTGTCAAAGAACCGTAATTACGCACTAATCAAAGTCACTGCCTAACAAACTACCAGAATAAAGGGCAAGCACGGAGAAAAACCCTGTAAATACCTGATAGCAAAGACATTAGTCAATTCAGATAACATCATACCAATACGAGTAACCAATGTCAGAATTAGTAAAGGAGACGAAGTAGCATTATACGAGCCAGTAAAATGAACAGTAAAATGTGAACAATCTGGCAAAGCTACATCAAAATCGTTATATAATGGACTAATTCACTAGCTCCAGACAAACTGAAAGCATATTTCTCCTCAATAACTTGAAGAAGCCAAGAACTTTATAAGAAAGCATGATGATGTTTTTCGAGCAAAAGATGGCAATACCAGTAGGATGAATATAATTTAGCATGCAATAAATACTGGTAGTGCATAATCAAAATGCCAGCCACCTAGAAGAGTTCCGCTAGTTAAATACCAAGAAGTGGAGTTACTTGTAGACAAAATGCTGAATGAGTTTATAAGGAATCGTCCAGTACTTGGTCATCTCCGGTTGTATTGGTAGCCAAGAAGGACGGAACTACTAGATTTTGTGTTGAGAGGAAGCTTAATGATGCCACCAAGACAGATAGCTATCCATTCCTAGAATTGATGACACTTTGACGATGTTGGGTGGATGACGATGGTTCTCCACAATGGATCTAAACAGTGGAGGCAAACAGGCATTCAAAATAAAGATAAGAAAAAGACTGCTTTTTCCATTGGCGCCGGTCTGTATCATTTTATTGTTATGTCATTCGGACTCTGTATTGCTCCTACCACCTTTGTGATACTAATGAAAACAGTACTGCGAGGTCTTACTTGGAAAACAAGTCTAGCCTACCTTGATAAACACACATGGGTGGAAGAAAAATTCAGACAATAAAAGATTGACTCCGAACATGCGACAAACATGAATTGATAAATTTTTTAGGTTATACATATACTGAAGAAAATATTCCTTAGTAATGGAATTCTGATTGCGATCCAGCTTTTTGAAAACTAAAGGTTTTCTTATATTTTAGTCCAATTTTGGGCTTTTGCTGAAACATAGGGTTAGGAGCTGTATTGTCTCAGATACAAGAATGAGGTATTGAATATTTCAGTCGAGTGCATTCAAAACTGGAAAGAAACTATTGTGTTACCAGACAAGAACTGCTCGTTATGAATAAAGTTGTCCAATATTTTCAAAATGATCAAGAATTTTTAATAAAAACAGACCACGCAGCTGGTCTCCAAAAGATGAATCAGCCTAATAGAATAAAGGGAAGGGTTTCCTATTAGGACAATTATTTTGACGTTGATCGAAACTAGAGTACGGCTTAAATGATCAATTTAAAGGCAATAATCTGGAGTCATTTCTTTAACTTCAAGAAAATAATGAAAAACATCCCAGTTAGAGAGATATCTTAGATAAGGGACTTATATTCAATGCACTTTGGGCTCAGTGATTTCAGAAGAAATTCACAACAGAAAATCTGGTGCTCATTTAAGAGTTACCAAAACTCTTGACAAACTTCGAGACAAATTTTACTAGGTTAACTACTGTCAAGACGTAAAATCATGGTGTAGACAATACTCTAGCCAAGGTCTAAACATAGCATCTAACGAAAAAATGAAGAAGTATAAAGTTGGAATATCTTTTGAACGGATTACTATTGATATAGTTGGACCATTTCGAGAAACAGATAAAGATAATAAATACATCTTCGTTGCTATTGATTACTTCAGTAGATGGTGTGAGGTATTTACTATTCCTAGCCATGGGAACTCAACAATATCTGAAGCCTTAGTCAACTATGTATTATGCCGATTTGGAATTATCTTGGAGCTACCTTTGACCAAAGGATGCAATTTTGAATTTAAACTTTTTCAAAAGCTCTGCGAAATATTTAGCATCTGTAAAACTAGGACAGCAGCTTTACATTCTAAGTTAGATGTCATGATTGAACGATTTAATAGGACCATTGAGAGCACCTCCCAAAGTATGTGGATAGACACAATAAAGATTGGGAAAAATATTTGTCAATTTTCTTAACAGCCTACTGATACGCAGTTCATGAAATTATAGAAGTTATACTAGCCAAGGTCTTATTGAGAAAGAAATTAAGATTGCCTTGTGACAAATGTTCGGTTCCTCAACTGATGAAAGTATGGAGATGGAAGACTGGATGGATGTCTTACAAGAGAAGTTGCGAGAAATTCATGAACTAGGCAAATCGTCTAAATTCATGCTAGCATGGGAGAGACCATATACTGTTCTGAAAAGAATCGATTACTTTGTTTATAGAATCCAACGAAGTCCCAAGACCAAAATGAAAGTAATATATCTTCACAGACTGAAGCCATACCACGGAGATATTGAAGCTGATCGGGACGATCAGAATTAGGAGGAGGGCATTTTAATGAAGGACTAGGGATATTTAGCAGCGTGCTTATAGAAATATTATAATATAACGAAGAATTGTTTGAGTTCGGAAGTGTTCTAATATAATTATTATATCAAAGAGTCATCATGGTTTGTCATGTTTCTAGGTTAATTCCGAACTTATATTCTCGTATATGCTATAGGTATGTAAATAGGAATCGGATAAGAGTAGTCTAGTTTAGTTTAGTTTGTATTTGAATGTGAAAGTGTTAAAAATATAGTTATTAAAGATTTGTTGGTTAGTAGTGAAAAATGCTGTTTTTTTTTAATCGAACCCAAGAAGAAGAAATCGTAACAATATTTAAAAAAAAAATCTTGAAAAGTCGTCTTTAAGAACCTATGTTTGGAAAACGAAATCTATTTGGAAATTTCAGACAAGAAATTGTTGTGTATTGCTGCTGTGAATTAGTAATCTGTATAAATTTAGTTTTATAAATCACTGCATATAAAATATTGTAATGGATTGTGTTGCTCATGATTTTTAAGAATTTTAACTTTCTGATTAGAATTGTTGGGCATTTTACTTAAAAATATGTCTGCCTTGAAGCTTGTAAAAAAGGAATAATTAATTTTAGCAACCGCATTTGCCACTGCATCAGTGTATATCGTCTTCGTTAAATATTAAAGCACCCAGTAAAATTTTATTTAGCTGAAACGATTTCTAAAAGTTATGTGAAAAAACATTCTTTAACAGCCATTTTTGACAGTCTATTTTTGGAGAACGAAGTCTGTTTGAAAATTCAGACATGAAATTTTTATTTATTTCCACTGGGAATTTGTAATATGTTTTAATATATACGTAAACTATATAATTTATTTTAATGGCTTTATTATGTTATTAATGGTGTAGCTTAATAAATTTGTGTTTTCTGCTTTTTTGAAAATTTTAATATAATGTATCGAATTTTTGTCACATTTTAACAAAAAATCCGCCTCAAGCTTCTAGTAAAAAAGGATTAATTAAATTTGACAACTTAACTTGCAACTCCACATCAGTATGAATAATATTCCATAGATATTCAAGCATTGCGTAAAATTATATTTAGCTGAATCTGTTTTCATGTTGTTTGAAAAAATATTCTTTTAAAGTCACTTTTGAGAACTTATGTCAGGAAGGCAACCCAGCACAAACATATCGATTAGAAATGTAGCATTTATTGTTCTGATCAAAAGTCTCTATGAGCACCTATCACCAAAATCAATGTTTTTGTGAGTTTTTGGTGTCAAAGCTATCAAATTCAATGGTTCTATTGCATTACTGTGCGCAATATCCCTCAGTGTAGAAGGCATAGTAGGAGACCTAGCCAAAAATGACTTACAAAAACGTTGTTGGATTTAGAGAGAGAATTCGATTCTCAAGGTTGTTAAAAAGTCAAAATGTTTTTGTTAGCTAGAATCCTTATATTTTACTGGGGAAATGGCAATAACGAGAAATTCCTCGTTCAATCTCTTAAATGTTACAGGTTTTTTGAAAGTCAAACTCCCTTGTAATCGACGGATGAGAGGGACTTTCAGTAGTGACATTGACTCTGATCTTGAGGTCAAGTATCAAGGTCAACATGTGATTTTTCGAATGATATCCTTCATTTTCTCCAGCGGAAGTAGATATCCTTTTACGCGGCTAGAAATCCGGTATTACATTCACCTTTCTCAAAATAGGATAGGCGGTCTCACCCAACATTTATAATCTCAATCGCATCGAGACGGGAGGCCTTAGAGGGACCTTGGAATCTGCCATCAATGTCAACGTTTCAAATCCTACTTACGTTCGGTTTATTATTCGACCGGTCCTTCCCCTACCTGATAATTGGTTTGCCACGAAATATTTCATTTGCCCAGTACCTTTACAAGAGTCGTTTTTCTATTCACCAACTAAAGAGTCAAAGTTACCACTAAATATTCCTCTCAGAGCCCAACAACATTGGTACTGGTTATTTTTTGCTAGCTCTCCCAGTGGATTGTAATTTGCTATAACGAAGACTGATATTCAGAAGATCTTTAGTTTTATTTTGATCTCTAACATTTGCAAGATTGACCGAGAAATTTCTCTTTATTTTCATTTGCGCAGAAAAAAATAGAGGTTCTTGTTTAACAAAACTTTGACCTTTAAACAACTTTGAGGATTTTCTTCAGGTTCATAGCCAAGGTTACTACTGAATGTCTTCCTCAAAGTCCAGTTACTTTCGTACGGGTAATTTTTTACTAGATACCCTTCTATGAACTCTAAACTCTGGGCTATTATCCACAGAACAATTGAATCTAAAAACACCCAAAAATTTCGAATTTATGGCTTTGTGCCTGTGGTAAATTTAGATTAGGGCATCATATACTACAATTTTATTCGAGTTTGGTTGCATTTAACTCAAAACCGCACACTATTGGCTCCGTTTATGACAGCACCGTCAACTAATACATAAACTAAAGGGTGATATTTGCGTATATTGATAAAATAATATAATAGAAATCGGTAATTAAAAATGATATATTTTGGTATTAATAAAAGTATATGGGTTTATAAAACAAGTGAAAAGATGAATTTATTATTATATATTTTTATTATTTCAGCTAAAAAAAGTAAATATAATAAATAATTAATTAAAACCTAGTGAAAATAGGTTAAGTATTCTCGATTTAAAAAATACCATTAAATAATGAAGGCGAATAAAAAAATATTATATATTGCTGCGTACTTATCATGGATGACCACTAACATAAGAAAAACCATTGAACCATGAATTTTATTATTTAAAATACTACTTTACTTTGGAACTTTTAACACGTGATACGCTAGCGTTCTTAACCTTATCATTTTATTTATTTGATTTAATTTCTATTTGCTATTGGAAATTTATAAAATATGCACTGTTTTTTAATAGTATTTCTACAATTTTTAACATAGCAACATCGGTTGCTCATTATATTGTTTTTACTTATTCAAAAAAAAAAGAAAATAAAAGAAAATAAAATTTTCAGATGTATTGTATTGATAAGTCAAAAGTACTAAATATCGCCCCTTTCATAAATTCGCACTGAGCGAGATATCTGCGAGTTCCATTTGATTTTACTTTGTAAAATGTATTAATTTATTTTTATATTTTTAAACTCCCCGTATATAAAATATTTTTCAAGAAATATCAATTATTACAACGCATTTATTGTCATACCATAAAATACTTCAATCCATCGAATGCTATTAACAACCTGTACTAAGAGCTATAAAGATGAAGACTTTTTGAATATAAATCAAAACGCCGAGTATTTACGATAATCTTTACGCTGCTAGGTTTTAAGCACGGTAAAATGGTGCTGTGTCTAGAAATATTTTTAATTTATGTTCCACATTTGCTACTTTCCATTAGCGTTACACAGGCAGTAGAAATACAACTGCAAATAATTAAATGAAATATATATATATATATATATATATATATATATATATATATATATATATATATATATATATATATAAACTATTTTGTTAGTAACCTAATAAAGCTTGTGAGGCGGTTCTAGCTGAATTCTTTTTTTAATTGATAAAAACATTTTTAGAGAAACTTTATCGGGATGACCCATAGTAAGTGCTTACTATCACCAATTATCGTAAGCCTTTTTATGAAATATTTCGAATCAAAAGCTCTAAGCAAAACCAAAACAAAACAATCCCTTTGGAAACGTTACGTGGATGACATTTTCATTACATGGCCACATGGAAGATCCAACATACACCTATTTTTAGAGGTACTAAACAGCATTTATTACTGCATACATTTCACATTGGACGTCGAAGTCAACAAGCAGCTACCTTTCCTTAATTTTCTAATAACCAGAAAAGACAGCCTAAGAATCGAATCTATGGTCTACAGAAAACATACATACACAAACAGGTACCTAAGCGCCAAATCTCACCACCATCCATCACTGTTATAATCGGTCACCAATACATTAATGTTCAGATCCTTGCCACTAATCAAACCCACGAACCGTCAAGAAGAACTTAAAAATAACACAACAGCTCTAAAACAAAAAAAAAACCCAAAGAAATGCAAAGAAAAAGAACATGACAAATCCAACCCAAAAACCATACTGCCCATATGTAACAGACATGATTGGGAGAATTCTGAGAAAGCATGATATTTGCACAATTTATAAGCTACAAACAATAATACACAAATTATTGGGCAATCTCAAAGACAAAATACCGTTGGAAAATCAGGGAGTGTACTGCATCTCATGTAGAGACTATAAAAAAGAATACATCGGCGAAACAAACAGAAGAATCTCTATCAGACTTCAAGAATATAAAAATAGCGTAAAGAATGAACAAACCACATCAGCTTTATTCCAAGATAATCAGGAGACAGGATACACTATAAGTTTCCCCGAAACCAAACAGACTTCATCCATAAATCTCTATCGAACGCGCATGTTTAGAGAAGCTCTCGAAATAGAAAACACTGAAAACCTTAACAAGAGAGATGAACAACACATGAAAGAAATAGAACAGCGAGCTGAGAGGAAACCCCGCGAAACAAGGAAACGAACCAGGCAGAACCAATGAATAACATGCGCAAGCGCCAAACTAAAAGAAGGCAAACACAGGACCAGTTATCTCAGATGCAGATTCACATAGTTGCATGCCAGCAACTGGAGAAGAAGGTTGGTCGGCGAACAGGTCCGAAGCTCACCGGATTACATCTCATTTCTTTGCGAGAAGAAAGAAGACAGAAGAAGTTTCTTTTGCTTCGAAGAGAGAAAAAAGAAGCTACGAAGTTCAGAGAGGGCAGTTGAATAGCGTTGGTTACCAGGGAGCATATGGACCTGGGAGCGACAAAACGTCAAAAAATAGGTTTTTAACCTAGAGAAGAAAAATAAAGGGCATTTAGTGCCCAACTCCGACTCTGCAATTCCAATTAAGAAGACTGTTGAGACGCTAAATCCCTCAACGAAGAAAGAAGCTAGTGCGACCATGATACAAATCTGAAGGAGATCCGCTTCTAAGGATTGTATGATTGGTGACTGAAATTTTAGTCCTAGGGGAACTAGGTGTGCAAGTACTTGGTTTCAAAGCTTTCATTTTTCACACGAGCGATGAATTATGAAGGTGAGAAGACAAATTTTCATTGAATGCGAAATGTAAGTGCGAATCAATGGGTGCACCGGCACCCGGAGCGGAGACACTAACGCAGTGATGTCCAAAGGTCTAAAAAGGCTACGGCCCGGAAACCAATGGACACTCACAGTGCACTTTTGTAGATTGTAGCTTCACTACAGTAGACAAGTCAGTCGTGAGGTGTCTATGCAAGATTTCCCCTCCTCGAGAAAAAACAGTAATCTCATGCCAAGCTGAGCAGCACTCGAGCGAGCATCACTTAAAAATGCCAGCTGAGATGTAGGCAAAACATCGTGAAGATTTTTGTATTGACGAACATATTGAAAATCGGAAAAAATATCAGTGCATATATATATATATATATATATATATATATATATATATATATATATATATATATATATATATATATATATATATATATATATATATACACCGGGTGTCAACGAATCTATTAGACAAGTCATAATTTCTAGAGTATTATGTGTATCAAAATGAGAATTGGTACAGGTAAATGTTATGTGAAGAGGAGAGTTTTTGCATATTTTTCACTTTCCGGTCACTTCCGGTTTCACCGGAAACGGCCCCGGTTTTGAATTCTTAAATAGAACACCCTGTATATTTTAACATCTTTGGATTTCTGAGACAATTCTAGATCAGAATGTGACATTTTAAAAACTTTTTACGTCTACTTCATTTTTTTAGAGCCACTTTTAAAATTGCATCTAGGTGGCTATGATCGGACGCAAACTAATCTAACGGCCTTAGGTGACGTCAAAAAAATACAATCGCAAAGTTTTAGTGACCTGACGAGTCCCATATTAGGACGCAACAGCGCTGTCGCCATCTGTCGGACCCGGAGTTTTTCCATATTTTGGAGTGCTCCGCACTTTTTAACACAAGAATCATGTAGATTGACAAATTTTCACGTCCGCTTCGCCAATATTTTATTCTATTTTATTTTAAATTACACGGACAAAAACTTATCTACTTATTTATATATATATATATATATATATATATATATATATATATATATATATATATATATATATATATATATATATACTATATCGTAAAAGTATACCCTGTTTAAAAAATATTTTAAATACTATTTTTTTCAAAACAGCTAGAGACCACGAACAAAATTGTTTGAAACGTTTCTAGGTCAATCAATAGAAATTTTGTCGTGACATAAATCAGTGTGCCATGGCATTAAAAACAATCCGTAGTGATATTTTGTTATGTGTCAACTATGATTCATTAATTTGCTATAAACAATTAAAACCACAAAATTTCGTTAATTTTTTGCTTAAAAAATCTGAACTAATGAAGCAATCCTGATGATGTGAAGAGATGGATAAAAAAAATAAAAATACTAACAAAACGAGCCCTGGATCGACTCAATCAGGTCATTAGTAACGAAGAACTGTTTTTCAAAAATTATATCTCAGTCATTTTTCAAGTTGTACCCTGGCCTTTCACGAATTAATATTAATTTATATGTACTTTATATGTACCAAAACCAAGCGCTGTCGGTTCATTAGTTTTTGCACCATTGCCATTTGAAATAGTGCACTATGCCTGGATTCGTCATGGATTGTTCAATTTTAAATATTTTGAAAGTAGGAGTTACAAGTCCATATTTTCATTTTGCGTCAAGAAGTCTGCGAAATACCTAAAAAATGGTAGTAAGAGTAGTGGAAGCTGCGCTTCTACCGAGGGAGTCGTATGAACTATATAAATACGATTATCCCTGGCAGCCGCGCTCCTCCTTCTATTCTTTTACTTTTACTCGCTCGGCCGTTTTCGATTATGTTTTTTACGTATTTTACACAATTTTTGACACAAAGTGAAAATATAGAACGATATCTCTACTTTCAATATCTTTTACAAAATTAAAATTGGATCATCCATGACGCAGCTAAGCACTAAAAATTTCAACTGACAATTGTGCAAAAACTATTGGACCGATAGCACCAGCACGCAAAAAGTACATATAAATTATTATTATTTCGCAAAAGGCCAGCGCTATAACTTGAAAAATGGCGGAGATATGAATTTTTGAAAAATCCCTTAATTTTCCGGTTTTTCCTGTTTATTTGTGATACTAGTGATTCATTCCAGTCGATACAGAGTTCATTTTATGGGTATTTTTATTCTCTGCAATGCGTCGTTATCGTGATTGCTTCATTCATTTTGATTTTACAAGCAGAAAATGAAAAAAAAACGCAATTTTTTAGTTTTATTTGCGTGTAACAAATTAATAGATCATAGTTGAGAGTGGAAAATATAACAAAATATCAATACGGATTGTTTTTAGTGTGATGGAACAGTCAGTACCTCAATAGTATCTTTGTCACATAATTACTTATTTTTATCTCTATTGAATGGCCTATTCCCATTTAACCATTTTTATATCTCCTATAAACTTCGATATGCCAATTTGGAACGCACTGTATCTAGAATGTAATGTAGGAAAAAAGGAAAAAAAAATATAATGAAAAATATTACAATATTAACTTATTTGCATCAAAGTAACAAAATACACTTTACAGAGAGGTGAATTAATTTTATTTTAAAATCTAAACTAGGTTTTTAAATATGTCCTGATAATAAAAACTTTAAGTATATTTAGTATATTCTGAATTGAAAAAATGCAAGTAATAATTTAAAATTTATTTTTAAAATGTAACTATAATATTTATATTAAGTAATTAAATCTATATTTTTAAGAGAAGTAAATATGGTGAAGTATGACATCATACCATAAACAGTGGATTTATAAACTTGCTCTCAGTAGAAATTATTCAGCAACACTAATTTTTGGCTTCATTTTTAAAATACCTAAATTAATACTTACTATTACGTTGCACAGTTTCACTTAATGAGACATTCGGCAGTAGTTAAAATTATTGATCTTTTTTCTACGGAAATTTTTATCATAGTTTTTTTTTTAACAGACTAACATTGTAAGAATTTTTAAAAACTTAATAATATTAATATTCAAATATTTTAAAATTCAACATTTTTGCGGAAAGAGAATTTTTAAAAATAAAAAAGTTAGTGAGAAATAAGGAATTTTTATACTAGATTTCTCATAAAATTTCATGCAGGAAAAAATCTGATATAGGTGGGAAAATTTCCAAATTTTCAAGTTCTGATTTCCTTTTTAGAAAAATGCATTAGGATTAAAGAATAAATTCATATATTAAAAAATATTGCGTATAATAATTTTAACAACCGAAAATGTAATTTATTTATGTAGTGTAGTTTCAAAATTTTGATTTTTTAAATATTTTTTATCTTAATCGATATTTCATTTGTAAAAATATTTTTTTTTTTGTATTTTATTCGACAGACAACTTCATTAAATTGAGTTATTTTTTCTAATGTCCTGCCTCGTTTAACGAAAATCGGACTACTAAGATACATTAATTAAAATTAGGGGACAAAAGTGAACTTTCATCAGGAACAAAATGTTCGAAGGTATTAATAAAAGTTTCGATTTATTGCGCACATATATTTATAAGAACAGTTTTTCACGTTACACTCAACTATTTTTAGGAAACATATTTTGAAAAGTAAATATATAATGGAGTTTTGAATAGCACAAAAATTGTAAATTGACCTTTTTTAAACAGACTTTATTTTCTATATTGTTAAAAGATATTCTCTAAATATAATAAAATATTTTATTTTCTTGAAGATATATTAATAAAAAATTTCTCGAATACTTTTTCTCATGTACTATCTGAATATAACATAAATATTGTATATTTAATAAGAGTGTAATGTTCTACGAGCATTACGCGGCAAGCGAGATAGAGAGGGCAAATATGGAGAAATGTAATCTCTCTCGCTCCCATAATTTCAAAGCATGCGCCGACCAATTACCCAATAGAGATAACACACATTATTAGTAATTCAATTCCTGTATGACACGAATAAATAAACAAACATTTTTTTCTTGAGATATTCATGTAGACTATATTAACGGAAATGCCTAGGTAGGTATAGTTTGTCCATTTCCTTTTGTTACTAACTGCTATTTGATCCTCTCGAATTTTATTTGTGAAAATCACCATGTATTTTGGTTTATCGATATTGAGATCCGATGCAAAATAATGGCTGACCTCTAGAATAGGTATCATCAGTAGGTGTAAATCTGCAAACTGGTTACAAAAACCAGGGCATCTGATGTTTTTAAGCCTGATTTCATTAATTAATCAATTATATGTTCGACAGCCTCGTGAAATATACATTCATGTGAGATAGAACACGACCCTGTCTTACTTCGCCTTGAATTCTAATTGCCTCTGCAAGTTCTTGATCAGCATTTATACTTGCCTATTAATTCCATTGTTATGTTTCACCGCATAAAAGTTTTCTGATGGACAAGATAACAGGCCCATAGATCATAATTAATATATCTACATTCATACTCTCACTCCTGTAATAAAATCTGTATTGAAATAAATGCAATCACAGTGCATATTTAAAGACAGACAAATTATGTAATAGTAAGTTATATTTTGCAAATTTTGTACATAAGTTTGTGAATAATTCTCATAAATGTCTAAAAAATGTAGCTAAAAACACTAACAGTTCTATAATCTTCATTTTCTTTGACTTGAATTTCTATGGTAGTGTTATAAGAACAGATTCTAAGCAACTTTGGAAATGATTCTGGTGTTGTAAATAGTATTAAGGGCTGATGTTAGCTATTTCGTTCTTTCATCATTGAAAAGTTTTAATGATTTATCATGAAGTCATATCCACTTCAAGTAATTAATAGTATTTTTTAAATTTCTATTATACACGTACGTAGATATACAAATTAAAAAATTACTTACCCTGTTTATCTCATTTATAAACGTTAATCCAGTGTTTTTGGCAGATTGGAAGTATGGAATCAAAGATTCAAATTTGTGTTCAATAATTTTCAAGGTTTCTTCATCGACGCTGTCTCTTCCTCTGAGCGAAGCTTCCAAGGTATCCATTTCTCTGAAAAAAAAAACATAAGCAATAATATATAATTAATATATTATGTAATAAATGAAAGAGACATATGGTGGTTGAAAAATTTAAATACACATTTAAACTAGCTACTAGTTTTTCCCATAACGTTTGTTGTCGACAAAATATAGTTACAAACACATTTACGTAGAAATATTTTGTGAACTCGAAAACATTAACTAAATCCAGTTTTAATTCACTTCAAAAAAAAAGGAAGTTATCGATTCGATGAAATTAACAACTGTTTTAAACCGCAATTAATTTAATAGTTGTAAATTTCATAATTTGCTGGACCCTATACTTTCACATTTTTATTTAAAAACCAAAAAGCGGTTCTTATATGGCGGAAATCTTATCCCCTTAATAGACATTTGGGGCTTTTTAATTTTTCTGAAAATATAAATATATGGTCTAGTTCAAGATGGTGAACGTGCTTCAGTATTTAGAGTACAATTTGTATAAAAACAATATTTTGGGATATCTCAATAAGAATTTTTATTCTTAATTTAAAAATACAATATTACCGAAGATTTTTGACATTTATTTATGGTCGGATCCAAAATCAATACTGGGGGTTTCCGAAGTTGCTGAGTATGAATTTTTGTTCTAAATTTAAATAAGATATTGGACGATTTTGTCCGAATTTGGAGAAAAATGTGTCGAGGGCTGAATGAGTGAAAATACCTGCAAACACAAAGATCCGCTTAACTACGGAATAAGAAATTGAACATATATCAAAAGTGATATAAATCATAAACCAGTAATATAGAAAAAATATCACTTATAAAATATCTACAATTACTAAATTACTCGCAATATAAAAAAGCTGTTAATTTATTATCAAAAAGGAGTATTAGTATTTTGATTGTCATCTGAGCATATTCTAATAAACTGCTGTAATAAAATTCAATTAATAGGCCCATTTATATTTGAAACCGAACAGTTTTTTACAATGTTATATTCGTGTAAAGTTAGCTTTAATTAATTAATGGATGCAAGGCATTTCTGCCAAAGGTAAAAATTATACAACAAAATTAAAACAAAGGAAATAAGAAACGAGAACCTAAAAGGACCATTTCCTCTTTGATCACTGGTATTCGTTAATGAATTCCCTTTCATCTCGTTATGTTTCGGACATACTCGTGTCTATATGAATATTAGCGGTATTTCATTCTATTTATTGAAGCGTGATTTCTTCTTTATTTCCCCAAATCTTAAGTCATAATCTTTAATTATCCTTTTTAACCTTTTTGATGATTATATTTGTTGTCGTTTCGTCATTTTCTTGAATTTTCAAATTAAGATTTAAATGAGGAATCGATTACATGTTCACTTTTGAAATTTTTCATTGTTATCCATTGAATAGACTCCACGGTTTTGGAAACATAGATGAAAAGAGGAGAGGATTCGCAGGGATGCAATTTTTTCTTCATAGTGAAACATTTTCCCTAGAAGATTCATTTTTTATGAATGTTACGAAAACAGTTGATTCTACGCCAAAAATAATAGAAAATTTTTTATAGGGTACTCCCTGACTCCCCCCCCCCCCCCCAACATTGAATTAATTTTTACAACTCGCTCTCACTTGTTATACTGTACTGTCTTGTATATGAATAGGGTGGGGGGTAATTTCGATATGTTCTTTGCTATTGGGATATCGCCCTATCCCTGAAAGAGAATGGTTGGATCGGCCCCTAATTGTATTGAAATATTCAATTTTGTTCATGTTGCTCATTTGACAAATTGTTTGTAATCTGGAAAATTTATCGATATTTTAACAGTAATACCTTCATTTAAAACTATGAGAAACCAAAAAAGGATAGAAGCACACGTGATTGGGTCTATATACTGCCAGGGATTTCGACAGATTACTAGATGAAAATGAACCGAATCTTCGAAAATAATTAAATTAAGTTAACTTCTTTCCTTTGTATCATTGCGGATTGTGTATTATTGATGACCATAAAAAAAAGTAACTTACCGTTGATGTTACTTTTCTCGTGTTTAATTTTTTTAACAATTGATAGAATAATAATTGGTCGAATGCATGTCAAACATGCCTTATATTAGGGTTCCATATACAGAATTTTACAAGAAAAATGTAGAAGTTAAATATTAACTGAGATAAAGATAGTAATAAAAATTTAATTGACAAATCAACTAAAAAATGCAGAAAAAGACTGGGTCAAAAAAGTATTGAACCCTATAATTGCCACGCCATCAAATAAGTCGTGACAAAAGTGTAACTACGAGTGAAATGAAATCGAAAGAAAAACTAATTTTGAATTCTCTAAATGAATAGAAAAGTGCGGAAATAACCACTCTTCAAATTCACACATTCATATCAAGGAGTCCCACATCGTCTACACCACTTCTAGAAGAAAAAAAAATATAGTTCACTAACCCACTCTCTTGCCAAGCAAATTTACCAAAAGGCACACTGCGTATGCAATTTTGTGGCTGAATAAATTGTGCCGTATCGCACATACTGTTTATCGATGAAATAACATTCACCCGGGACGGCATCAGTAATACACAACTTCCATGTATGGTCAGACGAAAATCCCCACGCAATAGTTTAAACTAATTTTCAGCAAGTTTTCGGTAAATGTGTGATGTGGTATGGTCGATACTTATTTAAGTGACCTTTACATTTTAGAACATGCGCATCGCCTCAAAGTAGAGAACTATTCAAATTTTTTAACAAATGTCTTAACAGGACTACTAGCAAATGTTCCTTCAAATATTAAAATGCAAGTGTGTTATCAGCATGATGGAATTCCTGCACATTTTGCTCGTAAGGTTAGGCAGCATTTGGACTAATGGTTTCCAGGACTTTGGATTGGATTTCCAGATTTCAAGCCACTAGACTTTTGTTTGGAGGGGCTAGTTCAGGATGCACTAATTCGACGCGTTAGAAATGCTGCAACCGTTATTGAAGAAAGATATCAATCAATTAGGCGCGCTACGAAAGCCCTTTGCAGAACGAAGCAGGAAATGTTTAGAGGCTAATGGCAGTATTTTTGAACATTTATTAAAAGAACGTCATGATTAAAATAAGTTAATGTGGGGTTGCTAGTCCTCTATTGGGTATCTCCACAAAGTGGAGCTCCCAGCTATGGGTGGTATTGGTGAAATCAAATAGCCGTGGCGGACCAAAACTAGCAATGCTGATGATTTTCTAGCATATTGCTATGGCGAGAAATATAAATTTTACGGCCCCTAGTCCCGGGTAGCCCTTTGATGAGTCAGGGGAGATAAGAATCTCCCAGACCAAAGTAGCAAAGTCCAACTTAAGGATAGGCACATGGTATACCAGAAGCCTATACGCAGCTGGTAAGTTCGATAATTTAGTTCAAGAGACTAAACACATGGGGATGTCCATCATGGGAATAAGTTAATTACAATGGACCGGTTCGGGAACATGCAGACACAAGGATGGTATTTTATACTATTCTGACAACGAAGACGTCAATACACAACACAGGAATGGGGTCGGTATTAACATAAAGTCGGAACTGAAAAAATATATTAAGAACTTTATCTTTGTCAACAACAAAATAATGCTCCTACAATTAAACGCCAATCTATTTAATATTAACTTTTTGTAGATTTACGCCCCTACGCAGAAAGAAAAAAAGACCACGACGTTGAAGTATTGTACCAACAATGCCTAAAGCCTAAAACCCGACGAAATCACATACATCTTAGGTGATTTTAATGCAAAAATTGGCAAAAGTCGTAGATCTGATTTGATAGGAGAACATCGTTTGTGTGAAAGTAATGAACGTGGCGATAGAGTATTTGAATTTTGCCAGGATAACGACACGGTAATAACAAATACGTGGTATAAGCTGTATAAACGAAGATTGTAGACGTGAAAAGGCTCAGACGATAATCCGACACATATAATAACAAATCAGATTGATTACATATTGGTTAACCAGAGATTCAGAAAGTGCCTAAAAAAGATGACAACATATCCAGGTCCTGATATTGGGTCGGATCATAATCTTCTGACTGCCTAAATTAATGTTGAGTCAGAAAAGATAAAGGAAAGTAGATGAGATGGAAACAGACATCAATAACCATATGAAAGGGATAAATTTTACCAACAATGTAAAGGAAATATGGAAATTATTTCATGATCTTATCTCAAGGTTAATGGAGAAACATGTTATAAATAACACCAAACAGAATAAACAATAATGAACGACTGAAGAAATATTAGGTCTCATGGAGGAAAGGAGGAAGTATGAGAAAAATATAGAGTAAAAGGAGATCAAACAAAAAATACGTGCAACTAATGAGAAGTGGATAGAAGACATTTATAAGAAATGGAGGAACTAGAGAGAAAAAATGATACTTTTAACATGTATAAGAAGGTTAGAGAAGTTTCTGGATTGTCCAACAGGAAGTCCTATAATATACTAGTAGACACAACAGGCAAACCTCTCATTGATGAACAAGAAATCCTTAATGCCTGGAATTCCTACATAACTGAATTATTTAAAGATCAAACATATCAGATGATGTACATGGAGCTGAAGGACCGGAAATTCTGAAATCGGAGGTTCTTCACGACATACGACGTGCAAAATCCAGAAAAGCAATCGGCCCAGACGACATTCCAGTGGAATTCCTGCAATCGATTCATGAAGACAATATCAATATATTGGTTAAGTTTTTTAATTCTGTATACAACACTGGAGAAATAGCGGAAGAATGGCTAAAATCAGTTTTTATAACACTGCCTAAAAAACGATGTGCTAAAAGATGTAACGAATACAGTTTTATGAGTTACACCTTGAAGATTTTCCTGAGTATTATTCACTGTAGAATAAGAAATAAATGCGAAAGCATCCTGGATGAGTCCCAGGTTGGGTTTAGAGATGTCCTTGGTACTAGAAAAGTGCTATTTGGTCTAAATTAGTTCTCCAAAAGTATTGAGACCAACGTAAAGATATTTTCGTATATTTTATCGATTACGAGAAAGCGCTTGATAGGGTAGAGCATGTGAAGCTTATAGATATACTGAAGAATGTTTTTGTGAATGGCAAGGATATGCGGATTCTAAAAAATCTATATTGATATCAAAGGGCGGAACTGAGGGTAAACTTGCCAACAAATGCCATATTCAGTGAGGCGTTAGACATGGATGTATTCTCTTCACTGCTGTTTAATTTTTATAATAATTCATACAAAGATTTTCAGGAAGCCCTACATAACAAGGTATTTTGGGTTACAATCGATGGGGCTACAAACAATACGATTCGTTATGCTGATGATACGACCATCATAAGTCATAACCCTGAGGGTCTACAATAACCCTTAGGTTCTGTAAATAGGGTTGGGGAAACTTCGCTAGTAATAAATGAAAAATCGTTGAAAGAGGTCTCTCGCTTCAAGTACCTTGGATGTTATATTACTGAACAGCTTGATCCAGATAAAGAAATTAAATGCAGAATCGAATCAGCCTGCACAATTTTTCTAAAAATGAGATCACTTGTCTGCGACATAAATTTTAAACTTCGTCAAAGGATGGTTAAACGTTACATCTGGTCAGTGTTGTTGTATGGTTCGAAGATGTGGACACTGAAGGCTGCCACGATCAATCGTTTCTAAGCATTTGAGATGTGGTTGAATAGGCGAATGCTTCGAATACCCTGGATAGCTATGCAGACTAATATAGGAGTTTTATATCGGGTAGATGCCACTCGTGAATTGCTGACAACTGTAAAATGTAGAAAACTAGCATATCTTGGCCATGTTCTCAGAGGAGATCGGTATAGAAGGATAAAATCGAGGGTCGTAGAGGTGTTGGAATGAAGCCAATCTCTTGACTGAGAACATCCAAGAGTGGACAGGAATCCACAGTGCCGAACAGCTATTTTCAATAGCAAAGAGTCGTGATCAACGCGCCACTGTAATTGCCAACGTCAAGGGACCTTACATTTCATTTATTTGTAATTACGCTTTAATTTAAGAAGAAATGAAAATCGGATAAGAATATATAAGTGTTTTGAATTATTTTTACGTGTAAAATTCACTTCTGGAGTTGGTTCATTCTTCCTTACTCATCTTGTATTGCTATTATGTTGTTTTCGTAGATTTTTGAAGTTTACCGTCGAAAAATTAGAGGCTGGAGACATCTTTAAAGTCACTTCGGATGCTCATATTTCACGAATAAAGCAACTAAATAAAGACCTACTCCGAAGTATTCTATTTTTTTCTCTAATTTCGCTTCATATCTGTTTTGTGGATAATTAAAAACACCTGGCTAACGAAAGAAGAAAAATTGTTATAAGATAGATACATACAAACGGACGGAAACGATTCCTATCCCTAACTCTAAAAATAATATTTGTATTGAATTTTGTATTCTAGAGGATCAAAAATAATTATATACCACGTATGATTTATATAAAAACTTTGCGATAGAGTAACACGTAAAAGACTAATCTAACAAAAACGTTTTAAACGAATGAAATTTCTTTCTCTGAAAAAAAATCATGATTCTGGCCATTGCATTAGCTGTTTCCTAGATATTCAAAAATTATTATTTAAAAATTGATTAAAGTTTGATTTGAAACACCCATCCCACTGATGCACCAATCTAGTCTTGCACACAAAAGAAATCTCTTTTTTTATGTTATGTTTGTTGTAGAATTCTGACTCACGCCACTTGCTTCATACATTTTTTCTTCAAATTGTCATAATTCTAAAGCACAAGGAAAAAAAACTGAAAATAACTGGATAGAAGGTAGCTAGATTTTGCCATATCGTAAAATTCAATAATATCGACATTTGGGGGTTAAAATAAAGGGATTTACATTTTAGAAGGCTACATTTTAATAACATTTAATAGAAATATTAGGTCATTTTTAAAAGGAAACACCTAAAATCTAATATGCCCACACTATTGATCTATTAGAATATTATTCATCATTTTACAAAACCACGGTATGGCGGCTGTGGGCGAACTGATGCTTGCAACTCGGGTGCCGTCAGTTCCGTGTGTACGTGAGGAATATTCTTTCACATTTTGTCTACAGAAAACCCACTCACACCAACAGATACTTTAACAAAAAATGGTGATAAAAAAGAACATACAAACAAGGCTCTGAGAAATTAATTCTTGACTCCGAAAAATCGGGAAAGCCAAGAGAAGAGCTCCAAAGCTTTTGTTCCTTACGTCAGAAGCACGACAGACGAAATCGCAAAATTTCTTAAGAGACACAACATTAAAACTATTTTCACTTCATCACAGATAGTAAAGGATCTCCTGCCAATACCGAAAGAAAAAATATCTCTAGAAAACCAGGGAGTCTACGAAATTCCATGTGGAGAATGCAGCTCATCTTACGTAGGTCAAACCAACCGTAAAATAAGCGCCAAAAGAGACGAACATATAAACGTTGATAAGCAAAAAATAGTTTCTTCTGCGCTGGCTCAACACTTGTTAAACACAAGACATAAGATAAACTTCTCAGGAACAAAAATGGTATCGAGATCTGAAAACTTGTTCAACAGAGTTATAACGGAAGCCGTTGAAATTTCAAGAAGGCCCTACAACTTAAATAGCAAAGATGACAGTTAACGGTTGCCTAATACTTGGAAAAACCGGCTAACGAGACATCAATCAATAATAGGTAGTAAAGAAACATAACTTGGCAACAAAACAAAATAACTCCAAACACTGGCAACAAAGCCGATGACACGCAGCAATGCTCGCAACCTGATTAGCTAGAACTATCCAGCCAACGAACACTCCCCACGTACACACGGCATTGACAACAATCGAGCTGCAAGCATAAGTTCGCCCACAGACGTACAGTGAGCTTGAAAATGGTGAATAAGCTTCCATCGAAACGTGAGCTGCCCTACAATCCTGACATGAACTCAACATACACACGGGATACCCGAAAACATTCGATTATATATATATATATATATATATATATATATATATATATATATATATATATATATAATAATATATAATAAAATATATATATAATAAAATAAGAAATTATCGGCTATACACGAACGATAGCTTCTCTCTCTCTATATATATACAAAATATTACTATTTAGATTAAAATTAACAAGTGTGATTGAAAACTGAATGCGTCATCAGTGTCGTCTTAACACGCCTTTTTCCGTCTTTTGACTTCGATGAAGCGACTACCACTGCTACATCTTCCTAGGATGTTTTTCTCACATCCACTGACTCTAGGAGTTTGTTAAATGTCTTGATTGATCTTTTATTTGATACTTGGCGGTAAGGATAGAGACCATCCGCACTGAACCCCACTGTTCGGAATATTCTCGTTTATCAAATATTTAATCTTTATATGTTTGCATACTCGGTGAGAATTTTTCTTGTTGGTCACTACTTAACTAGAAAATTCTGAACTGCGTGGCTCTATCTACTACATGTTGGTCTGCAATGTCTCCCTGATTAAGAGGTAATCTCCTTGGGCGATGATAAATGGGATCGTCATCTGTGGCATTAATCATAATTTCTGCTTATTCGTTGCATTTTTAAACTTTTCTTGGTTCACTATAATCTCGGCTTGTTTTAGTAAGTAAATCTATGATTACTATTTCTGAAGTAACGTAGTCAGGAATAACATGAACAATAGTATTAAACTTCTTCACTTTTGTTTGATTAAAACCCGCAAGTGAGATGTTACTGGGATTTAAATTAGGAGAACAAAGCTTTTAGAAAAATTTTTTGTGACCTTATACGACCATTCCAAATCTATAAGATTATTGATCTCAATGTCATTCATCTTAGTTATTTTATACATTACATTGCGAAAATCAGAACACATTTTGTGTACATAGGCCGTTGTTGACATAGTTGCCTTAAATATTTATGAACTTGTTATTTTATCGGCACTTTCAAAACCTTAGTGGCCAAATTTATTATATTTAAAACATTTAACAACCAAAAATACTTAGAAATACATGAAGATGTTTTATGGCCAACTTGTCCACAATCGAAACATCTTTCTTTTAAAATGTGACGATTGGTCTCAGTATTGATAACAACTAATTTCTGAATATATTTTTGTTGAGTTTAGCTTCTAATCCCCTCGTAAATATTTAACTTTACTTTTAATTCAAACATGTACTTAGCGCGAAACAAAACAATTTTGTTAGTGTGATCATCTCTAATACCATTTATCCCGTACTTTATTAAAGATTCATTGTCAATAGATTCTCGACTAGCCCGCTCTTTCATAATCAAAAAACGTTGAATACTTTCATCGTTTTTATTTTTTTTTCTTTTAAAAGTTTATGTAAGGTAGCACCATTGAGGGAAATTCTTATAACAGAGCTACCTTAACGTATTTCCAGAACTTAATATTTCTTTCAATTTCAATAAACAATTTGGCTAAATCAATCAAATATTGAAAAACCAAATGTATCATTAGTGTCGTTTTAACAAGTCTTACTAACTAACTTACCTATTAACTATGTCGGCTTCCATGTGGAACTTGACATAAATCCTTGCTAAATCTAGTCTATTTTCTAATAGGTTTTTCAGTTTCATCCACCTATCATGAAGTCCTTCCACTTTAGAGTCAACATCCTTTCTCTGATTGTCTTCCAGATATTCAAGAATTGGCGGTAAAGTTAATAGTAGTTGGTTTATTTCATTACCTTTTGTCTAAAAACAAAAATGGTCCAAAATAATATTTTCATTAGTGATATTAATTTTAGTAACATTTTAAATTTTAATTACAACACATGTTATAGATAACTCTAATAATTAGTTTTTAAAGAATATTCTTAGTGTAAGAACATGACATACAAAGGATAATTTATTTTAGTTATAAACTTTTTAGAGGTGTTAAATTAAAATTTTCTTAGTAACGACTAAATACAGAGTGTGCTAAAAATGGGTTTAATATACTTTTTTCGACAACTGCTTTTTTAATAATATTTTATATAAATTAAACAAAAAACTAAAAATTAAGAATGTATTATTCTGACTTTCTCACTTTTAAAGAAGCTTATATTTTAATTAAACGTTCAAAATAAAATTTACTGTGTTATTATAAAATAATCCCTGTCTTTTAAATTTTAATAAATAACGTAAAAAAAATTTGCGAAATTAAATTAATTAATAAATAACACAAAAACTCTATAAAAATTTCCATTCCTTAAAGTGTAAGAACATATATCAATTATAAGATCGATGTTATCATATGGAGCATATGTAGGATGATCAAGAAGCCAGAAGGCTGAAGTTAAATTTTAAATTTAGTCAGGTTTAAAGAGTTGCTAGCTGAAGTATTAATAGAGTTATGAGGACAAACAGTGTCTTCGCTATGTATATATCTAACAAAGGTGGCTTTGACAACAATGCTACTATGGAATCGAAGCATATGAAGCCAGGTGCCATCTATGAACGGAGGCCACAAACTGTCAATTTTACAGGAAATTTCGAAGCTATAAGTAGAGAGAAATCATACTGACACATCTAAGGACGTCAAGACTGAGTCTCTGAGATGTAACTGATATTTGAACTCGACATTACCAGTTAAGAAAATATATTTAATTTTATCGCTAAGTGAAACACCACTCGGTAGAGGCTGTGAAAAAGACGACATAGTGAGATAAGTAATGTTGTTCCTCTCTTTTATTAACTTGAAACCTCAATTTGGGTGATGGCTGGCCAACTATGCTCCAATTCAGCGTGATAAGTATCACAAGTTAAAGATTGATTTCTAATAAGCGTTAATAAATTTACTTTTTAATAATACTGGTTTTTATACATCTGTAGACTTGTAGTGCAAAAAGTTAAATTTAATCTCGTAGACGTGTCACTTATTTAGCAGATTGGTCGCATTACGATTATAGTTGTGCGGGAATTACATGAAAATCGTAAGCATAATTTTTTAAAATTAGTTTTATGTATAAATATGATTAAATATTATTCAGTTTTTGCGAAATTGTTTCTTCAAAATGGATCCAATCATAATGACAAGAATAATTTATGAATTAAAATTTTTTTTAATCCTTACTTGTAAGTCACTTTGTAATTGATTATGCAGTTGCAAAAAGTCTTCTGCTAATCTCAGATCTCCACCCATATCTTGATGACCTTGAAGAAATGCTTCGGCTATGGTCACTAACCATCTATGAATTTCGTCATGTTTCTCCAAAAAGTTATTTAGGGCAGCATTTATTCGTCTGTTATCTTCTCTGTGTGCTGTGCAGAGACCATTTAGAAGTATTCGCATATTTTCAAGTTCCTGAACCATTTTTTTTACTCCTAGAATTTAATATAAAATACCTATAAATATTAGAAAAATGAAGACACTCAACTAAAATATTAAAAGGGCCCATCACAAAGAAATATGTTGATTTTGTCACTATAAAGTTTGTTTAATAACCCGAAACAAATAAATGTGACGTAAAGGGAACTAAATATCTCACTCAAATTGTATGCATTTATATTTCTTCTTTTTTATGAAATTGGATTTTCTTTTACATTCATTTAAAATGTATTAGGGTATCAATTTTGATCCAACAAATAGCGAGTAATTCCCCCATTTCAAAAAATACTCATAATTTGAATCAGACAGTTTATGTTTCACATTATGCAAGATATTATATTCTCTTGGTGTAAAGTTTCCTAAACATACATTTCCCAAATTAAAAGCATCTCATTACTTTTCGAACTTTTTATGATTTTTACCTTTATAAATTTTAAATGCGAACAAGGAATTAGCTGAAAACCATTATTTTTTGAAAAGTAACTGTTACTTGCCATAAGGTATTAATTTTATAGTTAGATTATTATGTTTGGCTTTTTTGACCTGTTGCAAAACCCAAAAGTGCTGTCTTATTAACATACCTTCTGTTCCTCCAATATTTCCTGCCAAATTTAAAATGGTGTACCCCTCTGCAATAGGAGCTGAAGTAGCTTCTTCTATTGTTCTTGCGCACTGAGCATGGAGTTCTGCCAATTTTGGTGATGTTCGAGGCAGCTCTGTGGTTTTTAGTTGGATTTCTAATTGGTCTAATTTTGTTAGAACCTGAAAAAATTAATTAATCAATTTTGTATATCAATCAAACAAAAATATTTTTGTAAAATAAAAATTATTGCGTTGGTCTGTTTTAATTTCATCCCATGAAATTTTAACCCAAGACCAAGAAACTTATACCATTAAGTCGAAACTATAGATTTTTAATCCTTCTATTTATTTAGCAGTACTGGACATGACTTATACAGTTTTAATTTATAAATTATTATCAATGCAAATTATTGCAAGCATTCAAAAAATTTCCAGTATCCGTCAAACTTTATTCATCTAGGAGTATCTTTTATTTAAATAAATTTGATTTATTTATTTCAAACCATTTTTTTTACAATTAGCAAAATATTCAATAAAATATGTAAGAAGACAATTCCTACAATTTCAAATATATAATAAAAAGTTGAGATAACATTTTCGGAATATTATATATATATATATATATATATATATATATATATATATATATATATATATATATATATATATAGTATGTACGTTACTAGTTTAAAATGAGTAATTTTTAAATGTTGACTCTAATGTTGTTATTTCATTGTTTGGAGATCGTTAGGAAATATATTCATTATTTCGCATGAATTGAAACACGGAACGTAAATTTTTTTTGGAATCATAAATTCGATTTAAAAATAATAATTTTAAGAAGAAGGTCTGACATTTGTGTTACAAAGAATTAAATACTGTTGAAAAAAACGCTCGTAAATAAAATAAGTAGCGGGGAAGTATGATAGTTAAGATTTACAAATTGATCCTACGAACCAAGTTACGTTAATCCCAATAAGTGACGAATCTCCTTTTAATTTATTACACACGTTGTTAACTAAAATATTGTTTAATTTTATACGATTCTATTCAGATCACAAATTAGCCTATTTTGAATGAAAATTAGCAATCTGTTTTTTATCAACCCTGTATCCAGTGACAAAACAACATTTTATTTAATTTATAACAAACCGGCAATCATAAAATCGTCAAAAAAAGATCCCAATAAAACTAATAAAAAAAATGAGTCGATTTACCCTTACGCTTGACACGCTCACAACAAGTATTTTAATCGATTTCTCACATTATTTGTTGTTAAATCAGATAGAGTTGGGAAAATGGAAAACAGCATTTTTTTTACAGAATTTTTTAAGTGTAGATTATAAAAAAAAGACGAAAGACATACTGAAAAAGTAATGATGACCAATAAATTCTCTTTAGATAATATAGAACACCTTGCACATTTAATGGGCAAAGCGACTATTTTTCCTTAGACAAAGTACATTATCTGAACTTAAAACTAAATAGTTTAATGCTTTACACACCCTAATTTTATTTTACGTTCTATCGAACGGTTTAATTTCAGTTTTTATTAGATAAAAGAAGCTTTATTATCGTGGTTCATTACACCACTCCTAATCGCGGATCCCTTATGCCCACCAATGCTTTTCAGATTATATACACTTAAAGGAACGAACTTAGTAAACCTTTTATTCTTACTAAATTTACTGTTAGAAAACACACAAATTTAAAGTTATGTTTAAGATAATTTTTCTTACTACAGCTTCTTTGTTACCAGGCATATCACGCCATATAATGATATTGCACCAAGTTTAAGAATAAAGGGGTGTAAAATAGTGAAATATAACCAAATATACCGGAGAAAAACATTATATCTTGTCACTATTGTCAAGTTACTTTCTGGAAGAAATCTTGAATTTACGAATAAACAATTTAAAAAAGATTTTGAGACAGTATTGCTGTAGACCAATATGTAAGATGAATCTAATTTTAGGCCTTTTTAGTGTTGAAACAACGGACTGATAATGATATTTTTATTATATTAGTATACTTTCCATTAAATGATTTAAAAGTTAAAATTCATAAATAATAATTATATCTGTAGTTAATGTAGGTCATAAATTTTAAATACGGAAACAAATTGTTTAGTCGCTTGAGTAAGTCTGAGGAAGCTACGTTGCCTAGCGAAACGCGTTACTACCTTTGTAAATTACAAGGTTTAAATTATAATATTGCAGAAATTTTGACAAATAAAGTTATTTTGTCTATCACTACTAGTTTTTAAGTCTAGAGTCCCTCATACTTGACAAAGACATCATCATAGCAATCTTTGAAGTAAATTGAGCTAGATAGCCTGAAGAGAATTCCTACTTCTCAAGTTATATTATGGATTTCGATAGAAATTGCTCTGAGAGCACCTATTTTTTATGTGACGGCCACAAATCTACAGACTGGTGATTGACATGGTCGTTCGCTGCTAATTTATCCTTGGTCGATTTCAAAACCAAAGTCCTTAAAATTTTCTAGGTATACGTATCTAATATATATCTTATATTCTTCGAAAAATAAAATACTGTATTGTCCTATCTTCTTCCAGAAAAACGTTTTTCTCATTGAAAAGACCTGCTCTTTGTGGAAAAAAATAAGGATGGTTTTCTTAAAATTTATATATAGTAAGTAAACGAATTCTTGATCGGGAAAATTTATCATTAATTGTGCAAAATAAAGTTGTTTAAACAAATTATTACAAAACTAATTATTTTTTAAATAAATGCTTCCATTGTATTTTTCGAAAATAAATACTTTTAAAGGAGTCGTGGGGTACATATGAAAGGACCTAGAGTAGACTACTTGTTATTTATTTTGAAATGACGAAAAAATTAATCATTTATTTAATTTAAAGATCACACAAAGTTCAAGCATAAATAAGAGTTTAGTATGCTGAATTTCTAATATAAACGTAATGTGCAGCGAGACTCAGGTGCCAGAATCAATCGGTAAGGTACACATGAAGCTCCTTTCTGTCAAAACACCACTTGTTATTTATTTTGAAATGATGTCAAAATTAATCATGTATTTTATTTAAAGATCATAGAAGTTAAAATATAAATAAAAGTTCATTGCTTGTTTAGGATACAAAAATTAAGTTTAGCCAAAGATTATAGTTATTAGCTATTATAATCCTTGGTAAAGCCAAATAAAGCCATTTCTTACTTAACATTTTTCAGGTTCCGTAAATACCTTGATATACAAGAAATAATTAAAACAGTTGCTATATTAATAAAGCGATTTATGTATAATGTTATATAACTTATTAAAGTAATTTATATTTTCTGTAAATAAGCAGCCAATTTTAGCTGTGCTTCTTAAAATATGCCTTATTCCATGATAAATTTCGATATTTATTTTCATATGATCCAGTGGCTAACATCGAACCAATTGTAACTGATTAAATTTAGTGACAAAAAAAAAACAGCCAACTATTGATTGATAGTATATCAATAAAATCTTACCGTTTGAGCAGTTCTAAAGAATGATATCACTCTTTCCAGTAACATCTCACGATTTTGTAGATCTGCTAAATAATCAGAAGTTGATGATAATACAATATAAGATTGTTGTGTAGCTTGTTCTCCAGCAAAACAACCAGAAGCAACCAGTTGTTCTGTAGCTTTGGTGATTTTTAATGCTCTTTCTTGAAGTTGTTTAGCTTCAGGTAAAAGTTTTTTATGTTCGTGGAGGAGAAGTTCTGCGCTAGATGAGGAGTCCCCTAAAAATAATATGTATTGGTAAATATAATCATTTATAATATTAAAAATTTACACAAAGCACTTAAAAGATCAAATAAGTTCACAGACCTTGAAAGGGCATCCTCAATTACGTATAGATTATATCTGAAGGAAAATTATGTAAAATATTTATATATCATATTAATATTTTATTTTGTAATGGATAAACATAAAATAAAAACGCTTGTGGCACATGCAGAGTGAAGCTGTTTCAGCCTACATAGTTGATGAAACTATAGCAAATATCGAGAGGAAAAGGACGTATTCTTGAGCTCTATTTTAAAGTTAACTTCAATGTCATAAACAAATCATGACAGGCTTGATTTCTTTCTTTACATACAGGACGTTTTGAAATTTCTCTATTTTGGATAATTCTTTGTACCTCAATTGTTGTCGAAGACAAAAAAATACGCTGATGACCAATATTATCGAATAATTTTAAATTAGTATGACTACAATAATGAAAAGAAGCAGGTTTAAAGCCAAGATGACCTCTAAAAGTTCTACATTTTTCCCAAAATCATAAAAATCGCAGATCAGAATTTGCCAGAACACATGCTTAGTGAAAAATATAGAAATCAAATAATATTCTGTGCAAAGGGATGTACCAAACTCATGGAAGCTCTCCTAGTTAACTCAGTTAGGTCGAGATTAAAAAATTAGATTGGTCACCGTAAAGCCCAAATTGAAATCCAATAAGGACATAAGTAAAATCAGCTAAAATGCTGCATATGACGAAGAAATGCAGTTCCAATTAACCAACAGAAAAGATTAATTTTGCAACTCTACGTAATAGTATACCGAGAAGGATACAAACAGTAATTAGAGCTTGAGTAGGCAATACTCATTGGTTAGTGAACTATCATCTTACGAGTACTTTAATCAAATATTGGTTTTCGCCATCCCAATAACATTTAAGTTCAAAGTATGTTTAGTTACAGTTAGTATTAATATTTTTCACGATTTTCTTATCCTAAAAACTTAATAGTGTTCGTTTAAATTGTTCCTTTTAGTTCAAAATGTTCAAATAATTTAAGTCTTCTCAAAAAAAAATTATGAAAACTTACTTAAATTTATGAATTTCCATATATAATCCATCAGCGACACAATATTTTTCAATTTTTATGGTTGTGAGTTGTAGCACACAAAACTATTTGCTTTTTATACTGATATTTAAAACCAATAAAAAAAATTATCTCAGGAATCGAAATAAAACTATTGGCCAAATTTTTGCTAGGATTTGGTTCATATATAATTATCTTCTCCCGCTATTGCAGATTTTCATCATGTTTACCATGTTGTGGCGTCGATAATAATTCTTCCAAATGTGTTGACTCTAATAGGATTCCTGACTCATTTATTCGTAATGCATCTGATAAAATCTCTGTGAGACTTACGTCTGATAGGCGTTGAAGTATGTTTTTTGACACAGAAAAAAAAAAGATCCAACAATATTAACCAAGTATGACGTCTTTTTATTTGTCTCCAACATTTTTACAAACGTAGATTTCATATCCTTAATACTATCGAATTCATTTGGTATTGTTTTTATCCTTCAGGAGCTCCACATGTTTACATATTTATTACAAACTGCATTATGAGGTCCTTTATGCAGAAAGTTTTCGATCATATCACGTGACGAAATCTTATATTTTTCAGTGCTTGACCCTACTATTTTCTTCAAAAAATAGTAGGGATAACTACTGAAAAACATTTTCACACGTGATATGATCGAAAACTTTCTGCATGAAGGACTTTATGATAAAGTTTATAACGCTTAGGTGTATATTTGCAGCTTTTCAAGGACAAGAACTATACCAACTGTCATTCGATAGTATTAATGAATCTACCTTTGTAAAAATGTGAGACCCAAATAGGAAGGTATCATGCATGGTTACTAATATTGGTTCATATCTTTGTGTGTCAAGATACATATTCCTTCGCCAAGTGGACATAAGTATCGTAAAGCTTTTTAAGAATGAGAACTATGCCAACTGCCATTCGATAGTATTAATGAATCTACATTTGAAAAAATTAGGTACCCAAATACAAAGGCATCATGTATGGTTACTATTGTTGGTTCATATCCTTGTGCGTCAGATACATATCCCTTCGCCAATTAGACATGAGTATCGTAGAGTTTTTATCAAAGATATTACAAATAAATCCAAAAGGATCCTGTTGGGGCACATTTGGGAGAATTCCTATAGACGGCACATCACAGCAGATAATATGTGAATCTTCAGCATTGGTGTAAAATAATTCTTTATTCCTTGCATTATGAACCACATTCGAACAAAACTTTGGCTTTATTATGATTCCTTCAACATATAAAAATGTACAGGGTGAGTCAACGATTGGATGAAGTAGGTTTGTGCCTTTTCGATGAAATTAACAAAGAAACTATATTTATTGTTTGATACAGTTTATTTTTACGCAGATTTTAAAAATATTTAGGACTCTACAGCGTGAGCCAAAAAACTAGGACAGCATAAAGTTGTATTTTTTTTTAAATAGAATACCCTATATACGAATCGTATTTTCGATTTAGCTTATAATTTTAAATCTTTTTTATTAAGGGTTTACTATAACAGAACTTTATAGTTTCTGAGATAATTAAGTTTAAAGAAAAAAAAGTCACATTTTCAAGCATCAATTCAATCCTAAATAACGTTTTCAATTTTGTGACAAATATATTCAAGTTTGGAATTTAGCAAGGCCAAGGACAAGCTAACATAATTTTTACCTAATATTTGCAATAAAAGCTACAGGGTGTTGAACACATCGGCTCAAATTTGAACAAGTTTAAATGAATAAATATCTTTTTTTTTTTAATGGTACACCCTGTATATTTTCATGTTATTTAATAGAGTAATAAAAACTCTAAAAGTTTTGTTCAATATATCCTATACCTATTTATAATAGTTTTTGAGATATTTCAGTTTTTCTTATTTTCCATACTTTTTTACAGAAATAGTCTTCATTATCATAGTAGCCATGTAAAATAATAAAAATAAACTACAGAAACAAACAGAATGTGGTTAAATATGATGAAATACATTATTCGTTATATTACAACGGCAATAGTTTAATTAAACATAATGTGAAAAAATTAACACGACAATAACGACAAGGCAAATACATATTTACTTTTATACTAAATTGAAACAAAAAAATTACCTATTAAATACTGAGAGTAATTATTTCTTTTTAATAAGTGTTCGAATAAACGACCCTCTTGTGCAATGCACAAATTTAGTCTTTTTTGCAGATTTTCTCGGACCCTGGACAAAATTAGTGGCGTTATTGTTCTACAGGTATCCCTAATCCTGTTTCGCATATCTTCCACTGTTGTTGGTGGATTAACATACACCTTATTTTTAATATAACCCCATAGGAAGAAATCTAATGGGGTGATGTCGCAAGACCTTGGTGGCCACTCAATGAAACCCCCACATCCAATCCATTTTTGCGGATATCGTTGGTCCAAAAACGCACGAACTTCACGATGGTAATGCGGAGGCGCACCATCGTGCTGGAACCACATACTGTCGAGCTCATCCCTATCGAGACCTTGAAGCAGTTGGGGTAGTTCTTCTTGTAGAAAGTTCAGGTAACTATGGCCATTTAGTGGTTCATTAAAAAAGTGGAGTCCAATAATTCGATTATGATGAATACCACACCAAACATTTAATGACCAGTGGTTTTGATGTTGCACCTCTCTAATCCAAAATGGGTTTTCTGTGGCATAATAATGCATGTTGCGTCTATTTACGGCACCGTTACTTCTAAAAGTAGCTTCATCACTAAACATTACCTTGCATAATAAATTTGGATTTAATTGAATCTCCGCATTTATTGTACGACAAAAGTTTACACGACTTTCAAAATCCTGTCCATGCCATTCTTGGTGTAATTCCATGTGATATGGATGATACCTATATTTCTTGGTAGTACGATTAGCGGTGGATTGTGATGTTTCACATAATGCTGCTAACTGACGGCTACCCATATAAGGATTTTCCTGAACATTTAACAATACTTGTAGTTCTTTTTCTTCATTAGTTACTGGTTTGTTGGCCACTTTACGTTTTGGATAATCAACACTACCAGAAGAATCAAATCTTTGCATTCAGTTTTGAAAAGTATGGGTATTAGGCTGGTGTCGATCAGGATACTTCATTTTGTAAATTCTTTGAGCAAGAAGGCAATTTTTTTGAGCCTCTCCTATTGTATAAATCATATCTATTAACTCATTCTTTGGAAAATTCATTTTACAATATAAGATGAATGAAAAAAAAAACCAAACTACACTACATAAAAACCAAAAGAAGCGATTGCGGTTATAAATTTGACACACAGAAAAATGTTCTTTTACATTGTTTTTGCCATGGCTACTATGATAATGAAGACTATTTCTGTAAAAAAGTATGGAAAATAAGAAAAACTGAAATATCTCAAAAACTATTATAAATAGGTATAGGATATATTGAACAAAACTTTTAGGGTTTTTATTACTCTATTAAATAACATGAAAATATACAGGGTGTACCATTTAAAAAAAAGATATTTATTCATTTAAACTTGTTCAAATTTGAGCCGATGTGTTCAACACCCTGTAGCTTTTATTGCAAATATTAGGTAAAAATTATGTTAAGTTGTCCTTGGCCTTGCTAAATTCCAAATTTGAATATATTTGTCACAAAATGAAAACGTTATTTAGGATTGAATTGATGCTTGAAAATGTGACTTTTTTTCTTTAAACTTAATTATCTCAGAAACTATAAAGTTTTGTTATAGTAAACCCTTAATAAAAAAGATTTAAAATTATAAGCTAAATCGAAAATACGATTCATATATAGGGTGTTCTATTTAAAAAAATACAACTTTATGCTGTCCTAGTTTTTTGGCTCACGCTGTAGAGTCCTAAATATTTTTAAAATCTGCGTAAAAATAAACTGTATCAAACAATAAATATAGTTTCTTTGTTAATTTCACCGAAAAGGCACAAACCTACTTCATCCAATCGTTGACTCACCCTGTATATGTTGCTTTAAAAAAGAGCAAATTGTTTCAACCGATGTTATGGACACAGACCTTGTTTCAAGAGGGTATTATGGAAAAATGATTTTTTTCTACGAACACTATTAAAAACCATTCCAGTTGTAAAAGTGACATTTTATCTTTCTATTGTTAAAAGTAAATTGCCCGTCGCTTTTTAATATATATATATATATATATATATATATATATATATATATATATATATATATGTGCTGAGTCCCTCTCAGGACTGTAAGGCAGCTGACGTTTCGATGAAATCTCATTCACCATTTCCAAAGCTCACTATATGGCGTCTACGAGCGAACTGACGCCTACGACTCCGGTGCTGTCGGTACCGTGTGCGCGTCGAACGCGTTCGTTTTCCAAATGGTTTCGGCCCATTAGTTTGCGAGGCCTGCTCCGCGTCATCGGCCCTGTTGCCAGTATTTGAGGTTGTGTTGCCGAGTTGTAATCTATTTCGTTACTAAGTGGTACTGGTTGATGTTTTGTAAGCAGATTTTTCCAAGTATTAGGCACACGTTGGCTATCATCTCTGCTATTTAAGTTGTTGGGCCTCTTTGCAATTTCAATGGCTTCCCTTATAACTCTTGTGGATAGGTTTTCACATCTTGATAGAATTTTTGTTCCCGAGAAATTTATCTTATGTCCTGTGTTTAACCAGTGTTGGGCCAGAGCAGAAGAAGTTGTTTTTTGCTTGACAGCGTTCATATGTTCGTCTCTTCTGGCGCTTATTTTACGGTTGGTTTGGCCTACGTAAGATGAGCTGCATTCTCCGCATGGAATTTCGTACACTCCCTGGTTTTCTAGAGGGATTCTTTCTTTAGGTGTTGGCAAGAGATCCTTTACTTTACGGTCTGTGGTAAAAATGGTTTCAATGTTGTGTCTCCTAAGAATTCTTGCGATCTTGTCTGTGGTGCCTCTTACATAAGGAACAAAAGCCTTGGAGCTATTCTCTTGGTTTTCGCGATTTTTTGGGGCCAACTTTTTGTTTTTTAGAGCCTTGTCTATATGTTCTTTTTTATAACCGTTCTTTGTTAGGGTGTCTTGCAGTATGTTCATCTCTTTGTGATAATTTTCTGGATCTGTAAGGGACTGCGATCGAAACACAAGTGATTTCACTACTGCAAATAATTGGGCGAGGTGGTGATGTGAAGCGGCGTTGAGGTACCTGTTGATGTGAGTGGGCTTTCTGTAGCCAGTGTGCGAAAGCAAGCCATCCTCTTTTCTTTTCAGTAGGATATCCAGAAACGGTAGTTCTCTTTCCTGTTCTGTCTCCATGGTGAATTTAATTTTGGGATGTATACTGTTTATGTGTCCCAGGAAACTTTAGAGATTTTCTTCCCCATGTTGCCAGATAACGAATGTGTCATCTACGTAACGTAGCCACAGTCTTGGTTTGTATGAAGAGGTCTCCAAAGCTTTTGATTCGAAGTCTTCCATAAATAAGTTAGCGAGTGCAGGAGATAGCGCAGCACTTACCGAAGAAATAGAGAAGAAGATCACACCAAGAGAAAAATCATCCATATGTCCTAAACTTTATGGCTTACCCAAAATACACAAGCCCGGAGCCCCCTTGAGACCAATTGTAAGCTCTATTGGCTCTCCAACTCAGGCCCTAGCAAAACATCTAGCCACCATTCTCCAACCCTTCGTCGAAAAAACGGCCTCCTACGTTAAAAACTCGCAACATTCTGCGAAATAATCAAAAACATACGTTTACAAGAAAAAGAATGTCTAGTTAGTTTTGACATAACACCACTTTTCGCACAAATACCAGTTAAAGTGGCTCTTTCTGTAATAGAAAACAAATACAATCTGCCAAAATATATCATCGAATTAGCTAGACACTATCTTGATAACACCTATTTTACTTATGAAGGCCGCCGATATAAACAAGTCGAGGGAGCCCCGATGGGATATATATATATATATATATATATATATATATATATATATATATATATTTATATATATATATATATATATATATATATATATATATATATATATATATATATATATATATATATATATAGGGTGTCCGGGAAAATGTGGGAAATCTCCCGGATAGGAAAAAAGCTCGTGAAAGGAATACTACAAGTTCAAATAAACTTTTTTCGTATAGGCTTCCTCTTCGGAGATATGAGCTCTCAAAGAGCTGAATGGAATCAAGTTTTTACACATTATTATTGAACCAATTTTTTCTAATATGATGTATAGAACTTTGGCTTTTGACATACCTTTAACTATTCACTAAAAATTAAGTACCCTTCATTCATGTCGCTAATCCTAACCGTTTTCGAAAAAACGTAATTTTATTTACATCATGTATTTGACGTGTTTCGATAAAAGCTACATCTTTGTTCCTATCAAGTGTTCAACCTTCAACCTTATGATAAAAAATTCGATCCAAAATTAGAGTTTACCTCTTTAGTTAAAAACGTCTTATTTTGTGAATTGCCGTTAGACCTAGGTTAGCAAAAAATGTGCATTTTATTTTATCGGCACCAAAAATACATGTTTATTGAGTATGCAGATATGCATCTGATGTATAGTCTTGCATCTTGCAATGCTTTGGAAGTCAGGAGGTTATATTACGACAGATATCCCAATCGTACTCTGCCAGATCAGAAACATATCAACGAGTTCATCAACGTCTAAGAGAGAATGGCAGGCGATTTTATTAAGGTAATATTAAATTTCTTCATAATTTTAGGAAATTTTGGGATAAGAAGTTCTGATGCTGTTTAAATGCTGTACATGATACTCCTTCAACGAGCACTCGAAAATTATCGGCGCAGTTTAATACGTCGAAAACAATAGTATTTGAATTTCTTCAAGAACAGCTGTAATATCTATATAAGTATTAAAAAATGTATGAATTGATTCCTGAAGATTTTCCCAGTAGAATGTAGTTTGCAAACTGGCTATTGGATCAGCTACGAAATAATGTAGACTTCATTAGCACTATTCTCTTCACGGATGAAGCAGGGTTTACCAAAAATGGTATCATAAATTTATACAATTCACATATATGGGCTGATGCAAATCCTCATGCAACTATTGATTACATCAGTTCCATTCAGTTAATGTCTGGGCAGGAATCATTGACAATTTTTTGATTGGACCAGTCTTATTGTCGGAACGGCTGAATAGAAAAATTTTTTTGAAGTTCCTCCAGAACGCTTTTTACGATTTAGTAGAGCACTTACCACATAAAATTCACCATGTACATGCACGATGGGGCACCACCTCATTTCAGCGTTGTTGTGCGGGAGCACCTGAATAACGTCTTCTAAACCGTTGATAGGTACAACAGGACTTACTGCCTGTCCTACATTCTTGGACCTAACGCCGTTGGAGTTTTACCTGTAGGGGACACCTAAAAACCTTGGTGTATACACCAATCTTCAATTCGTCGTGCCCGCGAATGTATCAGACTACACGGAGCTCACCTTGAACCTTCTTACGAAGTTTTTAATTAAGCAGTTAGTGTAACTTTTTATTGAAACAACGTAAATAAAATGAATTTTTTTCCAAAATGGTTAGAATTAGCGACATAAATGAAAAGTACTTAATTTTTAGTCAATAGCTAAAAGTATGTAAAAACGTTGTCCATCATACAGAGCGTAAAAAAAATGAGGTCATGAGTTTCTCAGCTAGAATGTCCTTGCAGCTGTGAGTAAATCACAACATTCTTATATAGTAATTTGAAGGGCCTTACTTGGTATAAATCATATAAAAAAAAATTGAAATATACCTGGTGGTTCGATAATTATATGTAAAAAACTTGATTTCATTGCAGCTTTTTGGAAGCCCATATCTCTAAAGAGGAAGTTTATATGAACTTGTAGTATTCCTTTAACGTGTTTTTTTTTTCATATCCGGGAGATGTCCCACATTTCCCTGGATACCCTGTATATATCTTTTAACAAAAAATTACAAATTACATTGTTTATTTACACGAAGATTCCGTTTAATTTCGAAAATAACAACGAAAAACAAATATTTTAATTTTATCTAAAAATATTCTCCACGATAATTAATACAATTGCAGTGCTCAAAAAGTCATTGTTAAGGTAGAGAATGATCCGTGGTCTACAATTTGTTTCCCTTAATTCACCGAAGACTTCCGGCAAACAAATGCTTGTGTAGCATTCAAAATTGGCCATTCTACAACTCTCTAGAGGCACGATTGCGATATGGTCAGTTTTGTCGAAAAATCAAGCGACCGTTAGCTTAGAAGTGCTTCGTGCAGACTTACCATCTGTCACGAACTTATAAATGTTTTTAAAAAAATCGCGATAGTGCGTGATAATTCAAGTATGCCACATAACACACTTGTGTTATCACTTCTCGAACAACATCAAAATTTTCTAGCAACGCAATCGATTTTGAACGACCTTCTTCACGCGACTGGACCACTAGTGGACCACAGCCAAGATTGAATTCACCAAATCAGCGATACAGTGATTATTGTAGGTGCTTCATAGCCATATAAAGAGTGTAGTTCACTGATGAACTCTTGTTGAGATAAACCACGTCGAAAGTTGTGAAAAATAATCGCACAAAAATGTTCAAGAATTAATTAAATTTCTTGGCCCATTTGAATTTTTAAAATTACAAGACAAATAGCATCCTTATGTCGAAAGTTCTGAACAGATGTTCCGTATAAAATGTCAGATTTTATAATGAATGTATCAGATGATACCTAGCAACACCAGTGTTTCCAGTTCTCGACATTCACAAAATAAGATGTCACTTTTAACATTTGTGTCACAAATAATTTTTTTATAATCTAACGAAGCCCTTTTTTTATTTTATCTTCTTCCTGATACTCAATTAATAAGAGTTATTAATAATAGTCAATGAAGCTTTTACATTTAATAGTTATTTATATGTATAGATTTGAAGTCAAGGGAGAAACGATTTATTCTGACAAAAGTAAGACAATGCTGTTTTTACCTGAAATAGTGATATGCTTTTCAATATAACTTACTAATATTGTGAAAATCATTTATTACTTTGTATTTATAATATGCTATATAATTTCAGGTAATTCATCTTAAGGAAGGCATTAAACCAATTTTACATCTTATTAGAATTCTTATTAGAAAATAAACCATCTCTGTTATAAAAACACTACAAAAGAGTAAGAAGTTTTACAAAAATTTTACAGTGGTTTAAAAAAAATCCTATATTGTTAGTTTAATGCATTCTTTATTATTAGTAGTTCCAAACAGTTCTAAATCATTAACCACTTATTTAAAAAAAATCAAAAGGTCAAACCTATTATGTTCAAAAAGGATATTTGCTTTATTATAATATTATTAATAATAGTCGGGATTCTCCACAAATAAAAATCTCGACTTCATCAACTCTATTTTTCACTCTTGTAAGGAAAAAAATTGTTGGACCCTGAAGCCTATAACCAAAGTAATATTCAGAATTTAGCTGGAGCATTTAACTCCAGAAACTTCTGACATGACGTTGCACCTTTGTAATGCAATAAAAACTACAAAAGATCTCATTAATTTCTTTTGTATATCTTGGTGCTCAAAAATATCCCCAAGTAAATGTGCCTCAAAAGGCTTACTCTAAGTGCTAGCAAAATGTTTTTATTATACCCATAGCAGTATTAAAAGTGATATCGGACATTTGGCCAATTTAATTTTCTCGTAGCTTTAAAATACAGGGTACAATCCTTCGATATAATAAATGTTGGATATCTTACCTAATTGGTTGCTATTAGCTAACAAGTTTCTTCTATCCTGTAAAACGTCTTCCAGCTCTTTGAGATCAGCGGCAAGTAAAGCTAGAGCTAAACATTGTTCAAGTTGAGTTTTCCTTCTGTTAAATGTAGCTTCGAGAATTTGTCTTTTGACATGTAGTTCGTCTAACCAGCCTTGTACTTGTGATATTGCTAAAAAATATTGATACGGTAATTATAAAAACAAAAGTCTTTCTCATGAATAATTTATAATTTAGAACTCTATCGTAAACACGTAAGTCGTTATGCATACCCTTGGTGAGTTAAAAACACAGCAGTCTGTAACTAGAACGTTTCAAAACAACAAGTGCCATAGAGATATAAAAATTGTTCTCTCTAATTATGAAATCAGCAAACACGGAAAGTTTTATTTATTGTCGGGATTCCTATGAATTCTAAGACTTTATCTCTATATTTGTATCTTTAATTTCAATATATAACAGTTTATTGAGTATTGGTTTATATAATACAAATAATAACAATATCATAAGCAAAACAAATTTGGCCAAGAAATGTTCTATCTTCTCTGGTAATTAGTTAAGGTCTAAGTTTAAAAACTTTTTAGTGAATCTGGGTTAATTTGTTTAACTTTAAAAGTTGTTAGTAGTAAAGGGTTTAAATAGACAAGTGCAACGATAAGTCAGTCATGTTTTAATCATCAAGAATACATAAAAATGAGCAAAAATATAAACTTTTCTTTGTTTTTGGGATGCAATTGTTTCTATTGTCAATTTCTAGGCTTTATCTCTAGGTTTTTATCCTTAATTTTAATATATTAAGGTTCATTTGTTGACGTCCATGACAACTAGTTCGGGTCTAAGTCTTAAACCTTTTAGTGATACATAAACGTTTGCTTCTTGATGCATACAATAAAAAACATAACAATATCCTAAATAAATTTTATATTTATTTATTATAACAATATCCTTAATAAATTTGAGTGAAAAATACTGCTATGACGAGTAGATGTAGGTTAAAACTTGAGGGGTCTTTTAGGTTACAATTTTTCAAAAATAATAAATGTTTAATGTTTTTTTTTTAATAGAAAGAAAAGAGATATCATTTTATAATTTTGCACATATATTTATTTGTACTTTAAGTATACAAAAAAATTTTTTTTTTTGATTTTTTTACCCATAACAATTTTTTAAAAAAAACATCAAAAAATGACGGCGGGTTTCATTCCAGGTGACTGAATTGTCTGAAAAAAAAAAGTAAATACCAAATTAATCCTTGTTCAAGTGCCCATGGTCGGTACCGAAATGATTTTTTTTCATCAAAAAATAACAAAATGGCGGCCATTTGAAAAAAAATCCATTTTTGAGGGTGCAAAATTGGGTAAAAATCGGAAAATTTGTTACCGATCAAAGTGATTTCGGTACTGACCATGGGCACTTGAACAAGGATTAATTTGGTATTTTCTTTTTTTTTTAGACGATTCAGTCACCTGGAATTACGCCCGCCGTCATTTTTTGATGTTTTTTAAAAAAAATTGTTAAGGTTAAAAAACCTATAAAAAAATCAAAAAAATTTTTTTTTGTATACTTAAAGCACAAATAAATGTATGTGCAAAATTATAAAATGATATCTCTTTTCTTTCTATTAAAAAAATGACCAAAAAAATTTTTTTCTTGAAAAATTGTAACCTAAAAGACCCCTTAATATTTTTTAATGAACCCGACTGAGCAAGCTTGAAAAAAATTCAATTAAAAAGTTCTGTTTTTTCAAAAACTTTAACACAATAACGCAGTGTAGAAGTTTTGTTTGGTAGAGCTTCAAATATTGTCCCTACAATATACTTTTATTTTTCCACCAAAAAACAATTAAAATAAATAAATCAACGAGAATTGTAGCATCCTATATAACTCATCACAAAACACAATTTATGCACAGCAAACAGATATTTATGGGAAAAAAATACTAAATCTTACATTTATTTTGATTATATCTTCGTAATCTCAATTTTAAGTTGTTCTGGTTCTCAATTTTGAGTTGGTTTGGTTTTCAATTTTACGTCATATGTCACCAGAAAAAAAGTTGTTACTCGGTGTTTTTGAGCAGGAGGACTCAAATAAAATTCAATACCCATTTTTCTTTGGACGAAAAAAAAGTTTTACATCAAATTAAATAGTGAACATGATAAGTTTAAATAACATTTAATTGAAACGTCAAAAATAAATTTTTAAACTTTGATAGCTGATTATTCAAATGGAACTTCTTACGGCACAGCGACTTGTCTGATCCTCTTCTAGTTTTTCTTGTTACATTCAAATTAGTGGCGGACTAAGCCCGTCGAAGGCCCGGGGAGGTAGAACTAAAGAATATCCCCCCGGTCTGCTTAGAATTTGATGTATTTCTCAGGAACGGATTCAAGAGAGGGTGGTTCCCCAAGAGTTCCGAATTCTCCGCTTATTTTGGTAGCTTGGATTTAGGAAACATTGAATTAATTTCTTCAACTCGCTTGTCATATTCTGAATTACGATTTGTAGAAGAGAGTAAATTTGCGGCGAATAATTACTTTTATTTATTTTTTATTTACAATAAAACCACAAAATTTATTTTATATTGGAATACAAAGAAAACTTACCATATTAAAAACAAAAAAAAATTTTTCCTAATTTCAATATGTATATATGTATCTGCTATTTGAGTAAGTATTAGAATTTTAATAGTTCTTCTAAAACCATTATATTATCCAAAATACTACTATAAATCGAAATATTTCCAAATTTTCATGTATCTATATAATATATTTATAAATTTCATACATGCGTTTTTGTTTCTCTAAATTAGTATAAAATATATCACTACACTAATTTTTAATTTGTAACAGTTGTTTATGCCTATAAATGGCTTACGTAAATTAACTAACGTTTCTAAAAAAGGCAATCCGTAAATAAATTTGATAGCTATATTTCGTAATTTCTAATTAGTAAACAAGTACGATACTATGTTCTAAAATTTTAAATCTACTGAAGCCATATATTTTTTAAATACTTTAAACCTCTATAACCAGGGTTACTAAAAAGGTTTCAAACTTAGACCTGATCTGGTTGCCTTAGTAATTTGATCTTCCAGTGGACAGGTTTTGTTTTACTTCTGGTACTTATACATGTCAACAAATAAATGTTTAGATATAGTCTGAGAGCGAAAAGGCAAAAAAAAAATTATTATTTTTAGCTGCTTAATTCCATTTCGTTTTGTTAGGGACGTGTTTTCTAATAACAAAATGAAAAGTCAGACCACGCGACTGCGTCGTTGTTAATAACAATATCGTTATTAATGAAAAAAAAGATGAAAAATTTAAATTACTTATAGCCGGCTGATATTGGAGCAGAACATTGTTTACGATTGGATAAGCATAAAAAATATCATCCTTATCGATATCATCTTAATCGTCAGACCGTGTAAAAAAATTAAACAGAGTAAAAAATTTTTTCAAATTATTTATTGCCGTCTGAAATTGATATATGTAATAGAAAATAGGTAAACATGCATAACAATAATTTTCAGACTACACAGTGTTGTCGCAAAAGTCGATATGAAAGAGGCCAGCCTGGCCTGACTGAAGCGCGACATATTTATCTACGGCTGACGAATTTTGCGACCACTCTGTCAGGTCTGACGATTATTTTTATTAATTTTCATCTATTTTCAATAATATATATATCGATTTCAAATGGTTATATATAATTTCAAGTACCGTTTCCATAAACTGCAGTGTTTCAAAATACTGTACAATAAAACGCCAAACCATTTCAAGTAAATTCATCGAGTTTGTGAAGATGGTGTATAGAATTTAAAAATATTATTAACATCGTGTCATAACGAATTTAATGAACTATTTTATTTTATTCTTTCGTCTTTATTGTATTTTTATAGCAGAAAAATATGTTGAATTTACATTGAATGTTTCGAAAATATATGTTTTTGTATTTTCTATATAACCTTATATTAATTACATAAAATTTTTAATAAAAATTAATTAAACAATTATACGGTACAAAATAATTTGACCCAGCGCATCCTCATCATCGGAGATATCACTATCACTATCCGCTTCTTCACTTCCATCAAATGCAGAAGGATCAAATTTCTCCTGGACTGTACTTCTTGGAATACCACCTTCATCGTCTGTATCGGTATCTATTGATTGTCATAAAAAATATAATATTTACTCCAATTAGTTGATATATATATATATATATATATATATATATATATATATTTATATATATATATATATATATATATATATATATATATATATATATATATATATATATATATATATATATATATATATATATAATAAAATAGAATCAAATATTGGCGAAGCGGACGTGAAAATTTGTCAATCTACATGATTCTCATGTTAAAAAGTGTGGAGCACTCCAAAATATGGAAAAACTCCGGGTCCGACAGATGGCAACAGCGCTGTTTCGTCCTAATATGGGACTCGTCAGGCCACCGCATTCGGTACAAACCATCATCCCATCGCCTTTGCATCCTATAAAGCTAAGTTTAAAATCAAAAAACAGCAAACAAGACGACAAAGGCGACAACTCGATGGTCCACTTGATAATACAAGAAACACACAGATTAACAAAGTTTGTTAAAAAGACCGCCATATGGTGGCGCGACGGTGAATTAAAACAGAAATATGCAAAATCGAGTACACGAAACGCGCTGCCCAAAGGATAGGGGTCGCATTTTTCGGTACTGGCAACCAAGCCTACTGCTAATTTCAGCAGCCAAAGCCACATGACGCACCAAACGATCCCACCATGAGATCATCGTTTAGCGTGTTTCAAAGTCAAACAAGTAAATAAATAAATAGATAAGTTTTTGTCCGTGTAATTTAAAATAAAATAGAATCAAATATTGGCGAAGCGGACGTGAAAATTTGTCAATCTACATGATTCTCGTGTTAAAAAGTGCGGGGCACTCTAAAATATGGAAAAACTCCGGGTCCGACAGATGGCGAGAGCGCTGTTTCGTCCTAATATGGGACTCGTCAGTCCACCGCATTCGGTACAAACCATCATCTCGCCTTTGCATCCTATAAAGCTGAGTTTAAAATCAAAAAACAGCAAACAAGACGACAAAGGCGACATCTCGATGGTCCACTTGATAATACAAGAAACACGCAGATTAACAAAGTTTGTACAAAAAACCGCCATATGGTGGCGCTTCGCGAATATTTGATTCTATTTTATTTTAAATTACACGGACAAAAACTTATCTATTTATTTATTTACTTGTTTGGCTTTGAAACACGCTAAACGATGCTCTCATGGTTGGACCGTTTGGTGTGACACGTGGCTTTGGCTGCTGAAATTAGCTTGGTTGCCAGTACCGAAAAATGCGACCCCTATCCTTTGGGCAGCGCGTTTCGTGTACTCGATTTTACATATTTCTGTTTTAATTCACCGTCGCGCCACCATATGGCGGTTATATATATATATATATATATATATATATATATATATATATATATATATATATATATATATATATATATATATATATATATAATTTTGGAAGGAGTTTATCGAGTCGATAACAAAAAAAAACAACTATATATATATATATATATATATATATATATATATATATATATATATAGATATATATATATATATATATATATATATATATATATATATATATATATATATATATATATATATATATATGTTTATTTTTTTTAAAACATACTGCTTGAGCTGTTATATCTTGAATCGTCGCCAACGAACCAGTTGAAATGCAATGTTCCGTCAACCTCTTCCACTTTTTCCAAACATTTTGCTAAAGTCTACTAATGTAAATCGTACGCAAAAACTGCTGCTGAAATTCTATTTCGCATGGTGGAAGCAGTAGTCCATCGAAGAATGTTACTTATTCTTCCGAATCTATACATTTTACAGTCAAGCTTTTGGAGAATAGCTGCATATTGTTGCAAGTCTGACTAATCAGAAATAATTAGCTTTATTGTACAGTATTTTGCAACATTGCGGTTTATGAAAATGATTTTTGAAATTATATATAGTATTGAAAATATATGAAAACGCGTAAAACAGAGTAGCCACAAAGTCGTCAGCCGTAGATAAATATGTTGCGTATCGAGGTTTCTGCTCGCACGCGGCCGATGCTTTTATGTTGTAGTCTGACGACTTTTGCGACAACACTGTGCAGTCTGACGATTATTTTTATGCATGTTTATCTATTTTCTATAACAAGCATCAATTTCAGACGGCTATATATAATTTGAAAAATTAATTTTTTTAACCCTGTTACATATCGATCTGAAGATTAAGGTGACATCGACAACGGGTCTGACTATATTTTTTATGTTTATCCAATCACAATCAATGCCCTGCTTCAATATCTGCCTGCTATAAATGATTTAAATTTTTCATCTTTTTTTTTTCATTAATAACGTATTGTTATTAACAACGACGCCCTTCAGCTTTCGGACTAATAGAAAAATTAAGAAAAAACATCTTCGTTATAAAGTCTTAGAATTGGTAAGAGGAATAATTGCTTCTCCAAAAATAAACAAGAGTCCATTTTAAATGGTTTGATAATAAAACAAAACAATTTGATTACTCTCGGTTTAAGGTTTAAAACTTGACTTATGCATTTGTCAACTGAAATGATTTAAAATCAACTAGAAAAAGTATTTTAAAAATAATTGTCTGTTTTACATAGGATAACGAAATGAAATATAAATAAAACAGTGCGTATTAAACTAAACTATTTAATTTAAAGACCTAACATTAAAAACTTAAAATAGTGTTTAGTTGGTTAACCCTTATTTTTAATAACTGCTTGTTGCCTTGAAATTACTGATTCAATTAATTTCTGGCAACTTCTAAACTTATGATGAGCCACGCATCTTTTAATATTTCATAAAGGTCATCTAAATGTAACGGCGTTTTATCTTGTACAGCTTTATTGTTACCATTCCAGAGATTCGATAGAATTTATGCCCTATATCTGTGGTAGCTGATACAATACTTCTACTGCGTTTTTATTTAACCATTACTTCACATAACGCGAGACATGTTTAGGATCAATGCTTCAGGAATGAGTATAGGTAATTCTGTATTAATCCAGGAGTATATCAGTTCGTTAATTTGGTTTATTGTAGAAACTTGCAGATGTTTCGCCAAAATCATATATGAACTGGCAAATCTTATTGACATATAGATCCGTATATCCAATGAATTGATTCTATACCATATATAATAGCATTCCAAAGTATAATTGAACCTCCACCATGTTTGCCAGTTTTGTTTGCATACCTGGGATTTATATTTTGATTTGAAAAACAAGGAATATAGTACTTTCCATCTGATCCAAATCTATTAAGTTGAAATTCATTACTCTAAAGTATTCGATGCCAAAAATTTGGTTGATAGAAAATATACGTTTTAGCAAAATCGAGAAAAAATTTTAATTTCTATTAGAAACAGGTGACGCATTTCGGGCAGCGCAGCTACGTGAATTGTCCTAGCTCAGGCAACGTCGCTCGGTTTCAGACGATATTTTTATATTAAAGTAATTTTCAATAATCGTCTCATTTCGACGATTTCATAAATGGGTTTTCTTTGCCATTCTTAAAATAATTTTATCCCGAATATTAGTTAATTTTTGGGATAATTTTTCCTTTTTTATTTCATACGCTCTTTGTTTTGTATTATGAATCATTCTTCTTGAACGCATTATATTGTTTGTAATATTTGAAATATGTCTTCATCCTTTATGTAGATTCATAATAATTCAAGAGTACAGTGTCTTTTATTTTCACTAAAATTTCATTATAACAACACACTAATTTTTTTGGAAATAAAGATAAAATTACTTGCTCAAATTTAAATACACAGATTATTTGATTAGTTACCATAAAAATATGCTCTTTTCATGCCTCAACACATTCAACGTTTAACTGTGAAGGTATGAGTAGGAAGATATTTTTAAGCCATGAAAAGGTAATTTTTAAGCCATACAATACTAATAATTAGGATGTAAACATAATATAAAGCAATGAATTTTGAATAACAGTAATTACCTCGATTAACAGAAGTTCGTAGTCGTTCGGGTCTCGAATCGAGTGTGCCTTCGGCTCCAAGCTCTTTAAGTTTTCCCAAAAGTGAGTTTCCTGCTTGCAAAGCCCCCATTAGCGACTCCAAAAGCGCCCTGAAATTAAAAACTTTATTTAAGAAATTATCTTTATTATTTAACCATAGTTAAAATTTTCGTATCTCAAAATGATGTCCGTACTATTCAAATATTGTAATTTCGGCCAGAATTTGGTATTAATTCAATATCGTTATAGTATGTTTTATGGCCAAAATAATAGATTAATAAAACCTACATTTGGCATTAACTCTCGAGCATTTTCTTCGATGAATCCTGAAAAGTAGAATCCAACATATATAATTAAATTCAGTTTCCTAGACTCTATACTCGAACAGTATTTAAAAATAGATCAACCTTCTGACTTTTATAAATAAAAAATTTAGAACAAAAAACTTTTTTTTATCTAGTTTGAAATATTAAACAAAAGATGCCATTAGACTATGCGATATTTTGTATTCCTAACTAGGAATTAGGAATGAAAGGTATATAGAGGCAGCCAACTATACCATTCTTAATCAAGATCCTAAATCAGTTAGAGGCGAATGTCTGATATTTACTGTGGCACCTTCACTTTCTAAGCATGCACAAATAGGCCTAGTCCTAGCTGTAGTGGTTAGTTGCATGAAATTAAAAAAAGAGAAAGGATATACTGGGGAATAACACATCTTTTCGTATCCAATATTTTGATTTAAATCATCTTTATCATTTTTCGTCCATGAGTATGACATACCTACAATATCTTTATAAATATCGAGAACATATAAAATTATTTTTCCTTAATTTGTCATTTTCGGATGGCGATACCTCAGATCGCGTCGCTTGCACAGACATATTTAAAGTATAATATTATATTTACTAGTCAAGCAATATTTATATTAAAAATATATTTTTTAATAAATGTTAAATATTTGGTGGAATTATCATTACACGAAAAATTAAATATAAAGCCAAAAAATTATCAAGCAAAGGCTCGAATGATTAATTAATTTTTTCAATTTTGTTATTATTCTAATTGTACAATTATACTGTGAGTCTCACGATAAACTAGAGAGCTCGATTTATCAGAAAATAGATCTAGTAAAATTTTTAAAATTTGGCAGTTCATTAAAGTCTATGGGGACAATTCGAATAAAATATTTACAAGATTCGGTTATGCCGAAAGTTGATGTCTGTTTATTTTAAATAGAACACTCTGCATTTTATTTAATTTTTAGATTCTATATAAAATTATAGACATATTTCGTGTATAATGTCCTATACCTAAGTGTAACTGTCTTTGTCATATTTTAGATTTTATGTCAAAAATGGCGTTTGCAGGCATAAACACAAGTACGAATAATTGGTCCAATGTGAAACCGTAAACTAACATTAAATATTAACTGAAAAAATCGTTGAAAGGCATTTTTTTTTAAACGTAAACCCCTTATTTTTATAATGTTATCTTATTTAGCATTGTCTATTTGGTTGTCTATTGGAAAAATTTGTAGTTCTTGAAATATTGGCAATTTAACATTTTTGTGTTGTAAAAACGCTATACGGCTTTTAAGTTTTCTTATTAGTTGGTCATTATGGCGAAACGTGACTAAAAAACAATAGAGTACCACAGAAATGCACTATTTCTGGCTATTTGACAATTATCAATAAAAGTCATGCCTGGATGATTAAATTATACGCATGAATATTATTCCAAATTTCTTTATTATTTATGGGGAAGTAACAAAGCTTTATCAAGATCATACCAGACATTTGCTGATAGATATCCAAATAAACAGAAACCGTCACGCAACAGTATTAAACGAATATTGAAGAATTTTAAAAATTTTGGTACCTGGCAATATAACGCATGTTGTGCTGTAAGAAATGATTAAATTGTAAACTACTTTTTTTGCGAAGAAAACTTAAATGAAAATTCATTAATAATACATAGCAAATAAAACCCCATTTTACATTATGTAAAAACTTTTGCAGGAGAAAGAAATTTAAGCATTCTAGAATAGCTAGACAGTAAATATTTAAGTAATTGACCTCTGGCGGAACACAGGCAAATTTTTTACCAGTACGATGGCACCCCACTTCTCAGAACCGTTCCAGTTACAAACTTCTTACAACCAACATATTATGACAAGTGGATTGCTAACAATGGAGCTTTTCTGTGGTGTCCTGGTTCTCCTGATTTGGTGGTCTTAAATTATTTTATATGGGGAATCATAACAAATCCATCGTTTATTGTAATCCAGTGACAACCATGGAGGACTGTTTGGCAAGGGTAAGGGATGCTTTCGAAGGTTCCAGACCCAACTAGAGGTAACCCATGACGAACTAACTCGGAGATGCGAAAAATGTTTGGAAGTTTAGGATGGATATTTTGAAAATTTATTAAAATAAGTTTTCCCTGTGTAGCTAAGCCGTTTAGCATTTTTACAATACAAAAATGTTAAATTGCCAATATTTCAAAAACTCCAAATTTTTGGAATAGAAATTCTTATACAAAGCAACCCTTATTTTTAATACTAAATAAGATAATATTAAAAAATAGTGAATTTACGTTTAAAAAATTGTCTTTCTACGATTTTTTTTAAAGTTAATATTTGCTGTTAGTTTTTGATAACCCTGTATTAATTTATTATTAAAATATCAACACAGTCTACTAAAGTAGGCCTCTTTCTAGAAAGGAATCAACACCAATTAAATAATAAATGCTTTCATATAGGAGAAATTGCTAATTATGCCTACAAACGTCATTTATAACATAAAATTTAAAATGCTAAAAACAGTTAATCTTAGGTGTAGGACATTAGACATAAAATGTGTCTATAATCTTGCGTAGAATCTAAAAATGAAATAATATATAGGGTGTTTCATTTAAAACAAGCAAGAAGGCATGAACTTCCGGTATAATCAGAAGTGCCACCATTTTGAAAATATTTTAGCTGAATTTCCCCCATCGATTTTAGTAAACTGTCAAATAATAAAAATTTTCAAGTCTATTTTCTGAGTAGTAGATCGCAGCAGTTCGTCATGGGATACCCTGTATGTTAAAAATCTATTGTTATTTGTTTTTTTTTTTACATTTCGCACTCTCTGCAACTTATCAGTTTAAGAGACATTGGGAAAAACAGTAAGGTGCTAGTTGGTGTTAACTGTTGATAACTATAAATATAAGTAATATTCGTAATTTGTGTGAAAGCAGCCGTCGAGTGACGTCAACTACCAGCTGGATTCGTTTTGTCTCGTATCTAAATTTAAAAGAAGCTGTCATATGATGTTTTATTTTTTTTTTATGGTTTTTCTTTAGTTTTCTGGGGAAACTATGAAAAAGAAACCAAATTTTTGGCGATGCGGCAAACACCTCGATCACCATGATTGTCAATTAATAAATGTTAGGAAGTTGTATATAAGCAGCGAACTGGAACCAACGAGTTTGAGTTTAATTGTGGTTTAGGTTAGTTCGTTAGTTTTGAAGTGTGTTTAAGTTCATATTGGTTTACAATATTTATTATTATTGCATTTTAGATTATTTAAACGTCTATAATATTTCGATAAGATAATATTGCGCATGTAGTATTGAAGACAGCTATAGACGATCCTTCTATTTTCCCCTATCATTGGATTAGCCTAATGTTCTCCCTCACATGCGGCCTTTTATATCTATGATAGCTCTATGGTTACTCACCGCCTATCCTAATTGTTATTACACTAAATTTCGTAATTGGAACATTATATGAGTAAATATATCGGTATCGCCATCCTAATTAGGTTCCTAACTGATCTAAATGCTTTGACAACTCATCGAATTAAATTTCTAACTCAATTAGGAATTCTGAATATCGGATGTTCTAATAGGTCCTTAAGTATTAAAATACTTTCATTTTTGAAAAAATATTTAAACAATATCAAAACTGAGGACTATGGTTAATAGAAGCCATTTTTATTTTATTACTGAAAATTACGTAAAGTAGGTAACAAGGCTTCTTGTTAAGTTAAAAGCACTTCAAAAGCCGCCTCTTACGATTGTGTGCAATAACTGCATTTTCTTACCTTCGTAAATCGTGTATTGTCGTTAAGAAATTCTTTACTGCTTCTATTTCTACAGGAACAATAGAGTCAGAACATGCGGATTCAAGAGCATCACTATTGTCAAAAAATTCTTGTGCTTTGGTATGGTATTGAACGTTGAGATCCAGAATTAACTAAAAAGTATAAACATTTTTATTTTGTAATTTTCTTGTTGGAAAGCACTAAATTAAATTTATAACATAACCACATATGAATCTGAAATAGTTGAGTAGCAGGCATTTGGTTTATTTTAAAATTAACTGGGGTCCACTTATATCGTAAATGTCTACTAACTATTTCTAACCTAACTTTTACAATTAGAGTCAAGCTTAAGGTACCTTTTATTCGATCTCATTGGCTTCTTTTTAATTTAGCAAGTTCAATTTAACTGGCCTGTATTAGTGTAAGATAAGGTAAATGAGACCAACCTTATTTCATAAGTTGAAGCAGTGGGCTAGGGCATACATGTTAACAACACTTTACTAACTAATCCCATCAACAAATATCCTATTTTCTTCTATATAAATAACTCTAAACCTTTAACTTTGGATATAATTTTGAAAAACACCATTCGTTTGTAACACATTGATTAAAACAGTACAATAAAGTAAAATACAAAGCCACTAACTGCGAGGGATAAGACAAAACATATCCATGTAGCCATGATAGAAACAACTGATCGTTCGTCGTTTTGTCTTTTATAAGAGCTTTGTAAGAAAAAAATTACTGTTGTAAAATTCATCAAATTTTTAACAAACGAACACAACTGTCCTCCGTATAGAGAGTTGAGATTCTATTATATGTTGTTACACTAGAATATTGGTCAAAACAGTTTCAGAAGTCAAAAGACAAAGAATTAAGAAGCCATTAATTCTGATGTCTGAAGAGAAGTTGAAACAATAACTCTCGAAGATAGTCGTTTGAAAGTGTCTACTTTTGCTAAAGCATTAAACGTATCTGAAAGAAGCATTTTGAGAATTCTACATGATAAACTAGGCATGAGCAAAGTTTTAATAAGGTATATTTCGGGCAAGTATAGCTACAGATTACTTACCAACGGCTTAGAGAAAATCTAGAATTATCTTCATACCAAAACTTGAGAGAGACCACTCTCAGGCTAATTAATCTGTCCTCTTTTCTGTTAAAGCTAATAGAGACACTGGTTGAAAGGTACGTAAAGAGGTCACTACATAATAACCAATATGCCCAACAATCAGGAAAACCATTTGAGTCAGCTCTACATCACCTCGTAAGGAAAATAAAGTCTGCCGTTATTTGATGATACTTCAAGACAGGTAAGCACAATCAGGGAGGGGTACTCCTCCCGCTTCTATAAGATCTGGTGGTCGGAGAACTTCAAGTAAATCTCAACGACCGAAGCTATTATATCCAGACGTACGTTGATGATATAGTTATACTTATCATAGTGAAACACTGCAGTATAATAATGGGAGCTCATGCCCGGTTCTCCGACTATAATGTAGTAGTGTACTAAAAACACCTTAGGGCAGACCCTGGAAAAATCATTTTTATACCCTCCACTAAAAGACAAAAGTTGGGCAAATTAGAATTACCAACTCTCTTCAATAAGCAACTGCAGATAAGCCACGAGGTTAAATATCTAGATATAATCCTGGATGAAAAGCTAAGGGAGATAACAAATAACTCAGAACTAGCACCTGTAGAAATGTGGAGTAATGCTGAAGATATAATGAGAAGGGCTGTGATCGAGGATTGGGATAGTGTAAAGGAACTTCAAGAAAAAATGGAGGACGGAAAATATCTTGGAATTAATGGATCAAAGATGTTAGAATAAAAACAGTAAAATCAATGAGTACGAAAGACACATTAGTATGGAGAGAAATTAGAAAGGCTAAGAGGAAATGACTAGAAAAGCATGTCAGGAAATCGAAGGATTGCAACAGAAACATGCTACACTGAGAGAACATGAAAAGTTAAAGGAAGCCGCTGGAGTATATAGAACACAGCCATCAGTACTGCTCATGAATGCCAAGAATGAAATCATAGTAGAAGCGAAAAACAAAAACAAACTGTGGAAAATGTGGAAAGATTACGTGGAAGCCTTATTTGTGGATGACTCACGACAGGAGGTCGCTCAGAGTCCTACAGAAGTAATACTGTCGCGGTCACCCCTAACATTGGATGAAACAAAAAAAAAGCACTTAAAGAAGCTAAGATTAACAAGGCTATCGGACCTGACACACTGCCAATTCAAATTATAAAATTAATTGATAATGCCAACATCATGCTTCTACGGAAAATATTTAGCAACATCTACGAAACCGGAAAATTTCCCCAGAGCTGGCTGAGATCTGTTTTTATCCCTCTCCCCAAAAAGAAACACGCTAACAAATGTGAAAACCACAAACTTATAAACCTTTTGAATCACACTCTTAAGTTATTTCTAAAGGTTATCCATAACAGAATGTATCGAAAATATGAGCAAAACATAAGCTCTAATCAGTTTGGCTTCAGATCCGGAATGGGTGCTCGAGAAGTGCTTTTTGGAATAAAAGTTATTATACAAAACTTTCACAAAAAACTCATGAACGTCCCGAGAACAACAGATGTAGATGAAAAGGACCTAAGATGTATAGAAAGCCTGTATTGGTTCCAGGCAGCACACATAACCACATAACAAATCATGTCGGATGATATTGGCATACGCAGAGGCGTGCGAAAAGGATGCGTGCTGTCGCCACTGTTATTTAACCTATATTCTGACGCAATATTTAAGGAAGCTCTGACTGTTCTGATTGCAAACAAATTCGAACAATTGAAGAACATGTACAACAAAATAAACGAAAACAGCAAGCATTATGGACTAAATATCAATGCCAAAAAAATAAAGTTCATGATTGTTAAAAGGAAGAAAAACCAACATACTAACGCTAGAAAGAATAAACCAGTACAAGTACTTAGGTTGTTGGCTGCATGCAAAATGGGACTCAGAAAAAGAAATCAGATTCAGTTTTTAAAACATGAAAAAATATTAAAAAATAGAGATATACGGCTCTCACTCCGTATGCCTTATGGAAAATGTTGGTTTGGTTGGTTTGAACTGCTGTATGAGACTATGAAAGTGGATTTAATTAATAAAGTGGAAGTTTTTGAAGTGTGGGCCTACAGACGCTTGCTAAAGGCACCTTGGACTGACAAAGTTACCAACGAGGAAATACTTAGAAGAATAAATAAAGACAGAGAACTCTTTACAACAACCAAAAGACGAAAAACTGCTTATCCTGGTCATATCATGAGGGGTGGGAAATATGAACTATTGCAATTGATACTGGGGGGCAAAATTGAAGGTAGAACAGGAGTAGACAAAAAACACATATTTTGCACGAGAAATATAAGACAATGGACTGGAGTGAAAACAATAGGGGAAATAATAGGCGTAGCGAGACATAAAGATCCAAAAATGTGGTCGCCAACATTTCTATATACGTTTGTGGTTAATGAGATGGTTTATTTGGCTCGTCTGGCTGTTAGTTTTTTGAGGGTACGTGGGTATGGAAGCTTAGGTTTGTGGAAATTAAGGTGCTCTTTTGGTTAGTTGGGACTCAGTTCGGGTATTTTAATTTTTATAATTAGCTCAGAAGTCTGGATGTTTTTCTGATTTTTTTATTTTCATTCTCATTTGTGCTATTCCTTTTCAGTTCAAAAAAGAAAGGTTATATTTTTTATTCGGGTTGGTAGTTCTTTATTGTATCAGTTCAGATAAATAACACTGCACGCCTAACGGATGTTTGATTCAGAGAAATATTTTTGCGAAGGCTAAGATAATAAAGAATATAACAAGGATCTTAACTGTGGTTCTACTAATTGTCGGTATGTTGCTAAAACAGTCTGCAAGATAACTCTTATCACGCTTACATAAAAAAATATAAGTATTCTTGAAAGTACGTACAAACAAATCAATAAGAGAATACCATAACGTAACTCGCTTTACGCGACAAAGAGACGGTGTGATTAAGTTCGAGGGGAAACAAAACATCGTTGCTTATCATCAGCGCATAACCTTATTCCGCCCAATCAGTAGCAGAATACTGTTTCGTAACTACACCGGGTTATATTTTGTGTTCCGTGAATAAGATACCTTAAGTTCGAGGTGAAACAGAACATCGCTGCGTATCATCAGATGAACATTATTTCGACTCATCAGTTGATGCATTCTTCCAAGTAAGATGGACATTGCAAGCCGCCAGTTCAGATATGCAAACATGTAGCGTAATATGAGTATACTTGCTACGTTACGGTGTCCTGTTCATATCTATACCCAGCGTAATACCATATAAAAATAATCTTAAAAATTATGTTTACTACTGTAGATTGTAAACTGCGTGTGAGTCATTTAGGTTCTTCTTTACCTTTTTACATTACTTCCAGTTATAAGATCTAGAGTTTTCATGAAGTGTAGTATCCTTTTGGGAGGGTGCTTCTTCAGGCTTTAAGGCGACGCCTTCTAGGAATTCTTTTGTTGAACAGTGCCACAGCATACATACAGGTATTCTGTTGTTTCCGTTGCCCGATCGCAAACACGGCAAATATCATTCTCAGCTTTGTCCATTTTTTTGACATGGTAGTTCAGAGGGCAGTGTCCTGTAAAGTTACTTGTTATTACTCGAAACAGTTTTGGCACATTGAGAATAATTTCCGCGTCATTTGATGATTAATTTTTTTGTTCCCAGCTACGGGGCTCCTCCATTATGTGGCCTTTTGGTAGTCCAGAGAAAGGTTCCGAGCCAAGGCAAGATGTTTTTGCCCCTTATTTTGCGAGACTGTCTGCTTCCTCGTTTTCCTTGATTCCCTTGTACCCTGGCACCCTCATCAGGATTACCACGTTGTTCCTTGTCAATTGCTTTAGGACTTGTCTGTAGTTTTAAGTCAACTTAGACTCATAGGTGTTTGATCTGAGAGCTTTTAACACGGCTTGGATATCTGACAATATGTATATTTAGGCCTTCTTGGTGTTTCTATCTATCTATTCAGATACTCGTCAGCGCAGATTTGAATTGCATGCATTTCTGTCTGGAAGATAGTGGGAATGCCTAAGGATTTAGCAGGACCAAAACTTGGGCCTAATACTCCCATTCAAACCCATTCTTTTATCTTGGATTCATCAGTAAGCCGCACTATTGAACCCTCTCTGCTCGTTTGGTAGGAGTCAGTTACTACTTCATAGTTGGTGGAATTGTATCCAGAATCTTCATATGTCCAATAAAATTTTCAGGTTGAGGCTTTTAATTCAGCTATATGCACTGGAGAGAGATTCAGCACTGCCTATATTGCTGCTATTGTAGCTTTTTTTGAGCTGCTACTTGCTGTTTCCTGGGTCACCATATTAAGGAGTCTTATGGGACCATAGGTTTGATGATCGTTTCATAAGACCATAAGATTATTTTCGGCCTCCAACTCCAAGTTTTCCCATTGAATTTACGTCGCGTACAGCTTGCCGCTATTACGTTTTGTAGACTCTTTTTAATATGACTCTTCTAGGTCAGTTTCTGGCCTATTATGACCCCTAGATATTTAACCTCTTTGGGAAAACTCAGTGTTGTTTCATTTAAATTTGGAGCGTTGATTTCTAGCTTTCGTATTTTTAGAATTCTTCTTTATTATCAATTTCAGAGGTTAGCAATTAAGCATGATAAAAAAGGACCGAAATATATACTGAGACTAATGTTATATGTTAGTCATTCATGGCTATATCATTTGGTATACCACCAGAATTTTACAATTTCCTTGATTCTTGAGTAACTGGTATATGAACTTATTTCAATATGATACCCAGGGAGTCAAATAATACCAGAAAACTTAGAGAGGCGATCCTATATAATATAATAAGGAGACAAGTCTAAAATGTCAATCATAATGGTTTCCTATTATAAATATTTTTGTTGAGTTGGTTCAGAAAAATTTATTTTGTGAATGTTTTGATGAGATGTATATTCATACCTTTCTAAGTTCTAAAGTTGAGTTAATATCCCTCCAAGCTCTACTTAATGACTCTGCCATTGCTGCATATACTTCGGCTCTTGGTCTTTGAGTAGCAATAAGTTGGTCAGCTTGCCTGAGAAGTTCTTCAACTGGACTTTGTTTATTCTAAAATTTAAAAACTGTATTTAGAACAACAAATATTTCTATCAGTTTCTTATTTTTTTTACATCATCATATAATTTTAAACTAGCAATTGTTAAATACATTTTAGAAACACAAGTTCCCATAGGGAGTTTAAATTACCATTGATAATAAAAAAAAGTTACATTAATAAGGGCCAATAAGTATTTTTATAAAAGTGTGGATAGCTTGTTTAAAATTTTCAAATTTCCAAACATTTTGTCCGTATGTATTAAAAAGATCTGGTGTCTGAACAATAAATGTCATCAAATAAAATCTAGTACAATGATATATATATATATATATATATATATATATATATATATATATATACACATTTTACAATTAAAAACTTTATATGATTTTAAAAATTTAAATATTTTAAACAAAGGGAGAAACGTCAAAACACGCTGTGTTTTTTTAACATCCACGTATGAACCTGACCCCAAAAATACAAAAAAACATATATATATATATATATATATATATATATATATATATATATATATATATATATATATATATAAAGGGTGTTTTTTATAGCGGTATAGAACTTTAAGTTGGCAACACTTTTTTTACTGGCGGCCATTTTGTCAGCTGTCAAGTGATTTATGTTTAGTTTGGTTTGGCATTTCAACATGAATAGACTGACGCCTGAACAACGCTTCCAAATTGTGCAAATTTATTTTGAAAATCATGGATCTGTTCGAAATACGTATCACGCACTACGTCCATTTTACGGTCAACATAATCGTCCATCAGAGCAATTAATTCGATTAACTATGGAACGTTTTCGCACCACGTTTACTCTAAATGATAATACGCATCCACAGAGACGTCGTACAGTGCGTACAGAACCAGTCATTGCTGCTGTAGAGCGTAGCGTAGAGAAAGACCTGAATCAGTCTATCCGCCATCGTGCACAGGAATTGGATATGTGTCCATTCACTTTATGGAAGATTTTGTGGAAAGATCTTGGTCTGCGTGCTTACAAAATCCAACTCGTGCAAGAATTGAAGCCACATGATCACCTAGCAAGGCGTAGATTCGGTGAATGGGCCCAAAACAAGATTGCCGTTGATCCCGATTTTCATAAGCGAATTTCGTTTAGCGATGAAGCTTACTTTTGTTTGAATGGATACGTCAATAAACAAAACTGCCGTATTTGGAGTGATGATAATCCTCAAGTGTATGTTGAGACACCGTTACATCCAGAAAAACTGACTGTTTGGTGTGCTTTATGGGCTGGTGGAATCATTGGTCCCTACTTCTTTAAAAACGATGCTGGTCAGAACGTTACAGTCAATGGTGACCGCTATAGAGCCATGATTACTGACTGTTTCGTTCATCAATTGAATAACCATGATGTGCAGGAGCTGTGGTTTCAACAAGACGGCGCAACATGTCACACAGCTCGTGCCACAATTGATTTATTAAAGGAAACGTTTGGTAACCGCATAGTTTCACGTTTCGGACCCGTGAATTGGCCTCCAAGATCGTGCGACTTAACGCCGCTAGACTATTTTCTGTGGGGATATGTGAAGTCGCTAGTCTACGCTGATAAGCCCGAAACGATTGATCACTTGGAGGACAACATTCGCCGCGTTATTGCCGATATACGGCCACAAATGTTGGAAAAAGTCATCGAAAATTGGACCTCCAGATTAGACTACGTCCGAGCCAGCCATGGCGTTCATATGCCAGAAGTCATATTTAAATTATAATGCCAGAAGGTTATCTTTCGAATAAAGTAAATTTCATGTCAATTTAAAAAATTCATCTTTATTTTTTTCCACTTAAAAGTTCTACACCTCTATAAAAAAACACCCTTTATATATATATATATATATATATATATATATATATATATATATATATATATATATATATATGTATATATATATGTATATATATATATATATATATATATATATATATATATATATACATATAGCGTATGAAATTCCTTGCGGAGAGCTCATCTTACGTAGTCAAAATCAACTGTAAGTTAAGCACCAGAAGAGACGAACATATCACACCCGTATGTATATATATATATATATATATATATATATATATATATATATATATATATATATATATATATATACATCCTGGTTTTCTAGTCTAAAGGATTTTTCTTAGGTGTTGGCAGTAGACCCTTTACTTTACGGTCTGTGGTGAAAAAGATTTATATATAAATAAATAATACATATTCTATTCTCTCATGGACACTTTATTACCAAAATATGTTAAATAAATCTTTTATAATGAGGTAATGAGGCTAATTGGAATACTGAATAGTAGAAGATGTAAGTCAAAATAAATTGCTCTGTTGTGGAGGTTTTCCCACTATTAATTATAATCGAACCCATTTTCCTTCCGTTCTAATGCCGATTTACACTCTGGATATTAACTTTTTTACGCTTATTTAACCTGTATACAAATTATTTTATGTTTTGGGTATATAAATTGCCTCTACCTTTATTTAAAAGATTTTAAGTTAATAAAAATTAAACATTTTTATTGAATTTGCTGGTCTGTTAAATATTGTATACTGGATGATTTGAATATCATTAAGATGTGGGTGTTAAAATTGAGTAATTGTGACGATTTTACCAAATAATGAATAATGCTAGGTATCCCCGCACCAATTATATTAATTTTTCTACTGCATATTGATTAAACTTGTGGATATCAATTATTAATATATAATTGTTCGAGATTATGTCATCGATAGTAATTCCATCCGCTTTAGTAGTTTTGGTAGTTAAAATCTATTGTTTGTCACCTACAAACACCGAAAGACATGATTGTTTAAAGTTACGTAATTTTATAGCAGCTATAATGTGCAGAAAAAATTAACTTTGAAAACAGATTTGTATTATACTCGTATATATAAAAGTTGTTTGAACTACAACATTTCTTTTCTTTCCTTATATATGAAAACATATTACTTCAGAAAATATATAGTATTTTAAAATAGAAAGTTTAACTTTTAAACGGATATGAATAATTTGATTTAATGTAGGTTTTAACGGTTCTAAAACTAAATAGACCCTATTTGACAAAACCACCTTCATAACAGCAAAATTATTTTCATAATCATATGTGGGATAAACAATAAGAGATTTGATTACAAAAATATTTAGTTATTTTTTAAGGTAAGCCACATATTTTTTCCATTATAATAAAGCATATTTATATACATGGACGTTATCTGCGCATTAACGGTTTTAACTAGAACCCTTCTATAGTAAATGAATTCTACAAATTGAACATTTTTCATGTAATTCTTTTAGCTATAGAATTTAATTTTATTGAATATAAATATATTCTTTATAAAGAATTAACAGCCAGATTCACTAAGGAGATTTAAGATTTAAACCCGATCTAGTTGCCATGAAATTTAAATCTTATAGTCAGCGAGTTTTGTTTTGCTTATGATATTGTCATAATATATATTACATATGTAAACAAATAAACGCTTATATAGGGATATTAAGGATAAGAATCTTGCGATAAAGCTTTGAAATATGTAAGAGAAATAGTTGTTTCTCGAAAATATATAAAGTTCTGCATTTCTATCGGTTCAGAAGTAACACAAAATGATTTTTTTATTCTTGTATATTTAGGGTTTAAAACTTGCTTAATTTATTGTTGGTTTTGTCAGTTTAAGCGCTCTGCTGTCAATTTAGGACGATTTTAAATTTAAACCACGTTAGTGAATCCGTCTGTAAATGTTCAAACAATATTTATGTAAGTCCACTTTACTGTTGATTTAAGTTTCTTAGCATTGATGAATGTTATATTAAATCAGACAGGTCATCCATTAAAAAATATTTTTCTCTTTTAAAGAACCTATTAGAGGAAGTTCGATAAATATCCTATGTGAGTAATTAATATTTAGGATTTATTTTTGAAAACGAAAGCGCCTATTATAAAGTAAACGGCTAAGCTTATTGTTGTTCTCAACACTGACCCAAAGAGAGCTATCGACAGAAGCAAAGTCATAACGTTACATTTCTTTGCCCATTTTTTTAAGCAGTTATTTTCAAAGAATATATTTTTCTCGCACCCTCAATGTACGGGGTGTCCCATTTTCGACACTTTTAGGGGGTATTGAAATTATTATCAAAGATAGAGTGTTCCGGTTTTGATTTTAGTATCCTACTTTTTAACGAAACGAAAGATTCCGGTGTCCAATTTGTCATGGCTCTCTTAGTTTTTAATCTACAGGGTGAATTTGAAAATCTTCGTTTTTTAGGCACATCTCGTATTTCTCTTATACGTTAGTTTATCAAAAATGTAAAAACTGATTTTTATAGAGTTTTCTACGTAGAGTTCATTGGCGCAGTTAGTTTTTTCCTGAAAGTTTCGTTTTTGAGATATTAAGCAAATTTATGGTTTTTAAGTATAATTTAGGTTTTTCAAATATATGTAATGAGTTTATTTTATTTTGAAGAACAAGGTCAGTATTCGATATTTTCAATAACTTACTTTATTTGTAACAGTAGGCCATGACTAATTAATAAGAAACAAATGGCAAATGTCCAAAAGTTCACAGTTTTGTTAGATTGTTATTATTTATGAAATATACGTAAGTGTCTTTATTTTACTTTTATTTATTTTACATTTACAATGGCCGTTTATGATAATTATGAAAAATATGATAGGTATGTTAGTATGTTTTATACAAAGTCCCCAAGATGCTCCTGAAATACATTTCAATAGGTAATAAATTTAAAGCGGCATCATTAGGATAACTTCTCATATTTGGCGATTATTCATGTTAGGTATTCAGAAAGAAGGCAACCCTTTCCAGACATATTTGCTTATTTAAAAAGAAATTTCGTTGAACACGGATCTTTTATTCAGCCGCTTGCCAAAACATACGTCAAAGAAGACAGGGAGAGAAAAGAAACCAATGTGTTATTTTGCGCAGCAGCAACAACTTCGTCATCCTATAGAAAAATAGAGGAAGAAGTTGGTGTAGTAAAATCTGACACTGAAAGAATTTTGAAAAAGTATAAATATCATCCATATAAATTTAAAATAGTGCAACATTTACACCCCGAAGATGGTGAACACCGAGTAACGTTTTGTCAATGATATTTAGAACAAATCCGTACCAAGGAATCTTTTGGCAGATTTGTCATCTGGTCTGACGAATGTTATTTTTCAAGTGCGGGAATTTTTAATCGTCACAACACGAGGCATTGACCTGCAGAAAATCACCATTTAATCTTTGAAAGGGCAAAAGGCCGCTTCGGGGTGTCTCGTATTTTATTTTGGGCCGACGCAGAATGTATGATAGGGGATCTTACAGTACGTTGATACTTAGAAATCCTTGAGGAAATTATTCCAGAATTCTTCAAAATGTTCCATTGGCTAATTTTAATTTCATTTATATTCAACAAGACGGTGCCTCGAGCCACAACTCTGGGCTGTTCTGGACAATACCTTTCCTCAAAGATGGATACCAATGAGCCAATTAGATTGCCACCACGATCTGCCGATCTTTCCGTTTTGATTGTTTTTTTGTGAGATTTTATGCAAAATCAAGTGAATAGGACAGGGCTTGAATATATAGCGGAACCTCGTGAGGTAATTGGTCTGGCCTCCAAACTCTTCATAATAGACCTATGATTCTTTTAAATGTAATTAGAAGAATAACAAAACTGATCTGATAATGTATTCAAGAAAACGAAAACCATCTTTCAAAAAACTCAGTTGTTTTTAGTTTCAGTGTTTCTTTTTGTTTTTGTTACTTCAGTTTTATGAAATAATGTTGTTCTTGTTTCTTAATTAAATTTCTATATGCTGGTTTTATAATAACAGTGTGGTTTGAAGTAAAAAATGTTAAAATGATTAAGTTTTTACAATTCAAATTATAGAAAAGTTTGTATTTGTTTCTTATAAATTCGTCATGGCCTGTTACAAATAAAGTAAATTATTGTCGTAATATCTCATCGTCGATTTCCGCCTCCAAATTAGTTCAAATACAAGTTTTAAAAATGGTAAAGTATGACGATGGGTGTCGGGGAAAGGTGCCTGCAGACTTATTGACGAATCCACTGCCGGTGTCTGAGGTCGAAATACCTAAACTTTTAGTGGTAAATTTAAGTTTGTAAATCGTAGCAAGGGACCTACGTTTGTAACATTATTGAAAATATCGAATTCCGACCTTGTCTTTCAAAATAAAACAAACACATTATTTATTTTGGAAAAGCCTAAATTATATTTAATCAATATCTAAAACAATATATAGGGTGTCCTATTTAAAAAATCATAAGTGTGGGTAATATCTTACAAACTAAACTTTTTAGAAAAAAAAACTGACCGCGCCTTTGAACTCTACGTAAAAAAAACTATAAAAATTAGTTTTTACCTTTTTGATAAATTAACGCAGAATGGAAATACGAAATGTGTCCAAAAAACGAGGATTTCAAAATCACCTTGTAGATTAAAACTAAGAGAATCAACAAAAAATTTGACACCAGAATCTTTTGTTTCGTTAAAAAGTAGGACACTAAAATGAAAACCGCAACACTACATCTTTGATAATAACTCTAATACCCCCTAAAAGTGTCAAAAATCGGACACTTCGTATTTATTGCTGGTCTAAAAATGAATATTTCTTATTGAGCAAGCTACCATTTTTAATAGTTTGTATATCTGTTATAATAATTGAGTTGATTCTATTTAAGACAATACGTTAATTAGACTAGTAGATGAACAATAAAATGTAAGGTTTTTAGAAAATAACGATTACATTATTATAATAAATTACATCGTAAATAAAAGAAAATCATGTTTATCCCACGCATTGGCATAGTTAGAACCCACCTAAACCTAATTTTAAATGAGTGAAAATACACATTCATTTTACTTTCAGTCATTTACTGAATGCATTTTTACTGTATAGAAAATAACAATGCAGTTGACAGATTATAATAGAAATTTTTATGCGAAGAGTTTTTACAATTGGTTAGTTAAAAGGCGGGTTATATATATTCATGTTTCAAATAATATATATAACGTAAACTTATATTCGTGAAACTTTGTCAAAATGTAAAATATATTAAGAACCCCGGTGAAATCTACTAAAAATTGAAATTTCCTAGTGTGACTGATTATCGATGTGAGTCAAAATCTTTTGTGATTGAAAACTAGTAGAAGAGATTTTCTCAAAAATATATATCTTCAACCCATAAACTTGTGCTGCATTTTAAACCACTTTTGGGAGAATCGTTATGCGTTCATCCCATCGCGTGCTTTGTCATTGAATAGATCTTCAAAAATACAAATAACTGTCTCATATCATATTTTTTGTTTTGTCTTTTCTTTCGCGAAAGATAAATCTTCAAAATGACTTCTTAAATGTCCTCTGCCTATGATTTAATACCGATATATCTTAAAAATATAAAAAAATTTGGTATAACGCTCTTACTAAATATAGACATCGAAAATTTAACAGGAAACTTAAATGTAATAATTGAGGAAATATAAAAAGAAGCTGTAAAGAATTACGATTCGTTTTTTTTTTGTCCGGTTGAGTGGAGACCGTTGAATGGGTTTTCAAAAAGGCAAGGAAATATATATTATAATTGTTTTTTTTAATGGTCTCATTCAAGCTGTCCATTTCCTGATTTCTTTATACTCGAATAACTCATCAAGGTAATCTATTTTTACTAGCTGCTTTAGAAATTCCTCACAATCACACGTTGTCCAGGGCTGGATCCGAGGGGCGAGCGGTGGGGTGCGATGCGTCGTTACCCCCAAAGAGCTTTTAATTTAGAAAAAATAGATTCGACTGCCTACTGCATTAGGAACGTGGATGTCGCCACTAATTTATTTATTAGGTGTTTTTCGTTGATATTTGCTGAAATCCAAACAAAAATAAAAAAAAACCTTTCCACAAAGTTAAGGATCGAATTTACATATTTTAAGAAATTCAAGTACCAGTTTTCTTAAAAAATGACTTTCTAGAAATATCGACATTGAATGGAAGAGAAATCATGGTAGCCTTTTCACAATATTAGAGGAAGAAATAAAAAAAATTTATGTTTGCTAATTTGTTGAACACATTCATGTTTAAAAAAAAATCCAAAGGAATGTCTTTGTTTCTAAAATATCTATTTGTTAAAAAACTCTCTTTATTACCATTCAAAATTTTAATTTCGAAAACTACTAAAACACGTTTTTCTTTATTTTGAGAAGGGCAGTCTTTCATCCTATAATGTATTTGATTTCTTCACTGCCCAAAATCTAAAAATGCTGAAATACATTTTTTTTTTACTTTCAAAAGGAAACCTTAATGCAAATTTTCAGTCCTCTAATTTCTTCGGTTTCTTATATATCCATGTTTTTATTAAAAATATGCATTTCTTTATTTCTAGAGGAGAACTTAAATACCAGTTTTCAAATCTTTAAAGTCCTGGATTTCGCAGATGTCAATGTTTTTACAAAAAAGACGCGCTCGTTCTTTTTTCATCCCCACTCCAAAAAACCTTAATATCGAATAATGCTGAAATTTTCTGAAGTTGTGGAGTAGTCGTTTTTCGGTAACATGCTAGGTGTCAGTTTGAACAATAGCCTAAACTAGAGTTTACATATTATATTAATCAAAAATAAGTTGTCAAGTAGGGACTGTCCACAGGGAGGAGTACTATCGCCTTTGCTGTGGAGCCTTGTGGTGAACAACCTGTTGAGTAAACTGAATGATGCCGGTTTGTATACACAGGCCTATGCTGATGACCTAGTCATTTTGTGTCCTGGTCGCTATGTCTGGGACCTGGAGGGGCCAATAATGCGGATCCTCCGGACCACGTAACGATGGTGTCGCAGGGAGGGGCTCGGAATAAATCCGGACAAGGCCGAGATGGTACTCTTTACAAAAATGAGGAAAATGGGGAGACTTCCCACAATTATATTGATGGGAAAGACTTATTACAACTTAAGGGGACTGTTAAATACCTGGAAGTAATTCTGAACTCACGACTGAGCTGGAATGATCATGATCAGATTGAGGCTCGAACAAGAAACAATATGTGCTTTCTGGGCTTGTAAACGAGCCTCTGGGTGTACATGGGGATTGACACCTAAAGTGCTATTTTGGATATATACTATGGTGATCCACCCCATGATAACGTACGCCGCTATTATATAGTGGCGTAGTACAACAAAGCGAAAACACATTCTTCAATTTGACAAAGTTCAGAGAATGGCTTGTGTGGGCATATTCATAGAGAACGAGGCCCTGAAGAATGTTTATCGCCTCAGTTGTCTGGGATATCTTGGAATTGGAACGGGCGGCTACTCAGGTGTCTGGGAAAGTGCGGTGGAGAGGTTTCCATCACTCCCCATGCGGACAGATTACGCTTTTAAAACCCAACCTCTCCCTGGAGATATTTCGGCCAAGTAGAGGATTGGAAGGGAGAACAAAATCTTCTGAAAAATGGATCCTGGTGGTACATTGATGAATCTCGACAAGACGAAAGAGCTAGAGCCGGAGAATTCGGTAGGATCACAGGAGGCAGAGAGTACTACTCTCTCGAACAATGTACGACAATTTTCACCGCGGAAATTTATGCTATTCTGCAGTGTGCCCATCTCTGTGAGAGGGATATAGATAGGAATAGAGTTATAAATATATGTTCAGATAGTATGGTTGCGATATTGGCACTGAAGTCCAGTGCCATAACTTCGCGAGTGGTGTCTGAGTGCAAGGATGTATTACATGGTATGACAAGGAAAGGCTGCACAGTAAGACTCGTATGGGTTCCGGGTTACTCAGGTATACGCGGGAATGAGGAGGCAGATCGTCTGGCAAAGTTGGGTTCGGCGACTGAACCTTATGGACCCCAACCAATATTACCTGGCCCAATTGCTATTGGCAAAAGGGAATTAAGATCGTTGCTGGAAAGCAAATTTATTGAATCGTGGAGGGGAGCTCCTGGAATAAGGTGTGCTAAGGAACATATAACGGGGCCTAGTGCATGGCGTACCAAGGGGCTTCTCTCCTTGGGAAGGAAAGAGCTACGAATTGTGGTGAGATTGTTGACAGGACATTGTCACTTCAGGGGTCATTTTCATGGAATCGGTGTCGCAGACGACCCGACGTGCAGATGGTGTTTGGAGAAGGATGAAACTGTTGATCATATCCTCAGAGAGTGCCCAGCACTCAACGGACTGAGACAGAGATATTTCGGAGATATAATTTTGTTACCGGAAGCAGTTAGGCAAGTTCAACTAACGAGGCTGCTTGGATTCGCAAGGGCGATTGACCTCGAATAACCTGCAGATATGGTGGAATATAAAGGGCCCGATGGAGGCATAGACATCGATAATCTAGTATCACCCCCATTTTTCATTCATTCATTCGTTCATTCAAGTTGTCATCCTCAATTTTTGTTCTTAGACAGCTTAGTGGGTCTCTTCACATTTCATGCGGTGTTCACCTTTCGGGTTGCTCTTCTGGTGAGATTCAGATTTTATACTGCAGAAGAAGGCTATTCGACCTATTACTGGTATCGGCTATAGGAATCACTGTAGGTCACACTTTATAAAATTGCTAATACTAACGCTGCCGAGTCGACTTATCTTCTATTAGTTGTTGGAAATACATAAAAACCATGAAAAATGCCATCAAAATTTCTATTTTCACTCTTATAGCACTAGATTATCTAAGTTTTAAATGTAAACCAAAGGGGTTTTTTGTTGGAGCATGCATTCTATTCGGTGGCTAAGTATGTGGAGATTTCTTCTGTAAGGTATGGTTAGCAAGGTTGTTTTTTAATTTGTAATTTGATATCTAATAATAATTTTTTTTACACTTTTTTTTATGTAAATGTAACATATTATAATTGTATATTTTATACAAAATATAATAAAATTAATTTATCTATCTATTTATTTATCTATCTATCTCTGTGTTCATTTATTTTTAGTGGAGGGCTTAAATAATAACACAGACCAACAAAATTTGACTGATTTTTTATGACAGAAACTTTAGCATATTTTTCGAAGGATTTTGGTGCACTGAATCCGAATGTTGCTTCAAAATTCCTCCATCACGTAAGGTTTTTAAGATATCCTAGCCTAAAATGACAAAAAACACGGTTTTCGGCATATTTGAGGTTATGTAAAAAAAATATTTTTTCACAAAACTAGTAGGAGGACCTGAAAGTATGGCTATTTTTCTTTAAAATCAATTTTGAAATGTCCAGTTTTGATAGAAAAAAGTATCTTGTGATTTTACATATGCCGAAAAACAGTGCTTTTTGCACGTTTATGTAAGGATATTTCAAAAGTCTGACGTGATGGAGTAATTCTGAAGCCAGATTGCGATTTAGTGCACCAAAATCCTTTGGAAAAGTATACTAGAGTTTCTGTCGCTTAAACTTTTTTGGCCTGTGTCATTTTTATTACTCTTGTATCTTCAGTTTCAAAGATATTGATTTTGATGTAAAAAATTCACTTGCCTTTTCGTTTCTTTAGAGATGGAGATTCTACAATTCCGTTCGTAGTGTGGGTTTGTGTTATTAAAGCAACGAGTCCATCAAATTTCATGTTTCTAGGTTTAGTCGTTTAAGCTAAGCGATAATAAAGCAATCAGTCAGTCAATCATGTTTTCTTCTGTTATGTAAGTGGATTGTGATTTATTGTAGAGTACACACGTAATATACATCGGCGTAGCGTGATGTATCTCATCACTATATGAGGATTTTAAAGTAAAAATATTGATGGAAATAGTTTCAGTGTAGTTATGAACCCACTGATATCTGCAGAAAAATCAAATCAATGGTTCTTAAAGACCGTCAATTGGATGTGTTTATTATCGTGGAAGCAAGAAATAAAATTAAAACAAGCGTTTTGAAAATTGGAGTGCTGAAAGGTTGCTGATTTTCAAAAAACATTCTTGGCAATTTCTCAAGATCATTTGGAAACTTTGAGTGCAGGCTCTCGCTTTTTTTTATCAAATACTTACAGACTCTAAGCCATAAGTACATATTGGTATCGAAGAACAAAATTAAACTATGCAATGGGTACATCAGGATTCTTCGGTTCCAAAAAAGGTCACCACGCCTTTTTTGCTGGTAGGCTAAGGTACACTGATATATTAACAAAATTATTTTCAGCGATTGAACAGAAACGTCTGGGTATATGTCACAAGAATCTCTTCTTTCTTCATGACAATACTTGAATTTATTAAGCCAACAAGTTTTACCCATCCTCCACGAATGTAACTTATTTTACTTTTTTTTCACAAATTTCAACAAGCATCTCAAAGACTACCATTTGGCGGACTCTAACCAGTTATAAGAGGGAGAAATCTTTTTTTTTTGATAAAATATAGTCTGGAAAAGACAGTTGGCGTAAGAGCGTTTGAGTTTAGGGAGATTATGTTAAAAAAATAAATTATCAAAAATGTTTTTTGTTTCATTGACAGAGAGAACACCTTTTTGTGTGCCCCTCGTGTCAAACTTATTTTTCGGGAACAGATATTTAGGTTTATTTTTATGTCGACCTAGTTTATACCACACAAATGTAAATTCCAAATAATACAACTGAAAGAAAAAAATATATTTATTTAATTTTTTTTCATAATTCCTTCCAAGTGTCAGAAAATAAAAATTATATGTTGCTTTGCAATTAGCCTTTACTAAACTTCTACAGAACAAACATAATTTATCTGTTTAGAATTAAATAGTATAGCTTTCTGATATCCATAATCTTAACACCTTTCTTAATATTAGATACTTTGTTTTTCTGTTACAATAATCAGGTTACAAGTCCCATAACATGTCTTTTATAAAATACAGAATAATTGAAATGTTCCATTTTTTAAATTCATATATGTCTGATATTATATTGCCACTGTTAAAATGCTACATCCTAACATCAGACTGGCAGATTATTGGTATTATTCTACTGCTAGCGGCAATAGAGAAGATGATGTCTGTCTAAGCTGACTATACGTATCAAAAAATCTCACACATTGCTATGTCTTACCCACACGAACAGATATGTTTATTAATTTGAAAATGTTTTTATGTTTCAAATTCCTGGAAATATTGGAATAAAAAACAATTATATAAAATTAAAGGAAGAGAAGCATACTATTGCTTAGCTAAATTTTGTTAGATTTTTTTATTTTTCAAGAAAACTTGCATCAGACTCCTATCTTGACTAGATTAAACGCCTCGATTTATATCTAAGTAACAAGATCATCGTAAAAAAATATTAGGTAGTGGATTTTTGGAGTATTGTTTTTTTATTTATTTTCATGCATTTATTCGGGAAGTGAGTGGAGTAATTAATCCAAAAATATATACCATAATACTTAAAATAATAAATATACCAAACAATTGAAATGCATATAACGTAATTAAAAAATGTTGGGTGAACAAGTAACCCTTTCTCCTAATAAAAAAAATTGTTTGGTAACAAATTCAGTACATTTATTGATGGCCGCATTATTATTATAAATATCGTAGTAAAAACGTTAATTAGTATTTTTATTTTGATACAGTCAGTCTTATTTCTAAATAGGTGACATTATTTTTTGGACAGTAGTTGTAAATATTATCCACAACAAGATAGTTTATGAAATGAATTGTCGAAAATGAGTTTATTAAATCATTTAATTAAGTAATGGCGGAAAATACTATACTTTTTGATAGCTGAAAAATTGGGATTCGCTTATTTTAAATGCAACATAAAATTCAATTAAAATGGATTTTAAACTCTATACCTACCAATTTAAAATATCGAAATATTAAAATCTATTTTTATTTTTATATTTTAAAAATACGTTATGGAAAATGTTTACTTAATCCGTCAAACAATTGCTGGTATCTTTTATTATACACCTAGTTTGCAATAAAAAATTAATTTATTGCTGTAGTTTATGGTGCCATTACTGAGAGAATAACATGTTGCATATATATTTTATTTCTATTGTCAGTCTGGTGTATTTCATTTAGAAATGAAAAAAAATATTGTCGGTTTATTCAGTGATAGAAAATAGTGATTTCAAGATTGCATTGATGGTGATTTCTTGTTTAAAATATATATTTATAATAATTTCTTAGGGCATATATATTTATAATAATTTCTTAGGGCATAATTTCATTCAATAACCAGCAAAAACCTTAGAGTAGGAGCTTTATTCAGTATAGGCAATAATTAAACTATAATATGTTTTTATAACATGACATTAAAGATTGTGTTGTTTGGTATTTAATTGCGAAATATGTGTTCTTTGGGGAGAGCTGACCTTACAAAAGCCAATAATAAAACATTAATTAACGTTATTACTGCATCCGACAGCATTTGTTCGAGTTGTTCTGATCATAAAAAATCACAAAAGTTAGGACTAAATTAAAATATCGAGATTTAGCTTTTTAATATACTCTTTTTAAGTCATTTTTAAAAAGAAAATAGTTTTAATTGTACTGAAACAGAAATTCCCTTGAGAGCGGCTATTGGTGAGTTAAAAACTTACAAGTAAATTTTTTTTAAATTAATAACGCACCTTAAGAAACTCTTGTTGTTTAATATGCACTTGTCATTGTAACTAAAGAAAATAATATTTATAAAAATTTTTACCTTTCAAATATTTTAATTTATCAACTAAATGTCATTATTACATTAAATTAATGTTTTTATTATACATATATACATATATATATATATATATATATATATATATATATATATATATATATATATATATATATATATATATATATATATATATAAACGTTCCAGTGTTAAAAATAAGTATTCTCACGTACCTACTGATATTTATTGATTTATTACATTTGCGCATAACTAAAAGGGCTTTTGACCTAAGTCCTTCCATCCAAGTACTTTCAATTTTACTAAAAACTATATAGGATTAAAGGATTAAAGGTTCAATTTCTTTTAAATTTTCGTTTGTATAAATTAAAATGCGGGAGTTTCAGTGTTATGTAAAACAAAAATTTTTTAACGGCTACGTACTATGTATATTTATAGTTCAACTACGAATGTTATTTCAGTTCAAATAAACACACACACTTATGTTTCATTATCGCAAATGTGCAGTATTTATGTTATAGAAGACTAAAATAGAAAAATGGTTTTGAAATTCGTTGCAGACTATATATACAAAGTTTTAAAGGAGATTCGTGAATAAAAATGTATTTTTTTTTTAGACTTTTATTACTGGTTTTTGATGTTTTTCTAGTTTATTTCTCTAACAATTTTTTTATTAACTGATTTCAAAGAGATAATATTGAACCTTATACAAACTTAAAATTCGCCTAGAAACTAAATAATTTGGTCTTCAATTGGCAGTAGAAATGTATGTTAGTATTTGTAGTAACTTTTGTACATGAATCAGATTAATTAATATCACAAGCATTACACGAAATTTCTAAGTTATGTTGCTGTTAAGTCGATAGAGATCGTACTCAAGAATGCAGTTTCTGACTGTATGATAACCTCGTATGAATGAACCACATTCGCTAGTGGCGTACGTAACATGAACTTCTCTAGAAAAATTAGTTTTATTCACCCAATCAGAGAAAAATCGGCATCGTCACTCTTATCCGTGGTAGAGGGCCGAAATTTTCTTCTGGGCGATAACAATTATTGCTCCGGATGCACACCATAAAATCTTGTGTGAGCAATTGTTTCCCTAGCTTGATTGTGAAGAATTTTTGCCTACGTGTACACATTTATTTTTAAATCTCCAATTCACAACTAAAATTTACTGAATAAAATTACCCACCTAAACTTACTTATATTAAAATTTTGTACTAAATATAAATAGTCCATCCGAGTTACTTAAAATGCTCAAAACGCTACAATACTGAATTAATAAGAAACACTGGTTATATTCCCTATTTTTTGTTGCAAAAGAGTAATTCTTGAAAATTTACAGTTAGCCAGAAATGGGGTGTTAGGAAGTATTAATCATTCACGGTGTTTGGGAAAAGGAGTACCCAAATTACGATTTCTTGTTTGAATTATGTGCATTAATGATTTGATCGCATACCGCCTGAGACGAAGCCTGTTAACATGTCGGTAATAATTGTAATAATACGAATTAAAATATAGTTAGTATACGTTCATTTGGAGAAAATTTGGTTCTCAGTGTTGAAAAAATTATTCAAGTTTCTTTAGTAGTTCCTCGAACAGACAAACAAATATTGTACTTACTAGTACATGGTTATCAGATACATATTTTAAACTTGAATAATTAAGCTAAATAAAACTTACTTGTAGTTGACGTAAGACTTCATTATGTGCACTTTGTAATTCCAGAGCTTCGGCGAGTGTGTTTCCCAAAGTAGTAAGTTCTGGAGTTATTTCTAAAATTTTGAGGTGAATCCAGTCTCCACACTGAAACAAAACAAAATAGAAATAAGAAAAAATTTAAAATAATAGTTGTGAGGAGATATTTAATATTAATATAATTGAATAATTAAAATAAAGGGCAAAAACAAAACATTTCAACTTTTTACTCTTAAGGACATTTAATATTAATAAACTTCTCTTTATGGGCTCGGTTATGATTACATTTAACTAGTGAAATTTGTGCTAAAGAGATTTCCATTGAGAACTACTCGATTTTTAGAGCTGACAGTGAGAATAGACATACTAGAGGGCAACGGTATAGTTTAAGGGTAATGTTACGGTGATGAAGAGCCAGAGACTGCAAGCAAAATACATACTGGTCCTTGTCGACCAAGATTCGGATTTTAACTGGGGATTTAAATATTGGGTTGGAGAATGTAGTTATAGAGTATACTCGACCTTGTGCAAATGGTGGGAGTTTAATACATCTGATAATTACTAAGCATTTTGAACAGAGCATGGGTCAAGTCTTAAAATCCCGCAGAATCACAGATCATTATATAATTTACTTTTACATATAGGCTGCAATCTTGCAAGAAGCAGAGGTAGGAAGATTAATTATAGTACTATAAGTGATAAATTATTCCTAATGAACTGGAACTATAAAATATTTTATATTAACCTCAAATACTAGTACTTTTATTCAACTTTGATGAACATTTTTAATAATGTTGCACCAAAAAGAGCTATTAAAATATATCCAAAATATAAGTAATGGCGGAATGCTAGAGTTAAGGCTGCTACGAATGCTATAGGTGTTAGTTACAAGTGGAATGTCAATTCTGGAACATCTAAAGATGTGGAAGATTAAAAGCAAAAAAGAAATATTGCGGAGAAAGTTATTCGTCAGGAAAAAAAGAATATTATAAAAACAGAATAACCATAAATAAAAACTTTGCTTCCCACTAAGGGTAAAATTAACAGTTATTTGCTACTGGAAATTGATGAGGAAATAATTTCACATCCAAATGATATGGCAACTTCATTGAATTGCTGCTATGTTACCAGTATTAGAGCAATAGTCAGAAACATAGATAAATCTGTACCAGATTTTCCAATTCTACCTAGACATGAGGACGTGTTTTTGGAAAACTTTAAACTTGGTACTGTTGAGGAACTTCAGAAGATTGTTTTTGATCTACCAAATAAAAATGGATCAGATGATAGAAATGTTGTGTTTTTAAAGAGCTGCTTTGATAATATATGTTTACCTCTTTTTAATTTATTAAATGCCTCATTTTTAGCATGTAAAGTTTTCAATGGATTGAAAATATCGACTATTTACCGGTTTCTAAGTAAATAATTCTCCCAGGGTTGTTGATTTGCGACCTGTTATCATGCTTAGTTCTATTGAAAAAATTACGGAAAAAGTAATGATGAAATACCTGTTAGAATTCATAGAAGCCAAAAAAATTATGAATAGTATGCCATCTGGTTTTCGGGGTAAGCATAGCTGTGAAACTGCAGTGTCGTATATTCTGAATAACTAGAAAAAATAGAAAAATTATTTTCGATCAAAATCTTATTAGAGGGGATTGTGTTCTTCGATTTGAGGAGGGTCTTTGAGACTTTGGATAGAGAAAGACTACTTAGAAATTAGAAAGTGTCGGTTTAAGGAGTGCAGTGTTGGAATTTATGAATAATTACTTAATTAATAGAAAACAAAGATTGAAATTGTGTGTGACGAGATTTAAAACAGCATGGATGTTCCTCAGGGTAGTGTGTTAGGTCTATTGTTATTTCTTTTATATATTGTCGATATAGTGAATACATCTGGTGACTGTTGTTTAAATTTTTTTGCAGATGATGTTCTTTTATATTTTGCATGTTCTGATGGTACTCAATTGTGCTCTTGTAATCAATTAAAAATAAATGTGTAAAACGATACAGAACTTTTCATCGTGGAGCTCCTATTATTAAAGTAGGCAATGAAACAATTAAAATGGTGAAAAAGTTTTTAGGAGTAATTATATACAGATAACTTAAATTTAAATAACCTGTGAATAACCAAATAAAAATATTCTCTTATAAAATTAACTATATTTACAGATTTTCTAATTTTTTGACAAGGTGGATTAAAATAATCCTGTTTAACATTTTGGTGTTGCCGCATTTTGTTTATTTCTCCACAATTTTGTTCCTGTTTCAGAAATTATAAAATCGAGCCATGAGAGTTATAATCACAAGAAAAACATCAATTAACTACATGTTGAGGGAAATGCGGGGATTGTTAGTGAAGGAATTCTTTCACTATCAAATATTGATCTTTATTTTTAAAATCAGATCGGGCAGTTTTCCAACATATTTGCACGAATATATTAATTATAATGGAAATAAGTATACATGCTGATGGTACTAGATCGAGGAACGACTTTCGTATTCCTCTAGTATTAAAGAGACAAACACAAACCTCTGTATTCTCTATATTCTATATTGAATTTTTAAAATCTCTAAATAAGTTTAAAGAGTGTCCGCAGCAGTATTTTTTTAATAGGGTCTGTCCTTGAGGGATCTCTACTTTCTTTCTTTGGTTTTTGGATTTGTGTCAGTTGATTTTGAGATGCTATGTTTAATTATTGTTAGTAATTTTAAAATATGAATTAAGTTTTTAAGATTTGTGTGTAATTATATTAGACTAAATAAAGTATTTATATATTTGAAAGACTTTCTGTTTTTACTTTGCGTATGATATTGTTATAACAACACTAAATATGTCAACAATTCAACCATTGTATAGAAGAATTAAGGAGAAAAACCTAAAGGTATAGGTATAGTATATAGCAAAATTAATAGTTGTATTTCGAAAATAAAACTAAGTTTTTCATTTTAGCTAATTTGGTAATAATAGAAAACAGTTTTTAAATTTTTGCGTTTTTAGATTCAAAACTTTCCTGACTTATAATCTTGTCAATTTATACCTATTATTGCCAGATCAATTTTAAATCATAAATCATACTCCATAGAGAATTATTTTTGATGACCCTAGGTCATAACTTAGTCAATTTATGTGACCAAAATTGCCTTAATCTAGCATTTTTAATTTTTTTTTTCTGTTTATGTGACTACAAATTATAAGGACAGGCTGATATTTAGACTTTTTTATTTTGTCAAACTCACGGTAAAAATTTCTAATATAATTAAAAAAAAAATTGAATCGACTTCTACAAAAGCACTAAAAAGCGAAAAATATCAATATAAATTTTTATATTGAATTGAAATTGTTGAACTCGGTGTCAAACTAATACCTGACAAAACGTGATTCACATAAAAAGATTGAGAAATACTTTATTTGTAATGGCTTCTTTACCGCAACCTGCATGTATCTCGTAGAAGTAGTTCTTTGTATCATTTAGTAATAATTGGACGCCGTTTTCGTTTTTTAGTGCTTTTTTAAAAGAAAGTTCAATTTTTTTTTAAATTTTATTTTTCGATTTTAAGCTTTGAATTGCGTTTCTAAGGTTCCAAAAAACTAAACATTTTCTCCATAGTTGTAGACTATACTAAATTAAACAACGATTAATATCTTGATTTTGAAAATTCCCAAAATACCAGTTTTGAATGAAATTGTACCAAAGAAATATTTAGTCTCCTATTTTAAATCTGTTATCTTGAATTTTATGAAACTAATTTTAGATACGCAACCTAGACTCGCAAAATTCCCCAATATCCATATTGAAAGAACTTTAGGTATATAAATTTTTTAGGCCGACATATTTTATGCTGCATATTGAGTTTGAATAAATTAACTTAAGATCCGTAATGTACGCCCCAAGAACCTGCTAATATCAATCTGGACAAAATCGAAAAACGTAAAACTTTTAGTTTCCCATATTGTATCTGACGTACTCAATTGTAAATAATTAAGTTTAGACTCTTAACGTATGATTCAGAAAACATCCTAGTACTAATTTTGCAAGAATGTAAATAACCCACCGTAATGGATCCATTATATCGAATTTAAAAAAATAATTTTAAACTCTTAATCTAGTTTTAATCTCCACCCTTGACCCCCCCCCCCTTCAGTACCAATTTTGGACGTAATCTGGAAATATAGCATTTTAGACCCCTATATTGAAGGAACCACGCAGCAACAAATTTTGAACAAAATCGAGAGATGTGAAATTTTTGGTCCGCCATACAGATTGGGCCATGTCAAAAATCCCCTTATATTAATTTTGGACACATTCGAGAGATGTAAATTTTTAGTCAGCCTTATTAGATCCGTTATATCAATTTTGGACAAAATCGAAAGATCTGCCATATATGATCCACTATATTTTTTCCAAAAATAATTTTAAATTCGTAATTAACACCTTCAAAAGAACTCCTTTGAACAAAATCGGGAGATGTGATATTTTTAGCCCGCCTAAGTAAATTTTTTGACAAACCCCTTATACTAATTTTGGACAAAATAAAGAGATTTAGTATTTTTAGTCCACCATATTGAATTTTTTAAAAAATATTGTTAGATTCGTTATAAACGACATCGAAAACTCCCCCATACCGATTTTGAAGAAAATACGACAATATTAATTTTTTGTTCGCCATATTATCAGTGCCATCTTGAATTTTTGTTAACCAATTTAGGTCGAAATAATATGGAACCATCGCAGCACCTTTCTAAACATAACACAAAAAAATGTATCCAAATCGGTGCCGCCGTTCCGGAGCAATCGGCGTACACTTATACAAAAAACATACATACAAATCGGTTAAAAAGCGGCATCTTTTGAAATCCAACGAGTTTATTTAAGATGAGATTGAACTATATCAGGTAATATAAGAAGCGTATTTATAATAATTTCGGGGTGTGCAAATAATATGTTGGCTTTTTTATGGGAGGTCCGCGAAGAAAATTTTTCGCTTCCTAATCCACATAAAGATTCCAATATGCTGTAAACCTACTTAAAACTACAGAATATTATTAACAATGCTTTACAATAAACCCTATTATAGTTACTTCATTTATGTCAGATATCTCGAATCCGAAGCCATAGAATTTGGGCAACGATAATAAAATTAAATGTTATTTCAAAATTTTATGTTAACTAAGTTAAGAAAGAATATACCTATGTTCATATACAAGGAAAAAAAACATGAGAATTTTAATTTCCGCCAAGCGTAGTACGTAATTACCAAATAATATTTCTTTGCTAGAAATCCCTGAAATTACAGTTACCTTTTTAAATAAGTATGCTTTGTGGTTTAAAGTAAGAATATGTTAGTGAATTCAGGGGTTAATGGATAACTATTTTATAACTGTAACTATAAATATTGTACGATAAAACTTATATAAAGCACTTACTTAAATTAAAAATTAATTACAAAATCGTTGTTATTTCTAGAGCAATTAATCCTGAACGTCTTTTTCTTAAAAAAATGTAACATAACAACGTAAAAAAAAATGAAAAAAATATATTTTCCTCCAATTATGAATTAAGCAAAATTTTTAAGAAACTCACAAGTTGTCAAATACCAATACTCTTAACCTTAACTTTGAAAATTATTTTATTATTTTTCTTTTTCACATTAATTTTACCTTATTAATTTGCCTTAAATGGGTAAATATAAAACCCGTATTTTTTTTTTATTGTTTGACATTTTAAAAGTTAAAAGAATACCTTTTACAACTAGCAATTTAAAAAGAACTATTTAGTCAGGAAGTACTTCTTTGCACAAACAATAATTAAGTTTTACCCTGTATATTATCCCATATAAATCGCACCTATTGTTTCTATTCTTTAATTAAATTACACACGCCTCCTTAAATCATTATATTATTTCACTTCTTAGATTATGTTTTAATTCTGAAAGGAAATGGAATTAATTAATTTCTACTCCCAAAAAACACATTTATAAAAATAGAAAGTAATAAGAAAGGTGTTGGATCCTGCTTCGTAAGCTCCTACGAGACCTTATAAATAGGTATTTAATATTCCAATATGCCAGAGGTGTTCGTGTTATATCTAAATGGAATAATAATTTTTTGTAGAAGCGTTTAAGAATATTATTTATAATGAAGCGGCGCCTTCAATTCTTGTAGATCTAAAATGAATAAAACATTCAATAAATTGCTTAAAAGCAAGATTATTACAATTCTTTACTAGATATTAAGTAACCACTACGAATGTTAGCTGCTAGTGACGATAAAGATATGTGTATAATAGATTACTTATATTTTTTACACTGGATCGGTGTTTCTCAACCTTTCAGTAACTGGGATCTAAATTTCCATTCTATTTTGATCCCCCCCCCCATAAAACGTTTTTTTCCTTTTGGTTTCAACTAAATTAATTTAATTAATCTTTTTTTGTCTTGATATATTATCACACGTTCAATATTTTCTTCGAAGTAGTAAAATTACGCCTCCTCTTTTGTTACACTGCGCTGACTCAAGGGGATTCGCCCTACCGCTTGAGAACCGTTACATTAGATAATTATATTATTCCTAATTATTTTGATTTGAACTACGTGATATAAATGAACTAAATGTAATTGGTATATGATTTAAAATATAAAGTTGAGTAATGAGAAGTTCATGATAAGCAGACTTAATTAACTGTAGAAATTAGAAAATATTACTTCTACGTTAGTTAAAGCTTTTCCGAAAAAGAAAGTTTTAGAATTTAAAGAGAGCTGTTGAGTTGTCGCGTAAGGAAATTTATTAGGTTTCAAAAGCCTTGATGGCACTACAAAAAGAAAAATATTTTATATTTTCAAGGCATTCAATATTTTGAAATTTTTGTAATAGCTTAAAATGAATAAAAATGGTCTAGTAGAGAGAACCTAAACTTAAAAGTTATTTCGAAAGTAAGGATGTAATTAATCTCGTTATAACAATTTAAATATATGGAAGTTGCTTAACTTAACAGCTTTTGTCAGATATATACAGGTGTTTGCAAGATCTAAAATTACCTTTTCTGGCATGTATGTGATATGTGAGTCATTTAATTCATGCTAGTTAGAAGGGATAGTTAAGTGTCAATTCTAAATTCAGATTTCTACTATTATTGCTTAATCAGCAAAAAGCATAATATTTTAGAAAACATATTTAAATAATGAAGAATTTAGTGGTACTAGAGACGTACCGTACGTACCTTCGCGTCTCTGATTTTCATATTACATGACTACTATTTGCACATTTTACTCCAATAATATTATTGTTACGTTACAAAGTAGACAAAATTAGTATTTTGTCTTAACACTTTTCTATAAACACATCGACTATGATGTAACGTTTCTAATATTATTAAATCTTTTATTTAACAATGATTTCTAGGTCAAATTTATCATCATTGAAAATTACAAAAAATGGCGTTAATGAAAACAAATATATGACAACCGCAAATAATTTGCCAATTAAATAAAATGATATAAGATTTGATAAGAGTGCCAATAACAGTTGTCTTGAAATTAGCTGTGCCATGAATTCTTACAAGATTTTTTTTAAAACAATAAAAGCAAAGCAAATTAGCATAATAATACTAAGTACATAGTAAAAGCTTTACGAGATAAAAACCTATATAAATAAAATTAAAAGTTTTAGTGAAACAAAATTAATGCTAAACATTCTACAAATAAAGGGTATTTATTAACTTTAAAATGAAATGTAGTTGGCAATAGAATATTTAGTAACGAAAACTACTGCTTCTTCGGTATTCCAAGTAAAGTTTAAATATTTTCTTGAGGAATTGAACTCAAATTATATTGTGCTGCAAATCAAAGCTTTTCAACGTACTTGGACCTGGATTTTTTAGCTGATGCCACATGTGGCCGCTGCATGTAGTCGAGCATTATTTATTTACTCTAAAACATATACTATAGAATAACAAATTCTAAATAGTATAGTAGATAAAACTAAGATATAACGATATGGTAAACAAAATGTAGGTACAAACAAATTAAAAGATAAAATTATGAACAACAAAATTAAAAAAAAAAATTTAAAATTATAATCTTTTTTATTTTTGATGGCGAGTTAAAAATGGGGACTGGCCGTTAGTTGGTGCATTTAGAAGAATCATACATTTATTTCGATTATTGAGTATTTGAAATAAAAGACGAAAACATATGTTCCTTTCTTCCCTGGCTGCAGACTTTTAACCCCACGCAACATCAGTCTCGTCTCATCAGCTAGACCGTGTGATAAATACCAATCTCTCGTTTCCAAAATGGAGTTACGGGACAAATCATACCTATGTAGGATAATTCCGATATTAAAGTAGCTTCCGTTAGTTTGACGCGTGTTTCCCAACTATTATCTTGTCAAATTATTATGCCGCCCACTCCAAAAGTAACATTCTAAAATTAGTCCATGTATTTTTTATAATTCAAATTTAGTCCCATCTGTCACAAAATATTTTTCTAATTCTCGAGATTCCACTGAACTTGCGTTCTGATAGATCCAAATAGGCAAGTTATGCGATTTTGGAAAAATTAGGAATTTTGACGGACAGTTCTGGCTTTAAATTTGCTTATCTGACTTTTTCAAAGTTTATTTTCTCTTGTATGTGGTTATCGAAGAAGGCAATATATAGGATGATGAGAGATGAAGTCATAAAACGAAGACCCAATCTCTTATCCAGAACTTTATGAAAAACTTCAATCCAAAGTTGAGTCGCGAAAATGAATGGAGAAAAAACACCATTGGAAAACTTAACAAGAATTCCGTCAAATGACAAACAGGTGATTCCAAAGCAACGAAGGAAGCTGGAATAGGAGTGTATGGACCCAGAACTAAGCACCATGCAACTTAAGTAAGTCATGAAGGATCTTCCAGGAGAAAATACATGCCATCAGGAAATGTATTCAATTCAGCAAAGAGAAAAATTATCACGGACAGGAGATTATAGTCAAGCAGCAATCAGTGCACTGAGTCTCAAGTATTCAGCTCTAGAAAGAACTAAGCGAATTAGGTATGAATAATAAGGTTACCCTCCTGTGAGTACCGAGATACACTGAGGTAGAGGGGAATGAAATAGTCGACAAGCTCGCAGGAAAACGGGCTGAAACACCATTTCGGGAAACCGAACCTCTCTCTATGGAATGAGTAGCAGTGTAATACTGGAAGAACTAAAAGAGGGAGATTCAGTTACTGAAAGGATCTGTAAGGACGACAAGCGAAGATACTTTTTGGGAGCTACGACCAAAGAGAGATTCAAGAAATGCATGAGCCTAAGCAAAAACTAGCTTAGAGTTAAAACAGGAATGCTGACCGGGCATTGTCACCTGAAGGGACACCGCAAGAAACTCGGCTTGTTAGAAGAGAACAGTGCAGATTCTGTGAGGAAGAAGAAAAGATTTCCATTCACACTCTTTTAGAGTGCAGCGCTCTACACAACCCTAGAATGCGGTTCTTGGGAGCACACCAAAAAAAATACCCAATTTAAAGCCTTCCAACATTATAAGGTTTCTAAGAGCAGTCCAGTCCAGGTCCTCCAGTCCCATTTGGGACTGGAGGACCTGCTTTAGTCGGCAACGTGTTCTTAATAACTTGATAGCAGAAGGGGAACACAATAATCTATAAAGTCGCAGTGTACTGATCCCCACTTTTCCACCCATATACATGTAGTAATACAGAAAAATATAAAAAACAGTTACCAATAATCATGGAACACCTTGTGTGCCCTTAATCTGATCGACATACAGTCTCATGATACGTTTTTTAATTGTTCAATACTGTAAATTGCTCTTGAGGCGTTGTTATATAGAACCACTATTTGTGTCACTTTAGCTTCACTTTATTATCTAACTGGTGGCATACCTTTGTTTTAAATACAGGAAAAAGTTGACGCGAATCACTGTAACTCATTTATTTTATCACCAATAATTATAAATTTTAATTATGTAACGAATTCTTTACGATAAAACATGCGAGAAGCAATTAACGGAAAATGAAATAAACGCAAACATTTTTAAAACAAGTGAATATATCCACTTATTAGATGAATAGCATCAGCACATGTGTATGAATTGAAAATTATTTTCCAACAAGAGTAACAACAAAAAATATGGGATAATTTTGTTTATTGGTTCTGACTCGTGATTTTATTAACCGACAGTAAACCTAAAATTGCAGTGGGTAATTAACTAGTGAACTAAAAATAAGTTATGATGCTTTAGTGCAGAATTTTTTATTACAGGTGATGATTGTCCACGTAGGTGTTCAATTTGAAAAATAAACATAACATATTTGTTATTACTGTCTACTGAATAGAAGTTTATATACGGCAGCTTATAACCAATAAAAAAGATTTACGAAACTAACTAATCTGAAAATCGGATGAGTACAGTTATTTGAATTTCACATATTATTTTCTTGTTACAAATGTAAATTTTGTATTAGTTTTGTACTCAAGAAGTCAAGAGTAGGAGCGACTTCATGGATTTACTTTAATACACATTATTTGAGCACACATATTATTGTTAGGAATGGCACAACATATTTTATAACATGGCAAAAGCACAAAATCAAAATTCGGGTGGTGTCTGTAGTTTTTATTTCTCACATTGTCAGCAAGTGTGGAATTGCTTTTCAAATAAATAAATACGGAAACCTTATTTTTAAATAATTTTTATCTATATTTCGAATAAAAAATAACAAAACATATATTTCAACTTTGCATCTTATATAGCATATTATCTTGGTATTTTGTGAATCTGAGTAAGTCTACGTAGGTATTACTTTAGTAGGATGAGTCACGTTAGCCGCAGGAAGGAACTCACGTGGGGCATGCTATTTTTACTGGTCAAGTGAGTGCATTTTGACGACGTCAGGGTTAATAACTTATTTTAAGAAATTTCAAAGTCCTCTAAGTGATAATTTGATAAACAGTTTTAACCGTTTCCGTTCATTTGTTACCTATTAAAAAAATAGTTATTTTGAAGCAGATGAACTGACCTCTTTAATTAACAGAGGGACTAACTCTTAGGCATTGATCTATGACTTATTGAAAAAAATGACTTTTTGCTGCCACACTTTAATGAGTTTGTAATATGTTGTGCCCTAGTACCTTTGAACTAAGAGTTGGTACAGGAGTATATGGAGAACAGATTCAAAATTTAAGTGCATGTCAAAAACACAATAACAATGATTTTGAACAAGTCTCAAAATTCTGAATAATTGCAGGAGGTGCTTTTACAAAAAAAAACATTGTAAATTCTACACCTTAAAAAAGAATTGAATTAAATTTAAGGTAAATGTGCTGGAAGCAAATTTCATAAACGTTTCTTAAATGCATTTAATGTAATGCATTAAATTTAAAAATTTGTACGTTAATCTAAATTAATTTTTTCCATTAAATTTAATGCAATCATACACTAACTTTAAAGTTTGATCATTACTTTTTAAGGTGACTATGTACATTTAATATACAGCCAGTGCTGATTGAACTTGAGATTATATATTTAATACATCAACATTAATATGAGTTCAAAAAATTCTGACACTACCAAGAAAAGGTGAACATTTTTCCCATAGGTAGTGTCCGCCATCTAAAACAGTTTCAAACTCACTGGTTCCCGTCAGTACGGGGCAGACGTGTACACCTTACTATAAGAAAATTGAGTCCTTTAAGCAACTTATCCTAAACAAGAAGTTCAGTGCAAGTTGCGCCATCTCCCGGAATTTCATGCAATGTATATTGAATAATAATGTATATTCCTTCAGTATTAGGGTATATGTGAACTAATTTTATAGTACAAAATTTGAAATATCTTTTCAGTTACTTTAATGAAATTTAAGATATCATTTAATCTAATTTAATGTACAACAAATTGATATTTCAATGAATTTGCTTTAAATTCAAAGTAAATGTAAATTATTCACGATTTAAAGTACAAAATCATTAAATTTAATGTAGAATAGATATTAAATTTGCATTAAATTTAAAGTTATTTTTAGCAGCGTATGTATTGACAGTGCTTTAAGCCTTGGCGTTTAAATTGCATGCCTGTTTTTATGATCTTGTATTATTTATATTTTAATTTTTCTTTTTCTTTTATGTTTTAAAAGTGAAAACTTCTACTTCGTTCGCACGGGAAAAAGCTCTTGAAAAACCTAATTAAGCTCCACAAACACTTTACCCTAATCTGTCCTTTGTAATTTTATTGCTTATATAAATAATAAATAGCATATTAAAAAAAATGTTTTATATGTATTTTTACCTATCAATTTATATTGGAGTCATTGAAACATGTCCCGAAATAATATATAAGTTGTACACTGCTTGTCTACTGTGTTAAGAACCTATGGTAACTTATGGCTCGGTTGTAATGTGGATAAAAACCATTCAGTGGGGTGTCATTCTGGAGTTCTGTAATCTCTTTGGAATGACCTGACTGTGCATCACGGAACCATGAGAAGCACTTCGGCAGCAGCCATGGAGATCCCATGAAGTTTCCTTCAATGCTAAGTCGGGCTTAGGGGCATAAAGTTTGAAACAAAACAAAGTCTGGTGGAGTGGATCAGCTCCCGGAACTACCAGTATTAAATACGTGGTAACGATTTCATTGTTGGAGATGAGCCATGCCAAAGGTCTATAACTTTGACAGACCCTTTACTATTCAGATTCTTTGGGTGGCAGGATCTGATCGATCATCAAGTCATCCAGGAAATCTCGTTTTGTGTACAGACGGGTCGAAAATTGATCATGGTGAAAGAGCCAGAATACACGACGCTACATCCAGACTTATCATATTTAAGGCACTGGGGCAGCACACCTAGATATTCCAGGCAGAAAAACATTCTATTGATACCTGTCTTTAAGAAACTCGGGCAAGTGGTTATAGAGGCTGGATCGATTTATTTTTTCCCAATCAAGTAGCACTGAAGGCGCTCGCATGTCATCAGATAACATCAAAACTTGTCTGGAATTGTCTTTAAAGCCTTGTCGTTCTGGCAAAATACAACAATGTTACTCTTGAGGATCCTAGGCATTTAAAAAATGGGCCAACTTGCAAAACAAGGGTCTGGTAATACATTTATTAACAACAAAACCAATATTTGACAATACTAATGTTGCTATTCGGCCCACAGTAATGACATTGCGGGCCACAGGCATGGCATTTAAGCACATAATAGATTAGGTTAGTGACCGAACTAATAACGGACCACTGCAGCTTAAGGAAACATCTACACACTATGGGCATATATAATAAAGATCCACTATGTAGGCTATGTAACGAAGAGGGCGAAACAGCCTCATACATTATCTTCAAATGCGAAGCTCTAATTTACTGGAGACACTTCCAAAGATCAACTAATCCTAAAGGCTTATACCCAGAGGACAAACTAGTGAACAGGCTGGTAAACCTGATTAAGGCAACGACTATGTTCATATAGAACAGATCTTACAAGCGACACAATAGGTCATTAGGCTGCAGAATGTCTCAACCCTTCAATCAGTCAATTAATCAATCAATTAATCAATATGTTATTGCTTCTCAATTTAGTGCTAGCTAGATACTCCTGCTATAAAAAGTTCTTCAAATATACCTACATAGTTTTAAAAAATAAGAAATTTAAATATTGCACTATTTGAGGCAACGTGGCATAATCAAGCAAAGAGATTTTAAAGAAAATTCCACAAAATATTTGACCAATTAGGTAATGGCAAGTTAAGTAATTAAAGTTGCTTTTAAAATTTCCTCTCGGACATATAGTTTAAACGCTCAATTTATAAGGGATAGAGTGAAGTTGAAATATGTATAAATGTACAGGTATATGTGTTTACTCAAGTTACTAGGCAAATGATGTTGATTTACTAGTCTGGTAATACTTTGAGAATACGACAAGCTCTAAGTTGGAGACCCCCAGTCAAAAAAGCAAAGATAGCGAGGAAACAGCTGGAGGCAATAAAGGAAGGGGAGAAAAACCTCCGAAATTACGAAACTAGTGAGAAATGGGTATAAAAAAATGCCGAAGAACGTTATAAAATCAATTCCTGTATACAGGATAGAGTACCGCAGTAATAATTCTTATAGTAATAGTATTTAATTATTTATTTCATATGCATTGTACATATTGTATATCCTGTATTTAATTATCCAGACGCGACTATGTGTAAAAATAAATCAAGTTCGTCATGTCAAGGTGAATACTTTCATTGTTTTATTTATATATATTGTCGCTACTATTACTGGCACTTGGAGAAAATAATTTAATGTAGATTTATTTTTGATAATAGTTAACAACTTAAGAATCGGATCGTGTTAAAAAAGTTACCATTATTATTTCCGTGAAAATGGAGAAATTGAACAAACATGCGGTTATAAAATGTTTCTATTTGAAAGATTTAACACTATTAGAAATCAAATAAGAAATTCATTCAATACGAAAAGACTTTCTCTAGCATATTCAAGGAAATGCGTTTCTGGATATAGAAAAGATCGAAAATGCAGTGGTGACTAATGACCAGATAGGTAGTGCAAATACGTGGGACATATACGATCATTATAAAACAGCAATTTCTTACTTAAAGTCGCAGTAAGAAGAACTTAGCTGTACTATATTTATCTTACAAAGCATAGGAATGCTAAAGAAATCAATCATGTGAAACTTAAATTTTAAAACGTATATTTTATTCTATATACGAACAAGAAAATTTGTTACTTTTTTCGATTAAGTTAACAACGCACGTATGAAACAAAACAGTTTATGTGTTACCTCAGACTCGCACATTTTGCTATTAATAAAATCCCTATTGTTACGATTCTGATTAAATTTGCTACAGTGGGACTTTACTCCATTTTCAGTTTGTTTTTCGAATTTTTTTCTCTAAAGAGGGTGCACAGAAAAAGTTTTTTTTTAAAAACCAGCTTTGTTCCTAGTGGTAGTGGTAAATAAAATGACTTTTAGCAACAATAATTATTTAAATAAAACAAAATTAATATATCACGTCTTCAAAAAACCGACTAAAAATTATAAAATAATTTATCACATTGTCCTGAAAATTTGTGATTGTGAATTTTTAATAGCTATGAAAATACTTGTAAGGTTTATGACGAAAAACGCGGGGTGTATGCAATAACTAATAGTAAGGAGTGTAGAAAGTAGCTGTCGTCGAGAAAACTGTCACATTATTTAGTGGGCCCCACATTTTTCGGTTGAAATCTAGTCTCGTATTTTCATAGAAATTAAAAATTCATAATCACAAATTTTCAGGACAACGCGACAAATTATTTTATGCTTTTATTCTGTTTTAAAAAAGTTGTATATTAATTACTTCTTTATTTAAATATTAGCTTTTTAGTCTTTTTTAAACTTCATTCAACTCAAAATATTACAGGTAGAAGTGGAACTCCGGTGAATTTTTTGCATCGATTCGTAACTGTGAATAAGACTTGAGTCCACCACTACACTCGTAAAAGTAAAAAACAGTCAAAACAATGAACAACACCATGTAAACCAACCCCCAAAAAGGGAGAAACAACTTTATCAGCCAATAAGTTTATGACGACTGTTCTCGAGAGAATTATCATTATTGATTACTTTGAGCGGCGAAGTAAAAAGAAAACCACCACATCTAAAAAAAATCTTATTCCATTAGGCCCATGTCTCATAGACATAACATAAATGATACTAGACCGCGGATTCTATAGAAGAAAGTTGACTCGCGCTTAGAAAGAGAGCGTTTTCGATGATTAGTATCTCTCTTTCCAATAATGATCAAGTGACAAAGCTATCTAATGACGTTTCAAGTATCGTGTCGCCATTGGAAAGAGACTCCGCAGTCTATATTAAGTACTATTAATTACTTTTATGTCTATGGTACTAGTACTAGTACTAGTCAACTGTCGCAATGGTTAAAATTAACGAACTTAAGGTCAAATTGCTTCCCCAACTGCCTTATTTGCCACTACCCTTTTTTTAACTTCCGAATATTGTTTGATAGACAACGACATAAGAGCAATGAGGAAGTCATTGGTTCTGTAAATAGGTATTTTGAAGAGCTTGACGAATTGTATTATAAAGTTGGTATAGTAACTGCAGTGTTTCATGTTTTGTGGAGATTATATTGAAAAATGAAAGCAATAAAATCCAAAAAACTCTCTTTTTTATCAGGCCGGGAACTTATTAGCCTATTCTTGTTTAAGGTGTTCGAAATTACTTTTATTCATCAGGGAGTTAAAGTTTATATTTTCGAATATAACTCATAAAGTAATGTGCCCATAAAATAAAATATTTTCATATACGATTCTAATCACTTTGAAAAATATTTTTCAGATTCAATGGAATACAAAGAAAATGTATAGTTTGTCCGATAATATGAAATCAAATATTTATTAAAATCATGGGACGGGACTGGAGACTCTCTCCCACTGACATTGAATTAATTCTGTCAACTCGATTTCGCTTGCCATCTTGTACTATCTTGTATACAAACGAAGTGGGAGTAATTTCGATTTTTTTTGGCTCTTGTGATATTGCCCCTTTCCCCTCCAAGCGAGAGGCTGAAGCTGCTTCTGTCCTGGAACAGTATTTGTATACAGATATTTCAATTCCAATAATAATAGACTCCATGTCTATTACTTCCAAGCAACATGCTTCACTCGAGCAAATTCTTAATGAACTATGATCAAATAATAAAATGTGTAATATACAAAAAAACACTCATCCATCAAAAAACTCTTGAATATTGTAAAAAGCTTTGCGAGATTAAGCAATCTTTGACAATTATTTTAAAGGTATTTTCATTTGATATCACCATGAAATCATCTGTCAGTCTTTACACACTTTTATGTCTTCTACGTTAATGATTATAAATCATATTGTTATTCTTTTGTACGTGGAGGGTCTACAAAATAATAATAATAATAGCTGTAATACAGAGAATATATTGTTAAATTTTAGAATGTGAATGCAAAATTCTTAATTTTGCTTAACCGAAACCTGAATTCGATGTTATGACTCGAAGTGTCGAAAATATTTAAACTTCATCGAAACTACGGCACATTCTTCAAAACAAATTCCCATGTATTCAGTTTCTAATGATATACAATAATTTAAAAGTGCTTCTTATTAATTATTTCCATATTTTAATAAATAATATTACACTTAGATTATCTCATTATCGTAAATTGAATGTATATAAAATTTTTATAAAAAAGAATTGAACCGGCTTCTAAAAATGCGCTAAAAAGTAAAAAATAACTATAAATTTCTATATGAAATTGAAATTTTTGAAATCGGCGCCAAACTAATACTTGTCAAAATGGAATTCGCATAAACAGATTAACAATACTTCGTTATTGCTTTCTTACCATAATTTTTATATATTAGTAGTTATTTGTTTCATTTAGAAATAACTTTGCGCCGACTTAAAAAATTTCGATTTCATATAGAAATGTATAGTTATTTTTCACTTTTTGGCGTACTTTTAGAAGTCGGCTCAATTTTCTTTTATAAAAATTTTATTTTTCGATTTTTAGTTTTGAGTTCATTATGATATCCATAAATTATTTGAACTAAGTACTAATCGATATTAGAGTACCTCGCAATGACTCCAAGGTGGCAAAAAAGTAACCATTTTCTCCAAAGTTGTAATCACCCTAAAATGAACCACTAAAAATTCTTTGAATCTTAGAGTTCTACAAAAACCGGCGAAATTGTATGAAACAAATATTAAATCTGTCATAGTAAATCCACTATCTTAAATTTTAAATTAATTTTAGATTAGTAATATAGGCTCCAAAACCTTCAAGTATCGATATTTAAAGAACTTGAGACGTAAATTTCTTAGCTCGATATATTTTATAGTGCATATTGAGTTTGTATACGTTCCAAGAACCCCGCAATAACAATTTTAGGCAAAATCGGAAAACTTAAAATTTTCACTCCCTCACTCCCTTGTCAACCTAATATTGTAAAAAATTAACTTAATATTCGTAATATACGACCCCGAAAACACCCTAACACCAAATCTGATAAAATGCGAATAAGGTAAAATTTTCAACTCACTATATTGGATGGAATTTCAAAAAAATAATTTTAAGGCCTTAATGTAATCTAAATCTAAACCCTTCAAAGCCCCCTTGTACCAATCCAGAAATTCAAAATTCCTAGACCGTGATATTGCCTCTGACATATTAGATTTTCTTAAAATAATTTTATATTCGCTGTTTACATCCTTAAAAACGATTCGGTCCCACATTTGAACAAAATCGAAAAATGTAAAATTTTTAGTCCGCCATATTGAATCCTGAAAAAAATATTATTAAATTCGTAACTTACACCCTCAAAAATCCCCTATATCAGTTTTGGAGAAAATCGAAAAATGAAAAATTTTTAGGATACCATGTTTAATCCGCCAGATTGAGTTCTTCAAAAAATATTTTAAATTCGTAATTAACGCAAACAAAAATCCCTCAATACGGATTTTAGACAAAATCGAGTGATGTAGAATCTTTAATCCGCCATCTTGGATCCGCCATATTCAATTTTTTTTTAAATAATGTCAGATTCATAATGTGCATTCCAAAAACTCCCCCATATCAATTTTGGAAAAAATCGGACAAAATTTATTTTTTATCCCCTATATTGGATACGCCATATTGAATTTTTAAAAAATAATTTCAGACTCGTTATGAACGACCCCTAAAACTCCCCATACCAATTTTGGAGAAAATCGAACAAAATTGATGTTTTTGTCCACCATATTGGATCCGCCATAATGAATTTTTTAAAAATAATTTTAGATTCGTCATGTGCAATGCCGAAAACTGCCCCGTACCAATTTTGGAGAAAATCGAACAAAATTTATGTTTTCGTCCGCCATATTGGAGCCGTCATATTGAATTTTTTAAAAATGATTTTAGATTCGTCATGTGTGACCTCGAAAACTCCCCAGTACCAATTTTGGAAAAAGTCGGACAAAACTGATTTTTTTGTCCTCCATATTGATTTTTTTAAAAATATTTTGGATTCGTTATGTGCGACCCCAAAAACTCCCCAACATCAATTTTGGAGAAAATCGGGCAAAATTAAAGTTTCTTGTCCGCCATATTGGATCCGCCATATTGAATTTTAAAAATAGTTTTAGATTAGTTGGGTACAACCCCGAAAATTTCCCCATACCAATTTTGGAGAAAATCCGTCTAAATTAATTTTTTTGGCCGCCATATTGTCAGCGTCATCTTGGATTTTACTGCACCAATTTCATCCAAAAAAAATATGAGACCACCGTAGCAACTTCCTGAAGATAACGTAAAAAATTTCATTCAAATCGGTGCCGCCGTTCGGAATAATCGGTGTACACACCTAAAAAATGATGAATTTAGAAGTCGGTTAAAAATAAACTTTTAATTGTTCGGTAACACTCTGATCAGAATATCGTGCAGATATTTCAATATATCTCTAATTCGCAATCTCGCAAAACAAACAAATTCACGATAGTATAAATTGCTAAATGTAATATGTGTTAATTATAAAATCCCGTACTAAAATTCTTCTTTTGTACTGGTTAAATAACAGCAAATATAAATAATAAGTTGAATTCTCGTTTGAATTACAATGGTGAAAGGAAAAACAATAATCCGTTATTATTTTCTATGCCATAATTTAATTACCTTACTAAATAAGGAAAAAATCCTTGTCGGAAAAACATCCACCATGAGCAAGGGTTTACAAAGAGTGTCCGACTATATATCAGTATAAAATAAAATTTTATTTATATATTTAGTTGAAAAAAAAATTATTTTGCAATGCATTTTTCTTCGAGTGCCTAGGCGGTGTAACCCTTTAAATGATTTAACGCCTTTATTTTATCATAAACTGATTTAATAACATTTTTTCTATCTCCCAGTAGGATTGTTTTTATAAAGTATAAAACATAAATTATAAAAGACGCGCAGAAAAATATTTTTATAATGTAAAATAAAGCTCACATTACTTTCAGTTATTTTTAGAAGTATCTCCTTGACCTACGTAATTCTAATTAATAGAATAGTAGAGCTTTTCCTAGATTAATAATTATGCGAAGTCTTAAAACTATTCGAAAATAGGATTTAAATTAAGATACTTTATTAAACTGTGAAATATAGGTATAGTGGTATTTACGAGCTAATAGAAAACCAATAAAATTAATCGTACCAACTTTCGTCGAAAATATTTATTATTTGATGTAATACAGAATTTTTTTCAAATTTCTAAAATCCACCGTGGAAAAACTATAGGGACGCACAATAATATTTCACATTAAAAAAATTAAAACACAATTTGATAATAATATGTGTAATATAAACCGATATAAAGTTTGTAGTAAATATAAAACTGACAAATGAAATAAAAAATACTGCTTTAAAAAGTAATGAAACATATATTTGGTGCGCAGTCAAATGAGTGGTGACGACAGCGCAACTAGGAGTTAAACGAAATCAAAAGAAAAAACTAAAATTGATTTATAAAAATTCTTTAGCTGCCCCTAAGCTGCCACATAGAAGAATGCAAAATAAACCCCTTTCACCCAGTGTATAAATATGACATGCTTAATTGGATTTGTTAAGGAGTTTTTTTTTTTAATTTTTCCTTTTAGACGTAAATTGACCCTAATGATAGTTACTGAATGTATTTAGTATGTGCTATTGTGCCAAATTTTTCCGTATTTCGCAAACTAACTGATTAAATAAAAAATATTATATATTTATTTAATTCCATTTTGGAAGGCCCTTTCTTTTATTAACTAAATTAGGGCCTAGATAATATTATTTTTATCATAATAATAATACATATATTACATATTTCTCAGTTATCAGCAAATAAGAAACTTTTTTTGTGCTAGGCAAGGACAACACGGTAATCCTCCTGTGGGTGCCGGCACATACTGGGGTGGAAGGATATAAAATAGAAGACAAAGTCACAAAAAGGGGGCTGAAACACTATTTCTAGGGCCTGAGTTTTTTATGGAATTAGTAATAGCTCGATACTAGAAGAATTAAAAAGAAAATAGGAGATCCAATTATAAGACAAATCCACAAGAAATGAGACAAGCGGAGATATTTCCGGGAAATTATGACGAAGTTCAGGGAACATCAATACGTAAGTAAAAGCCAACCAAAAATTTTAACAGTTATCCTAACAAGGAAATGCCACTTGAAGAGTACCCTAAGAAACGTGGACGAGCAGAGAAAGAAGAATTCAGATTTGGCGAGGAAGAGGACGAAACCTCTATTCACATTCTTTTAGAATGTGTTGCCTTGCAAAACCCAAGGATGGGATACCTGGAAGCGTATGGAATAGAAGAGGGAACTCTATCCATTGTGAAGCTATCCTTCATCTTGTCTTTCTTAGGAGAAATTGGATTGGAAAACCTGCTTTTTCCCATTTATCAATTCTCATATTTAGGGTCCTATAAAATCCCTCCATTAACTCTATATTTTACAAAGTTTTTCAAAAGTTGCTAATTTCCTTTTGTACTATTGGTGAAGTAGAAATATATTATTTGTTCCTGTTAAACGCTGAACTTTTTTAGAGAATGATTATTTTTGTCAGGCATGCATCAAAGATGTAAACATCAACAGTATTTAGGGTAACCCTATTACAGTCCCAAAATAATTGCGATATTTTCCAAAAAGATTATTTATATTTTATATTTTCAAGAAAAAAGTTTTTCTCATTTGTTTTTTTTTATAGAAACAGCGTGACCTACAGGAATAGAGGAGTATTTGTTCCCGATGTGTGCACCACTTTTAAAATAACGCTGGAAAAATCTATGATTAACCTCCGTACTTGGGGGTCATGTTTAATTGTAAAAGCTTCATGAAAGAAGATCCCGTCTATGCTAAAAAATATTATTATTGGCGGTTCTAAAAAACACTGATCTTTGACAAATTTAGGTCTCTCACTAACCCCCATTTGTATCCTTTAAATTTAAGCTTGACTTATAGCTAAGCAGAATTTATTTAATTTTGAGGTTGATTTTTCTCGTTTATAAAAACTAGCAGTAAATGTAACGAGGCTAAAGTGACACAAAATATAAATCTTGAGATTAAACGAGGTGCGGCAATTAAGTTCCGGGAATTTGTCAATAGAAAACGAGCAAATTAAGTTTTGGGAAAAATTTTATTATCGATCTTCACAATAGTCTCCCTCTAACTATACACACCGATGCCAACGTTGCTCCCACGACTGGAAGCACCCTTGGTAATCCTCCGAAGTTATCCCGCCTCTTGAATGCCGCCATGATGAGTTCCCTTGAAGTGCCACTTCATCTTGGGGAATAAAATAAAAGTCGCAGGGGTAATATCGGGGATATAGGGTGGGTGCGGCAACGTTGGAATGCCTTTTTCCGCTCTTGCACAATGATCGAGGAATGGGCCGCAGCATTGTCGTGGTGCAAGATCCAGCCGTTCTCGGCGAGTTCGGGTCGCACATGGAAAACGCGTGCCCACAGCCACTCCAGGACGCCAACTGAACTGTTCATTCAGTTGCAACTTAGACATCCTTGCTTTCGTTAGTCGCTCCCCACCCTTTTCCACCCACTGCTGACTTTATTTACGGGTCTCGGGTAATACTTAAATATCCAGGTCTCATCTTCAGTGACTACCCGACTCATCCGGTCTCTACCATCGCTCCGAATGCGGGACAACAAATCCTCGCAGATCGATTTTCTCATTTGTTTCTGTAACTATTGTGAACGGCTTCTTCGTTCATGTTCAACTCATCAGATAATGCACGAATGCTTAGGCGCCGGTCATAAGTGATCAGAGCGCGCAAACAGTCGACATTCGCATGGGTACGAGAGGTGAGGTGAGCTCCTTTACGTGTATCGTCTTCTACCGATTCAGGCCCCTCCTTGAACCACTTACCCCATTCAAACACGCGCCTTTTCGACATGCACTCATCCCACATATCACCTGTAATTTACCGAGGATTTCCGAAGATTTTTCATCTGATTTCACTAAAAAATTAATCACAACACGTTGGTTGTAATGTGAGTCATTCATTTTTACGACGCCACAAAAAAAGGTTACTTTCGAGAAATGCGCATGCGCAAAAAAAATTTGTCCGATTTTCTCCAAAATTGGTATGGGGGAGTTTACGAGGTATTTTTCGCTTTGTAGTGCTTTTTTAGAAGTCGGTTCAATTTTTTATAAAAATTTTATTACTATTGTAGATGTGTAACATACTTTGTTGTTTTTCGAAATGATGGGAATTATGCTTTACTGTCTTTTTTGTATCGAATAAAATACTCTTTACTGTTAAAGTAAATTTAGGAACCCATTGGCTTTGTTTTTGTTATTGCATTTTTACCGTAAAACTTTTTAAATAACAAATAAGACCATATACCTATAAAATGCAATTATAAGTGTATGGATAGAACTACAGATATAGAGACAGGGATATAATAAAATTTTAGGTTAATTCACAAAAGAAAGAAGAAATCTCGACGTTTCCAAGTTTATTCTTGGCTTAAGAAAGCTTAGTGAGAAGAATCAAATTTTAAACCTAGCTTATAAATTAAAGTTGACTTAAGTAAGCGAAGCTTCAGTTAAAAATGATGTAAATGCGGGCAAGTCAATTAATTCAGATATAGAACTAAGGGACTCGAGTGACTCAATCTTAACAAAATCCGTATCTGTGGGTTCGTGCCTGCCAAACAAGTCATAACAAGCATTAAGTCCAAAACTCGCGGTAAATCAGATAGGAATAGGCAAATCAATAACACGTAATTATAGTGAACTTTTCGTAAATATTACTAAATAAATTTGGGCAGAAATTGTGTTGATATTCTAAATGAAAATTTGCTTGTTGTTATTCTTTATGCTAGGTAATTTTTTTTCTAGATGAGTTAATGGCTTAACACATCTATTTACTATATTTTCATCTTTTTTACGGTTTCTGCTTTTACAACAATAATATATTCTTACATGTATCGTTTTACTATTATTTAGAAAATGTTGTTTATTCAAGTGTTCAACATATGAGTAGGAATACTGTGTAAAAAAATTATAAACTATCTCATGCTACGCCACTCATTTATTAATTAAACAATGAAAATTTGAATTACTTTATCATCAGTACATAAAAGTTTTGATAATTTTTGATCATATAGAGTGAGCTAAAAGTTACACTTCATTAAAATATTAATAATATCAGAACTATGTATAATCGATTTTCAAAAAGATATAAAAAATTAAAATTTTCTGATAAGAAAATTCACCTTTTTGAAATTTCAATAATTTGAACAGATTTAATAAAAATATTTTTTTGTTTTCAGAAAAGTTTTTTTTTAACTTTTATAATAACTTTTTTCGAAATAGTCATTATCATAAATGCATATTTTGTAGTTAATTTTAAGAAAATTTCAAAAAAATATTATTTTAAAAATACTATTGTTTCACACTTCTAATTCTAGCAGATGAACTATCAATCGATACAACTTACGTCATTTTACCCATTAATAGTTTGGTTTAAAAAAGGAAACAACACGTCTTTTTTGATTTTTACTAAGGTTTATGTGGCCAACTCGCAATTTTTGGCAGATTTGGAAACACAGCCACTAGTTGTGAATATAATTTATCCTTTGCAGTCTCCTACAACTGAATTTAAAAAAATGATACAGGTGTTTATTTCCCCAATTTGTAGAAAATAACTTGTTATTGAGTTGAATTTTGATAAATATAAACACGTGGTTTTTAATGAAGACATTTATTTAGCTAACTTCACCTATCTAGTTTCTAGGGAATTTAGTGATACGCGTATCCGTCGATAAAATTTAGTACTTTAAGCACTTATATAAGGGTTGAATCCTGATATACTTCTTTATTTTAATAACATGTTTTCCTACCATATATGCATTTGAAAAATAACTTACCTCCTTTTCAAACCCTTATGGGTTAAGTTTTAAAATTATCTTCTCTCTTCTAGCGTTTGTTAACATAAATATTCTTTTGTAGATAACAGGTTTCCTGTTTCAATAATTTAAACTAGTCTAAACATCGATAATTTATTTGTTTGTGGGAAATCTTATACGTTTGTTTTATTTCAGATTTTCATGCATTTTATTTGTAAAATATTAAACATATTATACGATGAAATTTAAAGTTACCGAGCACATTGCGTGTAGATGAGGTCAGACGTATGAAACAACGTTTTTTTACGTTTAATACATATGTACATATTTTATTATTTTAAAGAGTAATTTCTGGTATAGAAATGGGTTTTATATGTTCACTTTGTTACACTGACAGTACCGTCGAAATTTAAAAATGTTTGGAAAGTGTAATGTTTACAAAGAGCAAACATAGTTGTTTCGAAACTTTTTATTTGAACCATATATAACAAACTTTTATAGAAAAAATGTAGATGCAAGTGGTAAATAAAATATACTTATGGACAAAATTGTCAAACTTCTAATAATTTTTATAGCTCCTTTTTCAAAAAATAAACTTGGACGAATTAAGTCATTTAAATATTTTGTCGTAAGAGGAACAGTTAATTTTATTGATTTTAAGAGAACAATATTAAATTTTTATGGGAAAATTATAGGAGATTAGCTTTAAAACTGAATGTTATTAAGTAGACAAATTCTAGTTTTTGAGCAGAATAAAAATATTTCTTCAGCTCTAAATACTGGTTGCACCGGTTTCCGTAAACTACTAAGTAGAGTTTGCATGTATTCTATTCTATGGTATTATATAATGGATTTTTCATTATTCTAGCAAATTTTACAGACATTTTGCTAGATTTAGGTCTAGATTATACGAGGGCCCATCTAATTTTTAAATCTAGACAGCAAATATTTTGTCAATGCTCCACTGAACACATATTCTGCAAAATTCTAATTGATAAATTTTGTAATTTTCAAAAATATGTGGAGCCTGGACAGATCATCTTGCCTTTAAATCAGTTTTTTTTTTAATTTTTGACTGTTTTCGAAATAACATTAATTTATCTTATATTTAGTACATTTTTGAGAAGCATGGATATCACCGTGCGATTTCGTGTAGAATTAGGTATTAAAAAGATATTCTGTGGTCTGGCAAATTCCAGTAGACAAATTATATGATTTAGGAAAAACTAGAAATTTTGACAGAAGTCTTGGCTTTAAATCTACTTGCCTGACTATTTTTGAATTTTATTTTGTCTTATATGTAGTAATAGAGTTAGATATGAACAAGCAGTAGATATTGTGCGGGTGTCCCATTTTCGACACTTGTAGGGGGTATTGAAGTTATTATCAAAGATACCGTGTTACAGTTTCCACTATAGCTTCCTATTTTTTAATGAAACGAAAAGTTCCGGTGTCAAATTTGTCATGGCTCTCTTAGTTTTTAATCTACAGGGTAATTTTGAAAATCATCGTTTTTTAGGCACATCTCTTATTTCTGTTATACGTTAATTTAATAAAAAGATGGCTTTTATATAGTTTTTTACGTAGAGTTCAGTAAAGTAGTCAGTTTTTTTCTTAAAGGTTTAGTTTTTGAGATATTTAACAAATTTATGATTTTTTAAATAGGAGACTGTATATTATTTTACATATTGATCAAGTATAATTTAGGATTTCCAAAAATGTGAATATGCTTATATTATTTTAAAAAACAAGGTCAAAATTCGATATTTTCAATAATTTACTTTATTTGTAACAGTAGGCCATGGCCAATTTATAAGAAACAAATACAAAATTTTGACAATAATATTTATACCAAAGATTAGATATTTTAAAAGTTAATTTTAATGTTTTTTTTTTAATATTTTCAATTGTTAGCACTTAATTATTATTACATTTTTACTTTAAAAAACACTGTTATTATAAAACCAGAATATTGAAATTTGATTGCAAAGAAACAAGAACAATATTATTTCATAAAACTAAAGTAACAAAAACAAAAAGAAACACTGAAACTAAAAACAACCAAGAGTTTTTTTAAAAATTCATGTTATTGAAATTATTATTTTGATTGAAAAATATCTAATTCAATTACACATAGTAGTTGCGCTTTAAAAATTGAACTCAAATTTTTGATTAAAATCCCATTACAACTTATTTCTCAATGTACATAACCTTTTCTAATTCCGTTATCACTAAAAGGATCCTATGCTGAATACAAAATAAACACTGTTGTTTGGCACGGAACCGTCAGATCTGCTAATTTGATCGTGAAAATCAGCACAAGAAAAGGCTGATTTATTTAATTTTGACATAATGAAGTCATTTCTATATAGAATTTTATCAAAATTAGCCTTATTTGGTTAAAAATACCATCTATTGCACGAAACTGAAAAGCTGGTTTCAGTCAATCAATCAGAAAATCGGTTGCACTGTAAGATTTTTAAATTTTTTTTTTGTACAAAATTCTGCCAGAAACTCAATTCGTTATAGACTTTGATAAAATGCTTTTAATCATGATGAATAGATATCCTTTCGCGTTTAATTGCATCGGCTATCGGCGGAGTTAAGCACGATATCGCTCTCGCCTGACTACTATTAGAAAGAGAGATACTACAGTCCTATTTCATTCTGTAGAAAGAGAAGTACTACCGTCGTATGTCGCTATGTCTCGTTCTAAGTGTGACCCAACGCACTGTTATAGGATCCGCAGTCTATATAATTTTATGTCTATGGGATACACGAACAGTCATCTAACTCGTACTAAATTCTCTGATCAACTAAATTCTTCATGGGATTTAGTGAAATCATTTTTAAAATACCACGGTTACCATAGTGTGAGATTTAGCTAACCTAAGAAAAAACGCTCGTATGTATAAAAATATTAAAATGCGGGGTCGATTTCTTACTAAATTTAGCTTTCGGTTTTAATAAAGTTTCAGCCTTTAAATACATTAGAAGAGCTACATGACAAAACTGTAAAAAGTGAGTCACACTGATATCCTATTATATCGAGGCTTTGTACACATCCAAAGCAATATTTTAAAATTCTAATCACCTTCTTTTATACCTTATGTTGCTACCAGAAAGCTAAGCGATTATTGGACTTACTCTTTAAGATTTTATTTATGCCATAAGCGAACGAAAATAACAAATCTAAAACATATGTATATATTTTGTATTTGTATGCAATAACACTCGTTTTGCTTTAACTAGTTGTTTTCTTAATCAGAGCAACGCATATTTATTTATTTGTTTAAACTGCAATTTTTCAGGCCTTAAGTAAAAAAAGACAAATAAACGTGACGAAGCGTTTTACCATTGTTCTTGCTTTTGATATTAACTTACTCAAGTTTAACTTTCCCATAGTGAAATGGATCGTCATTTTATAAATTTTATAACTATTTGTCTACTAAAATATATTTATATCGCGCCCGCTAAGAGGACACATAAATTTACATTTTAATCCGTTAATTACGACTAATTGATAATGGACATTAGATAACTCTTTCTTAAGTTTATTTGGCAAAAGAAAGTAGTTGACCTTGAAAAAGATTTGCATAGAAAAATTTAGTTTTTTCTTATTCGAATGCCAACTAAATTGCATAAATTGCGCACACAGCATTAAATAAAAATAATAAACTTTTTTAATTTACAACTTTTGTTATATGTAAAAGATAGCACTAAATAATAAATTAATATAATAAAATATTGAAGTTATTTAATCAGATTGTAAACTACAGTATAAATAATAATAATAATATATACTACTTATGATTAATTAAATTGTTTCATTTTACTAATAATAACACAGAAATACATAAAAAGGCATTTTATCCGGTAGACTAGACCCCTTTAGCCCCATGTAATTTGACGCACTAAATCGAGTCCAAATTACCCAATCGGATCAGGATTTTCCGCAAAACTCATCCAAAAATGCGAAAATTGGTTATTTCTCGAATTAAAGGGTAATTATCGAATCTCAAGTTACCCCTATCTGAGTAATGTCATACCTGCCGCCCACCTACTCTTATGTATTCGAATGCTTTGATGCCCTGGTCAATTTTTGGCGTTTATGTATCATTTTAACAGATTTGCGGAATATTCCGATCTAAACAGGCCATTTGGACCCTGAATTCAATGCGTTAAATTACATAGAGGTGGATGGGTGAGCAAGGGGTGAATGTAATGATATGTTTGATTACAAATACTAACTCAAATAATAAACTTACATGCATGAGGTGCATCCTGCTAGAAAACTAACGAGGCTGTATCGACCGAATCACTGCCGTTATAAGCAGTCCCCTGTTTCTGGTAAACAGCTTCAAGTTAAAAAAAAAGGAAAGGAAAAGGGTACCGTCTTGCCATTGGAATGAGAAATTATTCCTTAAGGATGAACCAAATAGGGCAACAGCGTGGAGATGCATAAGGCAACAGGAAACGAATGCATTAAAGGCCCGAAAAGAGCATCCCTAGTTTAATTATCATGGTTCTCATTAATCTAAATAAATAATATATTGATCATGAATCTTGAATACCAAGATCGGGCAAGGGAGGAATATTTCAAGATTGTCTGGCCTATCCAGTCGTCGGTAAGCGAAAACCTAGCGACTTGAAATGTGAGGAGCTTATACCAAACTGGAAAATGCATAACACAGTCAAAAAAATGGACCAACTGAATACAGATGTACTCGGCATGAGGGCCGTCAATGGCCGGATGCTGTAAGAAATCAAATGAATTATGTATCGATTAGGCAAAGATAAAAATGCAATGGTGCAAAAATTAGACTCATAATGAAACTAATAAGGAAAAAGACAGAAAATATGCAAATTGAGACTACTAAACTAAGGATTACGAAAATAAAACAACGTTGAACAGAAGATCTCAACAAAGGACTGATAAGCATATAAGAAGAAATTCTCCGACATACTGAAATAGAAGATAAACCGCTTTCGATGAGCATGGAAATTGAAAGTCAAAATAAAGTTTTAAAACCATTCAACACTACATTCAAAAAGAAACACTGGATGATAGAGGAGGTTCCAGACTTAATGGACAAAAGGTAGCAGTTCAAAACAGAAAAAATTGGAAGTATATAGAAGCAGGTAAAACATAAATTCAAATAAACGAAAGAACCATTTCTAAGATAACAACGTAAAGACATAGAAAAACAGAAAATATATCAATTTTAACAACCACAAAATATAAACAAGATAACTTTTAATAATAGAAGAAGAAAACTGGGAATACTTAAGGATGCAAGCGGGAAAATAGTCTTGGACACTAGCGAGAATCTAAAGAAATGGACAGAATATATCAACGAATTGTTTGGGGATAAAAACAGAACAAATGGAAATTAAACACAACGAAGTTTTGAAACTTTTGAAGGAAGAATTAAACATTACCTTCAAAGCAGCAATAATGGAAAAACAGTAGGTCCAGATCGATTCACAGTTGAAATTTTCAAATATATGAATGACCATACCTTAGATATACTAGTGGATTTATTCAGTGCAATATATAAATCAGGACATATATCGACACTAATAAAAAACTAGAAGAACGAATCGGCGATAGTCAATTTGGGTTGAGAAAGAAACTAGGCACCACAGAATATTGTTGTAGTTCCATATTTGTTACTTTGATTTCGGAAAATCTGGCAATAAGGTAAATAACGAAAAACTAGTCGAAATTCTGTCAACGAAAAACATAAATAACAGAGATCTGCTATCAATTTGCAAGATTTTAAACTTAGGTCATATTAAGAGATATCTGTCTGTTTGCACGGGCTAATCTTCGAAACGTCCAAACAAATTTTGATGAAACTTTACAGACATGAAGAGGATATTGTGAGGACTGATATAGGCTGATTTTTTCTGTCTGTCCGTCCGTCTGCACGGGCTAATGTTCGAAACGACTGAACCGATTTCAATGAAATTTCATATATATAAAGAGGAAATTATATAGGCTACTTTTGTGTATCTGTCTGTCTGCTCAGACTAATCTTCGAAGCGGCAGAACCGATTTCGATGAAACTTTACAGACATGAAGATGAGGTTATCAGGAGTGAAAAAGGGTGCTTTTTTCTGTCTGTTTGTCTGTCTGTGTGGACTAATCTTAGAAACGCCTGAACCGATTTCGATGAAAATTTACAGTCATGAAAAGGAGGATGTCAGGAGTGATATATACTGCTTTTTTTCTGGACGTCTGCCTACACAGGATAATCTTCAGAACAACTAAACTAATTTCGATTTAACTTTATAGACGTAAATGAGGAGGTTGTTTGGAGTGATATAGAATGTTTTTTTTTCTGTCCGTCGGTCCATCTGTATAAACTAATTTTTAAAACGGTCGCACCGATTTCGATGAAACTCTATAAATATGGAGAGGAAGGTACCAAGAATAATAAAGGCTATTTTTCTTTAAAACAGTTGTATTTATGTTTTGTTTCCCAATTTTCATGCGAACGAAGTCTCGGGTAAAAGCTGGTCTTTAATAATAGAGATACCCTGCAAAACTGTCGAAAATTGGTCATCCTCTACATGCTCTATGATAGCATGGGAATATTTATTTTCATTGAAGTAATATAAAAATTTCTTTTATAGATCGTGAAAGCGTAAATTATTTGCTCCGCCTTATATTTATCAAATTTTCGATCATTTCTCAGTCCTGTTAATTTTTTAAATAAATCACGAAATCAAGCACAATCTAAGTTTGGAAAGATCTTATACTATTACGTTTCGAACAGATAAAAGGTCATATGATATCTAACCTATTATTTCCTTAATTAGAGCCAACTTGTTTTTGAGTTTATAACAATTGATTATGTAGTTATAAGACACTACATTTAGGTTAACAACCAATTTTAATTATTTACAATTCTGTACCATTTGTTAGAATTGTGGATCGGCATTGAATGTGATATTAAAAGTAAGTAATTTGCTATTGATTTCTATCTACTATATTCCTTTCAATTTAACATTAATTAAATAGTAGCGGATGATCAAGGAATAGAGAATGTAAATTTGAATATTTAAAATTAACTGTGTATCTAAAAAACCAAAGGATTTATCATTAATGTTCTATAGACAGAAGTAGAATCAACAGTAAGGACAGTCAGGTTCATGGACACTCAGAATTTCGGACACGAGGTAATATTTTGTATCTTTTAAAGAAAATATTGTTTATAAGGTGCATATAATATAGGAATAATGATATGCATGCCAAAAAATCCTTTATGAGGGTAATACCGAATGTTCCAGACATTGCTTTCAAAGCATCAATGTAAAAGCCAGACATATAAGACTTGCACGAGAAAATTAATGTAACATTTAAATATGTGACTTTTGTTGAAGAATAAAAGATAATTAGGTGAAAGAATGTTTATTTCATTACTTTATATTCCATATTATTAAGTTATACTGTCCCCTATTATTTTTTTAAACCCCAAAAAAAGTTAATATGTTGCATTTCCTTACATAATTTTTTAGGTCTATTTCAAAAAAAAAATCCACTTACTCAATGCATTTACTAGTTAGTTCAAACGTGACATACTTATAATATGGATATTCCATATTTACTTCACTTCCTCCGCTAATTAACTGGAAGCTATGCAGCTTCCAGTGGAAGAGGACAAATGTTATTGAGAAGTAAGGTTTACTAATTTAAATCAATAAGAGCTTTCTTTGACAGAAGACAAATAAGTGATTAATGATTTACCTAAAAACTTAATCATTCTCTTTTTGTCAATAATATAATAGTTGTATCTGATGAGACATGAGTAAAATTAACATAAAAATAAGAAAATATAATTATATTACAATCTAGAAAGATACGAAAATTTCTTTATTTAGTCATAAAAGTAATAATTTATATTGAGATTTTATCAAAACTCTAATGCGATAGCATAGTACAATATTTACGATTCTAGTACCTAAAACACTCTCCTATCTCCAATTACAATTAACATGCTACATATTGAGGTTTTTAGATTCCCTTGTATACAAATATATAATTATATCTTTTCAAATGAACTTTTTCAGATAACAAGGAATTTATTGATTAGCATCGAAAGTTTACTATTTTGGAAATTTTTAAAAATTATTTTTATGAGCAAATTTTAACAAAAATTTTAGTAGGTCAATAATATTCTCTTAACGGTTAAATTATTAAGTCGTTAATATTTACGCTAGAATGATAAATGAACCCAATATTTACTTAAATTTAACCCACAAATGTTGTTTGTTACGTTATATAAATGGTAAATTTCTTTTGTCGCTCTTGGCTAAATATGGTCAACAATCTACCATGTGGTTTTCAGACTGGTTATGCAATCTAACCATACTGATCGCAACATTTTTAATTGCACGAGGCTTATTCTATCAGCTGCCACAAAACTAATGTGTTTTCTTCTATTAAAACTCCATTTATTAGAAATAATAATTCGAAATATTATATTTTTATAAAATACGTTTAAAATCGTGAGCATAACATTACAATATAAACAATGATATGATGTATTTACTACATCTATAACTTTTTACCTCCTTTCACGTATGGTCTAGAAGCAATTGCGCCAACTTACAAGTACGCTCGGAAACTCTATATCACACAGATAATAATGGAAAAAGCTATGCTGGTAATGAGCCTACAAAACAGAATTCATAACGAAAAAAGCCGAAGAAGAGCTCAAGTGTCAATTGCAACACAAGATTCAAATAGGTGGAGTAAATAGAGAGGCATGGAAAGGTTTGGAAGAGGCCTTTATCCAGAGGTGGATGAACATAATCTGAGAAAGAAGAAGGAGAAGAAGCTATGCAAATGATATTTGGACCATAAGAACTGACATACAACTGAAATACTTTATATTGATACTCAGATTAATGCATATAGAAAACACATAAACTTAAAATTACAAAGAAAATGCATAAATTTAAAAAAGTCAACATTTATTACAAAGTTAGTATATTGTTACGAACGACCAGGAGGCACTTATTGGTGCGGCCTTGTATACAAATATTCCGATGCCATCTTTATTATAATGTGCCGAAAGGAATGTTATATCGATCAGTCATATTTTTAGATAGATATCAACTTCTATGTTCTAGATTTGTATAGCAAATTCTATAAGTATATAAATAGGGATAGGATAAAAGATTTAACAAAATTGTATAGTTGTACTTGAATCGTGAAGATATTAAGAAGTAGTAATAAGATAGTTGTGTTTAAGCTTTGTTAAAAAGTAGTTATTATAAGTATTGGAAGTAATAATGGGAGGTGTTGTGTTTTATTCTGCGAATCCAGTGAGAGTTTTTTTAATGAGACAAAATTGAGACAATATATTTAAGTTTTATATATATTATAAAATTTAAAACAACTTAAAAGCATGTTACATAGTAATAACATTAAAAAAATTAAATAAAATAATAAAAATTTTAAGCAACATTAATGTGATTGTCATCACCTCTTGAAATTTTTTTTAATTAATAATTTATACATGACTTTATTTTAGCGGCAATTTTAATAGTTTATAGCAATATTCCTCCAGATATTTTCCAGATATTTTAGGTCTTAAGTCCGTGACTTTAACTCTAGATGATACAATAAATCCCTTTACCTTTAACTTTAAATCGTTATATTTAATTAATTACATATCGCGTAATAATCGTAGCAGAAAATTTTACCTATAAGAAAAATTTACAATAATTTTTGTAGTTTCACTTTCACTGTGCAAACAATCCCTCTTTACGTTGTCTACAGCAGTTTATCAAAATTGGTGATAATTTATTTCCGGTTATCAATATTTTGAGAATTATTTCATTTAGATATGAATTATGTTCTATAGAATACGCCTAAAATTTTCGGAAAAATAAAAAAAAGCAAATGATTCCAGCTCACGTTTTCTATGATACTTTTTGTAATAAGGAATATTTAAATACCCGAAACAAAAAGCAGTTGAGAATCCATACTTAGTTCATTACCTTTTAATTTCACTTCCTATAAGTATTTCAGGAAGCCTCCAAACATTGGGGTAATTTACGCAAGTTGATTAGAAGATTTACAAGAAGTATACAAACGTTTAATACTTGCAAATGCAATAATTATTGCCACCCTAAGCTATAAATATACTCTTCAGTGCCTATTTTATTTAACCAACGTGTTTTTAAATATCAAACTTTCCGATTAATTTATTTAAACATAAATAAAATCTCATAGTTTTCAATGTAACTTTTTTCACATTGCTATTTTTAGTTGTAACTATGACTAATTTACTTAATATTTTCACCTTATTTACACATGGTCTGCACTGGGTTATGTCAGTTTCAATAACTAGCCATTAAACAATATAAATGTTGATCTATTTATAAATCTATCTTGATTTCTAAACATCAAAGTCAACTTTGCGTTTTACGATAGACGTATTAAAACTGAACGGAAGTTGTGATGAAATAGTTAGCAATGTTTACTTTGTGGTTTTATGCCAGTATTTCTATCATATTGGATACAATATAAAGACAAAAAAAGTACCCACAAGCCATGACGTGTCTTTTACTTAAAATGTTTTTAGAGTGAACGCAGATAAATTTCTAAAAAGTAAATTGTTGCTACTAAATCATATCGTTCGGCGACGGGGTGCTGTATTAAAATTGATTCATATAAAAGAAAATTTTTCACTGGTCCAATATTTAACCAGACTGTAATTTTGGAAATATCCCTCGTATGTTATATCATTTCGTTGTTATATTATCTCTTAACATACTTTACTCCTGATTATGATATTTTATCTTTGTTGGAACTCGGTAGTAAATCTGCTGATGCGATAGCATTTTACTTTCTACTTGAATGTCGATTCTATGCAAATATGGTTAAAATGCATTACGTCCAATTTCAACTTCCTACTACATGTACTACATGTTTAAATTTGATATACTGGTTTTACAATAAAGTATTTATGTCAGAAGAAAGGATGTTTTGAAAAGATATTACATAAATTTAAAGGCACGTTTTGAAAAAGAGATATAGATGTTCTTTTTGTGTATTTTCAAAAATATATCTAGCGTTTTTAAAAAGATAGACTATACTGGCATATGGAAAAAGCTGAAACATAATAATATTAATTATAGATTTTTATATTGTTTGCTATAATTATATTATAAAAGTTCAGAGTTTCTCTCTTTCAGCAAATCCTTGCCCTCCCCTTAATAATTAGTTGTAATATGATAATATTATATCAAAAGGAAAATTTTGATTTCGATCTATAATTTTTATTATTTATTGGAACTCCGGAAACTGTGACACATATTCTTTGCAGGATATTTTTGCTAATGTCGATTCGCTTAGGGTTATTGTAATAACATGATGATAGAATTGCTTTGGTTTTTTGTTATGTTTAAAATAGACTTCACTATTGTTCACTTGTACATTTTACATCATTGTTTTTAACTGGTTTCTATTCGTCTTTTAGTAGATTTTGCCTCCATTGACGAACCGCATTGCTTCGAAGAGCAGTTAGAACCGAAGTTGTCACAAGAGAAAGAAAATTTGTTTGATGAAGGTTGTTAATGTGGTTGAAATAAATAATATGGAAATTCAATATCTGCTAGGCTAACGCTTAAGGTATTTATATGGCTCTGGTGCTCGGCAAATCGTGATCCAGCGTTATAATCAATTTCCACGTGTCATGCAGGCGCGGATCCAAGGGGGGGGGCGATAGCCTCCTCCAAGAGCTTAGAATTCAGGAAAATACATCCGATTGTGTCTCTTACACTAGGAATGTGTATGCTGTTGGTTTCCACTCCACCCCCCGTCGATAACTTGTTTTTTCATGCGATCGCTTCTCCCCCTTATACTGGGAATATGTATGCTGCTGGTTTCCGCTCCCCCGTCTACAAGTTGTTTTCTCTTGCGATCGCCCACTCTAAAACCTTTGAGTTGAGGAAAATAGACCCGAGTCTGGCTCTTTTATTAGGAATGTGTATGCCGCTGGCTTCCACCTTCCCTCCGTCGACAACTTCTTTTTTCTTGCAATCGCCCTCCCTTAAGAGCTTTGAGTTTAGTAAAATAGACACGATTCTGGCTCATACTAGGAATGTGTATGTGTTTTTGCTTGCGATCACCCCCCTCAAGAGCTTCGAATTCAGAAAAATATACCTGATCCTGACTTTTACACTAGAAATGGGAATGTTGCTGGCGTCTCCCCCCCTCCCCCCCGTCGACAACGTGCTTTCACTTGCCATACTGTACTTTTGTGATATCACCGCCTCCCCCCCTCAAGAGAGCGGCTGGATCCGCCTCTAGTGTGATGTTGTAGACTGTAACCTGCATCTCTATTTATTAATAGATTGGATATTTACAAATTTCGATTGATTCTCCAATTTTACGTTTAAATAAATCCGACACTGATGCTAGCGCCTTAGTTTCTTTTACATTAAAGGTGTGATCTGTGCAATGCTTGTGTTCAGCTACAGCAAATTGTACAATTTGTTCCTTTTTAATACACCTTTCATGTTCCATAAGCCTAGTGGATATAGAATGTCCTGTTTCATCCACATACACTTTACCAGAAGAGCACTGTACCTTATAAATGCCTTCTGTTTGTAATGGTATTATGTTCTTTGGTGACTTCAAATATTGTCCAATTTTCTTACTGTTGAAAATTGTCAGAATGTTGGATTTTCGGAGCAATCTTTGAAGCTTTTCGGTGGTTCCGTGTATGTAAGGCACGACAACACTGTCAATAAGTGGTGTATTTATGACATTTTGGTGAGTAGTTGCATTTTTATATTTATTAATAGTCTAGTATCTTCAGCGCAATATCCCTTGCCTCTCAGAGCGTTAGTCTGCTTCTGATTCAGTCGTTCGTCACATACTTAAAGAGTTAATGATGGATTGTTTTTGAGAAGGATGATGGTGGGACGTTGCATTGCAGCGAAAGCTTTCGTTCTTTAACTGCATATAAAGTTGTGACAAGATGATAAATAAGGGCAAAAAATATTAAGGTATTCTTTTGTCTCACAGGATTAAATGATAACTCATCTTTATATTATATTATGTTTTTAATTTTAAGCAGGTTCTTATACTTCCGATTTTATAAAATCGAAAACCGTTTGTTGGATGACCAAAATGAGAACGATATTTTTGTTAAGAATAAGTAAGATACAATATATTTTAGAAAAATGTAATAGGGTATTATTTTAGCACGGACAAATCGGTTTTAGATAAGAATTTATTTCTTCAAAATATTTATTGGGCTCTGGTGTGATGTCGGTTTAATGCTTCCTCTTGAGAACAGTTGTACAAGTGGTAGGAAGGGTAAGTGCATGGTCTCTCTTGTTTAAGGAATCCAATCCTCGAACCGGGGAATCTAAAGTCAATGGTCACAAGTCATGAAAAATTAAAAATTTTGTATTCTCAGCACAGTCATCATTCACATCCCTCTACGCTTTGTGGAAAGTAAGCGAACTGTGACAAGAGTTGGTGAAGTGTGCGAAAATTAAATGTCAAGACTTGACGATTAGTATCTTTTGTTACTTGCCGGTAATTAAGCATAAAGTCATTGTGTTTTTTTTATTTATAATTATATTGAATTTAGACAAAGTATTCTTGACAAACCAAATCATCACGGATTTACAAGTAACAGAGGTGTGTGTAGTCTAGCAGTCTTCAAACAATTAAAAATCTTATATTTTAATATATAATATAAATCAGAGTGCTTTTTTACAGATTCGGTTCGTATTTTTTTGTTATCCCGTAAAGGCAGAACTTTGAATTCTCTTCATCTTAATATTTTCTTTTTGGCAAAATTCGAATTAAAACAAGGTTACCCGAATTATTTTCCAAAGTGTTGTTTCGTGCAAATGTGCGATGCATAAAGTTAAAAAAATATGATTATAGCACGTTCAATATCTGGTAACATTGCTTATTTAAAAAAACTGCCTTCATTCTCAAGGTATTAGGGGACAGTTTAGATCACTCGTTCATATCCTTGTTCACTTCACGTTTTCGAGTTCAGAGTGCAGTTCATTTCAATGGACTCTTGTTGACGATTCGCTGATGCTGAGTTTATGTTCTGTAGCGTTGTCGATATTCTTCTATTAGTTAATATACTTCTTAATTTTGCAGATCGATTTTGTCCTTCCGGTTTCGTTTCAGATGGGCCTATTGTTGTTTATGGTTTGTAGGCTGTATCAGTATTATGTTTTCAGAGTAATCTGTCAATTCTATTTATTTTGCATTCGATGTATGAAAATATGTTAATTTATCTGTTATCAGTCGGCGGTTTTACTTCTCACGTGGGTTTTTGTTCGACTCTTATTGCTTTATTTATAGTTGATAGTTTGAAGCCAATTAGTTTCAGAGCTTTTTTATGTGTTGGAGTTCTCTGTCGTGATTATCGGTTAAGAGAATGGATCTTGATATTAGGTGTTGGCTACACCCTGTGCGAGGGATAGTGATGTTAACTGGCATTAAGATAATTATGTAAGTATCCTTCAATTGTTTTTGTTACTAGGATGTCTAAGAACGGGAGGGTTTTCTTCAAATTCCATAGTGAATTGTATATTGATAAGTTGTGTGTTAATATCAGCGTCATTTAGTGATAATATTTGCAATGAAAGTCAAACCTTCAAATTTTGCGATATTTAACGATATTTTACCGCTCGACTTTATTATTAGCTAGCTTTCAAAGTGGCCCTCATTATCTGATATTATCCATGTAAAATATTTGACATATTCGTAGTATTTAGCGATTCACAATTTTACATACAATAAATTACTCATGCATGTAAGTTACAAAAGTATAGGTTCTAGGAAACCTGCAGAAATTCGTTCCTGCTCTATACATTTTGTAAAAAATTTCGTCACCTCTTCAGAGCATATTTTATACAGTGATAAATGTGATTGACAGAGCATAAATATTAAAATGGAAATGATCTGTGCTTATAGGTCCTATCTAATCTGTTTAGTCTAAAAGTCATAAGTCATAAATTCTTCGTTTCTACTCACGGGGATTTTAGAAATATAGAGAAGCAAACAAGGGTTTCTAGATTGTCTTTTTTGCATCAGACTAAATACAAATAGTTAGATCGGCTAAGAAGTTGTTATTTTAGAGGAGAAATAAGACACCAAAAATGATAGGATTTATCATTAATACAGTAGCTATTGTTTAAGAGAGAAGAACCGTTCAATATATTTTTTAAATTCTAAAAGAATCACTATTTTAACTAACGTGGCAAAAAGGGGTCATATACAAAAAAATTTATCTTGTATATCCTATATCCTGCTAGAAGCCCTAGAGATAATTTGAAACATAATAATATGTATGAATTTCTTCCGTTTAAACTCCTGTCTCTCATGAGGTTTATAATAGATTTATTTATGAATAATAACCCGTAAAATGAATATTTACGAGACGCAAATGAAGACCAATTTTGATCAACTGCTTTTCAAGTAGTTACCTTAATCCAGACTAATTTTTATTTAACTATATGATACTTTTTTTATAGTAATAAATGTAGTAATTACGTCAGTGTGGCCCGGAGAGATTCAATTTAAAATCAAATTTGATCAAATTTGTTTTCCACCAGGTACGTAACATAAAATAGATCTGACATTGTATGAGAAAGATATTCGAAGTGACCTCTGCCATTTTAGACATTTTTAATACAAATCTTAAGAACACAATAAAACCAGTTCTGCAGCGATAATGCTAATGCAAGAGTAATTTTATGGGAACAGTTGTAGGTGCATTTTACAACTTTAAATTCCATTGAAATTTATGGGTTTACTTATAGTTTATATTCTTAAAATGCACTAACTTTTTTTTTCAGAAATGTTCTTTTGTTAACTTATGCTGTAAATGATGTTTATTTTGTTTCTAATGTGTAGTTTCTTATATAATACTACTTTACAGCAAATTTATGACCGTAATGTAAAAAATAGTCTTTGGTTAATTTGTGGTCTCTAAATGCGAAAATGATGGTAAAATATGCCTAATATGTAAGATTTTTGAGTCATGATTTTTTCAGCAAAAATAAATGAGTATCACATTATTTTAAGAAATCATTTGTCATGTTTTCGATAAGTTAAGGGAATTGTGCACAATCTGGCAACACCACGTGAGGTGTCTAGGGATGACAAGTCAATCACTCTGCCCCGTAGCTGAATCTACTTATAGATCACCCCTGTATACGAGAAATACGCCGTCGCTTTTGGATTACGAGGTTCTGCTGTTTTCTTTGTGTCTGCGACAGTAGAGTAACACATTACCAAGTAAAATAATGGCATCCGAGAGACCAATATATTCCAGTTGAAGAATATACCTCTTGTTGATTCCAAAAAAATACTGTTACCTCCATTACACATTAAACTGTGATTGATTAAAAATATCGTTAGAGCATTAGATAAAGAAGGAGATGCACTTAAATTCCTCTAAAAATGATACTAAGCTTTAAGGAAGGAATATTTGTTGGACCACAAATTAGAACAGTACTAAGGGCTTAAGAGTTTGATCAAAAATTGAGTGATGTTGAATTAGCTGCGTGGAGTTCTTTTAAAACCATTGTTCTGGAGTTTTTAGAAAACAAAAAAGCAGAAACTACAAAAACTTGTAGAAGAACTACTTGAAAGCTACTGCAAATCGGGCTATCGCATGTCTCTTAAAATACACTTCTTGCAGTCTCATTTAAATTTTTTTTCCAGAAAATTTGGGTGCGGTTAGTAACGAGCAAGAGAAAGGTTCCACCAAGACATATTAATAATAGAGCAACGCTATCAAGGCAGGTAGGATCCAGCAATAATGGGGAATTATTATTGGTTTCCTATGAGAGAAAGCGATCATGAATATAAACGGAAATCAAAAAGTTATGTACAACAGACTTACTATAAACGTATTTTCATGTATATTTCTGTATATAAATTCGGTTATTCTTAAAATATCTTGTTCCTTTTATTGTTTTGAACTCATGTATAAACATTATATAAAAATGTTTGTAATAAATAAAAATAACTGATACATTCTATAACTCAAAATCTATACGTTGTGGAAAATTTTCGTTGTCGAATTCCCAATCAGGATGCTTTCAACTGACACGGACAGTCATTATAACATCAGTAGCCTTTTTTTATATTTGTTGGTTATTGGCACCATTATTTCTTTTTGATATGAAGCTGATTTGGAAGTTCGGCATCTTCACATATTTAAATAGGATTAACGATTGTATCACTTGAGTAAGAATAAATGGAGGTTCATCTTTTTCTGTGATAAAACCATTATGGCAAAATTTTTCCAGATTTCCACATTTTAGAACTACGAAAAATTGGTACTATTATTATTTTAGCTAAAATAAGGTAAAAGAATTGCTAGTATTTTTGAGGTTGTTTTCATTTTACTTTTTAAATAAAATTAAACTATTTTACTATCTTCGATGGTAGTCTTCAAAAATTTTGGGCTTAAATTTATCCAGTATCTGTACGATCAGTAAATCTATCGGTTCTATAAACTAACAATAGCATGGAAATATTGCTTTTCCTATAACGATAGCATTTACAGTCATTGCTGCACAAATAAAAAAATCAAACCGTTTCTTTTTCATTTCTCAGCTTCTTAGTGTTGAGTCTGAAGAGTTCTGTGTAACGGAAAAATTAAATGTTTTTCTGTTTTCAGATAAACAATGGATTGTGCCTATTTTATGTAATTAAAGAAAATCTAGCCGACCTTTTAATAATATTTCAGAAAAAGTAATATTTTATTAAAAACCCATTTAAAAGAAAATACGATCCAAACTAATAAGTCAATTAATTAGAAATTACTTTGAAATCGATATTTTTGACTAGTTACTGGCTAACTGTTTCTAGAAAATATAATTATTTAAATTTTTAAATAAATAAAGGAATTAATAGGAGAAACCAACTGAAAAAGCCTTGTATTATAAAGACAGGCGTACTTTATTCTAATTAAGAATCAAAAGCAGTCATTCAGATCGCAAAACACTACCAGAAAAGGGAGAAACTTTTTCCATTAGCAGTGTACCGCCACCTGCAGCAAGTACAACTTACCACAGGAAAAGTGAATCCTTTAAGCAACTTATGTTAAACTAAGTAAAAAGTTTGACAAAAGCTGAGACATTCTTCGGAATTCTATATACATAACTCTATAAGTAAGGGTTAGTATATATAACTTTTTAGAGTTTATTGTATGTGTAATAAATATATAAGTGCTAAATTAAACATGTTAGGGGGTATTCCAATTTTGAAAGAACTAGAGCGTAGAGTAGTGAATGCATTTTTGGAAGGTAAAAAACAAGCTGAAGTTCAAAACAGTTCGTTTTACCCAGTTTCAAAATAATTTCATTTAGAATGTTTACCGATATCAAGGAGATTGAGGATAATAATAATATAGAAGTGTCTGTAAAAATAATCCTTGGATGTCGGCATCTAGTATTATCGTTAAAATTTCAGAAATTATAGTTAGCTTACGGGCAGTTCAGAGAACTTCTAAAGTAGACAATCAAAATAAACTTCAATCCAAAATATGTAACACTCACAGTTAAACACGGTAAAGGCTGTGTTTTTCTGTGGGGTGTTCCTGAAAGATTGGGGTTGGTTCTCTAAACTTATATAATGACACCATGGATCGATTTGTTTATAGGGATATAACTTAAAATGCAATATCATCTTTTGAACAGTGGGAAATTTCATGTTATCTTATTTCCATACAAGATAACACTTTTCGTAATTGTCTAATAATGGTTTCAGGAAAATAACGATTTTGCAGTGGCTAGCATAATCTCCAGAATTTGCTCTTTTAAAAATTTGTAGAAAGGAGTAGGACATCTTATTCGCATACAAATGTTTTCAAAATTCATAAATGATATCAATGGTGTTTGGACAAATCTTTCCGAAAATATTGTTCAAAATTTGTTTGCTCCACTATCGAAGCGTTGTCGTCAAATAATAAATAATTATAGATATCCATTACACTTATATCTACTGTAATTCTTGAATATAAAATAAAATACTATTGGATGCAATTTCTGCTGCTTAACTTTTATTGTAATTTTCGTCGATTTTGATAATTATAAATATTTGCCAATATAAATTTTGTTTCAAGTTTAACAAAATGGCGTAAAACATCACTAAAATTGTGACGATAACATTTACTAAATACGGGGTTAGGAATCACAAAACTACATTTTTTTTATTCAAAGGAGCAAAAGCACTTTTTTATCCTATTTTTTTCAATAGTGCATGCAAATTTTCACACAAAAAGAAGGTAATTTATTAGAGAATTGAATAACGAACATTTGAATTTCCTTGATGTTTAGAAAATTTACCATAGAAGCGACGCAATGTCGACAAAATATTAATTTATATTTGGTCATTATAAAAATTTTATATTATTTTTCCCTAAAAAGTTGCAATTTATAACCGCAAATAGGTATACAAATATGCACATATTTTTATTATTACTATATTACTTAACTTAAATTTGTCATTAAATTTTAACAACATTTATTTTTAGATACTTTAACTGGTTATTGCTTAAATTCCAATTAAACAAAGCGCTACCATCATGAAGAAATACTGTGGTATAAAAAATGATATAACGGTAATGCCGGGTAACAGTTAAAGCTAATCGTTATTTGGTCTAATGAGTTTTTCCGGAAACAAGAAATGTCAGTTTAAGCTTTTTATTACCTTATACTTTAAAGTAGGTAATAAAATAGCTTATATTTCTTTAATAGATGACTCAGATAAAAATGAAGTTAAAACTTGTATAAATATTAATAAAATTAAGAATAAACTTTTATATTAAATGTTATTGATTTTAGAAAAATTTACTTATATGAAAAACCAAAATGCTGACTTTATATTATATAACCTATTACAATGCATAATCGGAAAAAAAATATACTATTTTTTTGCAGGTTGTGAAAATTAAGGTTTTTCACAGATTTTCTAAGTATCTGTGAAACCCTGCGTGCTAAAAACTATATTTGTTACGAACATTACTTGATTGATAGTGAACACTAATAAAATATAATTTTAAGAATTAACACGATAAAACTTTTAATTCATTAACATGGTATAAATTTAAAATCGACAATTTGACAGTAAAGGTTTTAAATTGACCAGAACAACAATAAGTCAAACAAGTTTTCAATGTTAAAAATTCAAGAATAAAAAATACTTTTTATATGTTACCGATTAGTCAAAATTGGAAAATTTCGTTTATGTTTAGGATACAACTATTCCTTTTACCTAATCCAATGTTTTATCTCTGGATTTTTGTTCTTAGTTTGTCTATATCAGGCAGGGTTTATTTGTTGACTATTTTAAAACAAATGATAATAAAAATATCGTAAGCAAAACGTAGTTGGTTAACTACAAGATCTAACTTCCATGGCAAGTAGATCGGATTTAAGTCTTAAACTTTCTTATGAATGTGGCTGTAAATGTTTTAAATAAAATGAAGTATTCCAGAAAATCTATTTTGTAGAATGTTCCAGTCCAAAGCATTATTCTCCTTAAGACCGTTAAGAAAGGGGGCCGACAGTATATTCTTTACGAATTCCATTCTAGCTCTCTTCCCATACTAGTCTCTACCACCAACGGTCTCATCAGTAAAGCTGTAACGAACCAAGAGCAAAATGCACAGAAATCAACCGTCTACTTAAATTCCCATATTGTAAAATGTTGGCAGGGTATTACCCGCAGAACTTGATACCGGACATTAGGGAATTATTAAAATTTGGATTCAGATTCAGATATAGCGATTTTAAGTAGATAGTTGTTTTCTATGCATTTTAGTCTCGGTTCGTTACCGCTAGTATGGAGGAAAAATCAGAATGGAATTCGTAAAAAATATACTGTTTACCCCTTTCTCAACGGTCGTAAGGAGAATAAATTAACTTTTCGAAATACATAGACTGCGAAATTGTTTATATTTAATAATTCCTACTTCTTCCGGGTATATTCAGATGTTCATTTGTACTGTTGAAGATAACAGTCCGGCATCAAATTCTGCGGGTAATAACCTGTCGACATTTTACGGTATGGGGATTTTAAGTACAGAGTTGTTTTCTGTGCATTTAGCTCTCCGTTCGTTACAGCTCCACACATGAGACAACAAGGTGGTCAAAACTAGTATGGAGAGAGAACCAAAGTAGAGTTCCAGAAAATATATTGTCTGTCTCCTTTCTTAACGGTCGTAAGGCGAATAAAATAACTTTTTCAAATACAGTGAAATATATATATATATATATATATATATATATATATATATATATATAATCTAATATTTACGTAATGTATACGTTATTTACAGATTTCAAGTCTTTCAATTTGTGGTGATTACAATGAGGAAGACTTTTCGTTAAGAGAGTTTTTTAAAGTTATTATTTTAAACAATGTGTATAATATTTAGTTATCAGAAAATCTTCCATATATGTTTGATCATACAACCTTTAGAAGGTAAGATGAACATATGTTAAAAATTCTACACATTTCGTGAACATTATTAGTAGCATCAATTTAGAGCCAGACGATAGACTAATAAATTTTGATGTGGAAAGTCTCTTTACTAATGTACCATTAGGGGAATTACTGGACATAATCAAAACTAGACTTTCAAATGAAACTACTTTATCAGATCGAACCATGTTACCAGTGGGGTGATGGACCTTTTGGAGTGTTGCCTACGTAGTGCTTACTTTCTAGTAAATGACAAGTTCTACGCTCAGGACGACGAGCTTCCGATGGGTTCTTCACTCTCTCCAGTCGTCAATATATATATATATATATATATATATATATATATATATATATATATATATATATATATATGGAATGGTTCGATACTCATGCCATAGAAACTGAAACAGTAAAACCCAAAGTCTGGTTGAGATATGTCGATGATACCTTCATCGTATGGAAGGGCAATGATCAAGAACCTAATGATTTCTTGAAACATCTAAATACCATTTGACCTACAATAAAGTTTACTATGGAAGAAGAGGTAAGAGATGCCACAGTGAGCCGTTCAAACCAAATTATTAAAACTTCAATATACAGAAAGCCAACATATACTGGACAATATCTTAATCATAGTTCTAATCATTCTGTTGTAACCAAAACGGGGAATTATACGCAACCTCTGTAATCGCGCTATATGTATATGCAATAATGCTGATTCATTGGAAAAAGAAGTAACACATATTAAATTCAGTTGACAATAGAATGGTTATCCTTTAAAACTAATTGACGATGTTATAAATAACTTTAGAATAACGAACACTGTACAGCAAGAAACATATTCTTTCTTCACAGTTCCGTACATTAAGGGAACTTCGGAGGAAATAAGATGAATTGCCAGTAGTTATAATATAAAAACAGCCTTTAAATCAGGATATACACTTAGAGCTCATTTAATAAAAACAAAACCAAAAACTACCGAAAAGAAAGAATGTGTTTATAAAGTTCCATGTGAGTGTGATGAAATGTATATTGGAAAAATCAAACGACCACTAGAAGTTAGACTTAAGGAACATAAAACTCATACACAAAAAGAAGAAAAGTCGAGATAAAATGGTCTGAGGCTGCGGCAATATATATGGAACTTAACATAAAAAAAATTATAAAAACAGCTTACATTAAAAATAATAATGGAATCTTTCGTAAATAGAATGTTGCTATACCTAATCTTTAGCAACCACTACTTTGTAACATCAAATCATTGAGGTGTGTACAGTGAAGCGAATCTTTGCGCTTCAATGGACACAGTCCCTATATAAGCTCGTAGTCTTAAGGCAAAACTTTCAGTCTATACTTGATAACGGTTTGAGATACAAGTTAATCGAAACGGCGTAAAAATAAATAAAAATAAAGAAAATGCAAGTCCATTTTCAACAACCTTCAAATCAAAACTGGTTGTCACACTTGTATTGTTTTTATTTTTGTTTGATTGTACGACGTTTTGATTAGGCGTAATTCTAATATTTAGCAAGTATAAACTGAATCTTTTGTCTTAAGGCTATAAGCTTATATAAGTAATGTGTTCATTGAAGTGCGAAGTTTCGCTTCACTATACACATTCCAATGATTTGATGTAGTGGTTGCTGAAGATTAGATATCTCAACAATGGATTTATTAAAGATTCCGTTGTTATTTTTAATGTAAGCTGCTTCTACAAATTTTCTTTTTTCATGTGGGGTCCCATATATATTGCCGCGGCTTCAGATCATGGTGTTTTTTATCCCCGACGTGTTATGCAATATCAGATCTCAACGTTTGTCCTTTTTGTGTATGAGTTGTATGCTTCTTAATTTTAACCTCTAGTGGATGCTTGGTTTCTTCAATATACATTTCATCAAACTCACATGAAACTTTTTAAACACATTCCTTCTTATCGGTAGTAATTTTTCAGTGAAACCAAATAAACTACCATATAAAGTAAGGTTTAAAATTTTTAGATTGGTTGTAGGCTATTTGACTATGTCGAAAAAAAGAGAAGTAAAATAACTAAAACCATAAAGTATTTTAATTTTTTCATACTTTAATTGGCCTCCTAACATGATAAAATCACAAAGTGCTACCAAATGAAGGGATGCGTTTTTGAGAATAAGGTAGATTTGTCTATTTTTTTAGTTTTTTGAGTTTTATTTGAAAACTATGCATTTTTCGTAGGTACATAGAAAAGTTATAGGCAATGAACTTTCCTATCAAATTGATACCTCAGGAAGTCCAAAAAATTCATTTTTTATAAAAATACACCTTAAAAACATACTAATAAAAACAAAAAATTGCAAAAAAATATCTTTTTTATTTTTTCTTCATAACTTTTTTGAAGTTAGGTATAGGTATTGAAAAAAAAACTGACGTTACGTCCATTAAAATTAGTCTGTACGGTGTAAATAACCGAGATATGGCGTCCCAAAGTTTACTACTTTTCTCGATATTAGAAAATTTTTGTTTTTTTTTTCAAATTTTATCCTACAACTTTTTCGTAAGTGAATATAGTTATAGAATTTACCCCCTTCAAAAGATAGCCAACATCATGTCCATTAAAAGGGTCTCCAGCCGAAGTCTATACACCATGAATACTAGCTGAGAAATGGTCTTTCAAAGTTTTCAATTTGTTACGATTTTTATAACTTTTTGCCCGTACATAATGTAATTTTATATTTTTGCATTTTTTCTTTATTCAATGAACAAATTATTTTAGGGTATTTAATGCAACTCTTGAAAACGTCGGTTCTGCATCTTAATGCATCGTTTATTATACGGCTTGATAATTGAAAGCTGAATCACCTGTCGCCATCAGCTATTCCAGACGCATTCAAAAAGTAAGAAATTTACTTTATCGTAATGGACTCCAACAACAACTGTTACTAAACAGCATGGCTTAACATACACACAAATGCAACAATGGAAAGGAAATATTTTAAATCCTTTCGACTGGGGTTGGAAAAGGTGGAAAAATGGATTGATACCAATTTTTACAAATAAACCTCTTGCTCCGTAAACTTTACTCGAAAGAATACCCTGTGAATGCACGAAAGGATGCCAAGAGAATTGTGGTTGCAGGAGGTTGGAAATTTTGTGAAAATGCTGATATACTTGACTGAAATTAATTTAACTGAATCCAGCTTGTGAATAAAAATAAATTAATTAAAAACGGTATAAAATAATGTGATTATTTTGAATTTCTTATTAATAGTCTTTCAAAATATAATTATTTTTATCACTAAATATTCTAAAATAATTGAATAAAAAAATTTTTCACCCAAAAAATATAAAATTACATAATGAGCGGGTAAAATGTTATTAAAATCGTAAAAAGGTGAAAATTTTGAGACGCCATTTTGCGGTTACTATTCATCACAAAGACTTTGACTGGGGACCATTTTAACGAACATAACGCCAGAATTCTTTTCAAGGGTCAATGTCTATACCTAAATTCATTTACAAAAAAGTTGTGGAAATTTGAAGAAAAAAAAAAGAAAAGCAAAAATTTGCTAATATCGAGAAAAGTAGCAAAGTTTGAGATGCCATATTTCGGTTACTTTTCATCGTATAAACTTTCAGAGCTTATTTTAATGGACGTAATGTCAGCTTTATTTTTTTTTTGCAGCAATGCCTGTGAAGTTCACTGAGAAAAAATTTATGGGAACAAAATGAAAAAAAAAATTGCGTTTTTTTTGATTTTGTTTTTAGTGTGTATCTTCTGTAAAAATGACGGTTTTGGATTTCATGAGGCATTATTTCGAAAGGAGGGTTTCGACACCTACAACTTTTCTCTAGACATGTACTACGAAAAATGTATAGTTTTCGAGTTAAACTTAAAATACCGAAAAGGGGAAAAATCTACCTTCATCTCAAAAACGCATCCCTTAATTTGGTATCACTTTGTGATTTTATCATATTTGGAGGTCAATTGAACGTATGAAACAATGAAAACACTTTTAGGTTTTAGTTACTTTTTCAAGTATATAGTCAACAGCCTAATATGTACACTAATGACAATGTCAAGTACCAAATCAGTTTCAATAAACTTTCCCTTAATAGTAATAATCGTCACGTTTCGGCCACTTTTGAAGAACCTAAATATCTTAGAAGTTATTTTAGTTAGCTGCACAATTTCAGAGGCTATATTAAGGCAGTATCAACAAAATGTTTCTTCGCTGATACATTATTTATACTCATGTAATTCAGAATGAAAGATCATGAAATTTTACAAGTGTTAAGTTAAAAATAGATATTTAACTGCTCTCAAATTCGAATCTTTAAGATATATTATTGACCAATGTTATATTTTCAGCGTCTGGTTTGTGTTAAAATATACAAAGTATAAAACATGATATAGATGACGAGTATAACCACAAAAGTATTTGTTACTAACAAAGTTTTAAATAACTAGGTAAATCTTTATATTTATAGTTACGTGTATGGTTTATGGGGTATTATAAATATTTATGAATTATCACATTATTTTACTGCTTGATATAAAACCTTTGGCTTTTATTGATGCATTTTAGCTCGTTTATCAATAAACTTGAAGGCGCGCCCTCACTTAAGCAACGTACAAAAACAATAGGTTTAAAATTGTAAATTGGTATTTGTTGCGATAAGTCAACAACAGAAATTTAGTATATATTAGTATACATTTGTTTTTAGTGGTAAGAATCTAAAAAAATATGTAACACAATCACATTAGTTGTTGAATTATTTATGACTTTCTGTGGAATATTAAAAATTGCATAAATAAATATTTAGCCTAAACATACGAAGAAAATTCGTGAAGCATCCGTCAATTCTCAACTTTCTCAATATTGTGTGTCACCATTCCTAAAACTTACTAATTATTCCTTCCCGTTATATATTTCTCCCTTTTTTCAAATTTAAGTGGATGCATTTTCATGTCGTTTTAATTTCTTCGTGTTGTAAAAAATAACTGTACACCTATTAAATGAATACTAATTGCACTTAAAATCTTTACCATATTCAAGTTAAATATTTAAAATTTAAAACAATACAAGTTTTGCTACACTGTAGCTTCTTCAGATGTTGAACGTTGAGTGAACAAAATTAATTACTATTTTAGTCTAAGAACGATAAAAATATAAATATTGCATATTTTATTTTTAAGTCTTTTTTTATATTATTTTTTTTCCTTTAGAACGTTATGTATTTTTTTATTGTTAAATGTCTTGTGCCAGAGCGCTAGACGTATATTAATCGAAATTAATTTACATATTGAAGCCTCACAATAGATTTAAAGAGGAATTAATGAAATAACCTGATTTTGTATATAACATTTAATTGGAAAGAACAAAAATGACGACAATATAACAATTTTTTAACACAACATCAAACAGTTTAGTACTTAATATTTCCTCCTCTAGCTCTAGCGATAGCCTGTATCCTCCTAGGCATGCTCCGCAAAAGGTATTTGATCGTTTCTTTGCCGAATCCAATTCCATTCTTCCTGTGCAGCAATTTTTAATTCTGCAATTGAGTTAGGAGCCGGATTTCATGTCCCTATATGTCGCTTTAAGATGTCTCATAAATGCTCTCTGGGATTTGCATCAGGACTCATTGGTGGCCAATCTAGAGTCACAATTCCAATAGCTTCAAGATTCTGGATTACGGCTCTTGCGGCATGTTCACGGGAATTATCATGCATTAGCACAAATCCATGATAAAGAGTGAAGCCGGTATAAGGTAAATCATGCTCCTCAAGGATGTTGTGTATGTACCATTCAGCATTTATACTTAAATTCATTCCAATAAGTTCCATACGACTCTCCCAACTAATGCCACCCCATAGCATAATGGGGCCACCAAAGCTAACGGTTTGTTCAAGATTACATTTTGCAAAACATTCTCCAGACTTTCTGTATTCTTTACCACATCCATCTGGCTTCCATAATTGTATCCTGGTTTCATCTGTGAAATGAACTTTTCCCCATTGGTCTTCATTCTAGTTAGTATAACCGTTCAGTTTTGTGACGAGGGAGAATCATAGAAACTCTGGCAAGACATTTTGAATTTAAACCGACCTCTTCAAGTCTTCTTATTACTGTTTTAACACTTACATTAACTTGTCTTGTGATTAGTAATTCATGTTTGAGGTGCGAAATTGTAAGTGTGCGATTTCGCAAAGATTGAATTATCAAATATTGGTCATCTCTTGACGTAGTACATCTTTTCCGCCCTTGACCAGGGCTCTTTTTGTATTCTCCATTTTCCCTGTCTCGTTTTACTATACGAGAAACAGTAGATTAATGGATACGCACTCTCCGCCCAATATCATCTTGTCTGCAACTCTCACTGACTAAAGTAATAATTTTAACACTAAATCGCTTAAATGTGGCATCTTAGCAAGAAAACTACATAATCGACAAATAAAGCAATGGAATAGTCATTTTGACAGCGACAAACAAAACAGCAGCGATTTCTAGTCGCCAAGGCATCCTATGCAATATTTGTAATTTGTGATATTATTGCTTCTTCTACTCTAAAGGCTATGTTTAAGTCTTGTTTTATCTGTAATAAATTGCAATAAAAGTAAAAAGCCGTAGCATAAGAAATTTAACAATGAAAATACACAACGATTTAAAGGAAAAGAAATATATACAAAAAAATTCTTATTAATAAAATATGCAATATTTGTGTCCATGAGTATATATAAATATTTCCATGACTAGAAAATACAGCTAAGAAAAACCCAAAAAATATACATTTATATAGTCCTTAGGTGAGTAACAAAACATATAATAATTAACTTTGTTCAGTCCGAGGAAGCTACAATGTGCAGAATCATGTTATGTTTAAATTTTTAAATATTAAACTTGAATATATTGGAAAATATAAGTGAAATTCACTTAATTCTTGAATGTATGTAATTATGAATCTCAACCAAATAAAGTTTGAATGATCGAATTACTAAAAAAAAATAATTCTTTTAGTATAGACGTTGCTTTTAATATCACATGTCAATAGCCAACAACTTTTGTTGTTGTTAATTGTACCATAAAATAAATAACAATCCACAGCCTTAAACAACACAACGGTTTGAAAACATTTCGACAGTGAGAATGCGCCATATGACTTACAGGTAATTTTCTATAAATTTTCAAAAAAATTTTAATCTTTGGTGAAAGACCAATTTTTCTTTATTCTTGTACATTTTATGGCGTTACTGAATATTAAATAATTAACAAGAAGAACGATTTTTTTAATTCTTGTACATAAGTCCAGTTATATCTCGCCGATTTTTCTGGTTACACAGGAAGGGTGGCACCGCTTCAAGGCATTTTTTACATTATGTTCAGGAAGTTGCTATTATGGTCCCGAATCATTTTGGTCGAAATTGGTTCAGTAAAATCCAAAAATATGGCAAACTACTTGTCCCCGTTTTTTTCCAAATTTGATATGGGGATGGAGTTTTCGGGTCACATAAAATGAATCTAAAGTTATTTTTAAAAAATTCAATTTGACCGATTTAATATGGAGTATTAAAATTTTACATCTCTCGTTTTTGTCCAAAATTGGTATTGGAGGTTTTTGGGGGTGTAAATTACGAATATAAAATTATTTTTGAAATTGATACTGAGGGTGTAAATCTAGCTGATACAATGTGGCGGTCTAAAAATATTGCATTTCCCAGTTATGTCCTATATTGGTACTGAGGCGGCGTTCGAGGCCTTAATATTCAATATGGCGGGTTCAAAATTTTATATTATTGACTTTTTGTCAAAATTGGTATTAGGGACTATTCGAAGTCGTAGGTCACGAATCTGAAGTTAATTTCATAAAACTTAATATGGCAGATACAATATGGGGGACTACAAATTTTACATTTTTCCGACTTTGTTTAAAATTGATGATGGGCGTCTCTTGGGGCGTATATTATGGATCTTAAGTTAAATTCTTCAAACTCAATATGCTGGATAAAATATGCCAGACAAACAAATTTACATCTGAAATTATTTCAATATTGGCATAGGGGAGGTTTCGGTGACCTAGATTAGAAATCTACAATTGATTTCTTAAAATTCAAGATAGCGGATTTACATACTATCGCGGTCTACATATTTTTTTTTGTATAATTTCATTCAAAACTGCTTTTGAAGAACTCTCCGAATCATAGATTTTCTTGTTGTTCACTTTATTGTAGTTTACAATTTTGAATAAAATGTGTATTCCTATAAACATTTCATGATACACTACACATCTCGCTTAGTACTTAATTCAAACAATTTATGGATGTCATAACGAGTTCAAAACTAAAAATCGAAAAATAAAATTTTTATACAAAAATTGAGGCGCCTTCTGACAAACGTTAATAAGCGAAAAATAAAAATATAAATTTTCATATGAAATTGAAATTTCTGAAGTTTGCGCTAAATTATTACTAAATGAAGCAAGTAACTACTAGCATGAGATAAAAAATAAGCTACAGCAAGAAAACAACCACAAATAAAGTATTTCTCAAGCTTTTTGTGTGAATCATATTTTGTCAAGTATTAATTTGGTACCAACATTAAAAAATTCAATTTCATGTAAAAATTTTTATTGTTATTTTTCGCCTTTTTGCGCTTTTTAGAAAGTGCTTCAATTTTTTACAAAAATTATATTTTTAATGAAAGAGATGCAGTCACCAGTGTCATTTCTATCTATCGAGATTTTCTACAATTGCTTCAATGTCGCTGTATATTGAAATCAAAAGTATTATTTGAGAAACCATAACCTTCAATTAAGGGTTGTGTACCTATTTAAGTATATTTTCTTGTAAAATTCCGGGACCGGTTTTATTTATTTTTAAATTCTCTTTATACCAGTACTGTTTTGAAAAATTTGTGAATAATTTCAAAAAGTTTATATGAAAAATATTATCAGAAACTAACATATACCCTAAAATAACAAGGGGATGGAAACTTGGGTAAAATCATCCATTTATTCGAATAGACAGTTTTCATAATATTTTGACTTATAATATTCTAATTTTGGTTCGCAACAAAAAATACAATTGATCGTAGAATGAAAGGCAGAGGGCAAGAATGGAAGAGGTAGATAATTAGTGAAACATACAAATATGAGTAGTTATAAGGAAACTAAAGATTTATGGCAGGACAAACAAAGTAACTATGTCAATTCAATTCCAGAATTGAAGACTCAAGAAAGAAAGACTGTACAGAACTTTTAAATACAATGTTTATTTTGACAGTATAAACTACACTTAATAGCTAATAATGCAAATATTTTAAAAACTGTTTCATGCCGATTTCTATCGTAAAGTAAAAGACAATTGAATATTTTAAACAATAAGGTAATAAATTTATCAAGCTAACGGGTAGGAGCTAAAGTAGATTATTAAGCTTTCACGTCGTCACACAGTTAGTGTTGATTATGTCTTGGTTTTGGTAGCAAATTTCAAGTAAATTTAAACTTTTCTTCTTTCAGATTATATAATAGACTTAATAAAATGATACCAATATTTGTTTTAAATTAAAAGTGTTCAGTCTGAAACTATTGTTGGTGTTCAGTTTATTGTATAATGTGGAGTAAAACTTCTCTATAATATTCATGTTTTGATAAATAAGAAACATTTTCATCTTCGTGGCGTGTTGGCGAATTAAATACCCCCCATCATAATTTGGAACAAAAAATCTATTCCATCTTTTTTTATACGAGTGATGTTTCCTCCTCGTTAGATTTTGGAATGTTTATCGACCCCTTCTATCAATTTGTGTCAATAGACCGTATTGTAATATTTTTTTTCTTTGTTCTTTATCATGAAAGTATCTTTACCGTATGGGAACGTTATTATTTAATAATATCAAAAAATACTAAAATTACCTTGTTTCGAACGCAGCTTTCGGATTCGATCCAGCCGATCCTGTGCAATTACATCTACTTGAAATTTTCGTAATAAACGGTTCTGTAAAGTTTCGCAACAATTCAACATATATCGGAGGGAAAATATATTTCCAGGTCAAAAATGAAATCGAATTAAAATGACAAGTGTCAATAGTTGATTCCTTTTTTTGGTTAAGAGTTACCCTACTATTAAAAGAATAAGCTTTATTTCTGAAACAGAGGCAGAAAGAAAAGAAAAAATTAAGAGAAAGAATTTATGGAAATTGGATGCAATTAAATATTTTTAACCGTTGTGAAGGAGAAACAAGTTGACATAGTATATTTTTTGTGCAAAATAACTGGGTAGATCTACCTACCTGAAGTACCTTACAGTTATTGTTATCTTTAAAGAGAGAAGAATAGCTAAAATCTCTTTCCTTTAAATACAATTTCCTTATTTTATTATATAAAATTTAAACACATATTAGTGAATTGGAGGGAGCAGTTTTCGATAAAAACACATTCCATTCTAAAAAGTCGCCATCCGATAATTTTGATCCGATTAGCATTTTGCGTTAGTGACAAGGTCAATGAGAAATTTTAAAGTTTATTGTCAATAGATATGAAAAATAAAAGATCAGAAATTACTGAAAATTTTCGTTAAAATATAATTTTGTGAAAAAAATATAGAAGTATAGTATGCAATGTCCAACACTACACTTATTCAACATTACAGGAATAGAGTAGTAACACTTATCACCGACACATTTTGTTGTTTTTTCTTATGAATTTCGACTACTAAATAATTTTAGTTGGTCAGATCTTATATCATTTGTCATCTGAAACACGGTTAAGGGATATACTCATTTTAGAAATAGTACATGTTTCATCATATTTTGCAGGAGTTCAATAACATCAGAGAAAATGTATTGCTATCTCTGGGTATACTTTAATTGAATCTTTTTGGGTCTCCCAATAATAACGTTACCTAGACCGTACCGAATATTAATTAACCATAAAAATTTCTAAAAATCTTTTCATTTTATAGTTTTAAAGTAAAAAGTTGTTTTTTTTTTAAATGAATAGCGCAGAGACAATTTTAATATTATCACTATAAAGTTATTCGAAAAGTAGAAAAGTCGGATGATCTTTCTATTTTCAGTAGGTGAGGATACAGTCATTCTAGTAATAGAGCTTTCTTTATTTTTTGAAGTAATTTCAGCAATACGCCCATTATCTTGTATTTGTACGAAGCTAAGGTCCCACCCTCTGTATTTACGGAGTCTTCATACGTTAAAAATAAATAATATATATGATGTCAATATGCAATTTCTAATACTTCTTTCAGGGAGATGTTATGTTTAGAGTTAATATGCTAATGCAAAGTCAGCATGGTAATGCAAAACAAAATGAATTTGAATAAAAATATAAACATACTTTAGTAAAACGAGGATAAAAATATGTTTATAAAGAGTTATTTTCGCAGAAACATAAAATATATATAAATAAAGTAAAAATATATAATTATTCGAAATTTACATATATACTGAGTTTTGTAAGGTCAATAAAACTTTTAAAAATTGTTTTATTTTATACGACGCACAGCATAACATACTAAACGACTAAGCTTAAACGGTGGCAGAAGTGCAAATTTTGATAAATACGAATAATGCCATCTACTTGAAAAAAAAAATAAAATTTTGATTACTAGTTTTATTCTAATCTTTTACCTCTTAATTGATGTTAATGATTTAACTTGAAAACTGATCAGAGCTGACACTAGATGGTTTAAAATGGCAAGTGCATAAATAAGTCTCTCGAATTTTGGATCTTGAGAATACAAAGATAGAAGAATTTTACAGTCAAATTCACTAAAAAAGTTAGACTTAGACTTTTGTAACAATAAGTGTATCAAGCTGATTCACGAAGTAGGTAAAATTTAGACTTAGACCCGATTTTATGCCATGAAAGTTAAATCTTCTAGTGGGCCAGTTATGTTTTTTCTTATGATATTGTTACCATTTATATTACATATGGCAACAAACGCTTAGGTGGGAACGTTAAGTATAAAAATCTGTAGATTCACTGTTAGATAATAGATACAAACGATTTTTTATCCTTATTTTTAAATCTTTTGGATATATATTAGCTTTGCAATTTAGTGACTTTTTTGAAATTTAGTATATTATTTATAACTGATTTATATTTATTATTATTCATATGAAGATTTGTACACATTATTTTAGTTGATGCTGTGACATGTATGTCGTTTAAATTTTTTATTATAGTATTTTGTTTTTTAATGTTATCACTTTATGACATGCTTTGGATTTATTTTAAACATATTAATGTATAATAGCTTTGTAACTATTAATTTTTTAAAAATTTTGGTGTTCGTCCTTAATGTTAATCTGACGCATTTTAGATATATATGCATATGAAAATCGATACACAATATTTCAGTATTTTAGTAAGATTCAAAACCAGAAGATTTAACTTCTATGGCAATTAGATCGAATCTATAAATCTTTTTTTAATGAATCTGGGTAAAATTCTATTTAAAGGTCATGACCACAGCAGCTAAAATAAACACTTAATTAGAGGAAACTGTACAGATTAACCATATCCAAGTTAGATAATAGAATGTGGTTACAGAGTTAAACTATATCAACCATAACAATAATGTATACATAAAAATGTTATGAGGAAAAAAATATTTGTGAATTGATTAAATTCATTATTAAAAGCAGAAATACTTCTTAAATTGTAAAGAAATAATCGTCCAAAATACACTGTACTGCATTGTCTACTGCTACACTTTTTTCGGCCAATTGATAAAAATTTGTGATTTAGTTTCTTCTTACAACTGGTCTATATATAAAGCCCAAGCTTAGGTAGTGCATGTTCAATTAAGTGATATTAACGTGAATCGGGAAGTAATATTAACATGAATCAGAGCGATTCCTTGGACATCTTAATCAAAATTTATGCTCATTGATTTTAGATACAGATTCATTGTTTATCAATAAATTATGACCTTTTATTTGTATACGTTAAAAAAAGGGCTAACGATATATAACTATAAATCGTGATTTTAAATACTTAAAGGTTCTAAGAACGTTTGGTGCTTGGGAACTTATGTGTTTATTAGTATGTAAAACCGATAAACTATTAGCATATCCATTGCTTATTGGCTGAGATAACTAAAATTTTAAAATCTTTTTATAAACCTTAATCCGGTTTTCTCTGGAACGATATTATGTAGAGTTCAAAAATCATATTATATAAAGTCATATAGTTCCATTAAAGTTATTCTAAAGACAAGTTTTAATGTATTTGCCTTAAGGTTGTTCTCGTTTTAAGTTTCAAAGCAAGAAGTAAAAAATTAAAATAAAATTTTTATAAAAAAATTTAACCGACTTTTAAAAAAGCTCTAAAAAGAGAAGAATAAAAATATAAATTTTTTATGAGATTGTCACATTAATACTTGATAAAATGCAGTTCACATAAAAATATTGAGAAATCCTTTATTCGCCATGGCTTTCTTACCGTAGCTTGTATGCATCTCGTGTTAGGAGTTATTTGTTTCATTTGGTAATAATTTACCAACTTCAAAAATTTAAATCTTATTTAAAAATTTATATTGCTATTTTTTCGCTTGTAAGGGCTTTTTTAGAATTTTTTGTATAAAAATTTTATTTTTCGATTTTTAGTTTTAAATTAAGTTGAGTCTCTAAGGTTGTAAAAAAGTACCCATTTTAATATAAATTGTAAATCACATTAAAATGAACAACAAAAAATTCTTTCAGTTTTGAATGAAATTGTATCAAACAAATATTAAGTCTCATATTGTAAATTCGCTATATTGAATTTTAAGAAATTTATTTTAGATTTGTAACCTAAGCGCCCAAAACCCCAACGCCGATATTGAAAGAACTTGAGACATGTAAACTTTTAGTCCGACATATTTTCTCCTGCCTTTTGAGTTTGAAGAAATTAATTTAACATCGTAATATACGTCTCCAGAACCCACTATTTCAATTTTTGACGAAACGGGAAATATGTAAAGTTTATAGTACCAATTTTGGACATAAACCGAAAATTTTTTGACCGCCACTTGCATCTGCTATATTTAATGATTTGAAAACAATTAAATTCGTTTTTACACTCTCAGTAACCCTCTCTGTCAATTTTGAACAAAATTGAGAGATGTTAAATTTTTAGTCCGCCATATTGGATATACCAAAATGAATTTTTTAAAGATAATTTTAAATTCGTAATTAATACCCTCAAAAACCACCTTATCTCAATTTTGAACCAAATTGAGAGATGTGAAATTTGAGCCCGCCATATTGGATTCGCCATTTTGAGTTTTTTAAAAAATAATGCCAATTTTGGATAAAAACGTACCAAATTTGTTTTATTCGTCATATTATTAGCGCCATCTTGGATTTTACTCAACCAGTTTTGGACGAAATAATATGGGATCATCGCAGCAACTTCCCGAATATAATGCAAAAAAATTCATTCAAACCTGCTGTATTCGAATTTGTTTTAAACAATCAACATCTGACAAGTCGATACCTCTGTTTATAAATATTTGTAAAGTGAAATCTCAAAACCAGTTAAATACCGAAATTTAAGTTTGTTTTATTCCAATCCCTATTTAAAGTTTCACAATAATACTAAAAATTTTGATTTTTAGGCAAGTGATCTTCCGAATTATTTTTAGCACTAACAAATAGTAATTATTTATCAGGAATAAATCGGTTAAATCATTATATTTAAAAAATTATATAATAAAATCACTCCTTAAAAAGCAAAGCAATTTTTTTTCGATAGTTTTTTTTTGTGATATAATTTATATTTTTAATTTACTTGTTTCATTACTTGAACGAATATTTCGATGACGTTATGTTTTTAACCATAGTTGTATCTTATGTAAGTCAAGGTAAACCGCAATGGATTATAAAGAAATATTTTTACTAAAAGGTTATTTTCTAGGCCTATAAATTATTTAAATTTTTTATATCGATATGCATAAAAAACAGATTCCTATCTTTACCGTCTTAATTTTATAGCGCCTAAATGTCATTTAAATATGAAATAATTGTTTTTAATTGTATAATGGTTATCTCCAGAATAAATTTCATTGCCTGGAGAATATTGTTACTGACTTTATGATATTACAGATTTTATATTTGTTTGTATTTATAGTTATAGGTTTCTTTTTTCTGTAAGTACATATTAATTTAATTCATCAAATTTATCCCTAAAATTTTCAGACTTCTATGAAAAAGGGTCTCTTTGGAATTTTGTTCAATAAGCTGTTTTATTATTTTTATATTTATATATTAAACATCTAAAATTTTCAATAAGGTTCTATTTCCTTATTTCCTGAATGCTCGAATATCTTCTGGGACTACTGTACTAAGATTTATGATCCTCTTTTGAGGTCGACTGATTAATTGTTAACGTTTCTGAAGTTAGTTGCAGCTGTCAATATGTTGTAATTTTAAAATACATTTTGAAAATGAAGGTTAACAGGAAAATTAAAGAACTGTGTTGATACCAATTAACTGTATATATATATATATATATATATATATATATATATATATATATATATATATATATACACACACATATATAGTCTTAAATATTAAATATGTTTTCGTAGCTGGTATTATTGTTTTAATAAAAATTACTAGTTACAACGATACAAAAAAAATAACCTTGCTAAATAATTTATGTTACGGTGTCTACTATAAGTAAATTATTTTTAATTAAATCATTTTTTGCTTGACTTCTTAGCTAAGTGAATTACATATTAAATAGCAAATTCAATAACCGCAAAATACTTTACAACACGCATTTCTTGAATAACAAATCTTGTGTTATATCTTGTATAAAACTAATAGTTAAGAATATAAAGTATTGTAAAAATATTTTCTTTCAATGCTTAAAATATTTCATGTCATTCTATCAGTGACTCACCGGCGATTATTTTTCTTTAATGGGATCATTGATTGTGGAAACTGGATTAGAATGAATTAATTAGATACAGCCTCGTTTGAGTCTTTGATACTTTTAACATAAATATTTAAATCAGATTTATAAATCCTGTTTTCAACTGATTGGATAAACAAAAATATTAAATTCTTTAAAGAAGAACTTGCACTGATTTTGAGTTATTTTTATTTTTTTTTTCTACAAACTTATATTAGCTTCGATAACTTCAAGCTTAAGAATAATTTGTCTGTATCAAACTAATTTTAATTTCAAACTTAGCTCAGTTATTGTTAATATTCGAATATTTCAGTGAGATTTAGAGTGCAATAATTTAATTATAATTATGATTGACTCTGTTAGTAAAGTCGATATAAATGATACCTCCACAAAATATTGTAAAAATTACATTAGTATATCTAAAGCTTTATTTTGAAAGGAACGTATAAGAACGCTAAAGCAACAATATATTAAATTAAGTGTTAAATGTAAGAGTCCTATTGCTTTTACAACTTTTATATAGTCAACCTGGGTAACTACCAGATCACTACTTCTGTCATCTAAACGCATGCCATTTTACAAGATTATTCGGTTTATATATACGGTTTCGTAGCCACGTAGAAACTTTGATAGCTTCGTCATGTTCGTCCGTTCACCTATCTGTATGTCAGCCTCATAACTTCGTAATCGTAAAAACATAAACAAGAGGCGGAATTAAAAAGAAAAGTTAGGGATTGAGGGTGAAAAATTTTTTCTTCTATCCCATCGAGTAGGATATCATTGAAATGGTATTTAAAAATCCAATTAAATATGTAACCTAACATTTTTTATTTAGTTGCAATATTCGCGAAACATGACACTGACATTTGCCTATTATATGTTTCTCCGCAGATTTTTGTAAATAAATCAACTCGCGGAGAAAAGTGTAGAGACTATAAAAATTTGCAACTAGAAAATATCTTCAGACGTAGGAACTCACAACGATTTGAAACCAAACCCCACTATCAATGTGTTACTTAATGAATGAAGAATAAGAATGGAGAAAAGAACAGAGAACTTTAAAGAATTGAACACGAGAATAATGAAAGAAATCCGAAAAAATGAAGGAAAATATAATACCAAAATACCAGAGAAAATCGTTTAAAAAGTTGAAAGGTATATCTATATGATTCCTATCATTAAAATTGTTAAAGAAAACCAACACTTCAAGCTTATTTCCTGAAGATAAAAGATCTTAACAATAATATATTTCAAAGAGCACTGTTTAGTGTATCACTCATATACGGTACAAGAAATGAAGAAATAAACGGAACCAATAAAGTGTAACGAAGTTACTAATTTTTTGGGCATGAGTATGTTCGCCAGGATTTAATTTATTTATTTTACATTCGAAAAATCTAATTCTTGCGGGAAACGAATGCTTAAAGTTTCAAGATTACCGACATATAATTAGATTTACCGCGCTATGCCGGGAAATATCATTTTCCGAGATTTTCAGAGCGTCCGACCATAGTAATCGCGCGCCGCATACAGCAGTATTATATGCGCGATCACCGCACGCCGTCACACGTCAGCGTAGTGGGAGCTCGAGCCGTCTATTTAAGTCCGAGCAGACCATTATTTCGCGGAGAACTACACGTTCTCCACCGGGGTCAACAGTCCAAACGGACTGGACTTGGTCTCCCGCAATAGCAATGTAGGTGAGGTGAGGCTTGTGTGTATATGGTGTTTTACCATACACTTCCTTCCTTACGTCCTACCCCTCTAATGGCCAGCATTGCCGAGGACCCTTATAAAAACAGGCAATGTTGTTTCATCCTACCGTCACTGCCTAGGACCCTTATAAGAACGGGCAGTGTCGGTCCCTTTCCTAATTTCCTACCGCTATTGGTTGATATTGTCGTGGACCCTTATAAGAACGGGCAATGTCGTTCCATCCTGCTGACGCTGTCGAGGACCCTTATAAGAACGGACAGCGTCAGTTCCTTTCTTTCCTTCCTATCGTCACCTACACACATGCACTGATGCCGTAAGTTTAGTTTTGTTTCCGTATTGGCCAGGAATGTGTTTTACCGCCAGGTGCCCTCCGATGTCCGTTGATAAGGGCGCTTAACAACTGTCACCCCGACGCCTATCGCCGTTGCCGCGGGTAGAGATCGCCGCCACGTGTAGAGACGCCGCCTATCGCCGATCGATGCCGGGTTATTGTTACATACCGCGTATATCGCCGTCGGTTGAATTTTGGTACGAAGCGCCGTGAACAGCGTCCGCGGATTGTAGACATGAAGCCTGATCATTTGAGTACGAGCCGTCGTGAATATCGTCGCAACCGTGTAGTACGAGGTAACGTGAATAGTGTCGCGAATGATACCGCCGGGTTACCATCTTCAGCGCAACCGACCAGTATGAGCTACCGTACTCAGCTCTCAAAACATACTCTTGTCCTCCAGACCGTTTATTTGTTTATATTATTGTCCATCTTAGATTGTAAGTTAGTTTTAGGCCATGTCTTTGTATAAAAGAATGGAATACAGGATACGGGATATTTTATAACCGTTTGTTTCATTATCTAGTCTCATACGCCTCAGAAATTTGGCGTCTAGTCCCATTTTTAAGATTACATATAACAATTGGCAGCCGGCAAGCCAGGGGTCAATTGCGTGTATTAGTGTATTAGGCTGGGTTTCTCCACTGTAACAAGCTGTCCGGTGCATAAGTGGACCATCGACCACATGAATCCCGAGGGTGGCGCCCGAGAACCGACCACCGAGTGGATGTTTTGACCTTCAGGCAGTCAAACCGTTGATCAGTTGAGAGAGCAGGGATATCCTGAATATAAGTAGATACCGCCGAACCGATACCCCTGCGCTGAGTATTTGACCGATGACTGTCTGCAGGCGAAATATCCACTGACCGATGTTCCGCTGCCGTAATCAAAGAAGATCTGAAGAGCACGACCTGCTCTCCTGATCCCCGCCTACGTAAAAAACGCGTCACAAAAGTTACAGGAAGCAATCAGACATCAGCGAATCTTAGATGGCTTAGGTGTTCTCCATCTATACATGGACCTTTGTTATTCCATTCTAATGTCCAGTAAATATTCTCTAGGATTGCTGTGAAGAGCTTCGGGGATATTGTGTCTTCTTGTCGGACTTCTTTTTGGGTAAGAAATTCTGAGGTGTTTTCTATACGTTTACTCTAGTTGTAGCCTCTTTATATATGTTAGCTAACAGTTATACATATAGTTTGTCTACTCCTTGATCAACTAAAGCTTTTATAATGGCTTTAGAATAAACTGAGTCGAAAGCTGTCTAAAAGTCTATGAATGCTAGCACTAGTGGCAGATCATATTTTTCTTGCGACTCATTATTTCTTTTAGTGTTTGAATATGATCCAATGTACTGAAACCACTTCATAAGCCTGTTGGCTCTCGAGATTGTGCATAGTCAAGTGTGCTTTGTATTCTTTTGTTAATTATTTTCATGAATATTTTATATATTGCTGGTAGAAATCTAATTGGTCCATAATTTCTGATAGCTTCCTTGCTACCTTTCTTGTGAATGAGAATTATATTGGCACCATTCCATGGTTGGGAAATATGTCTTGCTTTTAGTCAGTCTGTATATATTTTTGCTAGGATTCTCCAAGTTGTTTTCCAGCGTGCTTTTGAAGTTTGGCAGTAACACCCTCATTCCCAGCTGCTTTGCCGTTCTTCGTGCTCTTAACAGCTTCCTCTACTTCGTCTACGAGAACATCTGGAACGTTGTTTCCAATATTATCAAGAATTTTACGACTATTTTTTGTTAAAAAATGGATATTTCAATAAATATATTGGTAAAATTTCAAAAATTATACTTAACTCAGTACACCATATTAATATGCAAGATTTGTAATAGAATATAAAAAATTAACTTCAATATTTTAGGCTGCTTTAATTACTGAAAAAACAGATTTGCTGCGACTTAATGTAAACCCAAATTTGTGTATCACTTTTTATAAATGTAAATAAAAATAAAGTTCATGGCAATTTAGTGTGTTGTGAAATATAAGAGTATTTTGGTAAAAGCAAATTTAAGTTATGTTTAACATTAAATTATCTTACATGTCTGATTATCTTTAGACGACCTAATGCGTCACCAATATCAGTAGGATTACTGTTTTTAAAATCGAATTGTTTGTATGTAATCACACTTTGAAATGCAAGACACGTATTAAAAAAATTTAAAAATAAATTGCATTTTACAATAATAAATCACAATTTCTGTATGCATGTATAAAACTATAGATATATTAATGTACCCCCAAATATAACATTGAGATTTAAGATATATATCTTTTAATTTAGTCAAATTACTTTTTCGAAGGAAAATAATGAAAAATAAACGAGAAAAACTCATGAAAGTTTTACCTTGAAGGGGAGAGATGGAGTGGGCTATAATTTTAGCCCACATCAAAAAAGGGTATGAATTAAAAGTTTTTTTTTTAAATTATATATGGTTGATGCAGACACTTTTGTCCAAAATTGTTATTGGAGTTTTTGGGGACACAGATCACGAATTTAAAACTATTTTCCGGAAGTTCTATATAGCGGATAAAGCAAAAATTCAATTTTGTATAGATTATGGATTTAAAACTTCTTTATTTAAATTTATATGACGGGCTAAACAATGTATTGTTCCTGAATTCTTCCAAAATTCGTATTGGAAGTTTTAAATTCAGTACGGCGGACTAACTACGGTAAAATAAATTTTTGGTTCACTCAATTTTCCGGTTTAAAAAACAGACACTCTTTTTCCCACCTCGGAAAATTGTAACGAGCACTAAACATCTGCATTAATAATTGGTTATTTGTATTATTTACCCATGTTGAGATAAATTGTTATAAATACGTCTAAAAATCGAAAAATAAAATTAAAAAAATATTGTATCTCCTGTAAAAAAGTGCTAAAAAATAAACATAATTCTATAAACAGTAATAGGTTATTGAAATTTTTGAAGTCGGCGACAAATTAATACTTCAATCTCAAATTATGCTAGTTACGAAATAATTACACAAGCTTATTCATGTATTGTTGTGTATTGTAGGATTAATATTCTGAAGGTTGCTTCTTTATGAACTCATTTTTAATGCCTTGATTTGTCGCTGATTTTATAAATTTCACTTACATATAAACATTTATAGAATATGCTTTCACATTTTAGCTCAAATGAAACTTAACTCAAGTTAAGATTATTTAATTATAAAAGTCTAAATATTAGTTTGCTGAGACAGGAGACATATTTTCAATCAGTTTTCGTAGTAAAAATCGCTGGAAATTGAATCTATTGTAATACATTAATTTTCTAGAATTTAAATTTATGTATTATATTTATTTATTTTTTTTTTTGAAATGTCAAATAAGCGTTTTTGATACAAATTGAAAGCATTCAATGTATTTTATTTAATTTTATAGCTAACATTGTTTAATAGTAGTAATACAAAAGCTATTACCAAATTGTTTTTGTTAGAGTAGATTTATTTTTTAGAGTGACTTAGCGACGCTTTTATTTATTATTAAACAAACGACAAACAAACACCAATCGGATATAAATATGATTTTTAATTCCTTTTTAAATTGCTAAATGTATGGCATATATTTAAATATATTGTCTCAAAAAGCACATAATAAAAATAGAATTTTAAAAATAGGTATTACACTGCCAAATTTATTTCTATCCACAACATTTTGAAGGTTAAAAATGAATAAGTAAAATGAAAATAAAAATAAAATTCATGGATATTATTAGGATGTAATAGGTGTTAAATAATAATATTATTTGTGACGAATGAAAAAATTATAATATATATTAAAATTTTTTATTTTGTATAAAATAATTATAACTAACTATATTATTACCATTGAAAACGTATGCTTAATTTTATTTGTTTATAATTAATACAGGTCGATATATTTTCTTTTAGATCTCCAAAAATGTAGTAGGTATTTCTTTTGATTACAGTCATGATTACCACAGGTTACAGATCTATCGAAAAATGTAACCAGTGATGAAATTTAGGTAAAATTTGTGGTATGTACTAATATGGAAAATAAATTTCAAAAATGGTGTGCGACTCTTTAATTCTGTACAGGGTTGTAAAGTTCTTTATTTTTGTATATTATATAAAATTTTATGCAATTTACAGTATTATAGTTTTCTAAATTTTTGATAAATTTTCATTTTAAATTGTGATGAAAAATATTATCGTAAATATTTTTCGGTTCAGTTTTGCGTCTACTTATATATAGTTCATTCAAAAAGTTTTGGGACTAATTTTTTTACGAATGAAAACAAGAGTTTTGAAAAAAGATTCTATTTAGTTTTTAACATAATCTCCTACTCGTTCTATACAAAGTTTACTGCGCTCGTATAGCCGGTAGAACGATCTGGAAAAGTCATCTTCTGGAATAGCTTTAAGAGCGTTCTCCCTTCATCGTCATTTTCAATCTAGGGATTAAAAAAAGTCTGCCGGAGCCAAATCTTGCGGGTAGGGTGGGTGATGAATCATGGAGATCGACTTTTGGGCCAAAAATTGTGTGATGAGTATTGAGAAATGGGCTGGCACATTGTCGTGCAACAGAAATCAGTCACCGGTGCGGTACAATTCCGGCCTCATGTGACAAATGCGCTGCAAAGGTCGATCTAGAACACTTTTGTAGAATTGTGAGGTCACTGTTTGGCCCGGAGGTACGAATTCGCTATGGATAATCCCGTGAAAATCTAAGAACGAAATGAGCATCATTTTGATTTCCGAGTTTGTCGCTCGAACTTTGGTGGGCTGCCATTCACCATTGCTTTGCTACTCAGTAGTTTGGCGTTTGGTTGATGGATCGTATTGAAAACACCGTGATTAGTCGCCGGTTAAAATTTTATTTAAAAAACTTTCATGCGTGTCTGCCCATTTAACCACGGCGCTCTTTTAGCTCTGCCATTACAAGTGGGAAACGAATTTCGCACATACCTTTTTTTTCCGAGAACCTCGTGTCAAATGTGGTGCACTTTTCCTACACTGATATTGAATTCCTCTGATAATATTTCAACCGTAAGTCACCGATTACCAGACAGTGCGATGCGTACACGTTCGACATTCTCATCGGTAGTCGAGGTTAAAGGGCGCCTCTTCCGTGGATCGTCTTCCAGCGACTGTCGACCGTTCTTTAATCGTGCATACCACTCGAAAACCTTACTGCGGCCTAAACAATCCTCACCGTACGCGGTTTTCAATAATTCGAATGTTTCCGTACCATTTTTTCGCAATTTGAAATAAAATTTGATTGCGGCACGTTGCTCCATAAAGAAAATTGTGACACAGTGGCAAAAACGCGCCTACTTCAAACAAACACACCTAGCCAATAAATGAAATTATAAGGCATTATATTACATAGTTCTGCCATCGGTAACAGATAGCGCTAGTTGTAAATTTTTATACAAAATTAGTCCCTGAACTTTTTGAATGAACTGTGTATTTAAAATATCGTTCTGAGCGTTTGTTGTTAAAATATTAATTATTTATGAGGCTAAACATTTTTTTCACATTTGCTTTCCTTGGCATAATGTTTAGAATTCATTAATAATATTCGTGTCATGTTTCATTTTAACGATTTGCCTTCCAAAATTAGTATAGTTGACCATATATAAAGTATGGTTCTTTTTATGGCATTGCTATGTAATCTTCTAAAAGAGAAATTTTAATCTTCTGCAAAAGTATGCACTTTCTTTTAAAGCTGGTATATTATAAGGAGTGTAAATTATTTAAGACAACAAACTAGCCTGGAAATAACGTCAATATTGATTATAATTTAGTATTATTTCAAGGATAATAATAACTATTAAGGATGAAATTGGAATATTTATATTACTGTATAAATTCTTGCTCATTTTTTGGTTCCAAAAAAGACTATTAATTAATGTAGTTAATATAGCGTTATAATATGTGTACTTTACATTTCTGAGCTGTGTTAGTAAGGACTGCTGGAACTTACTCTACTCTATAAAATTATTAGAACGAATACAATTATATTGTATACCATTATCACCATTACTACGGTGGCACTTGTAGTATTTTAGAATTTTAATTATTTCTAAGAATAAACACCAGTGCATATATATATATATATATATATATATATATATATATATATATATATATATATATATATATATATATATATATATATATATATATATATATATATATACAGGGTGATTCAAAAATCGATCACGAAACTTAAGGGGGTGATTCTACTTGACAAAATAAGGGTAGAGCTTCATATAATTTTTTTTCAAAATGTCATTCGTTTTCGAGTTACAAGCCGTCCAAGTTCAAGTTTTTATTTTTTGTTTTTTGAATTACTCGCTTACAGGAAAACTGATTTGACTAATATTTGAAAGATAGGCTAAGTCTTCTGCGCTTCATCATATTAGTAACAATTCACATTGATTGTTTGCCGCTAGAGGGCACTTTACCTACATTGAAAATTGTTTTTTTGTCATAATTTTTTAGTGTTGACAGCTACAGTAGTTTTTGGCATAATTTCTGAAAGACTGATGCCAGGCCTTTAAAAAGGTGCTCTTTATTTATATCGCTAAACCCAACGGTTTAGACGTAAATCACCCTTAAAAATTAAGTGGTAAATTTACTTTTCTCATTTCATTACCACCAGCTACCAGGTAAATAGCTATCAAAGTATACTAGAGCTGTCAGTTTAACATCAAATAAATTCGCTTTTTAAACTATTTAATTTATAATCTTAAAATAACTAATAATGGCTAATCACCAATATTCAAATATCGAATATTGTGATATCCATTTTTGTTATGGAAAAGCAAATGGTAATGCAGAGTTGGCAAGAAGATATTATATGGAGAGTTATCCGGAAAGAAATATCCCTCATGCTCAAACATTTTCCAGTGTGCACAGGAGGCTTGCGGAATGTGGTTCCTTTAAAAGTTATAATGGAAATAGGGGAAGATCTAGAACTGCTAGAAACGTGCAACAAGAAGAAAGAGTGCTTGAAATTATTGAAGATAATCCAGGTATTAGTACTAGAAAAATTGGGAATGAAGTGCGGCTCTGTCAGGCTAGTTCATGGAGGATACTAAGAGAAGAACAACTCTACCCGTTTCATTCAAAAAAGGTGCAGGCTCTTTATGACGATGATCGGCCGAGACGGTTGGAAATGTGCAATCAGATCCTAGCTAAGTATGAACACGATAATCGATTAATTGGCGTCATATTATTCACTGACGAAGCTGGTTTCACTCGTGATGGCATAACAAATCTACACAACATCCACACATATGCTTACGAGAACCCAAACAATGTGGTAGAAACGAAACATCAGCGTAGATTTTCACTAAATGTGTGGGCAGGGATAATAGAAGATTACCTTATTGGTCCTCATTTCTTTGATGGCCCATTAACTGGTGACGTATACTTAGATTTTATCCAAAATCGTCTCCCATTGTATCTGGAAGATGTGCCATTGGAAGTAAGGGCCAATATGTGGATCCTCCAAGACGGAGCTCCGCCCCACTTTAGTATACGTGTCCGACAGTATTTGAATGCAACGTATCCTGAGCGATGGATAGGACGAAGTGGACCATTGGCATGGGCAGCGAGGTCACCAGACCTTAATCCTATGGATTTTTTCTTTTGGGGTCATTTGAAACAATTGGTGTACGATATTCCAGTAATCAACGTCGAGGATCTTCGCTTCAGGATAATCGAAAAGTGCCAAATTATTAAAGAAACACCAGGAATTTTTCATCGAGTTAGGCGACATTTTTTGAAGAGTGTTAGGAAATGTATGGAAGAAAATGGGGGACATTTTGAGAATCTTTTTTAGTTTGTTTAGTACTGTTTCATTAATTTTTATCAATTAAATGTATATCGCAATAATCCATAATATGAATATTTACTGATTAGCCATTATTAGTTATTTTAAGATTATAAATTAAATAGTTTAAAAAGCGAATTTATTTGATGTTAAACTGACAGCTCTAGTATACTTTGATAGCTATTTACCTGGTAGCTGGTGGTAATGAAATGAGAAAAGTAAATTTACCACTTAATTTTTAAGGGTGATTTACGTCTAAACCGTTGGGTTTAGCGATGTAAATAAAGAGCACCTTTTTTAAAGGCCTGGCATCAGTCTTTCAGAAATTATGCCAAAAACTACTGTAGCTATCAACACTAAAAAATTATGACAAAAAACAATTTTCAATGTAGGTAAAGTGCCCTCTAGCGGCAAACAATCAATGTGAATTGTTACTAAAATGATGAAGCGCAGAAGACTTAGCCTATCTTTCAAATATTAGTCAAATCGGTTTTCCTGTAAGCGAGTAATTCAAAAAACAAAAAATAAAAACTTGAACTTGGACGGCTTGTAACTCGAAAACGAATGACATTTTGAAAAAAAATTATATGAAGCTCTACCCTTATTTTGTCAAGTAGAATCACCCCCTTAAGTTTCGTGATCGATTTTTGAATCACCCTGTATATATATATATATATATATATATATATATATATATATATATATATATATATATATATATATATATATATATATATATATATATATATATATATATGTTATGTCGGATATTCTCACGGGTGTGATGTGTAGTCGAAGGTTTTCGGGCATCCCGTGTATGTGCTGAGTCCCTCTCAGAGGACTGTCAGACTCAAGTTCGCTCGTAGCCGCCATACAGTGAGCTTTGAAAATGGTGAATGAGATTTCACCGAAACGTCAGCTGCCTTACAGTCTTGAGAGGGACTCAGCACATACACGGGATGCTCGAAAACCTTCGACATATATATATATATATATATATATATATATATATATATATATATATATATATATATATATATATTTATTGTACTTAAACTGACAAAGACCAGATTCAACTATCTATCACCCAATCTAAAATTAGTTGTATGTCAAGAGGTTTATATTTTATAGAAATTTTACAATTTTTAACCATAAATTTGTGAAGTAATTTCAGGCCACGAATTTATTGAAATTTGTAAACGATATTGATGATTGACTAAAAGGTCATGAAATGTTCATTGTCTGCATTTCATTTGTTTATACGACATTTTGATTAGGTTATTTATCTAATCTTTATCAAGTCATCTCTTTCTTATTTTAATTACTTTGAAGGAAGAACTATTTCAAAAACGACGACAGAAATATTTGGCAATTAAATAATAATAAAAAAACATAATAATAAAATTTTATGAAGGAAACTTTCCAAATTTGCAGTATTTTACGCAATGTATACAAAATTGGCGAATACAACTTTAGCCAAAATTACAGATCACTAATCATATACTAGTACAATGAGGACATAAAATCTGGAATGAAGTCTTTATTTAAAAACGCTAAATTTGCAGAAAAATCTTTCGTCTTACATTGAATTTGTTTTTCTAGTATGAATTTTTTCCAGTATTCTTAAATCATACAGGGTGACTCGAAAGCGGCTGTGCTATATTAATCAACTTTAATTTATTTTATTAGTGACCCCCAATTTTTTGAACACTTTTAGACTCCCTGCAAATTTCTGAACACATTTCCTATTAAATGTCCTATACCGAAATGTAACTGCTTTCAATTTATCGACAGTTAGAACTCTAATAATAGTTAACTTATCATTTTATTAAATGTAACCTAAGCGATTTATAAATTCATTTTGACCATTTCCGACTACGTCTGTAGTTACTAATCGTATTTCCTAAATAATTCGATTCTATTTCAATTGCTTAGTTTGAAAACCTTTGCCTTCAAGGTAACCCCACGAAAAGAAGTCAAGAGGGTTTAAATCTGGAGATCTCGGCGGCCACCCCATAAGTCAATTGTGAAATTGACGGAAGATTAGAATATTTTTTTTTAAATAACTGGCTCGCTCATTCTTGTGTTCTATGCCTAAGTAAGTTTCATTTTGAATCAAAATTAGCTCAAAGGGACGATTTGATAACATGTGACAAAGGTACAGGTCATTAAATTGGTTATAATGGTGAACAATTATTGTATTTCACTTCGAGTTTTAACTGTGTACAAAAAATCGGGGGCTACTATTTAAAAATTCGATATATTGGAACGTAAAACAAAGTCAATGTTTTTTAAATAATGAAATTATTCCAGAATTTACGTCCTCATTGTAGGTAAATCATCAAATGCTACAATATTCTCTAGAAAATAACAGGTAGACCTTCGATTTTTGAGTGGGTTAATTGGCAAAGATCTAGTTATATTGCAATAATTTTGTGTTTAAAACAAAACAAAGAATACAACCTTAAATAGAATTTAAATATTCATTTTATTTCCTTACACGCAACTTCTAGTTTAAATCTGATTACATATTCTCAAATTTACGTAGGATTGTTTATGTTATGTCGAAGTCATTATAATGTTGAATAGGATACGAATTGAGTGACTATATAAGTTATGCATGGACAATGGAGGTATGTGTGATTTTGTGTAATAGAGACTAAAAAGTGTCGCTACCTGAATCTATAATCATTTCAACGCAATAATAATTATAACAGGTACATTAAAAGATTTTTTAAACATGTGTTAGAAGAATCCAGTCAAAACAGATTATGAGTAATATAAATTCAAATAACTGAATAGTACGAAGAATTACCTGATTTCTATAATGCCCTACGCAAAAAAGAAAAAACGTGTTTAACTTTGTGCAAATTTACTTTTATAAAATCATTATAAGAATAATTATCCTCAATTATTATTTCACTTTAATTATCTATGTAATGAATAAAATTTATGTGCGCAATCGTCCCTTACATATACTAACAAAATTAATTATTTTTAGTGTTCTACTATTTTTATTAAACTTGTGGATTACAGTCAAAGCAGTCAATAATCATTTGATATCTTGAAATGATGAGTTCAGTATAACTATTACAATAATGACTTCACGAAACAAATATTCATGATTTTAGGCACTTGTTTTAAGGGATTATTAGCTAGCAGGAAACCTATAGCTTCGTCATGTCTATCCATCCATCAGTCTGTCCTTCCGTCCATCTATATGTCACAGCCCAGAAATTCGTCCGTTTTTCATCTCTGTAATAAAATTTTGCAGGCAATTGTTTTCAGTTAGCTTAAGGTCAAATTGAAAAAAAAAATAAATAAATAAAGAGAACCTCCTCCTGGGTAAACAGGGCGGGAAAATATGTTTTTTGTTTACTCCATTTAGTGGAGTATCATTGGCTGGATCTTGCAAAATGAAATTAAATAGATCATATTTTTTGTGCAATTGTATTGTTTCGAAAATTAAGCCTTTAAAGTGGCTTTTGCAACGATAAGTTTTAAAAATCTGTAAATATTTGGCAAAATAACATTTATTAAATATAATCAACCAAAAATATTACTGTTGATTCATGTCAATTAATTTATGAAAAATAAAAAAATGTTAAAAATTTTATTTTGTCTTGTTTATTTCATTGAATAGGTCTTCAAAAATTCGTTTAATTATGTCATTTAAGATTTCTTGTTTACTGACCTCATTCACGAAATATATGCCTCTAAAGTTGCTTATAATTTGTGTTGCTCTAGGACTGTGACTTCTGTGAATGTGCCGGGATAATCCAAATATATATTTTGTTTCTTTTATAAACGTTTCAGATCATGTGGGACTCTTCGATATTCTAGTACGGCATTTAAATGGATTTTTATCGTTCATCTATTTGGTGGTTAAAGTACTCAATTTAAGTCGAAATTAATTTTTCGTCTACTCACAGTACTCAAGTATGTTGTATTTGATTTGTTAGTTTAATATTTACTGGAACCGATTTACATTTAAATTTCAGATTTTTTTATGATACGTCTTGGTTTAACAAGTTGTCTATATTCTCCTTCGGTCCTAGTTTGTTTGAGATATAAATATGAAATTTTACTGTATGCTATCTTTTAGTTTTCCAATCGTAGATTTCAAAAACTTGAAAGAAAATCGGTATAACAGCACTAAGTCAATACTGCCAATGAAAACTGGCACTACTAAATTACGTTCATAATACAAAAAAAAATTGTTAAAATTTTAATCGCCGATGTTTTGATATGTTTTCTAACAATGAGTCCATATTTTGTGATAAGATTTTGCAGGCACATGCTTTTAAGTAATGCAAAGACAGAAGTGCAATGACATTCCAGAAAAAACTAATAATGCGAATATCCGCTATTTAACCCTGACATAATGCTTGAATGGAAAGCGCTTGAGTGTTTTTCCTTTTTAGTTAGCAAAACTTTGTGTCAGTAGTGTTTTTTCTTTTTTTAATAATAAATTTTTTTTCAGATAAGCGATTTCAACCAGTTTCAACAAAAATTTTATGGGACCACTCCGATGTAGCACCTTCTTGAATATGATGCAAAAAATGGTATTCAAATCGATGAAGCTATTCTGAAGCAATTAGTAACCAAAAATATGCCGTTTGATTTATATCAATTTTTTTTTCGTTTATGAGATACGGGTGTGACTAGTATACCTTAAAGTTTTTATTGCATTGTTTCTCTGAAATGGCTAGAAAACAAAATCGTTTTTGGCATCATGACTTAGCAACAAATCTAGTATTAGTAGTGATGCTATGATATTACTGTTGCTGCTTAACATACATAACAACACCTGGCACTGAAGGGTTTTGACATGTTTCAATTTTTCAGATCATTTAAAATGACATCTATAATTTTTTATTTTGATTTTTTCTATATTCAGTATAACCCGTGTTACTCACGATATTTAGGCGCATCCAATTCTACCTTATTTGTCAAAATCGGTCAAGAAGTTAAAAAAATATAGAAACGAACACACACATATAACAGTAAAAGTATTTCTATCCGTTCGAAATTCGCCGCAGTCAGATAAAAACAGTTTCTACAAGGAAATAAATTTAGTGGAAGACAGACAAGAGAAGAATAGAGATGCATCAAACCAATCGTAGGATTGAAGACTTGAAAAAGAAGATATTTTCTTTGCATATTTAGTATACAATTTTACATACTTCAGAATCTGTAGTATTTAGTGCGTTCCAAACTAAACAGGACTTTCTAAAAATATCGCGTTCTAGTGACTCCACGTATTGACGGCTGCCTAAGTTGGGACCATCGGACGATTAGAAGCCAAGTTATTGCTTTGAAAGTGACAGTGTTTGTTTCATCAGTGCAAAAATGAATATTGAACAAAGAGATAACATTAGGTTGTGTTTCAAACTTGGTAAAATTTTTACCGAAACTCTTAGTTTTGTTGAAAGGAACATATGGTGATGATTGTTTATCGCATAGTATAGTCCACGAGGGGATACGCGCTTTAAAAAGGGTCGTGAAGACTTAAATCATGACCAACATGTTGGCCAATCGAAATTGGTGATAGCAGAAAAGTTTATCAAAACTGTGCGTGAATTCATCAAAGATCGCTCAAATCCTTCGTTAAATAAATGGAGATAGAATTTAGTAAGTCCAAAACATCAATTTTTCGGATTTTGATTGAATATTTGGGCTTTCGAAAAGTCAGTTCATGCTTTGTTCCGCACACATTTACAGATAACCAAAAATTACTCAGAATTCAATATTCAAAGGACATCATCAATAACTCAAAAATGCAGCCAAACTTTTTGTACACCATTGTGACTGATGGTGAAAGGTGGTGTTTGCAATACTATCCAGAAAGCAAGCGCTAAAATGCAGAATGAAAGAATCCAGATGAACTTAATCCGGAAAAATCGGTTTTGGAGAAATTAAAAGTTAGGAAAATGTTGATTTAATTCTACGATTCGAAGCGCATAATTCGTACGGGGTTCGTTTTACCTCGCCACACAATTAATGATGTACGTGATCCTGGTGTTTGAAGCGTTTGGTGTGGCGTATTCGTCGTAATCGGCCAGAATATCGTGAAGAAGAAAGTTGGCGCTTGTTACGTGATAGTCAATCATATCGTATATCGACACTTGTGACAAATTTTTTGACTAAAAATCACATTTTCATCATCAATTACTAACCGTATTCGCCGGATCTAGCATCGTATGATTTCTATCTATTCGGAAAATTGTATTGGCCGATAAATGGAAAGCGTTATGACGACATGGATGTCATGCAAAAGACTTACGCCGAATTCTCAAGGACTTCTTCACAGACAACTTAAAAACACTCGTTCCATATTCTTCTTGACCATGTAGATCGATTTACAAAGTCTCAAGGAGAGTATTTTAAATAAAATAAAAAAGTTTCGTTACATTTATAAGCCTATATTTTAATTTTTAACAAGTCTGGTTTTCTTGGAACGAACTATGATATATAGTTTTTTCTGTTTAGTTTTTCTTTTCTTGGATCCATAAAATTTGAATGTATCTTATATTTTATGGATAAGCTATCGGGGTTTAAACAATTATTGAAGGAAACTGTTTTATTTTTAATAAGAATGACTGACTTATAGAATGTTGAAAATAAAAGAAATTATATTAAATCGATTATTAGAGAGGAATTTTGTTTTAATATATTTTTTAATTTTACACGTAGGTAAGAAACTGTCCTAGATTCAGTCTTGTTATACTTATAAATTTTATAAAATCACTGATGTTTTTAACACTTGGTTTAAAACAAATAAAATCGTCTAATCGAGATTATATGATCCAATATTTTCTCATTTAATTTACTTGTGTTTTTATATTTATGCATTTACACTCTGAAACTTTCTGTGATATACTCTTAACACTGCTTGTTATACAAGATATTTAAATTGGTATTTATATTGTCGTTTTTATAATTTAATTTATTTTTGTTCGTTATTTGAATATGTCATTAACATCCAACAAAAAAGAAAAAAAATTGACGACAGTTGAGTTATCTTTTAATCCTTTTAATAAATTATGGTTTTTTGTAACATTTTTTTTTAATTTCCAAGAGAAGTTAATAAACACAACATAACACAACTAAATTGACTTATTCTTTCATCTGATAACTCAGCCATAACATTTTCATACAGGAATCACTACAGGTGGTCTTATTATGCCACTTACCTACATTTCGTGTCTGGGTTATTTCTATCTGATTCATGTTTCTTTTCTTGACAAGTTGAAACCAATTATTGTTGTGTTTTAGTATAATTTATTATATTATTTTTTCCTTAATAGTTAAAGTATATCTCATTAATTAAAAAATAAATATATATATCTATGATTTTTTCTTACTGTTGACAAATGGAAATAATAAAACAGGCGTTAAAAATACGAGGTGGTCCACATATATATTGTTCTTTATAAAAATTCGTAAACCTTTAAAGATATAATTGGAAAAAAAAAATTTCAATTACTTTTATTTTTTCTCTCATATTTTTGAAAAATCGATTATTAGTTCTGTTTTTTTTTTTGTTTGGAAGATACAATAAACAACAAGCGAGTGTGATTACATTTGAAATGATTTAAATTATTGTGTTGTTTTAAAAAGCTTCTAAAACTTCAGAGATCATTGAAAATATTTTCGGAAACCACTGTTATTTGGATTTTATCACTTGGAAACAATGTTCCAAGCCTATAAACTCTTGACTAATTACTAACCAATAAACTTTTATATTTTACATATGTTCTAAAAAGAAGTGAATATTTCTTTTTCGATTTATTATAAATGCATTTATGTGTTCTGAATACCAAATCAGAATTTATGAGAACTCCCAAAAATTAGTGAGAGAATGTTTAAGCAACATCAACAACCGTAAAATTAATAATAAAAACAAGCAATCCCGATATACGGGAAAATTAAAAATATAATATAACTCAATAAAATAATACGACAAGATAATATTCCTAATTTAAAATTATTTTGTTTGGGTAAGGAGTTATGTTAAATTGTGTTTTATTGGTCTTGCTCCTTTAGAAATATATATATTTATTGATAATTATAAATATCTTTTAAATATATCGCCAGATTTTTTACGCAAAATGTCATTTCGTAAAAAAGTGTTGGAAAATATCCGCCGAAGACTTTAGAGGTCACCGAATAGACGGCTGACTTCGTCTAACTCATTGCCAAGAAAAACATCGCTAAATGAGTGACGCACATTTCAACTGAGACATGGGATCATTCATGCAAAAAATGTTTTTGGTAAAAAAGTGGTAAATCATAGAAAGTAGAAGAAATATCCTTGAACATAACTAGGCGGTTAAGTTATATTCTAAATTTTCAGCAATATCACTATACTCTTCGTTTATAGTTAACAATATTATTGAGTATTTTTAAAATATATTAAATCAACTAAGTAAATCTGTTATGAAAGCTAAACACGCCTGTTTACTATAATTTATAAAAAGAAACATACATGAAGGAGGGCAATAACAATCCTTGTTTTTCCACTTTGAACGGCTATAGTACTTATGGTTGTTGTTTTGGACATTGCTGAAGAGATCGATTGATCTTCCCCATTTTCGGCAGTATTAACAGTAGTATCCATGGTAACGGTCGAGTGAACAATTCGTAACGAAAATTTGACACAAACGTATCACAATTTTACCGTTTGAGTTAAAACAAAAACTTTTTTAAAACTAAAATTAATTCAGGAACTTTCGATTCGCGTCAATCAGAGTAGCCAACTTTTGGCAAAGTAGCAGGATTAGGGCGTTTTTCAATCGTATCGAGTGTCGGATTATTTTTACATCGGCCAGCCTGAGCCGGTTAATGTTCGAACTAACTGCGAGCCGCGAAACACACTGCGAGAGCCGATTTTCTGCTGCCGCCAAAGCGGTCCTGCTGGTGTGCTGCAGGAGATGTGGTCATCGTCAGCGTAAGAAGCAGATAGCATAACCATGGTCAAAGCAGTCGAGTCCGTGAAATTGGCGTTACCGGTGTTGGTTGTAAATAAGTAAATTTGTTAGTATGTTGTCATATATATATATATATATATATATATATATATATATATATATATCCCGAATAAGAATATGAATATACGAAACAATTTTAATACGGAATTATATCGATTAAGTAAAATCTAGGAAAATGATTTTTTTTTATATAATTCTTTGAACCTATTTCCTTTTTGGACGTCATAGAAGAATTCAAGCGTTAATTCTTCACAATTTTTGCAAAAAACGCAGAAAAATACTTTCTACTTTTGTCTATTTTTTTTTCACTAAATTATTTTTCTTTCTTATATTTACAAGTCTTATGCTTATAACAACTTTTATATTATATAATATTTCATAAATTTGTACTAAGACTGAAAGGCTTTAAAAACAAAATCACAGGTTGCCTTAAAAGACGGATAATTGCATTATTCAATAAATATAGCACATTCACATATGAATTCTTTATCACAATTTCTCGTTTTCCGTCTTTCTGTAATTTGATATTAGGCATGATTCTTCCCCCAAATAAAAACCGTTTTCACAAATGTCTGATAAATATATATAAAGTTCAGCGATGGTTGTTAATCCGGCAAATTTTTACAGGTAAGCTGCCTAGTAACTTTATTCGAAAATTCTGAAAACTGAGGCAGAGAAGAGAAAAATGTTTAAATAAATGAGGGCAAGTTGGGCGAGAGTAAGTACAATAGAGATAGCATGATTGCTGGTCATTGGACTTTCGGATAGAGAGAGAAGGGAATGAAGAACCTCTTTCTCTTTCCCGTTGCGCAATGGTCAAAAAAGACTCTTTTGGGCGTCATTAAAAAGTGAGTATTACAGGGAACTACTATCTTGTCGGATGGTTGGAAGGCTTAAGACTGCATAGCAGACGAATGCTTCCGAAATTTGACTGTGAATCATTCAGAAATTTCATATATCCAGATAGTGATGTCGATCACGAGAACATGTACCATGAATTTTTTTAAATACATTGAATATGCTTATTTCAGTATTTTAATGAACATTGTAACGGCCCTTTTTTAAATTTTACTCCTGTTTTATTTATATTTGAAATTTCGCAAGAGATCGTATGCCTCTCACCATCTATCGGCATCGGTTTTAACTGAAGTCGCAGTTTTACCAGATTTCAATATCGGTATCCTTTGTCGATCTTCGTGTCGGAGAATTTCTGTTTGCTTCTGTTGCAATTTTGGGTAGATAGTATTGAATTTTGAGAATATGTCTTGTCAAATATTTTTCCAATAATTAGGACTAGGTTTTAAAAATCCTTTGAAATATGCTTTTCGACAAGTCTAGTATTGATATTTTGGCAAATTCAGCCATTTTCTTTGGAACTGGTCGTTTTAGCAGTCATGTACAATTATTAAAGAAAAAAATAAGTGATCATCTGTGTGCTATTTTATTTGATTTGATTAATCTACACCAAAATTAGTTAACTACATTCTATATTTTTCGTTTTAATCGAGAGTTAAATAAATCAAATTATTACCATTTTATACATGCCACAGGTTGGATTACTGCCTCGATATTTCTTTCTTTGCTTCAGTGGCTAGTATTTAAGTAATTTAAAGTTTTGTCCAGCGTTTCAAGCATTTAATTCATTTATTCAAGCTTTACTTCAGTTTCTGCAAGCTATTACTCTAGTTTTGAAGCTTTATGACAGTTTTTTGTTCCTTATCCCATGTTCTTGAAGCTTTGCCGTCCTTAATAGAGATACTACATAAATGTCAGACTTTAATACGTTTGCTGGTGGATGCATTGCGTCTGTTTTTCGTTTGGCCGCATTTTCGACTACATAAAAGACAATTGCATGATCCTACGATGGTTCCTAAGAAATAGTAAATCGTTCAAGTGCGGTGCTATTTTCAAGTATTCCAATTGCCCGAAACCATCTATTGGCGACTACAGCCCGAGAACAAGTACTTACAAACAGATCACTGGCCGTATTGTTTAAATTTGTAAATAAGAATGTATTACTAATATTGGAAAGAAAATTGCAACTTTTTTATTTTTTTTTTTAGCCATTACGTCATTTTGGCTTCATCATTTTTAGCTACAGCTACCAAGTATTATTATTAAAGTAAACTTTATAACTGAGTTCAAGTATCTTGAGTTTCATTTGGATAACCTGAAGAGTCTATATGTAGAGACTAAGTCTTCCAGGAGTTACGATTTTATCAGTTTTAACCTACAGATAGCGCCTTAAATTTGAACTTTCGGTAAGAGGAACTTCAAGAAGTGCTGTTTTTGCAGTTTGTAGCATATATAATTGCCACAATTTTTTCACCATCAAAAAATACCCTTCTTCCACCAAATATATAATCCTAGTTTATTTTTATACATATTAACCAAATAATTTTGTTAACCATATTACTTTTTGCAACATATACTAAACCACCTATTTCTCCACAAAGTCAATCTCTTGCTGAGATTGTTCCACACCCACGTGGTCTCTGCTAAACAATAACATTTTTTTAATTAATATATCTAGATCAGTTTAGGTAAATTCGTTTTAGTTTAGACTTTTAATTAGCGCAGTTTTCTGAACTAACTAAAATCGAGCCAAACCTGAACTAACCTAAACTAACCTCAAGAAACCCAAAATTTTTGTTGGTTAAGATTAATTTTACACTTGCTTTTCATTAAAAAATTAAAATATGTGTAGACTGAGATGGGCAAATTATATATATGTATATATATATATATATATATATATATATATATATATATATATATATATATATATATATATATATATATATATATATATAATTTGCCCATCTCAGTCTACACATATTTTAATTTTTTAATGAAAAGCAAGTGTAAAATTAATCTTAACCAACAAAAATTTTGGGTTTCTTGAGGTTAGTTTAGGTTAGTAGCTTAAAACTGATAAAATCGTAACTCCTGGAAGACTTAGTCTCTACATATAGACTCTTCAGGTTATCCAAATGAAACTCAAGATACTTGAACTCAGTTATAAAGTTTACTTTAATAATAATACTTGGTAGCTGTAGCTAAAAATGATGAAGCCAAAATGACGTAATGGCTAAAAATAAAAAAATAAAAAAGTTGCAATTTTCTTTACAATATTAGTAATACATTCTTATTTACAAATTTAAACAATACGGCCAGTGATCTGTTTGTAAGTACTTGTTCTCGGGCTGTAGTCGCCAATAGATGGTTTCGGGCAATTGGAATACTTGAAAATAGCACCGCACTTGAACGATTTACTATTTCTTAGGAACCATCGTAGGATCATGCAATTGTCTTTTATGTAGTCGAAAATGCGGCCAAACGAAAAACAGACGCAATGCATCCACCAGCAAACGTATTAAAGTCGGATATTTATGTAGTATCTCTATTAAGGACGGCAAAGCTTCAAGAACATGGGATAAGGAACAAAAAACTGTCATAAAGCTTCAAAACTAGAGTAATAGCTTGCAGAAACTGAAGTAAAGCTTGAATAAATGAATTAAATGCTTGAAACGCTGGACAAAACTTTAAATTACTTAAATACTAGCCACTGAAGCAAAGAAAGAAATATCGAGGCAGTAATCCAACCTTTGGCATGTATAAAATGGTAATAATTTGATTTATTTAACTCTCGATTAAAACGAAAAATATAGAATGTAGTTAACTAATTTTGGTGAAGATTAATCAAATCAAATAAAATAGCACACAGATGATCACTTATTTTTTCTTTAATAATTGTACATGACTGCTAAAACGACCAGTTCCAAAGAAAATGGCTGAATTTGCCAAAATATCAATACTAGACTTGTCGAAAAGCATATTTCAAAGGATTTTTAAAACCTAGTCCTAATTATTGGAAAAATATTTGACAAGACATATTAACTTTCGGTAAGAGGAACTTCAAGAAGTGCTGTTTTTGCAGTTTGTAGCATATATAATTGCCACAATTTTTTCACCATCAAAAAATACCCTTCTTCCACCAAATATATAATCCTAGTTTATTTTTATACATATTAACCAAATAATTTTGTTAACCATATTACTTTTTGCAACATATACTAAACCACCTATTTCTCCACAAAGTCAATCTCTTGCTGAGATTGTTCCACACCCACGTGGTCTCTGCTAAACAATAACATTTTTTTAATTAATATATCTAGATCAGTTTAGGTAAATTCGTTTTAGTTTAGACTTTTAATTAGCGCAGTTTTCTGAACTAACTAAAATCGAGCCAAACCTGAACTAACCTAAACTAACCTCAAGAAACCCAAAATTTTTGTTGGTTAAGATTAATTTTACACTTGCTTTTCATTAAAAAATTAAAATATGTGTAGACTGAGATGGGCAAATTATATATATGTATATATATATATATATATATATATATATATATATATATATATATATATATATATATATATATATATATATATATATATATAATTTGCCCATCTCAGTCTACACATATTTTAATTTTTTAATGAAAAGCAAGTGTAAAATTAATCTTAACCAACAAAAATTTTGGGTTTCTTGAGGTTAGTTTAGGTTAGTAGCTTAAAACTGATAAAATCGTAACTCCTGGAAGACTTAGTCTCTACATATAGACTCTTCAGGTTATCCAAATGAAACTCAAGATACTTGAACTCAGTTATAAAGTTTACTTTAATAATAATACTTGGTAGCTGTAGCTAAAAATGATGAAGCCAAAATGACGTAATGGCTAAAAATAAAAAAATAAAAAAGTTGCAATTTTCTTTACAATATTAGTAATACATTCTTATTTACAAATTTAAACAATACGGCCAGTGATCTGTTTGTAAGTACTTGTTCTCGGGCTGTAGTCGCCAATAGATGGTTTCGGGCAATTGGAATACTTGAAAATAGCACCGCACTTGAACGATTTACTATTTCTTAGGAACCATCGTAGGATCATGCAATTGTCTTTTATGTAGTCGAAAATGCGGCCAAACGAAAAACAGACGCAATGCATCCACCAGCAAACGTATTAAAGTCGGATATTTATGTAGTATCTCTATTAAGGACGGCAAAGCTTCAAGAACATGGGATAAGGAACAAAAAACTGTCATAAAGCTTCAAAACTAGAGTAATAGCTTGCAGAAACTGAAGTAAAGCTTGAATAAATGAATTAAATGCTTGAAACGCTGGACAAAACTTTAAATTACTTAAATACTAGCCACTGAAGCAAAGAAAGAAATATCGAGGCAGTAATCCAACCTTTGGCATGTATAAAATGGTAATAATTTGATTTATTTAACTCTCGATTAAAACGAAAAATATAGAATGTAGTTAACTAATTTTGGTGAAGATTAATCAAATCAAATAAAATAGCACACAGATGATCACTTATTTTTTCTTTAATAATTGTACATGACTGCTAAAACGACCAGTTCCAAAGAAAATGGCTGAATTTGCCAAAATATCAATACTAGACTTGTCGAAAAGCATATTTCAAAGGATTTTTAAAACCTAGTCCTAATTATTGGAAAAATATTTGACAAGACATATTCTCAAAATTCAATACTATCTACCCAAAATTGCAACAGAAGCAAACAGAAATTCTCCGACACGAAGATCGACAAAGGATACCGATATTGAAATCTGGCAAAACTGCGACTTCAGTTAAAACCGATGCCGATAGATGTTGAGAGGCATACGATCTCTTGCGAAATTTCAAATATAAATAAAACAGGAGTAAAATTTAAAAAAGGGCCGTTACAATGTTCATTAAAATACTGAAATAAGCATATTCAATGTATTTAAAAAAATTCATGGTACATGTTCTCGTGATCGAAAAATTTTTCCGAAACAAATGTTGCGCTGAGTAGCGTTTCAATGTTTTGAGTGTGGACACCACTATCGGGATATATGAAATTTCTGAATGATTCACAGTCAAATTTTGGAAGCATTCGTCTGCTATGCAGTCTTAAGCCTTCCAACCATCCGACAAGATAGTAGTTCCCTGTAATACCCACTTTTTAATGACGCCCAAAAGAGTCTTTTTTGACCATTGCGCAACGGGAAAGAGAAAGAGCTTCTTCGTTCCCTTCTCTCTCTATCCGAAAGTCAAATGACTAGCAATCATGCTATCTCTATTGTACTTATTCTCGCCCAACTTGCCCTCATCTATTTTAACATTTTTCTCTTCTCTGCCTCAGTTTTCAGAATTTTCTAGTAAAGTTACTAGGCAGCTTACCTGTAAAAATTTGCCGGATTAACAACCATCGCTGAACTTTATATATTTATCAGACATTTGTGAAAACGGTTTTTATTTGGGGGAAGAATCATGCCTAATATCAAATTACAGAAAGACGGAAAACGAGAAATTGTGATAAAGAATTCATATGTGAATGTGCTATATTTATTCAATAATGCAATTATCCGTCTTTTAAGGCTACCCGTGATTTTGTTTTTAAAGCCTTTCAGTCTTAGTACAAATTTATGAAATATTATATAATATAAAAGTTGTTATAAGCATAAGACTTGTAAATATAAGAAAGAAAAATAATTTAGTGATAAAAAAAATAGACAAAAAGTAGAAAGTATTTTTCTGCGTTTTCTGCAAAAATTGTGAAGAATTAACGCTTGAATTCTTCTATGACGTCCAAAAAGGAAATAGGTTCAAAGAATTATCTAAAAATCTACTTGCTTTTCATTAAAAAATTAAAATATGTGTAGACTGAGATGGGCAAATTATGTATATATATTATATATATATATATATATATATATATATATATATATATATATATATATATATATATACATACATGTATATATATATATATATATATATATATATATATATACATGTATGAAGTAAAATGCGAACAGTAAATGCAAACTTCGTTCCATCATATCCTTTTCGTGTTAGAGGTTGCACAGTTTGAACAAATTGTTACAGAACACAATTTATCCTATTCCACCACCATCGAGATGATGGCCTACCTGTACCACTATGCCGACAAGAAAGTCAAAACTTACCCTCCTCGCCGTAGTGATACGGCAAAAGTACATGTTTCGTCTCTACTAGACTCATCAGGGTACCGACATGCACCCGGCTGTGCAAAAGACTGACGGAATTGCATATAGTTGTACGTTTGCTGAATGTAATTTCAGCACTACAACGGCATAGTGTGGATATATCCATTGCTATTGCATCTCACACGGAAAAATCCGTGTGAAAATATCAGTTTTTCTTAATTTGTTTGCTAAAATTAGTGCTCAAACAGTTGAAATAAATTACATATAATGTATTTTAGCTAGTACTGGTAACTATGAAAGTTTTTCAAAAATAAAGGTGGTCTTTAAGTGAAGAGTATTTTTTGCGTTTCCTGGAAAATTAAGTCGTTTTCCTAGATGTCACCTAATCACAATAATAACCTTTTACTAAACTGATGATATCCTTCAATTAGATTATATAAATGTAGCAAATAACTGTAAAGTTACGAACTGCTTAACAAGCTAAGTTTTGTTTGATTTTTTGAAAAAAATGTGGTCACATGATATTTCATTTTTTGACACTTTATTACAGAAGTTTGAATGCCTAAAAAACCAGGAGAAGTTCTTTTTTAAGGTCTACAAAGAGATACTCTGTTAAAAATGAAAAGTTTTAAAATTATATCATTACTTTTTCTTCAAAAACTAAAATGATAGTTTCATATATCCCACTGTCTACATCGGAGTAGTTGGTACATTGAGAAATGGAGTTTTTCAATAAGAAATCACATAGATTTTGCAAAAATAAATGTACTCTAAATCATTGAGTCAACATTATATACTATTTTAAAAAAGCCCTGATGATTACTGCTTTTCTTGATTTCTAAAATAATTTTATTAAAACATGTATATACATGTTACCCAACAATTCCTCACAATTGGGAAATTAGAGATAATTTATATTTATTAATAATTTCCTTTCAGGAAGATCATTTACAGTTAGAATTGGATAATTTCGTTCTTATATATGCCCCTCCGAAACGTGTGCCCCTGTTCTACTCCCCCAAAAATTTTATCGCCATTATTGATATTATTCCGTACTATGTCTTCCCAAACTACAAAACATGTTGGAAATAGATGTAATCTTACCTTAGTTTTTTTTTAACTTAATTAGTCAACCAAATAATTTAAAATTTGTGTCTATGATGCGGTACGTATGGGTTTTCGACGAATGGTTGTTACAATCCATTTATTACTCTCTTTTGTCAACTCTATTCGCTTTAACTCTTGTCTATTTGTTAATAAACTTGTTCTTACGTGGAAACATAAGAACGGATTTTTAAGATTGATTGCTATATTTACATATCGTTTAGGATGTTAATGCGGCGAAAAAATAGAAAATTTATGTAGAAGATATGGAAACTAATTCCAGAGGATTGTATAATGATATTATTCCGTACTATATCTTCCCAAACTACAAAACATGTTGGAAATAGATGTAATCTTACCTTAGTTTTTTTTTAACTTAATTAGTCAACCAAATAATTTAAAATTTGTGTCTATGATGCGGTACGTATGGGTTTTCGACGAATGATTGTTACAATCCATTTATTACTCTCTTTTGTCAACTCTATTCGCTTTAACTCTTACTTATTTGTTAATAAACTTGTTCTTACGTGGAAACATAAGAACGGATTTTTAAGATTGATTGCTATATTTACATATCCTTTAGGATGTTAATGCGGCGAAAAAATAGAAAATTTATGTAGAAGATATGGAAACTAATTCCAGAGGATTGTATGAGGCGCGGTGACATGACATTTAAACCTTATTCATGTTTTTAATCTAATTAACGACAGAATATATATATGAAAAAAGAACAACTTTTTAATATTTTTGTCTTCTAAACCATTTTTAATACGTAGTATGTAAAAGAAAATAATTATATTTAAAAAAATATCTTTAACAAAAACAACTGTTGTCAATACGTATTGTAATCAGATTAACAGGACATTATTATACTTCTCTTAAAAAAGCTAAATTGATGTTTTTATTCAGTTGTCTAGAAATTCATTAATAACAAAATATTTTCCATATGTCTAATTTTTAAAATTCGTAGGTTCCTAGGTCCAGTTACTCTACTTTTCTCGCTTTCTATAAATTCTGCCAAATATATTGTCACTTAAGTCGGAAACAAGCAAAACTTTTTTTTTATACAACATATTCTATAAAATTAAGATTAAAATATGTTTTCAGTTTTGCTGAATTGCTAGTTAAAGCCTGAAGTTAAGTATGGTAAAATAGGCTTCTATTATTTATTGGTTACGGTATTCTAAGCAGCATGTTGTTTATGAAATGACATTGTTTATGTAAATTCTATTATGCAATAATAATATCTGTTTTTTGTTACATAAAAAACAATAAATAAATGAAATAAATGACTTCATACTTTCATCTAAATTAAAAGGCAAATTTAAGAATTTAATTAATTTAAATATTCATATTTAAAACTATTAGATTTACAATGGTGTATAAATAACGTTTTGATTTTTTACCGAATATACCTATAACATAATTCAATAAGTAATATTTCTACGATTTTTTCTTTCCCTTTAATTTTTTTGTAAATATTAAGTGTTAAAAAATCTTAATACATGCAATATAATTGTATAACTAGCTTTTAAAATACGAATCGTTAAAGCTCCCAAAAAGTACAACCACTTTCTCTTTACCAGAGCTATAAAAATCTTATGGATGCTGTATGTTGCAAAAAAAAATTTTTAATTCTTTAATTATGCATTTTCCCTTCAAAATATCTTGTATAACTTCGTTTGGTTCTTTACATTTAAATAATTATTTGTTCGTTTTGGGTACGCACACGATAGCGTGGTACAGAAATATTTTAATTTAAAATTTCTCAAAAACATAGAATTTCCATGGCAAATCGTGAAACCGTTGAGCCATTTAAATTTCAATATATTTATTTTATTAATTTATTACAAAAAAAGCAACACATTCAATTAGTACTTTATGTAACCTTTTAATTTTAAATACATCAATTGCAAAAAAAGTCGAAACTTTACTCTACTTTATTCCTTATCAGACTTATTATTTTTTGAACGTCTTTGTAAATCATTAAAATATAAAAATAACATAAACTTCTGACTAAAGTTATAAATTTGGTACGTCATTTAAAAAAAAGAATATTTAAGAAACAAAAAATGCATACATTTATATTTTGCAATGGCACCATTATACCCGTCTCCACTAAGTATTCTGAACCCTAGATTTTAAACAGCTTTTCTATATCTCATAAATTAGTGGACATAAGGCAATAATTTTTATTGAATATATTTGGTACGTGCTGTTTTGTCAAATTTTCTAAGATTTCCAGAATTCAGAGTTTTCAATTGGAAAATTTTAAAAACGATGTTAGAGGCTCATATATCTCGAATAAATAAAAAATCAATCATATTTTATTGCATTTTTAAAGGCGTGTCAGCGATGGGACAAATGATAAAAAAATTTTGGTATACCTACTTTTTATATAGAAGAAAGATATTCTAAAGTTATTTTTCGAATTTTGTTTATCGTCTATTTTCGGGTTAATTAAAATTTCATTGCAAAAGAAACTGGCGAGCGGGCATGGTGAAACTATAAAGTCTCTTAGTTAGCTACGAAACCCCAAAAATCTTGAAGAATACACCACACGCAAAAACTACGATATCCGTCTCCACTTCGCTCGCACTATTGTTGTGCTTGTACTGTTTCTTAACAGTAATATCTGTAATTAAGCTTTAAGGTTTACAAGAACCAACTCAACTGTGGGAGTGGTTTGTTACAGGGTTATCAGATAGAGAATTCGAAACTTTCCAAATTGAATTTTACTTTTCCCCAAAACGATACTATCATCCCTAATTTTAAATTAAAAATAAATGTTGCACTGGATAATTGGAGCCTCTATATTGCAACTTAATTAAACAATATATCTTACAAACTCCTTTATTCTACTCAATAAAATGTTACAGATAACCAATGATGAAAATAATACGATACCAACATAACAAAGCAATATGGTGGCAGATTCATTTGTCCATTTACGCAAAAGAAAGAACTGTTGGTTCGTTTCCCCAAGATTTTTTCATAATTGTATTTCCCCTTTCATTTCCACAAAAATATTTTCCCCAAAATTACAAAAAATCCTCCCATCTGGTAACGCTGGCTTACCATAAGGAAAGTACACGAGGCCTTAGCGGCTCGCAAATCAGCAGCTGGAATGAGGGAGTCATAGCTGAAGCTTGTCACTATCTGCTTCTTTACACGTGTCGATAAATAATTTCGGAATATATAATAAAACTATAGTTAAAATTTTATGATGATTGATTTAGTAGTTCTTGGGATTTTTGCGAATATACGCTTTTTAAGTAACGGTGAGATATTGATAAGTTGTTACTGAAGTTTTTTTGTGAAAAAGAGCTTTATATTAAAAATTCAACATTGTCTACTACATACGCTATCTGTACTACTTCTGCGGGCTTTCCTCTATATATAATAGTATAAACTTTTAACACCGTATATTTGACACATACAAATATTTTTATTTAATTTTGCTTCAGGAGACAACTTTAAATATTTTCAAGTGTTAAAAATTCCTACAAATGCGAATTTTGTAAATAATATTAACAAAAAGAGGATTTAATAAAATTTTTATAAAAAAATAGAACCGAATTGTAAAAAAGTTCTGTATAAATTTTTATATGAAACGGAAATTTTTGAAGTCTTGGTCCTTTTTTAAAAGTTGGTTCAATTTTTTTATAAAAATATTATTTTTCTATTTTAGTTTTGAACTAAGTTGACTTTTTAAGGTCGTAAAAAGTACCCATTTTATCCAAAGTTGTACACCACATGAAACTGAACAGCAAAAAGTTCTTTGATTCTGAGAATTCTCCAAATGCCTCTTTTAAATGAAATTGTACCAAATAAAAATTCTCCTATAGTAAATCTGCTACTTTGAATTTTAAGAAATTAATTTTAGATTAGTAACTTAGGCCCCCAAAACTCCCAACTCCGATACTGAAAGCACTAGGGAAATTTTTTGGTTTGGTATATTTTATCCTGCATATTGAATTTTAAGTAATTAATTTAAGATCCTTAATATACTCTCCAAGAACTTCTCAATACCAATTTCTACAAAATCGGAAATATTAATAGTCCGCCATATTAACTTGTAAAATAATTAACCAATTTTGAAAAAATGTGAATATGTCTTTTTGAATTGCAAAAAAAAAATAAACTCTTAATCTAATCTTAATCTACACCTTCAAAAACCCAATACCAAACTGTAATCCAAAAATATAAAATTTTTAGACCATGTTATTAGATTTACTATATTGATTTTTTTAAATTAGTTATTTACATTCTCAGAAACTGCCCTTAATTTTTTAATCCGCCATATAGGATCTGCCTTATTGAATTTTTTTAGAAATAATTATAAATTCGTAATTTACACCCTCAAAGACCCCCTAATACCTTTTTTGGACAAAATCGAGAGATGTTAAATTTTTAGTCAGCTATATTAAATCTGCCATATTGAATTTTTTAAAATAATTTCAAATTAGTAACTTACACCTTCAAAAATCTCGTATGCTAATTTTGAACAAAATCAAGAGATGTAAAACTTTTAGTTCGCCATATTGGATTCCATATTGAATTTTAAAAAAATTATTTTATATTCGTCGTGTACGATCCCGAAAACTCATCTATACTAATATTGGACACAATCGGACAAAATTAATTTTCTTGTCCGCCATATAATCGACACCATCTTGGATTTTATTGAACCAATATTGGACAAAATAATATGGGATTACCGCAAAATGCAAAAAATTTCATTCACATCATTTCCGGCGTTCCAGAGTAATCGATGTTCATACGTAAAACGGTCGAATTTAGAACTTTCTTTTTTTAGAAATCGGCTAAAAGGGTATTTTTATGGATAAATATTGTTGGATATTATTTACATATTAAAAATAACATAATAATTTAGGCCACCAACAAGTCATGTTTACTTTATTACCCGATTACTTTGTTCTCGAATTGACGTACCGATTAGTATGTTATAATAGTTTAAATAATGCAATTAGAAATGGATAGCACAGAATCAATGTGGGTATCAAGAAATAAAAGAATATGGATTATTTATCGACATTTTTCCAAATATGAATTAAAATATTTTCGCGTTATTCAACATTCACACAACGGGTTTTATTTCTAACGATATATTAATTTTACCGGGAAATTCGGCGGTACAGGTACTAGAGCTAGTCGATATACTCCACTGCTACACTTCTGACCAAATTATAACATTTTGTATCACATTCTTTTTGTATGTACGCCAGACGGTCATAAACCGTGTATGTAAAATTGCAATAGGTTCTTCGCTCAGTCACGAAGACATATGAAATAGTTTTTGAGACCGTCTCTTGTGACATTGTGGAACAGATATGAATTAAAATGTAGTAGAACTTCATGCGAAGACAAATATGTAGTTGGATCTCTGCTAACTGAGTCCATCACTATGACTCTGAAACTAAACATGATAGTATGAAATGGAAACATTGTGGCGCTCCACCAAGTTTCTATTACTATGGCTGCTCTTACGGCCACCTTATTCAGTTAACCTGGACCCCATTAACTTATCGCTGTTTCCAAAAATACAGAAAAATACCCTTGCAAAATGTTTTCAAGTGATAAAGAAATTAATACCGTCGTAAAGCACTGATTTAACGGGGTGGGACAAATTTTTTCCAGGATGGTGGGAAAATATTGGAGCACAGTTGGTACTATAGATTGACGGTAATTACGTTATTATCTAGTTATCGTTCTAAATAGGTCAGGGATGAACCCTCGTAAGTAAAATATATTTAGACGTAGAAACATAATAAATAAGAGGTCCCTAAGACTCAGTATTGTATGGGATATTCGACCGGGATTTGTGTAAAAAAAATTTTGGAATGTAGGTTTCTAAAAATAATATGATGGTAAAAAAGTAAATTTTTACAAAAAATCATTATAAGAAAGAGAAATTATCACTTTTAAAATCAATTTAACTTCAAATATATTTTGTAATAATTTACTTTTCGTTACGTGTTGTCTCAGTGCGGTTATATATCATAAATTGATTCCTATAACTATCGCTAATTTAAAAATTATTTTTTACCCTAACTAATTATTTGAACATATTTATGTCACGTAATATATCGTAATATGTTTTAGTCTGCACTACTGTGAGTAGCTCTATGTTATTTTCAATTCGTCAATTAAAAAAATTAAAATGCAATCAAATTTGATTTTAATATATAGTGGTGTAAGTGCACTAACTTAACGACAAAAAGACTATTTCTTTTAAAATTACTTTTCATACAACAGTAGTTTTCGAAAATGTTATTTAATTAATAAGATATTGCTAAGCATAGAATCTGAATTAAATAACATTAATTTGAGAAATGCGACCTATTTGGTTTCAAAAACTTAATTTTACATTACGTACCTCAACTGGCTTTAACGTTTTTCAATACAATATTACTAAAAACAACAATATCAGACATCAGGTCCCAAAACGTTGTTCCAAATAAAACGACAAAAGTTCTGTACATATACATAAAGAACTGAGAAGCCACAGGTTCCTTGTGAAAATTTACTTAATAATTTGAAAAAAATATTGTAGATTTGTTGTTGGAAGAAATGTATTTTACTGAAAAATCTAAATATAAAAAACTTTGTATTCATTACGCCATTAAAAAACTAGGCATATGATTGAATTGTCAGTATTTAAATTATTGTTTATTACTTGAAATTAAAAAAAAAGTATTTGCAAAATGTTTTGGATGTCTTTTGGCAAGCCTTCTTTGTACATTATATACCATATTTCAGTAAAATATTTTAATTTAGATATTTCGTCATTGGAAACTAAAGTCAAACTAAATTTATTTTTTCAATTCCATTCCATTGGTCAATATAGATACAATAAGCAGCGATTTTCTTTCGGTTATTAAAATCTTAACATCATTTATTAATGAGAAAGTTTGAACAGATATTTCTAAAAGAGATTTTCTAAAGAATATTGAAGCTGGAATATTAGCCAAAATATGTATTAAACTATTCTTTTATGAGACCAGATTAGCTAAAGAATGGCTGATACATTCGTTTTTTTTAACCGACTCCTAAAAGAAGGAAGTTCTCAATTCGTGGACTATGTATCTTTTTAATGTATGTACACTGATTACTCCGGAACGGCGGTACCGATTTGAATGAATTTTTTTTAAGTTATGTTCAGGAAGTTGCCGCGGTGGTCCCATTTTTTTTTTTTGGACGAAATTGGTGCAGTAAAATCTAAGAAGGCGCTGGTAATATGGCAGCCATAAAAATTAATTTTGCCCGATTTTCTCCAAAATTAGTATGGGAGAATTTTCCAAAATTGGTGTGGGGGAGTTTTCGGGGTCGCACATAAGGAAACCAAAATATTGTTTAAAAATTTAATATGGCGGATTCAACATGGCGGACGAAAAAAATAAATTTTGTTCGATTTTCTCCAAAATTGGTATTGGGGAGTTTTTGGGTCGCACATAACGAATCCAAAATATTTTTAAAAAATTCAATATGGCGGACATAAGAAATCAACTTTATTTTATTTTTTCCAAAATTGGTATAGGAGAGTCGTACATAACGAATCTAAAATTATTTTAGAAAATTCAGTATGGCGGATCCAATGTGGAGGAGGAAAAAATCCATTTTGTCTGATTTTTTCCAAAATTGGTATGGGGGAGTTTTCGAGATCTCACATAACGAATCTGAAATTATTTTTAAAAAATTCAATATGGCGTATCCAATATGGCGAATCAAAAATTAATTTGGTCCGATTTTTTTCAAAATTGATATGGAGGAGTTTTTGGGATCGCACATTATGAATCTGATATTATTTAAAAAAAAATTAAATATGGCGGTTCCAAGATGGTGGATTATAGTTTCTACGCCTCTCCATTTTGTTTTCGGGGTCGCGTATTACGAATATGAGGTTAATTTTTTACTATTAGGTTGATAACATACAATAAGAGGGAACGAATATTTTACATTTTCCGATTTTGTCTAAAACTGATATTGCGGGGTTCCTGTGGTGTATACAAACTTAATATGCAGTACAAAATATATCGGGCTAAGAAATTTACTTCTCAAGTTCTGTAAATATCGATATTGGAACGTTTTGGGGCCTAATAACCAACTTAAAATTAATTTGTAATTTAAGATAGTGGATTGGCTATGACAGACTAAATATCTGTTTGACACAATTTCACTGGTATTTGTAAAACTCTAAGAATCCAAGAATTTTTAGTGGTTCATTTTAGGGTGATTTACAACTTTGAATAAAATGGGATTTTTGTCAACTTGGAGTCATTGCGAGGTACACTAATCTCGATTAGTAGTTAGTTTAAATAAAATATAAATATCATAATGAATTCAAAACTAAAGATCTAAAAATAAAACTTTTATAAAAAAAAATTGAACCAACTTCTAAAAGTGCGAAAAAGCGAAAAATAACTATAAATTTTTATATGAAATGGAAATTTTCAAGGCGGCGCCAAACTATTTCTAAATAAAACAAATAACTACTAATATATATATATATATATATATATATATATATATATATATATATATATATATATATATTATGGTAAGAAAGCAATTACAAATAAACTTTCAATCTGGTTTTGCGAATTACATTTTGTCAGGTATTAGTTTGGCGCCGACTTCAAAAATTTCAATTTCATATAAAAATTTATAGTTATTTTTCACTTTTTAGCGCACTTTTAAAAGTCGGTTCAATTTTATTTTTATAAAAATTTTATTTAAAGCTTAATTTAATTTTTTTGAAAAAAACCCGAAGTATTTTATCTTTACATGCAGAGTAATTTGAAAAACAAGGCCTATCTCTTAACCATATAATTTTCGGATCAAAAAATATAAGTTTATTAGGTCATTTCTCATTTTGGCGCTTCTTGTTTAAAATGCATAGTATAAAAAAATAATTTTGTAATAATGTATTCCCTTATAGCTCAGGAGTTTCTTAAAAAGATTCAAATGAAATCAGCAAAGTGTATTTTTTTTATTAACTTAAATATTTCGTGAAAATTTAGTCCAAAATAGTTAATGACTTAAAAAAAGAGGGTCTTGTACTCATTAACCTACCATTATTTTTCTTGTACACTCCTATAAACTTTAAATATATATATATATATATATATATATATATATATATATATATATATATATATATATATATATATATATATGTGAAGCATTATTGCCCAACGTTACAGTCCTGCTTTCCATTTCCTATTTAATTAAAAAATTTTCAAAAAAATATCAAAATTATCAAAAAAGTACACGCTTTCGAATGATGGGTGGCAAAATTACTTCATTGAATAAGATCATTCTGAAAATTTCAAAGAACCGAAAATAAAAGGTGAAAAGTTTATTAGTAGTTAAATTCCTTGAAAGCTCCCATTTTTCGAGTAGGTATTTTTGCTTAAATTTACTCACTTGAGGGTTTCTGAGGTCGCAGAGTGTGAATATGTAACGAGAATTCTAATTTTCAATTCCAATATCCAAGATGGCAGATTCAAAATGGTGAACCATAATTTTTTAAACCTAATAATTTGCTCTGAAAATACTTACTCGGGAGGTTTTGGGATCACTGAGCACGAATTTGTAATGAGAATTTCAATTTTTCAATATCCAAGAGGGCGGATTCAAAATGGCGAACCTTAATTTATTTAAAAGCTAAGTATTTGCTCTGAAAATACTTATTTCGGGGTTAGGAGATTGTCAAAAGAATTTAATATCTCATTTGTTTTTTTTCTATTTTTCTTGTATTTTTTCGGTGTTTTTGTGGTCTGGCGAATGACATCTCAACTTTCTTCACTTTTAATCTATTTCATTTTAACTTTTTAGCCAAATTTCTATCATAATTAACACGATTATAAATAAAATAAAATAATTCAGATGCAGAAGATCAGTTGGTACTTCAGTTTTAATTACTATAGAAATCTCGAAAACAATTACAAAGAATATGTTACTAGATAACATAGCTTGGAAATCGCGGTTTACCGTTGAAACACTTTTTATACTAAATAAGGGTATATAGGTTTGAAAGCTTCAGTCTATCGAACAAAATGCGTCAGCTCAGCTGTCTCTCTGCGCCTAAGTTATGGGGGCCACAAAAAAGAAACAAAAAATAACAAACAAAAGATGATAAATCCTTTTGATAACCTCTTCGACGGTGCATCCAATGTTCGGTTGATGTCAGGGGTAATTTGCGCTCAGGAATTTTTGGGGTAGCTGAGTATAATTATATCATTCCGGATTCTGGACAATTGAATTTCTAGTTGAAGATTTGCTCAGAGCGTCCCCAAATGGGTCTTAATAATTAACTTTTAAAAAGAGTAGAGTCCGCCATTTTAATCCGCCATCTTGAATATTGAAAAATTGAAATTCTCATTACAGATTCGTGCTCAGCGACCTCAAAACCCCCCGAGTAAGTATTTTCAGAGGAAAATATTAGCTCTAAAAAAATTATAGTCCATCATTTTGAATCCGCCATCTCGGATATTGGGGAACAAACCCTGTAAATACCTGGTACCGAAGGCATTAGTCAATTCATATGACATCAAAATAAACTCTGCAGAGGTCCAGCGAGGTAATATGTGAAGGACCATATACTGTTCTGAAAAGAATCAATAACGTTGTTTATAGAATCCAACGAAGTTCCAAGACCAAAATGAAAGTAGTACGTCTACACAGGTTGGAGCTATTCCACGCAGATATCGAAACTGACCGGAACGATCAGAATTAGGAGGGGTAAGGTTACGAACAACTAGGAGAAACTTATTGATACGCCCTCGTATACAAATATTCCAATGCACTACGTCACCTTTATTATAATGTGCCGAAAGGAATATTGTAGCGATGAGTCATATTTCTAAATATATATAAACTTTTCTGCTAGTATATTTCTTGTTATTTCTAGGAAGTTCTGTAAGTATATAAATATAAATAGGATGTGTTTTAAGATAGTTGTATAGTTGAATTTGAATAATTAAAGTGTAATTGTAATAAAAGTGTTAAGTAGTTAATATAGTATTGGATTTTTGGTAGTGAAAAGTGTTGCGTTTTTTGTGCGGACCCAATGAACTATTTTAAAGAGATAAAATCGTAACAATTTATGTCAGAATTGGGAGTTATTATCGGGTTTGCAGAAAATTCTATTGAAAATTAGGAAGATGTAAAATCATGGTGTAGACAGTGCCTTAAATGTGCAGCTAGCTAAGGTCCAAGCACTAGATCTGAAGGAAAAATGAAGAAGTATAATGTTGGAATACCTTTTGAACGAGTGGCTATTGACATTTCTGGATCACTCCCAGAAACAGGTGAATGCAACAAATACATCTTGGTTGCTATTGACTAGTTCAGTAAATGACCTGAGGTATTTGTCATTCTTAATCAGGAAATCTCAATAATAGCTGAAATCTTAGTTAAGTTGGAGTTTCTTTGGAGCTACATTCTGACCTACGACGTAACTTTAAATTCAAACGTTTTCTAAAACTCTTCGAACTATTTAGTATTCGTAAAACCAGGACAACAGCTTTACAGCTTCAGTCAGATGACATTATACTTATCGGAATAGCCAATATTCTTTCTAACTGTGTCAAAGTTAATAAAGGGACGAAGTAGAAATATACGGGCCACTTAAATGGGTGATAAAATGTGAGCAACCTGGCAAAGCTATATAAAGTTTGTCATGTAACGGACTAATTGAGCAGCTTCAGACAGACTCAAAATCTATTTCACCACAAGAACTTGTAAAAACCCAAGGGTTTTGTAAGGGTGCATAGTGATGCTTCTGAAATAGAACATGGTAATACCGGTAGGACGAACATCGTACAGCATAAAATATATATACTAGAAGCGCACAACCAATACGCCAGCCACCTAGAATATTTCCCATAGTGAAGCGCCAGGAAGTGGAGTTACTTGTTGAAAAAATTCTAAATGAGGGAGTTATAGAAGAATCGTCCAGTCCTTGGTCATCTCCGGTTGTATTGGTAGCCAAAAAGGATGGCACTCCTAAATTTTGTGTTGATTACAGGAAACTTAATGTAGTAGTAGGAAAGATAGCTGTCCACTTCCTAGAATTGATGACACTTTGACATTAACTCGATCACAATTGTTCTCCACACTGGATCTGAAAAGTGACATTCAAGATAAAGATAAGGAGAAGACTGCTTTTTCAACGGGGACTGATCTATTTCATTTTAGTGTTATGTTATTCGAATTGTGCAACGTTTTTGCACCTTTGAGCGACTAATGGAAACGGTACTGAGAGGTCTTACACGGAAAACAAGTCTAGTCTGCCTTGATGCTATCATGATTATGGGGAAAACATTTGATGAACACTTATACAATCTACAAGAAGTTTTTGGAAGAATTAAAAAGGCTAACCTTCGACTTAACCCCAAAAAGTGCGTACTGTTCAAACAAAAAGTTGAATTGCTTGGACATGTAGTATCACCAGAGGGATTCCTCACGGATGAATAGAAAATTTAAGCAATAAAAGATTGGTTCCGACCACGTGACAAACATGAGTTGAGAAGCGTTCTCGGGTTATGCACATACTATGAAAAATTCGTAGAAGGTTTTAGTAATACTTCATCCTTGCATAAGTTTACTGAGGAAAATATTCCTTATCAATGGAATTCCGAGTATGATCAAGATTTTCGGGAACTAAAGGCTGCCTTATGTTCCAGTCTCATTTTAGGCTATCCACAAGATCACGGAAAATTCATATTGGATATTGATGCTAGCAATATAAGGTAGGAACTCTATTGTCTCAAATGTTCGAGAACGAGTTATTGAATATTTTAACAGAGTGCATTCAAAACAGGAAAGAAATTATTTTTTCACGAAGAAAAAACTGCTTGTCATAATCAAAGCTGCCCAGCATTTTCATAAATATTTATATGGATAGGAATTTTTAATAAGAACAGACCATTTAGTTTTTAAATGGCTCCTAAACATGAAGCAGCCTGAAGGACAGATGGCAAGAAGGCTCGAGAACCCACAATAATACAATTTCAAAATCAAAAATAGACCAGGAAGACTGCATAACAACACAGATGAGTTGTCAAGGAGACCATGTAACGAAGAATGCAAGCACTGTAGTAAAGTAGAACAAGGAAATGGGTTTCTTATACGGGGAATCACTTTTCACATTGATTCAGACGAGTCCAGCTCAAATGAGTAAAGACCAACTTCTACTTACAGGAAAAGTCAATACTGGTGCTGCAGTATCTTTGATAAAGTCAAACCTTGTTAATAAATTCAGAATCCTATCCTTGTCCAGAAAAGGTAATATTGAAACTGTATCTGGAGAAGTACCTGATGAGATTGTAGAAATGCAAGTCGAGATTCAATCATAGTTATTGCCGAAGAAACAACCATATTAAAGGGTAGCTTGGAGGAAATCGTTTACGGAAGACTGGACGAGAGTTCTGGAAGCAATATAGGATTGATTTAATACTTCAAAAAATTCTGCAAATATCTGGTACCGAAGACATTAGTCAATTCATATGGCATCAAAGCAAACTCTACAGAGTTCCAGCGAGGTGATAGAGTTGGGTTATGGAACCCACAGAGAAAGAAAGATAAATCGCCTAAGTTGATGCCATCATGGGAAGAACAACATACTGTTCTTAAAAGAATTAATAAAGTTTATAGAATCCAACGAAGTTCCAAGACCAAAATGAAAGTAGTACACCTACACAGGTTGAAGCCATTCTACCGAGATATCGAAGCTGATCGGGACGATTAGAATTAGGAGGTGGCTGATTATGAACGACTAGGAGAAACCTATTGATAGACATATTTCAACTTTTATATCAGTATATTTCTTGTTATGTTCTATAGGTATGTAAATAGAGATAGGATATGAGTTTTGAGCTAGTTGTATGTATAGTGGTATAGTTGTCTTTGAATAGTGAGGATATCAAGAACTAGTAATAAGAGTTTAATTATGACAAAAGTGTTAAGTAGGTAATACAGTGGATTTTCTTTAGTGAAAAGTGTTGCGTTTTATTATGTGAACATAGTAAACGATTTTAAAGAGAGAAAATCGTAACAATATGTTATTATATTGTCATACAAAAACTCCATATAGTTTATTTACAAGTAAAATTGCTTAGGTAGCATTTAACAAATAATAGCTGGACCATAGTGATTTCAAGAAAGCAGATTCAGCATGTTTACGAAACGTGTGGGAACTGTGGGGCCTGTGGGAACATATGACAACAATTGGCACAATCGCTAGAATTCTTCAAAGTCAGCAAAATAAAATGCAAATTGTTGGCGGCGGATTCTCATCCGGGAGAAAAGAACTTCTACGGTATCCTTACTCCCAGAAGTTGTGGAAGGAATACTTGGTGAAGCCCCGGACAACCAACTGAAAGATAAGAGTCGATGCTTCTTCTTCAAATCTTGAAAGTATAATATTGATCGTGACGTCTGTGTTTTTGCCAGTGCAAATCTATTATACTGTTCGATTTTTAAAAGGAAATAGAGTACTTTTCTGAACGAAACCTTAGGTCCTTCTTATATAATTTTAAATTAATTTAATCCAAAATTTAAAAAAAGGAAACCATGTCGGAAACAAGAGCTCAGAAAAGCAAAAATACCAATGCTAAGATCGAACCCGACAGGCCTTTGGAATTTTTTTTTCATTCATACCGGAATTTGAACAGATCTCCGCCGGTACATTTTTAAGCACGTGCGATTGTAGATACAAAATGGCAGCAGCTGGTTAACGTGTTCTGTTAATGATCCATATCAAAAATAATCCAAAAAGTCTTGCAACGCAGCTGAGTAACTCCCGAAACCCGGCGAGATACCATGAAGTTAAACAGCTTTTAAATCTTCACTTAGGTAATTTTAGATATCTTTCGTCCCTTATTCAAGATCTGAAAAGTTAAAACAGCTTTCCGAGGAAACACTCAAAGCCCAAATGCTGGCGAATGTTCAAAAATTGACTTTAACAAACGATCAGAAGGTGACTTAATCCGCCTTAATTGATATAATGAACCTGAACACCCTCTTGACCAGTCTTGAACCCTGCCTAGGTCTGATAATTCGAGCGGGAAACCCTAAGATATCCTACATGCCCAATCTCGCATTAGACGAGCGCTACAATTGTCCTATTGTCAACCTCAAAAATCTTCCAAAACTGCAGTCTAAAAACCATCTCTACCAGTAAGGAAACCCCGAATGCAAGTTAATCGTTGTTTTAATTGCAGACGTATGAGATATTTAAAGCCAATTGCTGTGGCAAATGCGATGACGTTCAAATAATTTCCAAAATAATAACATAAATTTCCAAAGAAAACCCCCTCTACAAACACAGTCCTCTCAACGACAGATACCTAACACTTTTCAAAAATCAAAATAGGCCTTCGGTAATCTAGCATAATAATATCCAAATTCGTCTAGGCCTTATTCAACGGATCCGATACCATCCTTCAAATCAACAAAACCTTATCACGTTAATCTAGACTATCCAAAATATAACGAAAATTACGACTGTGAATACGGCAGAGGATAGTTATGATTACTTCGAAACAATCAAAATTTTTATGAAAATTGCGAACTGGTAATCTATTCTCAAAATTACCAATTTTCTTTTCTCTCCCTTAGATAGACGAACCGCCCGATAGTACCAACAGACTGACCCAAATTTGAATTTCCTGGAATAAACCTCCATCCAAACCCCAACTTGCGTTAAATCCGAAAAATCTGTATTACATTTTTCTGGCAATTAACCCTTATACCTTTTAATATAGGCTATCCCCATAAAGTGTTTATTTATGATTTAAACATTGATTTTGAGGACACCTTTGGTCTCGATTTCTTGGAACACTACGAGTGTATGTTAAATTTAAAATCTAAAAATCTTATTATTAATTTAAATACCGTACATACTGTGAAAACGTTTCCTTCTAAAACCGAAACAAAAAAAATTACTATCTCCATAGAAGGTCATACTGAAAATATTTTTAAATTAACATGCAAAAAATATGAATGAAGTTTTCATTCCCAAGAAAAAAAAAGGATAGATTACCAAACGCTTTTGTAGACATTAACCAAAATGGTGAATTCTTAACAATTGTCACTACTGCTAATGCAATTCTCAAAAATATTGAGTTCTCGGATATTTCTATCAAACTTTTCACTCCTAGCGAAATATTATTAATAATTTAATTCAAAAATGAACTAATTACATTGAAATTGATAGGATTCAAGCGATAAAAAATCAACTAAGAATCGAACATTTGAACAGAAAAGAGAAACAATTGGTCAGTAATATTTATTTAGGATACCACTAACGAAGTTGAACATTCTATAGAAACGAAAAATGCGCGTCCTATATTTAAAAAGTCATATATGTATCAAGTTTACGAAGAGGAAGTAAAATCCAAATATGCCAAAATGTTTGAACCAGAAATTATATATATATATATATATATATATATATATATATATATATATATATATATATATATTACAGTTTTAACAAAATCTAATAACCACTTCGAAGAAGTTTTAAATAGATGTATTGAACAAACATATATCATTAGGATTGATTTCTATTTGATAAAATTCTGACATATGATTCAACATCGTAAAATATTGTCATTTGCCTAACAAATCAGAGATATTTGGAATGGTATACCGATAGTTATCACAGACCTCATTTAATTTTCGATAATCTATAAAAACGCGCCACTTTTGTTTTGGGATTTCACTTCTCCTTCGTGAAGCTGATACATATATGACTTTGTAAATATAGGACGCACATTTTTCGTTTCTATAGAATGTTTAACTTCGTTAGTGGTATTCTCAACAAAGATTACAGACTAATTTTTTCTCTTTTGAGTTCATATGTTCGATTCCTTGTTGATTTTTATCGCTTAAATCCTATCAATTTCAATGAAATTAGATTCATTTTCGAGAGAAATTATTAATAATATTTCACTAGGGGTGAAAGGTTCGATAGAAATATCCGAGAACTCGATATTTTTGAGAATTGTATTAGCATTATTGACCATTGTTAAGAATTCGCCAATTTTGTTATTATGTACAAGAGCTTTTGGTAATATAAACTTTTTTTTCTTGGGAATGAAAACTGTATCTACATTTTTTGCATGTTAATTTAAAAATGTTTCAGTATGACCTTCTAGGAAGATAGTATTTTTATTTTGTTTTGGTTTAGAAAAACACGTATTCGAAGTATGTACGGTTTTAAATTAATAATAAGATTTTTAGATTTTAAATTTAACAAACACTCGTAGTGTTCCAAGAAATCGAGAACAAAGGTGTCCTCAAAATCAATGTCTAAATCATAAATAAACAATTTATGGGGATAGTCTATATTAAAAGGTATAAGGGTTAATTGCCAGACAAATATAATAAAGGTTTTTCGGATTAACAGCAAATTGGGGTTTGGATAAAGGTTTCTTCCAGAAAGTTCAAATTTGGGTCAGTCTGTTGGTATTATCGGGCGGTTCATCTATCTAAGGGAAAGCAAAAAAATTGATAATTTTGAGAATCGACTACCGGTTCGCAATTTTCATAAAAATTTTGATTGTTTCGGGGTAATCATAACTCTTCTCTGTGTAGTATTCACAGTCGTAATTTTCGGAGTATTTTGGATAGTCTAGTTTAAAGTGATAAGGTTTTGTTGATTTGAATAATAATACGGGATCCGTTGAATAAGGCTTAGATGAATTTGGATATTTTGCTTGGTTACAGAAGGCCTATTTTGATTTTTGAAAATTGAGAGGATTGTGTTTGTAGAGGGTTTTGCCTTTGGAAAATTACATTATTATTTTGGAAATTATTTGGACGTCATTGCATTTGGCACAGCAATTGGCTGTTAAATGGCTTATACGTCTGCAATTAAAACAACGATTTACTTGCATTCGTGGTTTCCTTACTGGCAGGGATGATTTTTAGACTGCAGGTTTGAGAGATTTTTGAGGTTCAAAATAGGACAATTGTAGCTTTCGTCTAATGTGAGACTGGGCATGTAGGAAATCCTTAGACTTTCCTACTTGAATTATATATATATATATATATATATATATATATATATATATATATATATATATATATATATATATGTTTATGCGGCTTTCACGAATTCCTCCGTGTGAGATGCAATAGCAGTGGATATATCCACAGTATGCCGTTGTAGTGCTGAAATCACATTCAGCAAACGTACAACTATATGCAGCTCCGTATATGAATGAAGTAAAATGCGAACAGTAAATGCAAACTTCTCTCCATCATATCCTTTCTATGTTAGAGGTTGCACAGTTAGAATAAATTGTTATATAAAGCAAATTTATCCTATTCCACCACCATCGAGATGGTGGCCTACCTGTACAACCATACCGAGAAGAAAGTCAAAACTTACCCTCCCCGCCACAGTGATACGGCAGAGGTACAGTACATGTTTCGTCTCTACTAGACTCATCAGGGTATCGACATGCACCTGGTTGTGCAAAAGACAGATCGGAAGAAAGCATGCCAATACTGAATGCGGCTTCGCCGACTTCCCGCCGGATGGCTGAAATCACATTCAGCAAACGTACGTGCATATAGTTGTACGTTTGCTGAATGTGATTTCAGCACTAAAACGGCATACTGTGGATATATCCACTGCTATTGCATCTCACACGGAGGAATCCGTGAAATCCGTATAAACATATATACGCCATCCGACGGGAGGTCGGAGAAGCCGTGTTCAGTATTTGCATGCTTTCCTTCCGATCTGTCCTTTGCACAGCCAGGTGCATGTCGGTACCCTGATGAGTCTAGTAGAGACGAAACATGTACCTCTGCCGTATCACTGTGGCGGGGAGGGTAAGTTTTGACTTTCTTCTCGGTATGGTGGTACAGGTAGGCCATCATCTCGATGGTGGTGGAATTGGATAAATTGCGTTTTATAGCAATTTGTTCTAACTGTGCAACCTCTAACACGGAAAGGATATGATGGAGAGAAGTTTGCATTTACTGTTCGCATTTTACTTCATATATATATATATATATATATATATATATATATATATATATATATATATATATATATATATATATATATATGAAAAAGTTGTTTTATTCTCCTTACGACCGTTAAGAAAGGGGACAGACAGTATATTCTCTGCGAATTCCACTCTGGTTCACTCTCCATACTAGTTTCGACCACCTAATGGTCTCATCAGTGGAGCTGTAACGAACCGAGAGTAAAATGCACAGAAAACAAATGTCTACTTAAAATCCCCATATCGTAAAATATCGGCAGGATATTACCTGCAGAACTTGATGCCGGACTGCTATCTTAAACAGTACAAACGAACATCTGAATATACCCCGGAGCGGTAGGAAATTTATTAAAAATAAACAAATTCACGGTCTATATATTAGAAAAAGTTGTTTTATTCTCCTTACGACCGTTAAGAAAGGGGACAGACAGTATATTCTCTGAGAATTCCACTCTGGTTCACTCTCCATACTAGTTTCGACCACCTAATGGTCTCATCAGTGGAGCTGTAACGAACCGAGAGTAAAATGCACAGAAAACAAATGTCTACTTAAAATCCCCATATCGTAAAATATCGGCAGAATATTACCTGCAGAACTTGATGCCGGACTGCTATCTTAAACAGTACAAACGAACATCTGAATATACCCCGGAGCGGTAGGAAATTTATTAAAAATAAACAAATTCACGGTCTATATATTTGAAAAAGTTGTTTTATTCTCCTTACGACCGTTAAGAAAGGGGACAGACAGTATATTCTCTGCGAATTCCACTCTGGTTCACTCTCCATACTAGTTTCGACCACCTAATGGTCTCATCAGTGGAGCTGTAACGAACCGAGAGTAAAATGCACAGAAAACAAATGTCTACTTAAAATCCCCATATCGTAAAATATCGGCAGGATATTACCTGCAGAACTTGATGCCGGACTGCTATCTTAAACAGTACAAACGAACATCTGAATATACCCCGGAGCGGTAGGAAATTTATTAAAAATAAACAAATTCACGGTCTATATTTTTCTTTCTTAACGGTCGTAAGGAGAATAAAACAACTTTTTCAAATATATAGACCGTGAATTTGTTTATTTTTAATAAATTTCCTACCGCTCCGGGGTATATTCAGATGTTCGTTTGTACTGTTTAAGATAGCAGTCCGGCATCAAGTTCTGCAGGTAATACCCTGCCGATATTTTACGATATGGGGATTTTAAGTAGACATTTGTTTTCTGTGCATTTTACTCTCGGTTCGTTACAGCTCCACTGATGAGACCATTAGGTGGTCGAAACTAGTATGGAGAGTGAACCAGAGTGGAATTCGCAGAGAATATACTGTCTGTCCCCTTTCTTAACGGTCGTAAGGAGAATAAAACAACTTTTTCAAATATATAGACCGTGAATTTGTTTGTTTTTAATAAATTTCCTACCGCTCCGGGGTATATTCAGATGTTCGTTTGTACTGTTTAAGATAGCAGTCCGGCATCAAGTTCTGCAGGTAATATCCTGCCGATATTTTACGATATGGGGATTTTAAGTAGACATTTGTTTTCTGTGCATTTTACTCTCGGTTCGTTACAGCTCCACTGATGAGACCATTAGGTGGTCGAAACTAGTATGGAGAGTGAACCAGAGTGGAATTCGCAGAGAATATACTGTCTGTCCCCTTTCTTAACGGTCGTAAGGAGAATAAAACAACTTTTTCAAATATATAGACCGTGAATTTGTTTATTTTTAATAAATGTCCTACCGCTCCGGGGTATATTCAGATGTTCGTTTGTACTGTTTAAGATAGCAGTCCGGCATCAAGTTCTGCAGGTAATATCCTGCCGATATTTTACGATATGGGGATTTTAAGTAGACATTTGTTTTCTGTGCATTTTACTCTCGGTTCGTTACAGCTCCACTGATGAGACCATTAGGTGGTCGAAACTAGTATGGAGAGTGAACCAGAGTGGAATTCGCAGAGAATATACTGTCTGTCCCCTTTCTTAACGGTCGTAAGGAGAATAAAACAACTTTTTCAAATATATAGACCGTGAATTTGTTTATTTTTAATAAATTTCCTACCGCTCCGGGGTATATTCAGATGTTCGTTTGTACTGTTTAAGATAGCAGTCCGGCATCAAGTTCTGCAGGTAATATCCTGCCGATATTTTACGATATGGGGATTTTAAGTAGACATTTGTTTTCTGTGCATTTTACTCTCGGTTCGTTACAGCTTCACTGATGAGACCATTAGGTGGTCGAAACTAGTATGGAGAGTGAACCAGAGTGGAATTCGCAGAGAATATACTGTCTGTCCCCTTTCTTAACGGTCGTAAGGAGAATAAAACAACTTTTTCAAATATATAGACCGTGAATTTGTTTATTTTTAATAAATTTCCTACCGCTCCGGGGTATATTCAGATGTTCGTTTGTACTGTTTAAGATAGCAGTCCGGCATCAAGTTCTGCAGGTAATATCCTGCCGATATTTTACGATATGGGGATTTTAAGTAGACATTTGTTTTCTGTGCATTTTACTCTCGGTTCGTTACAGCTCCACTGATGAGACCATTAGGTGGTCGAAACTAGTATGGAGAGTGAACCAGAGTAGAATTCGCAGAGAATATACTGTCTGTCCCCTTTCTTAACGGTCGTAAGGAGAATAAAACAACTTTTTCAAATATATAGACCGTGAATTTGTTTATTTTTAATAAATTTCCTACCGCTCCGGGGTATATTCAGATGTTCGTTTGTACTGTTTAAGATAGCAGTCCGGCATCAAGTTCTGCAGGTAATATCCTGCCGATATTTTACGATATGGGGATTTTAAGTAGACATTTGTTTTCTGTGCATTTTACTCTCGGTTCGTTACAGCTCCTCTGATGAGACCATTAGGTGGTCGAAACTAGTATGGAGAGTGAACCAGAGTGGAATTCGCAGAGAATATACTGTCTGTCCTCTTTCTTAACGGTCGTAAGGAGAATAAAACAACTTTTTCAAATATATAGACCGTGAATTTGTTTATTTTTAATAAATTTCCTACCGCTCCGGGGTATATTCAGATGTTCGTTTGTACTGTTTAAGATAGCAGTCCGGCATCAAGTTCTGCAGGTAATATCCTGCCGATATTTTACGATATGGGGATTTTAAGTAGACATTTGTTTTCTGTGCATTTTACTCTCGGTTCGTTACAGCTCCACTGATGAGACCATTAGGTGGTCGAAACTAGTATGGAGAGTGAACCAGAGTGGAATTCTCAGAGAATATACTGTCTGTCCCCTTTCTTAACGGTCGTAAGGAGAATAAAACAACTTTTTCAAATATATAGACCGTGAATTTGTTTATTTTTAATATATATATATATATATATATATATATATATATATATATATATATATATATATATATATATATATATATATACCGGATGTCAACGAATCTATTTGACAAGTCATAATTTCTAGAGTATTATGTGTATCAAAATGAGAATTGGTACAGGTAAATGATATTTGAAGGGGAGAGTTTTCGCATATTTTCCACTTTCCGGCCACTTCCGGTTTTACCGGAAATGGCCCCGGTTTTGAATTTTTAAATGGAATACTCTGTATGTTTTAACATTTTTGGATTTCTGAGACAATTCTAGATCAGAATGTGACATTTTAAAAACTTTTTACGTCTACTTCATTTTTTTAGAGCCACTTTTAAAATTGCATCTAGGTGGCCATGATCGGACGCAAACTAACCTAAGGGCCTTAGGTGATGTCAAAAAAATAAAATCGCAAAGTTTTAGTTACTAGTATGAAAGACAGGAATAAGACAAGTTGACAAAATTACGTTTTCATTTCCAACTATTAATTTTCAAATGGCGACCCCTTTTTGACAACTACTTTTCGAAAAAAGCATTCTTTGACGAATCTAACGGTACTAATTTATTTTCGATTGAATTAGACATAAGAACAGAAATTAAATATTATTAAGCAAAATACTGGATAATTTATTTACTTATGACAAGTGCGCCATGGACAGCCATGATGCATAATAATTTGCAACTGTTTTTATCAAGTCTTCTTTGGAAAACAAAGCACTCACTTAAGTAGATAATGACAGTGACATACGCTCTAAGAACAGACGTAGAAGTTTCTTAATTTTCGTTAATTTATAATAATTCAGCAAACGTACGTGCATATAGTTGTACGTTTGCTGAATGTGATTTCAGCACTAAAACGGCATACTGTGGATATATCCACTGCTATTGCATCTCACACGGAGGAATTCGTGAAAGCCATATAAACATTTATACGCCATCCGGCGGGAAGTCGGCGAAGCCGCGTTCAGTATTTGCATGCTTCCTTCCGATCTGTCTTTTGCACAACCAGGTGCATGTCGGTACCCTAATAAGTCTAGTAGAGACGAAACATGTACCTCTGCCGTATCACTGTGGCGGGGAGGGTAACTTTTGACTTTCTACTCGGTATGTTGGTACAGGTAGACCATCATCTCGATGGTGGTGGAATAGGATAAATTGTGTTCCTTAGCAATTTTTTCAAACTGTGCAACCTCTAACACGGAAAGAATATGGTTGGAACGAAGTTTGCATTTACTGTTCGCATTTTACTTCATTCATGCACGGAGCTGCAAATATATGTGCGTTTACTGAATGTAATTTCAGCACTACAACGGCATAATGTGGATGTATTCACTGCTATTGAATCTCACACGGAGGGATTCGTGAATGCCACATAAACATATATACGCTATCCGGCGGGAGGTCGGCGAAGCCGCGTTCAGTATCTTCATGCTTCCTTCCGATCTGTCCTTTGCACAGTCAGATGCATGTCGGTACCCTGATGAGTCTAGTAGAGACAAAACATGTACCTCTACCGTATCACTGCATTTACTGTTCGCATTTTACTTCATTGACACACGGAGTGGCAGTACGTTTGCTGTATGTGATTTCAGCCCTACAACGGCATAATGTGGATATATCCACTGCTATTGCATCTCACACGGAGGAATCCGTGAAAGCCGCATAAACATATATATATATATATATATATATATATATATATATATATATATATATATATATATATATATATATATATATATATATATATATATATATAATCAAAATTATTTTATTACCTAAGATATCGTCTATTTTACGGCAGCAGTTACGACAATAAGTAAAATTAAACAGGCCATAGCAACAATATTAAGTTACTACTCCTTAAAATATTTCCTATTTTGGTAATTCCAAATCGTGGCTTCAAATATCGTTCAAAAATAATATTTCTCAATATAATTATGAAAATATAATGCTTTAGCAATGACCTATGTTGTTTTTAGGTTAACCAATTAAACATCATTTTCAATAGCAGCTGAAAATCGATAATTGAAATCCATTAATTCGAGTTATTTGCCTTTGTAATATCTACGCAAGGAAAATCACTGCTTTTGTCAACAAACTGACGCATTCAACTTGATATTTGTTTACCCATTTCAAATCTGACATGCCGTTACGAAAATAGAACGATTTTTACATTGAAATATAAACAGTGCGTTGCTGTGTTTTCACATGTGTAGCTATTGTAGTATTAGATAATTAAGTCTATTAAAATTTACAAAATAAAAACTGGCAACACATGTGTCTAGTCTAAATTTTATTTGTCAAGATCCTTCATTGTATAAAACTACATAAATAAAATTTTATCATCATCTTTCAATTACGTAATAAAATAAACAGAATATGATTTCCATAAACAGGTTTGTTAAAATAACATTTTTAATGGCGGCAAGTAAAGGTCGTAACAAATGTTTTTCTTTTATTAAATAAGAGGGGTACGAATAAAATTTTTATAAAAAAAATTGAACCGACTTCTAAAAGTGCGCTAAAAAGTGAAAAATAACCATAAATTTTTATATGAAATTGAACTTTTTGAAGTCGGCGCCAAACTAATACTTGACAAAATGTGATTTGCATAAACAGAATACTTTTTTGCTAGTTGCTTTCTTACCATAATTTGTATATATTAGTAGTTATTTATTTCATTCACAAATAATTTGGCGCCGACTTTAAAAAGTTCAATTTCATATAAAAATTTATGGTTATTTTTCACTTTTTAGCGCACTTTTAGAAGTCGGTTCAATTTTTTTTATAAAAATTTTATTTTTCTATTTTTAGTTTTAGAATTCATTATAATATTCATAAATTATTTGAACTAAGAACTAATCGAAATTAGTGTACTTCGCAATGACTCCAAAGTGGCAAAAATGTACAAATTTTATCCAAAGTTGTAAATCACCCTAAAATGAACCACTAAAAATTCTTTAGTTCTTAGAGTTTTCTAAATACCAATCAAATTGGGTCAAACGAATATTTAGTCTGTCATAGAAAATCCACTATCTTAAATTTCAAATTAATTTTAGATTGGTAATATAGGCCCCAACACTTTCCAATATCGATATTTAAAGAAAATAAATTAATTGTTTATCCACCATATTAGAAAACAAAATGGAGAGGCGTAGAAACTATAATCCACCATCTTGGAACCGCCATATTTAATTTTTTTTTAAATAATATCAGATTCATAATGTGCGATCCCAAAAACTCCTCCATATCAATTTTGAAAAAAATTGGACCAAATTAATTTTTTATTCACCATATTAGATAGGGCATATTAAATTTTTTTAAAATAATTTTAGATTCGTCATGTGTGACCCCGAAAACTCTCCCGTACCAATTTTGGTAAAAATCGGACAAAATTGATTTTTTCGTCAGCCATATTGGATCCGCCATATTGAATTTTTTAAAAATTATTTTATATTCATCATATGCGACTCTGAAAACTCCCCCGTACCAATTTTGGAGAAAATCGGACAAAAAAGATATTTTCGTCGGCCATATTGGATCCGCCTAATTGAATTTTTTAAAAATTATTCTAGATTCGTCATATGCGACCCCGAAAACTCCCCCGCACCAATTTTGGAGAAAATCGGACAAAATTAATTTTTTTGTCGGTCATATTGGATCCGCCATATTGAATTTTTTTAAAATTATTTTAGATTCGTCATATGCGACCCCGAAAATTCCCCTGTATCAATTTTGGAGAAAATCGGACAAAAAAGATTTTTTTTGTCGGCCATATTGGATCCGCCAAATTGAATTTTTTAAAAATTATTTTAGATTCGTCATATGCGACCCCGAAAACTCCTCCGTACCAATTTTGGAGAAAATCGGACAAAATTAATTTTTTTGTCGGCCATATTGGATCCGCCATATTGAATTTTTTAAAAATGATTTTAGATTCGTCATATGCGATCCCGAAAACTCCCCCGTACCAATTTTGGTGAAAATCGAACAAAATTTATTTTTTCGTCCGCCATATTGGATCCGCCATATTGATTTTTTAAAAATAATATCAGATTCGTTATGTGGCACCTCGAAAACTCCCCCATATCAATTTTGGAGAAAATCGAACTAAATTGAATTTTTTTGTCCGCCATATTGGATCCGCCATTTTGAATTTTTGAAAAATAATTCCAGATTCGTTGGGTACAACCCCGAAAATTCCTCCATACCAACTTTGAAGACAATCGGACAAAATTAATTTTTTTGGCCGCCATATTGTAAGCGCCATCTTGGATTTTACTGCACCAATTTCATCTAAAAAAATATGGGACCACCGCAGCAACTTCTTTTAGATAACGTAAAAAATTTCATTCAAATCGGTGCAGCCGTTCCGGAGTAATTGGTGTACATACATAAAAAAAAATACATAGTCGACGAATTGAGAACCTCCTTCTTTTGGAAGTCGGTTAAAAAGAATAAACAATAAAGTAACCATAAAATTTTTTAAGATCAAGATATTCGATATAATTTCCTCATCCTAGCTGTAGTATCAATGTCAACAAAGACTTCTATAAAGATAAAATTTTTTAAAAATTTTAGTACTGTTAGAAAAAATGCTAATAATATTTAATAAACGTTCAATACAAAATAAATTGATTTAAATGTAGGAATGTGTTTCTAATCATCCTCAAATACACCTCAAATAAATAGTCCTGATTCTGGTGCATTATTTTCATAAACGAACTTTGTAATATTGTTATAGAGTAGTCATAATCGGCTAAACAATGACTGGCTGGTGGGTTCATTCCAAACGCACAGTATTACTAACATAACTAGCACCACCTGAAAATTTTTGTTACCTCGAGGAGGCGTCACTTTGTTCGATAATAACGGTTACTCCCAAATCTCTCCTGAAAATATTTTTGTGTTGTAGCTATAATTCTGGCGACAGGTTAGATAGATATAACCACAAAGAAGGGTGGTAAGTGTTAAATAAGGCATGGGCAGTCTACAACTCTACAGTACGCAAATTTTAAGAATAAATGTCTTAAAGACTAAATGTTTCTAATTACAGTTTTAAATATACTTCGAACTGTATTAATTGGATGATGGGAGACAAAAAAATTGCTGAAAAAAATTCCTAATTAAAAGTATTTTAGTGATAATAGTTGGCATATGAATAAAATAATATTTAGCTGATTAATAAGCTTTGCAATGATTATGATCCATCCTTTTTCTGTTTACAAAACAAAATTTATTATTGTTTTACTCTATAAACTGTCCTAATTTACTTCAGCGTCCTCGATACCCACGCCTTATGAAAATAAATTTTCATGACCCACAGAAATTCGAATAATTATTTTTGGACGGCAATTTTTGATATTTTAAAGTGTTATATTATAAATTTTAGTAACTCAAATAAACTGAGAATATTCGTAGGCGTAGTACTGAAACATATCTTGGGTAAATAGAATATCTTAAGTTGAATTAATCATCTTTGTATATATTCAGATATTTTCACCTTTTATTTTTACAGAATATACAAACAACAAAAAATAGATCCAACCGGTGTGTATAGGATTTTCCTAAATATTATGTAGTTTATAGAGCTTATTTTGAATTATCACGAAGGTTTTGAAAGTTTTCAGCTCCTGTTTTAATTATTGACCAGAAATAATAAATGAATGTTGAAAGTGTCACATTTTTTCTTTTTTTTTTTTTTGTCAAAGGAAACATTAAAATTATATTTTTAAATTTTGCTTGACATTCAAGGGATATTTTTACCAAGCAGTTGTCAAAATAAGCTTGGACAAGCTTTAGTCTCTAAATGGTGTAACTTCAGTGATTTATTCCCAAAAATACCCATTGCTGGTTTAAATTTAATCAACTGAAAGTCGTCGTCCGTTTGCTAAAGTATGCCTTTTTAATATTTGCCATCGCCCTCTAAAATACATTTGAGAAATACAAAACAAATAATTATTTATTTTTGATTTGATTTTATCCTACAAATTTTCACCCTCTTTTAATCAGTTCAATCTCGGCCCACCCTTTTAACTACCCTACCATACCTTTACCCTTCCTTAGCGTTATGCATTTTAGAGATTTTAAAACTCTATCTACTATTTGTAGTCAAATTAAAGTAGCAATAAGATGAAATTTGCATTAAAAGAAAAACAAAGTAAATATTTAAATTTAGTGATGAAAATTGTAAACTTTATATGGATCTCCTTTACCAACTAGATACAGTTCATATTTAATAAAGAATGTGTTTAGTTATTACAGTTGCAATGATAGAAGTTAAAATATATATATATATATATATATATATATATATATATATATATATATATATATAACTGATGACGCACCCCACAAAAATAAATCAGGAGGGTTTAACTTTGCAGGTCTCAGCGGCCACTCAATAGTTTCCATTCTACAAATCCACCTGTTGGCGATAACATCATTAAGAAAGACGCGAACTTCTACTACGCAATATGGCGAGGCACTGCCTTGTTAAAACTGGATATTTTAGTGTACTATATTTGGATTTTCTTCTTCATAAAACAGCGTCGAAAAAGCAGGAATAAAATCGTTTTGTAAAAAGTGTAAAAATCTTCCCCAAGTTAAATTCTCATTAAAAAAGATCGACCCTATAACGATATAACCCACGATTCGAGCCCATACATTTACTTTCTATTTATGCTGACTCTGACACTCAACCAATTTGGGTTTATATACTGCCAATACTGATAATTTTGGGTGTTGATATCACTATTTAAGCAAATATGTAGATTAACAGTTCACAAAATTGAAGATGCTTGTCATAATTATCTTCATAAAGTGCTTGAATGGTTTGCATTTTGAAAAGATCGTACTTATTAGTACGCAATATGTTTAATACAATTGTTTTCGCAATATCCAAGTTTGTAGCTATCTCCTTATAGTTAGTGTGGTAATTATCATGGACATTTAATAATATATCTACTTTTTAGTCATGATTACTTGCTGGTTGACCGCTTCTTGGGGTATTTCCAACATGAACAAGGCTATTGCATTTCTGCTCAAACTTACTGTTGATTGTGAAATTGGAGGAAGATTATGATATTTTTTTTCAAATAAGTGACACATTTTTCTTGGATTTTTATCCCATCGTCATATTTTTTTATTATACAAATTTCTATCCTCTGTGCCCAAATAAGTTTCATGTTCAGGGAAAATTAACTCAAAGTGACATGAAAGGAAGGGAATGGAATGAAAGTACATCCGTTGTTTGGTTCTGTTTATTGTAAAAACTGGCAAACGTTGAGCTAAAATTTCATTTTTCAATTTCAGTACTTGCTATTCAATCTTAATTGAGAGAGTTTTACATGTAACGTGTTTTTTATGTAGTTACAGTACCTATCCTTTGGTTGGCGTTGATTCCAACCCATTTTGAAAAGGCGCTGGTGGTATAAGGTAAGGCTTAGACGTCGTGTCAGTGCGGTAGTCCCGCTTGAGGAGAGTTTTTGAGACGTATTATTATCAACATTGATTTGTAATATTCTGTGTTGGAGATGGACTGGCAATTGTCAAAATAAATGATGTTTAATCCTTGTGGTTAGTCTATGTGCCACAAGTAAATTTGCCGATATCATTTGGATTGTTATATACTGACACGGACGAGTTTTCGACATCGTTTGAAGAATCTGTAACTAGCAATATTATATAACTCACAAGGTTTTCTTTTGAGATTTATAGAGATATCTTGTGATATGAAAATATGACTGAGCTGACCAAAAGCTGCCTATGCCTATTTGTTTTCTAATGATCGACGGTTTGTGACGATGCGTGATGGAGTTCTTCTAGCATAATTGCTAATTCATTGGCTATAGTATTGGTAAAGATGACATTATTAACAAACCAATAATGATTAAGCAGTGTTCCGTCTATGATAGTCTTCTTATTTTGCCAATTTTAAGTCTTAAAAACATCCCCCAGTAGCTACTTTTGGTACTCCTCTTTGGGTTTGTATTTTCTGAATTTTCAAGCCTTTGTTCATTTATGTCTGGATGTATGCATTGTTATTAATATATGTAACAAAACTCGAGTATCTTCTCTATACTACAGCGCTATTTGGCGTTCTTAAGATTGTCCAAATTTTGGTGGAGTCAAAGGCTTTCTGATATTCTGTGAAAGCCAAATGGTAGAATACGTTAAAGTCTTCTAGACGAAAGAATGTACTGTAATTTAAGTGTATTGTACTGAATTCCTTTTAAAATCCTTCATATCAACTGGTTATTTTCTTTGTAAGATTTTTATATAAGTAAGACAACAAACTGGGCGGTATTTTTTAGTACTCTCTGTATTGCCTTTTTTCTATATACTAACAGCCTCAGCATTTTCCTACATTTTCGATATTTTGTCTAACAGTAGGCACTTGTTTAGCAATATCCTTACACATTCTTTTCGATTTTCGCCTCTTGTTTTTAACAAATCTGTAATAAATCGGGCATTGAAAACCCCAAATGGTCCTTTGAAGAATAGGATTGACTATATTAAATATGTTATTATGTTAAATATATTCGACACCAAGAGCGTCTGTCGACTATTAAGAGCCGTCATAGCGATTAATATGAGTGAATGAAACTAAAAAACATGGTAGAACTACAATGAATGGAATTTTGACAATTGCCAGTCCATCTTCAACATAGAATATTACAAATCAATACTGATAATAATACGTGTGAAAAACTCTCCTCAAGCGGGACTACTGCACTGACAGACGTCTAAGCCTTACCTGATACCATCAGCGCCTTTTCAAAATGGGATAGAACCAATCCCGACCAAAATTTAGGCACTGTAACCACATATAAAATCACGTTACATGTAAAACTCTCTCAGTTAATATTGAATAGCAAGTACGGAAATTGTAAAATGAGATTTTGGCTCAACGTCTGCCAGTTTTTACAATAAACCGAACCAAAAAACGGATGTACTTTGATTCCATTCCCATCAGTTCATGTCACTTTGAGTTAATTTTACCTGAACATTAAACTTATTTGAGCACAGAGGATAGAAATTTGTATAATAAAAAAATATGATGATAGGATAAAAACCCAGGAAGAAGTGTGTCACTTATTTCAAGAAAAATATCCTAATCTTCCGCCAATTTCACAATCAGCAGTAAGTAACTTTGAGCAGAAATGTAATCGCCTTGTTCATGTTCGAAATACCCCAAGAAGCGGTCAGCCAGCAACTAATCATGACTAAAAAGTAGATATATTATATTACCACATTAACTATAAGGAGATAGCTACAAACTTGGATATTGTGAAAATAACGGTATTAAACATATTGCGTACTAATAAGTACGATATTTTCAAAATGCAAACCATTCAAGTACTTTATGAAGATAATTATGACGAGCATCTTCAATTTTGTGAACTGTGAATCCACATATTTGCTTAAACAGTGATATCAACACCCAAAATTATCGGTATTGGCAGTATATAAACCCAAATTGGATGAGAGTCAGAGTCAGCATAAATAAAAAGTAAATGTATTGGCTCGAATCGTGGGTAATATCGTTATAGGGTCGATCTTTTTTAATGAGAATTTAACTTGATAAAAATATTTACACTTTTTACAAAACGATTTTATCCCTGCTCTTTCGACGCTGTTTTCTGAAGAAAAAAAATCCACATTTAGTACACTAAAATATCCAGTTTTAACGAGATAGTGCCTCGGCACATTACGTAGCAGAAGTTCGCGTCTTTCTTAATGATGTTTTCGCCAACAGGTGGATTTGTAGAATAGAACCTATTGAGTGGCCGCTGAAATCTCCAGAGTTAAACCCTCCTGATTTATTTTTGTGGGTATATATATATATATATATATATATATATATACATATATATGTCAGTGTAACTTATATCATTGTAACTGTAATAACTAACCACCTTCTTTATTACATATGAACTGTATCAAGTTGGTAAAGGAGATTCATATATATATATATATATATATATATATATATATATATATATATATATATAATGTGTGTGTGTTTTCAATCCGTTCGTCAATAGAAAAATCTTCACGACGTTTCGCCAACATCGCAGCTGGCATTTTTAAGTGATGCTTCCTCGACGGCTGCTCGGCTTGGAATTCCAATTCTTTCTTTTTACAAGCTTTTATTACTAGACATTCGATTTTTCTTCGTCATATTGGAGCCGCCATATTGAATTTTTCAAAGGCGCACTAGGCGTAGACGCTCTAAGCTTTAAAATGAACCCTTAGACAATTTTTTTGGTTGCTTCTAATTTTGGTCATAGCTCTGATCCACTTGACGCAGATTGTCCCATATATATATATATATATATATATATATATATATATATATATATATATATATATATATATATATATATATGTCCGGAAAATACGTGTAAAACGTCTGGTGGCAGACTCTTGACTTCAAAGCAGGTTGATTTAAGCCCACTTAGTTATATCCGATACTGCTTCGTTTAGGCGGTAGAAAACGTCAAAATTTTAAGAAAATATTGATTTTTCCTAAATTTTTTGAGAACGTGTTACATGAATTTAATAATATTTGGTGAGTGGCTAACACTGTAATATGATATTTTCTAGAGGCACAACTGGCTATAAAGTTGTGTAAGTGTTATAAAAGTGATGTCATTTGGAAATATCGCTTCTGATTTTTTACGTCATTAACGTTATAATAATTTAGATATTTCTATCGGATAATCGCATGTATTTGGAAGCTTTTTTGTCTCTCGAAAATTTTCCTTGGATGAGAGGTTTTTCCAGGAAAAAAATATTTTCAGTTACATGTACATCAATTTGCTGTAATAATAAAGTAATTTTTAAAATAAATGTTAAAATTACATGTATATGTTTTAAAAAGATTGAGAACACTAACCAAAAAGAAAATATTAATCAAGCAAATATGAAAAATGGCTGCCATTTTGCTGAATACACTTTCTAAAAAATGAAATTTCGTTCTTATATCTCAGGATTATTAAAAAGATTGTCAGCGTTTAAAATGCACATCAATAATTCTTCGTAGGTGTTCACCGGAGTCTTGTATATTTCTGAGCGCCCCACAAAAAGAAGTCACACATATTTAACTCTGGAGAACGTGGTAGCCATCTTACAGGTGCCCCATTGTCTCTTCCAATCAATCGGTTGGAATTTGCATCAATTTGGATATTGGTTGTGTAAATATCTCCGAACAGCAACGGAAAATGGGGTAGCACACCATGATGAAGAGCTCTCGCCGAAGTAAAATAGGGAAATTTTTAAGAAGAACTAGCAATGTGTTTTGCAAAAAAATCAGATAAATATTTCCATTTATCATGCGTGCAATCACAATAGGACCAATAAGGTAGAAAATAATCCAATAGGGTTAGAACAGGCGACCGAGCAGCCCAAGACATTGGTCCAAAATGGCCAATCCAGTTTTCCTGAAGGTGAATGTTTAACTAATTGGTCACTCGTAATGTAGAGTGAGCAGGAAATCCGTCTTATTACAAAATAAAGTTACTTCTAAATTCTAAATATTCATTCTCCAGGTCGGTCATAATAAAAGTGATTAAAATTTTCATATACGAATTTTGATTTGAAACTAAAAAATATGGTCCAATTATTCCATGATACATTACGCCGCAGCAAACATCAACTTTTTAAATTTTGGTCTAATCTAAAATTCGAATTTTTCTTTGCCCGACAGTTTTCTAGAGAGATTACCCCATAAAAAATTTATAAACTAAATTTTTTTCACTTATTATCAAACGAGACTTCAAACGGTGACCGTCATTTCCATCTTGAGTTTATTAATAAATTTTGGTTTGAACACTTGAAACTTATGAATCTACTAAAATACATTGAATATATTTGCGAACTGTACCTAAAGTGTGCTGATTTCCTTAAGGACAATTTATGATTTGGTGCTGCTGACTCAAGAACTACCAAGGTGACCTAAAACCATAAAATAGCAATTTCTATTAAAAAAATTTCTTTCCTTTGCCACGACAAGCCAAAATTGTTATAGGAAAATCAGTTAGACCTATGACGGATTATATAAATTTAATTTTATTGTAATGACCTGGATCATATAATTCTTCAGTGTACAAAATACCAGATTAAAATAAATATACTATTTGAAATTTTGGTAAACAATTGTAAAATTAAGAGTTCTTTTAATGTTCTTAGTCTCCTAGCTTTAGAAAAAAATGGAAGTATATAATGCCGTTATACTTTATCTACATAAAATATTCCATATCTTATCCTTCTGTCTACATCCTTTAATAGTGATCTGTCTTGTTTGTCTAATGAAAAGACACCCTGACGGACCCCAGTGACGTGAAGTGTATGTTCCTATTAAACATTTATGTTAACTCATTTTTTCAATATTTCAAAAACTAATGAAAATTTTTTACAATTAATCTTAGTATATTTTTGAATAATCAAACAGTTATTCGTTTGTTTGTTGGATGTCACTTTGTAACTGGCTGTATGGCTGATCAGCCAATGCTGATACAAAAAAAAATCATTGTGTGAAATAAAAAAATTCCTGAAATAAAAAATGCAAATAAAATTCGTTTTAAAATATATCCAGTTTTGCATATACCAATATAATAAATATATTTTATAGATAAGATAATATACTCTTATTTTTGTTCACCCTGTATGAAGTACGTAGGTCTATCATACGACGATATGTGTAATGTATACAGTTTATTTTACTTCTTTTTCCCTCGAATTTTTGCTGGAAGACAAAATTTGTATATTTATTTTTGGTACAACTACAATTTTTTAACGTTTAAAATTGGCTCGAAAATCTAAATTTTGCTAAGAAAAACAAACTAAAATTCTGCGTGGGTGTTGCGGTTAAACATCACTTGCTGAAATAGAGCATAAAATGAATAAACCTTCTTTATTTTGAATTTCGTTTAAAATTCAAACACTGTCAAAATTATCAAAAGGTTGATAAAAATAGTTTTCTTTTAATCATTTTATAAATCAGCACTGTTTTCTTAAGAATAATAAATTTAGAAATTTTTTAGATACGAGTTTATGATTTACCTTAAATGTAGGACATAAAAACAAAATTATAAAATATTTTTCAATATGATATATATATATATATATATATATATATATATATATATATATATATATATATATATATATATATATATATATATATATATAATAAATAAATAAAGTTCTTGTCCGTGTAATATAAAAACAGAAAAAATAAAATCTTTGGCATAGCGGACCTGAAATGTGTCAATCTGTACTATTCTCATGTTAAAAAGTGCGGAGCATTCCCCAAAGTATGGAAAGACTCCGGGTCCGACAGAAGGAAACATTGATTGATTGATTAGAAATTGTAGTTCTAGAGAGGAATTGACAAAAAATTGATTTGTTATTTTATCAAATACCTAAATATTGCCTTGCTTCTAGCATTTCATCAAAAATTTACACTTTTTTAAAATTTCCCTGGAGTTCGAAATCTAAATTAAGAAGAGTGAATTCAAATATGTAAAAAACTGAATATTTTCTTTAAACTAATATAACAAAATCCCCTTTTCCCATTGTGCGAGGATAAGTTTATGTTCTTTTCAATGTTCGGTCAAAAGGTAACCTTCTCACGGGTAAAAGCTAATTTTCTAAACACGCTCTAATAAATATTAATTTTAACTAGTAAAAATTAAAAATTTAAAAATGATTTTACAAAATTCAAGTACTAGGCAAACAGCTCACAGTTAGCACTTTTTCGCCCTAATTACAAACAGCAATAATGAATAAAACTCATTTGAACTAGTTTGTTTCAAAATCCTCCAATGTTCTAAGCAATTAAAGGAAGAATGACTATTGCACCTTGATGAAATCAATTAAATTGACGACATGTAGTATTTATTGAAATAATTCTATATTATAAAGAATAAAAGATAGACCGGTTTACTTTATGTTATTATTGTTCAAATAACAAAACTATAAACCGTTAGAGTGTTGACGAAAACCCTTAAGTTTAGGATTATCTACAGTTTATAAGGCTATTTGTTCACTGGTTATAATAGGCCAGCGGAATTAGCATTTGGAAAAAATTTATTGTTGGTAGACTTGTGACTACGTAGAATCCTTCAGCAGAATAATAGCAATTATATAGTATCTTATGTCTCATTTTCTTTTTTGGGGAAAATTTTTTATTTAACAGTTAAGATGTGAAAAAACAGTTTTTTCGAGTTCTAGTAAGCTTTAATAGCTGATATTTTTCAGTAAAAAAGTTTCAAATAAAAGTTATGCGCTTTGAAAACGCCTACAAAATAAGCTAAAGCTCATCCAAATCGAACAATTTGTTTGTTAGTTATTGCAAAGAACTTGCTAAAATGGCTGTTTTTCAATAGTTAATAAAGAATAGAAAAATGTATTACATTAACTTTATACTACACCTAAAGGAGCTTCTTGTTGCATACAATAAGTATGCAATATTTCAAGTAACAATATTCAATAGTTTTTTGCACAGTGAATTCGTTTATAATATTTTATGTTTTTTGTTTTATTTTCAGCGATCGCACAGTGATCTGCGGGTACGCACATGAAAGCTCAAGACTTATACTAACAATAACAAAAAAGAACCAAATTAATTGTTGATTTTAAATTGTTGAAATAGATAAACAAAGTTGTGGTTGGTTTTTGCATTGTCAACAAATAGAAGAACTCTTCAACAATTGCTGATATCGAAATGTCGATAAGTGGACGCGATAGGTGAGATTTTGGCGCATATTTTGAAAAAAAAGTTAAATTCTGTACGACCACTACAAGCTGGAATAGATTTTTTTTTTCAAAAAATCGCTGATGCATTGTTTATTATTAAGGTATTATTTAAGTAGGAACTCATAGGGAGATGGTTAAATTATTGTATGCAGCAATTTTCAACTTAATTATTTCAAAATTGTTGATGTTGCAATACTTTAAAGTTGCACCTACTCCAAAAGTCAGAAAGTGAGCAGTGGAGGGGGGGGGGGGGGTTTTCAGCTTGCGGCATGCGGAAAAAACGTGACTCGGATGCTTCACATTCGTTCCGCTGAAAAAATTTGGATTATTTCGGCGGATATTGGTCGTAGAATATTTGTTTTATTTAATTTGTGGTTTCTCGACGAGATATGACAATGGATGATATGTTTTTGTAATCAAATAATTGTTAAATATAGCAATAAACAAATTGACGCACGTGCTTTTCAGATTGGGAAAAAAATGTTATAGTGGTCAACAGTATATTACTAATTAGGAATATTAAAAATCAGATTGATTTTTAATGTACCAATAATATTTATGGAGTTATAACATGAAACAAATTTGCCGCTAAATTATCATCGATGGACACTTATTTTCGAAAACCTTATCGGTTTAATTATTACCACTACAATTATCATCATCATTATCACTCTCATGCTCATCATTATTACTCTCATCATCATTATCATCTTATCTAATCATTGACATAATTATCATCATCATTAACCTCATCATTATTATCATAATCAAAATTATTTTCACCCCTATTATTTTCATCGTCTTTGAAAGTAATATTATAATAATTCTCGATTGGATAATCGCTTACAATATAATCGTCAAATGTAGTTTATTCTACATCTCGAAAAATAATAATGCTATCAATAAGTGTTGCTATTTATTTCATGCTATATCTCGATAAAAATTAATAATATATTAGAAATCAAACTTTTAATATTCCTAATTAATTATTGACCACTGTAACCATTTTTTCACAATTTGAAGAGCACGTAAGTACGGTAAAATTATAATTATGCATAAAATGTATAAAAGTCCAACAATTTGTTTATTGCTATTTTTAACAATAATTTGATTACAATACATATCATTCATTGTTCGAATTGGAAGAGTCACGTTTTTTCCCGTGTGTCGCAGGCTGAAAGAACATCCCCTCCACTGCTCACTTTCTGACTCTTGGAGTAGGTACAACATTAAACTACTGCTACATCAACAATTTTGAAATAATTGAGTTGAAAACTGGTGCATACAATAGTTTAACCATCTCCCTATGAGTTTCCTTAATGTTAATAAACAACTCCTCAGCGAGCTAGTGGTCGTACATAATTTTTTTTTCAAAATATGCATCAAAATCTCAGCTATCGCATCCACTTATCGGCATTTCGATATCAACAATTGTCGAAGAGTTATTCGAAAAAAAGAACCTCAATTTTGTTTGTCTGTTTCAACAATTTAAGATCAACAATTCATTTCGTTCTTTTTTTGTAATTGTTAGTATAAGTCTGGAACTTTCATTTGCGTACCCGCAAACCGCTGTAGGACCTCTAGATCGCTGAAAATAAATAATCGAAAAAAACATTAAAAGTTATAAACAAATTCATTGTGCAAAAAAAAACTAACGAATATTTTCATTTGAAATTTTGCAGATTTGTTGTATGCAATAAGAGACTCCTTTAGTCGCAGTATAAAGTTAATGCAATATATTTTTCCATTCCTTATAAATAATTGAAAAACAGCCATTTTAGCAGGTTTTTTTTGCAATAACTAACGAACAAATTATCCGATTATGATTTTGTAGGAATTTTCGATGCGCACAACTTTTGTTTGAACCTTTTTTACTGAAAAACAATAGCTTTTCTTAGAACTCGAAAAAACTGTTTTTCACATCTTAATTGTTAAATAAAAAATTTTCCCAAAAAAGAAAGAAAATGAGACATAATATACTATATAATTATTATTATCATTTTGAAGGTTTCTATGTAATCAGAAGTCTACTAAAAATAAATTTCAAAACCACCTCATATGAGACTAACTCCACCGGCCTATAACTATAATATTGTAGTCAGTATCATGTCAGCTTAATAAATAGTTTCACAAGGTTTCTCATCTGAGATTAACCTCGAACGTTGTTCGGATTTTAATGATAACATATAGTGGAGTTTGTCCTAAAATGCCAGTCAGATAAAAGGACATGGGCGATTTTTTTGTTCCTAAACGTACCTTTTAGTAGTTATTTTGCCACTTAACAACTTACATGTAATATATTTAACGATGGACATCAAGCTATTTACTTAAATTTTACACGTCTATCTGGATATTTCTTAAACCAACTATTAATATGGAAATTAAAAAGCCAACAGAAATAAATGTATTTTTCAAATGTTTTAAATTGCATTTTAATACTTAGAATATATTTTTTGTTCATGGATTATAAATGAAATATTGATACATGTTTGTTTTAATTGATTTTGGAAAAATATTCCACTAATGTAAAACGAGATAGTAGCCTTGCGTATAACATTATATGGATACGCCATCTGACCTTAGTACTAGCCAATTTATCCTATTTTCGGTATTTTCACAATTAAAAAAATATATTAATTTTGGATTTGAATATTAATTAGCCATTGTTTCTTTTTCATATTCTTGAGGCAAAAATGGCGAGTTAATCTTGAATTAAGAGTTTTTAAAGTGATGAAAAATTTAAATTTTGAAATTTTAGTGTTTGGGCCACATAGGTTGTCCTCGTTCTATTGTAGAATTCAATGGTTTGGTTTACTGATGGATCAAAAATAAAAGAAGAGGTTAGAGTAGGAGTATCAAGATCAAGTTTTGGTTTTGCCAAATCCCTAAGAAACCCCCCCCCCACTTTCTTCCAAGCAGAAATGCATGCAATCAAAATCTGCGCTGACAATTGTCTCAATAGAAACATTAAGAGGGCCAAAATATATATATTGTAGATAGCCAAGCAGTGCGAAAAGCTATCAGGTCAAATACCTACGAATATAAGTTGAGACTGAAGGCCAGCACTAAAGCAATTGGCAAGGAGCAACAGAATAACTCTGATGTGGGTACCAGGACACAAGGGAATCAAGGGAAATGAGAAAGCGGACAACCTCGTAAAAGGAGAGACAAAAACTCTGTTTTTTGGCTAGGAACCTTTTTGTGGTCTATCAGAAAGCCACATGAAAGAACCTTATACCCATGAAGCCTAAACACATAAACCCTAATCCCACAAATCCCAATTTCGTTGAACGAAACTCAAATTCGGGCACTCGCGGGTCCGCAGATTTAGGGTTCATGGATTAGAGTATTGTCGCAGGTGTACCGCTAGAATACGTTGTCCTGAGTAACTTAAAAAAACATCCACATCCTTTAAAACTTTTGTTCGTTTTTTCTCACTGTGCGCTGGCTCCGAATTTTCGAACATTGGTGGTTAGTTACATATTTTAAAAGGCATTTGTGATAAGAGTTTCTATTTCTCTCTACCTGTTGTTTAAAGTACAACGGATGTAAACAAGCAATATATATGAAAACGGCTAATTTTATTTCGCAATAGAATTATATGCTCTAGAAGATGATATTTTACTAGTTTTTATAACTGACTACTTTCGCCAAATTGTACTTGCGTTTTATTGGTACAGACGCAAGTTTAAAGTTAAATTTGTCGTATAATGATGCCTTGTTACACAAGTAACAATATTTGTAATATAATAAGCATTCTGTGCTAGCCAGTGATACTAAATTTTTATCATTCATCTATGTTGTTTCGTCTTCAACTTGTCAAGTTACGCTAATGTAAAAAAAGTAGAGCAACAATTCCGAAATATGAACATATTTCTATATTTTAGTTATACTAAATATATGATACCACATTTAACTACCTCATGTTAATCGCTCAAAGTAGACACCTTAGTGTTATCAGCGACATTAATTATCTCCAGCAATCAAGATAAATAAACTGATATTAATTGTAAACTTTCAAATACAGATGGAAAAGAATCACTCAACATTTTAATATTTTTTAATGTTTTCGAAAAAAACTTTGAGGTTGAATTAAAGACTACCATAGTTCTGTGGAGCTTATTTTATGTGTAATATTTTCCTGCTGAATTAATGTTGATGAGCCTAATATTCTTTTAAAAAGACTGAATATACGCAAAAGTACTAAATTTTATGGAGGAAAAGATGTTTTAAAATACAAAATAGGGAATTGGACAAAAATCAGAGGTTTATTTTAGCCCTAGTTTTTAATGTCATCCTAATAATTATATAAATGACATTGGTTGTTACCTTTTATTGTTTATCGGTCGATCGACACAAATTATGTTTTATTTTAAAATTTCTGTGCATTTTATTTTTAATAACATTCCAATTTTATATTACTTTTAAGGACATTTTTAATATAAAACAACATGCAATTATAAAATGCAAAAAAAAGGAAAACAATAAAGAACACAAAGTAGAACATGCATTTAAAAAGTATATTGCAACAAAACAATTTTACAACTCAAAAGAAGCGAAACAAAGCATAAAATTTATCATAGTTTTAAAAACATAAATAATAAAATGTTAAACATAAAATATATATATTTATAAAACAAATGGCATGATGCGGAATAATGTGATTATAACAATGAACACTTTTTTATTTAGGTTACTATTATATATATAATATACTAAATAACTTATGTAAAAATTGGCACATAAATTAAATAAATTAAATATTTATTTAAATAGATTCTTACTAACTTAAATGAGATAATAACTTGAACAAAAAAGGTCTGTGATGAATGCTGTAAATCCAAGAGATAATTTTAATGCTTTTTGGTAAAATAATTTTAAAAATAATAATTGTATTAATTTGTATTTAACGCAATCTAAATATAAGTTTTAATAACTTTATTTACAAAATTTTTCTTTTCTTCAAATATTTGGACATCAAAGATATAAGCAACAAAATTTATCTTTATTAAAATTCACGGTAAGAGAGTGGTGATTAACATTAACTAATCATTTATTCTCAACTTAACATGAAATTTTTGATAGTTTGTTTAGTAACATTTCTATAACTACTATAGTTGCTCCAAGCTCCATCTTGCTCAAACAAACCTACCTCGTTCATCCTTCTCATTAGATCATCTTTGTCAATGTTATCTCCTTCAGTATTGGCATTCATCATTACTTCTTTGCCATCGTCGGTCCGGTATCTTATTGTTTCTTCTCTGGCACATGCTGCTAAAATACGAAGACTTTAACTATTATATATTATTTAAACTTTTTGGTAGACAATAGATAATTTTAGCTTATATTTAATAATAATATTTAAAATGATAACTAATAGTAATCAAAATAAAATGAAAGCAAGTTTGTCTAAAAATATTTCTAGCCATTATTCACTTATTAAATCGCTTTTAAAATGCTTTTCGCCATTTTTTGCGTTGAGAGGACAAATACACGGAAATAAAAGAGGGAACTATTTATTACAAGTTGGGGAAGTCTTTATACGTCTAGATACATATGACATCAGAAAAAATTACATATAATTCATGTCAATTTCATTTTCTGTGCAAAACTCACGTGCTCAGCTTCCATATTGATGTATTAAAAACAAGATATTTGCCTTTATATTAGAGAAACTATTCTCCTTCTCAACCAGCTGAAAAAATCTTATATTTTAATGGTAGTCGTACTGTTTTAATACTGTTAGAGATAATGTACTATCTTAAATTACAAGGAAATATCAGGAAAAGTGGAACCTTCTCCCATTGTAGTATATCGGTTTGGAACTCGTTGGTTCTCGTCAGTACAAAGTACACACCTAAATATAGGAAATATGAAACAACTAATATAAGACAAAATATGAAGTTTAATACAAGCAGCGTCATCTCCTCCCATTTCATGCCATCTAAATATTTAATCTCTCAGAGATCTATGTGGCAACAGTGGATACAATATACTTGCAGTTGGGTGTATAAATATATTAATATTAGAGAAGCTATTTCAGTTTTCAACCAACTAAATAGTCTTATACTATAACAGCAGTCGTATTTTGTTCTAACACGGTGAGAGACGAAGCACTATCATATTGCAAGAAGATGCCAGGAAATAGTGAAAGCTTCTCCCATGGCATTGTACCGTTACCGGCAGAACGGTTTTGAACTCATTGATTCTGATCAGTACAGGGTAGGCAAGCGCTCCTAAAGATAGGAAAAGCAAAACCTTTAAGCAACTTATATGAGACAACTTAAAAAATGTTATAAACAGTTAGGGACCAGGAGCTATCTCAGATTACAAGGAAATACCAGGAAAGGGTGGAAGGTTCTACCATGGCAGTGCATCGCAACGTGCAGAGTAGTTTCGAACTTTTTGATTCTCGCCATACTCTGGTAGGCAAGTGTACCTATGTGACAGAATTTGACCATAGACTCCTGCAAATGATTATTTTGAGGTAACGTTGGCCATTTCATCTACAATCATTTTGCTGCCCTATATTAATTTGTAGCTATTTTAATAACCTGTAATTAAATTTTACAGTTACAAAGACACTCAGGAAGTCTGGTCGTTCATCTTCTCTCTTGCTGCTTTAGTTCCAAACTACGGTTATTTAGGCTTACCATAACCATAACTCAGAACTTCGGGACTCAGGCAAGGCTGCTAATTATCTGGTCAGATGATATCTCTTGTTTAAAGCCCTCACAGCAGTACATCCGCGAATATGGTCGCGTGAAGGTTTTTTTTAATTAAATAAAATAGGTTTCTCAAAACACTTAGTCCATTAACAAAAATAAATAGAAAAACGATTTATTTACAATAAGAAACTTAAACTAAAAACAAATAATAATTCCTAAGGCACTAACATAATTGCTCTTATTGACTGTTCTATTAAGCAAAAATGTAAAACCCAATTTTGAAAAAAAAAACACGTATAAAGAGCTTACTAAAACATTAAACAGAAGAAGAATAAAACGGGAAAAAAACCGCTATTTATATTATTTAATCAAACAATATTGTAATCGCTAAATGTTCGGGTAAAATAACTTACGAGATTCCCTTAACTTCCCAAATTAAACGAAAAACGAAACAAAACAAAGAAAACCTTCATTCCCGACGAATATATACGTCACGTAATTTATTATGACACTGGTAACGACTCTAACGAAACTCAACACTGTAACTGTAGTATAGTATTCCTTAAAATGCCAAACTTGTACGCCCTGCACCACGCAGGTACGCATTTCACCCCCTAATCGTTCGAATAGTTTGTCCCAGAGGGCGTCAGCCGTTTTACGCCGGACACTTAATTCCAGAATTGGCCTCTGAGCGTCTTACTCATAATTTTTATATAAAAGATTAGTAAAACAAACTAATCTACGTCTTCTTACAACCAAAAGAATACATGGTAAAGACTGTGAAAAAAACTATTCACTTTTCTTAGCTGTTTTGGCAATAAACATCTTAACTCGTTATTTCTTGTGAATAGAAAAAAACACGCATTATACAAATGCTTTGTACAAATTGAGAAACGATATATTTTTATTATAGTGAGTTTATTTGATCATTCTTTTGTTTCTTAATAATGGGAAAATCGTTCAACATTTTAATATATTTTAACGCTATTTCATATAACACATGATAAAAATCACAGTCGGCCTTTATCTCTTCGGTCTCATTTACATAACCAGAATAGGATTTCTTCGACAGATTAATAGACAAATCTTAGAGAGATTCTTTTACTTTATGTCTTCATAAATTGACTGAGTTTATATATTTTTAAGAAAACATTTAAACGACAAAGATAATAAAAGTTAAGTTCGATAGCTGATTTATTTTTTCTTTAGACTTTCTTGGGTAGTAATAAAATATATATATCTATATATATATATATATATATATATATATATATATATATATATATATATATATATACTACCCTGTTCCCACGGGAAAAACTATTCACAGAGTGATTATTTAATTATTCATTTTAACAGAATATAGTTCACATTGAACAGTGTAAAATAATTAATATTTGTTCCATTACACCTAAATATAAGGGCGCTTGTCCATGTCAGTAAAGGGTCGGAAAGACACCTAAATATAGGTGGGCTTGCTTACCCTGTACGGACGAGAACCAGTGAGTTCGAAACTGCTGCGCAGGTAGCGGTGCACTGCGACTGGAGAGATTTCCACTCTTTCCTGTTATTTCCTTGCAATCTGAGATAGAACTTTGTCTCTAACCGGGTTAGCATAGAGTATACTTGTGTTCATCGTACAAGAATTAAAATAGTTTCTTTAATATAAATATATTTATACACTCCATTTTACCTATATTGTACCGATTATATATATAAATATTCAGTTCACATGGAATGCTGTGAGATGGCGCTGTTGTATTAAATTTCATATTTTGCCTGACATAAGGTGCTATATTTAGGTGTGCTTGCCTACTTTGTACTGACGAAAACCAATGAATTCGAATCTGGTACGCTACCATGGGAGAAGCTTCCACCCTTTCCTGGTACGTCCTTGCAATTTCACATAGTGCTCTGTCTCTAACAGTGAACTTGCCCACCCTGATGAGGACTAGTGAGTCCGAAATCAGTCTGCAGGTGACGGTGCACTGCCATGGGAGAGACTTCCAGCTTTTCCTGATATTTCTTTGCAGTCTGAGATAGTTTTTTGTCTCTAAACCTAATAGAACAGAGTAAGCTTGCCACGTTTTTTTCAGTTAGTTGAGAACTAAAACAGCTTCTTTAATATAAATATATTTATACACCCAACTACAGGTATATTCTAACCGCTGTCGAGAAGATATTTGCTTATATGGAATATTTCGCGTTACCCATTTAATCTCTTTGGTAGATTTTTGTGTATTTATCGATAGTTAACGACAATAGCTATATTTTTTTTAGCCCAACCATTTTCTTATCTCTACAAAATATGAAGATTTTATAGACAGTAAATATAAAAAAATGTTTACAGGTTTCGTTGTTAGTGACTATACTTCTGTCGGTAGAAATTTTTGACCTTGAGTTAAGAACAACAATAAACTGTGCGTAGTTGATTTGCCTTTCAATTTGTAGATAAGACTTTAAGTTTTAAAAGTAAATCAAAATCTATATTTTCTACTCTACTCCGTAAGTACTGATTTTCTACTTTAAATAACGTTTGAAGTAGGCTTTTGGAAGTATTTTTAATAAGTGTTCCGAGTCTCCTAAATATTAAATGTGTTAAATCAAACATTTAGGCTATTTTGGATTTTAGGCTAGATACTTATAAATATTTTGTAATATCCTAAGTAATTCTTTCAATTACAAACAATTACAAATTAAATTAAAAAGAGGGCCCGCAACACAGGTTTAGTTTTCTTACAATACTAAATCAAGTTAAAATAGTTTTAATTAATATTATATCATCATACAATATGCAAGGTGCAAGTCACAAAATAAAGTTGGTCATTAAATAGGAATGGTAAAGTTTACCTGCATTTATTACCCAAATATTAAAACCAAAGCTTATGTGGATTGATTTCAGTAATAAAAGGTGTAAGATGCCTAAAAAAATTTTATGTTTTGTTGCAACTGACTATTGATTGAAAATAATTTTTATATTCCTTTTATTCTTGCATGTAATTAATTCATAGTCATCATTTACAATCCATTATTTCAAAATTTCTGACGAAATTGTTGAAGTACAAGAATTTACTGACACTAAATTCTTGCAATTTCTATATCACTGGCTTTTGTAAAAAATCATTCACATATTTTAATATACAGGTTTACAACATTTTACAAAAATGTCTAACATAAGACTGTTGTAATACCAAAACAATTCTATAGCTGTAATATTTTCGAAATTTAAAATTCTTAATATTTTTAAATGATTATGGCTCCAAATCAAAAATACAATATTATACAGTTCAACACTTTCAAATGTGCTAGAGTCGAGAAAAAAAAAAGATTGATTTTAAAAGGACTTTTTTGTAACAAACTTTTTTATAAATAATTTTTACGATATAAATCAAAATATTTCCAAAATTTAAGATAACTTTTATTTGCATCAGTTATTATTATATTTCACTATACAATCCAAGTTAACGGAAACTACAGATCTTTTTGGGGGATAAAATATTTTATTATTTAAATTAAAAAAAAGTAAAGTAAATTTTATATATTACTGAATAATTTTTTTCGGAACATTTCAATTAATTAAATTTTATTCGTCTCAATAATAAAGATAATGAAAGCTATACATTCTCTTGTTTTTGTTTAACTATTTGTTTTTTTTATATTTTTAATTATACTAACCCTCAGAATTTTTGTCCTTAACTATCTCTGAAGTAAGTACAAATGACTTAACACCAAGGTTATGTTGTTGTTGAACTTTTATATGAGTTGTTTCAGTTACTTCTCTGACAATTTTTCCTGGTGGAACTTCTGGGGAGGGTTTTAAAACCTACAAATAATTGAAATATTAATCTGTACCAGAGATTAATCATTGCTCTTTTTTTTGTATTCTAAAAAGTTATCGGGTTTAAAATTATGAACTATACTTTTCAGTCGGTACTATTTTTGTAACATAACTTAATTAAATTTTATAGGCCAAATATAGACTTAATAGTTTTTTGGGGTATCTCTTCTTATCTTATTAACAGAAAGTTTTTAGAGTAAATTCTGACATTAGGCATCATTACAAAGGAAAAAAATTATTGGCTTATTTTGAAGTTAAATTAAAATTACAGGATCATTAAAGGAAACCATTGGTTTACATGCTACAGCTTATGAATTTGATCTTTTGTTTAAACTTATTACAACTAGATTACAGCTACAAATGAACTACATTATATACTAAAGTCTGTCTAGACGACCGCAATTCAAAATTTTAGTAATTTCCATTTAAATTCAAAAAAGTTTTAAACGAGTCTATGCCGGTTGATCTGTTTTATTTTTTTTCTTCGAGGATGATTCAATAATTAATTTAATATGTATATAGCTTTTGTTAAAAAAAAAACAGTTTGTTTTTCATATAAATATGTATTTAATTTAGTTATAAAATTATCCTTACCTCTTTTGTAGGTGGAAGCTGTCCTTCTGGGGGACATCCGACTGCCAAGACCATTTTTTCTTTAGCAATGTTCTCCCGCATATCATCTTTTCCATACTGCCACCAAGGAGCGAAATGTTGTTCACATTCTGATGCTGTATTGTAAGACGAAGATCGAGAATGTTGGAGCGTAGTATCAGAAGCTGTTAGGAACTCCTCATCTGACCGCAGTTGGTCATCAGTCTTGTTTATTTTCTGTAAATTTTTCATCATGCAATAATTTTGATTACATAACTTTTTATAACCAGTGTAGAGTCTAGAGATGTCCCAATTGCCCTTTACCCCTAAACATAATTTGTAGGAGTGAAAATTCGCTCGAGTGGGAATCAGATTATTATCAACAAATAATTCTTAAAACATTTGGAAATTCAATTTTTGCAAAAATAAACATTTTTCAATTCTGTTATATTAAAAGTCTATATATGATTTGGAGAGGGAAGTGGTAGGCTTCCCTCTCCGAATTATATAGGCGCCGCGAATACCTAAGCGCACTACTTGTTTATAGCTGAAAAAAGCACCTTAAATATACCTTTTTTGTATATCATATTATTATAGCTTGCAGATCTTGAGCCGCACTTTTCATAGCTGCAAGCAGAATTAGCAAATGTTTACTCAGTAAAGGTTATAAAAGTCCAAAATTGTTAAAACTCACATTTTTCGAATGTTTAATATTGTTTATCTTGGAAATTTTCTCCATAAAAAAGGTTTTAGTGACAAAAAATAAATAAACAAAAATTTTTTAGATCATCCTAAATTAAAAATGTTTTTGTGACACCTCTAGCCTCTATACTAAACATAAAGTAACAGAATCTTCAGATTTGAAATGACAAAATCCAATTAAATCTAAATTTGTTCAGTAGTAAAATTAACCAATTATATGATTATCATCAAAAACGAAAAAAAATTAGCTTTGATTTGCGTATGTTGCTTTAGCAGCATTTCACAATTTTTTGTAATTCTAGCAGAATATACAATACACTAGAAAATTTGTACCTTAACTATAAATAAAACATAAATAAATATAAATAGGAGCATTTCTTTAAAAAATCTATTATAAACTATAGTCCAAACCATAGGTAAAAATTTATGCTGTTTTTGACGTAAATTCCGAGATGGATGAAACCTATATGCAGGTGTTGGAGGCAATCTGAGAACAAACCCTACATAAAATGTAACAGTAAAAAATATGTTTGGGCCAAGAGGGAAGGGGTCAAAGTTGGCTAAAACAGATCTTTTGAATTTATAAACCAAGGAACGCATTTTGTAAAAAAAAAGTTCAAATAAAAGTTATAGAGATTTTAATAACCTTCAATTTGAGCTGTGTGCGACCATTTTCGTGTATTTGTTATTGCAAAAAGGTCAAAAAAATCCATGACCAGATTTTACAAAGTGTGCATAGAGAACAGATGTACATGGAGAAGTGAATGGAGACATGCAGAAAAGATTGAAAAAACAAGGCTTGGAATTCCCAGCCTTATAGCTTTGCTTGGCCTTGAAAAGTATCATAGTCTCTGACGTATTTTTACGTTACGATAATTGTGTTCTCAGAAAAAAATAATTTCAATATTACTTTATTCAAAAAAATCGTATTTTCAACAATGTCGGTATACAATAGATTTTCGCACATTGTGAGTAAAATATTTCAGTTTTAACCGATTAAGTGGTACGGTTTTATTTACTATTCGTGCCAAAACTGGTAGCCTCGCTATTTTTTTCAGTTTCACTTCTATCACTTGAAGTAATCATGATCATTTCGACCCAATGACAAGTAAATGCATATTTAAAAGAACATGAAGTTATCAGTTTCACTTTGTTCACTTTTATCAGTGATAATTTACTCAAAAGAATACAGCCAATGTACGGAATCATACAATATTTGGTGTATATAGGTTTTTTGAGTAGTTTAATCGATTTCCTCGGTTATTTTATTGGTATGATATCTCTAAATAGGAGTTGGGGGTAAAATTATCATTTATTTCAATGTTTACCATACTTTTTCAAATTTTGTACACGAGAGGTTTTTATCTCGGATTCGATGGTAACTGTTAATTTTTTTCTTTTGCCACCTCCGAAGGGTAAAAAAGAGGGGTTGGGGTGAAATTTTCAGTTTTTTTGATTTTTTGCCAACCTTTTTGAAATTTTATTACAAATATTTTTTTACATTTATACTCAACCGGTTAATATAATTATCGAGAGATACATGATTTCCTGATGTTCTAAAAGATGAACTCAACCTAAATATTTAAGACCCAGCTTTCCACCAAATTGTCTTAAACGTGCCTCGAAAATGATAATATTTTAAATAGCATTTTTGATAACAACAAAGAAGAAGAAAGTTTACCGGAAATAAAAAAACGGAAAATTATATTAATAGTTTACATTATTGGAGATTTGCTGCATAATTATTTTATACTTATATACTAAATAAATGAATAAATAGATGAAATAAATTTTTTTAATAAAAAATTTACATTTTTCATCTTTGAATACGAAAAAGTTTGAATAATTATTTACTAGATATAGTAGATTAAAACTGAAATTAAACTTGTCCACAGATTTCAAATTTTATAAATATTCCAAATAACACAATGTAACAAAATTAATTAGATCAAGATTCATAATTTTTCGAGCTACCCAAGGCCTTTTTGCAATAGCAAATTAACAAAAATAATCACAAAAAACTGCAGGTTTTTAAAATCTCTACAACTTTTGTTTGATTTTTTTTTCCAATATGTGTTTCTTGGCTTATCGATTTAAAAAACCTGTTTTAGCCAACTTTGATCCCTCCCTTCTTGGCCCCAACCTATTTTTTGCCGTTACATTTTATGTAGGATTTGTTTTTACATTGCCCCCAACGCCTTTGGGTAGGTCTCATCTATCTCGGAATTTACGTCACTATATTTACCTATAGTTTTTAAGTTAAATGGAATTCTAAAGACTTTTTGATACATTTTCCATGATACGATATTCAATGGACCAATTGTTGACACAGCCCAGTTCATATAAATGTAAAATAGATAAATAGTTTAAAAAAGTAGATACAAGAGAGAAAACTAGTAAATAAAAACCTAGTCAGAGACTGTTAACATAATATTCCTCGAGGGAATAATAAGCTTTTTCAGAGAGCATAATTTTTTCAATATTTCGAGATGCACGTGTAGACTCCTGCTTTTCTATTAACACTGGTAAACGGTTAAATATTTTTATATTTTCGCAGATTTCTTAGTGAGAGTGGATGTTGGTATTGATAGTAGCAAGTTATGATACGTGCGGATCGTGTACTGGTACCAGATGAATGCTGGTTTTTAAACACCAAGCATACAGTTTCCAAAATAAGTCAAAAATTTTTTGGTTCAAGAATAATAGTCTGCACGAGTCTCTCGGTTCAGCCTTATAGACAAAACGAAAAGCTTTCTTCTGAAAGAACACAAAGTGTTCCCGGACATGCCCCAGAATGCTATACCATATCTAAGGCGGGATTTGATCACTGAATGGTGCATCATTTGAGCGATACCACTACCTAAGCCATCATCCACAACTTTAACAGCATAACAAGCAGAAGCCAGTTTGGTCCCAAGAGCAGTGATGTGGTGTTCAAACCTTAACTCACTGTCAATTATAATCCTCAGAAATCTTGATGGCTGCTCACTGTCTATATATTTATCTCCTATCGCAACCTGATCGACTTCACACCGAAAACCGAGAAATTTGGTTTTACTCATGTTAAGGGACAAAAGGATTGAATCGCACCATTTGCGGATCTTAGCAAAATCCTCTGCTATAATGGTCTTCAGATCAGATGTCTTTTCTGCATTCTATAATATAGTAGTGTCATCTGCAAATAGTGCGAATTCTCCACTTAAATTCTTCATAGCCAAATCGTTAATATACACTAAAAAGAAAGCTGACCCCAGCTAAGAAATTTTATAAATATATTTTAATTTATCTTCTTATCCATAGTTAATGTTAAGATGGATCTTCTATAGTTAGTAGCTACTATCTTAGTGTAGCTACTATTTTATCTTATCCTGTTTACTGCAATGATTTAAAAATTATTGAGATTTCTCTCGAATTGAAATTTACAAAGAAAATTTCTCCGTCTGACGGATTGAATCTCTTGTTATTTACCGATTATTATGTGCTTACTTAAACTAAAAATTCAACAATAATATTCGTTCTTTACGTTCAAGAATTTTTTTGAGATATATTTGAAAAATTATATAATTTGACATAAATTTATAATTTCATTCTTACCTCAAGGTGATCTGAACTGTCCATGCTACCAAAGCTTTTTCTTGCGCTTCCAATGAAGTTATTATTGACTTCACTAATAGTGCTAGTAGTAGAAGTAGAAACAGTAGAAAATACAATACAATCTTGCTGGGCACTTTTTAGAGCCTGATCGAGTTCTTCTGAGAGCTGTGTTACTTCAGAAAGCTTTTCTGATATGGCTTCAATGGCTATTTCATTGTTTTGGATAGAATTTTGACACAGCTTTTGAAATTCGTCTTCGGAGGGATTGAAGAGGGTTGTTGGGGTAAAAAAGCTAAAAATTTTCCAAATATAGATATTTTAGCGGATAAAAGATGGAATTAAATTTACAACTGTTCATTTGGTATTCATTTAACTTCTGTGTATTTGTAAAGTCTTTAAAAAATTCTAATATTATGAAATAAGATATTATTACTTAATAGAAGTTGGAGAATACCTAAAAATATAATGTGGTTAATTAATTCACTATTTTACTATGTTATAAAATCTTTATCCAGATCAAACATTTTAGGATTCTAGGCATCCTTTATATAAGTATAATTGAATTTCATGAATTTTCACGTATTAGGTAATTAAGAAATCTACCAGCAGGTTATCTAGCTTATCGACAGAAAAATTATTTATTTTGTTGTCTGTAAAATTTGGTATTGATCGGATATTTAGTCTAGTGATCTTTTAACTTACTTGTCGAATCGGTTGTTTTATAAAATCTTAATACGAATAATACGTAGCCCCAATTCTTTTTAACAAAATCTACTTATTGCAATATTCTATTCCAGATGTTAAAAATATAAAAATGTGTTTTAATGATAAAGGGCATTAATGAATAGAAATACTTTTTCCAAAAGATTAGTTTGTTAGACTAGAAAAAAAATAGTTAGAAAAGTGTTCATGACAAGTAAAAAAATTTCAATTCTTAAAATATCAGAAAATTCTTCAAATCCTAGTTTAAAAAATCTTAGCAAATACTCTTAAGTATTGCTTTCCTAGCAAAAAAAAAATAATAAGTTTGGTAGACTTTCACGAAAAAAATATTACATTCATCTACAAAATTTATTTTTAACTTACTGATATCTGTCTATCTATGATTTTCTTCCGAGACTTCTTAATTATGCAATACGGTCGTCTTTAAAAATTCTATATTTAATCAAATATTATAAATAAAAAACAATGGTATTAATAATAATAATAATCTCACTTTGGGTACCTTTGTATACCTGGTATGAGTCAATATTCCCTAGAGGGAGTGTGAAGCTATTTGGCTTGAAATCATGTAATACTAATCTCAAATTTTCAAAAGTATATGTAAATTTACTGACATTTTAATTGTTATTATAGTTCACCAGATTTAAAATTAATCTAACTCCAAAAACAAAAATGATATCATATTTAATGTTCAGTATATTGATAGTTAATATAATCAAAAAATAACGTGCCAAAATACCATTGTATTTAATAACGAGCTATGTAGTATCAAAATAAAAATTAATCACTGGACTGCCGAAGACATGACTTACACGTTAAAACATCCAGAAATAAATTAAATTGGCGTTTAGCAGTAAATTCAAATTTAAAATTAGGTTTTTTGCGACCTTGGCTCTGTAAAAAAACATGAAATTACTACACAACCGTAGCATCTTCATTTTTAGTCATTAAATTTAAAATAGTAACACACGCAAGAGTAATTATATAAGGTAAACTCGCCTATTATGGCAAATTACGAAAATCGGGTTCCATTACAAAACACACTTACAATATTTCATTTTATGAAAAATTTTTACTCGATTGGTAAAATAAAAAATATACGCTCGAACTTAAAGGTCTCTTTTTTAAGATAGAATTATTAAAAAATTTGAGAAACAAATCTAAAAACAGACTTGAATAAGGGATGAAGTGACAAAAAGCCAAATTTTCTGGAGAATCAAAAAACCGATTAAGTTAACCATTTATGAATAAAAATCGATGTAATTTGACAAAACTGTTTATTTGCAAACTTAAAACAATACATAATAAGAAAAACACTCAATAATCAAAAATGTTTTTAATACAAACCAAAGAAAATTCAAAAATAGAAAAGGGCTAAGTACCACCAGCTTTGTCATGTTAGGTAGGTGCCGGCAACTATGCTGTAAGTTTTTGGTAGAACTCCTGGTGCTTTGGTATATGAAGATATGGAATCATAGCACGTATATTTTGCTTTTAGTTGCATTAAACTTCGGAGTCGTTTCCTGTTCTATCGGAGAGTTTTTTATTTAGTCCTCAGATATATTTTTAAAACTTTTATCTTTTTCCAAGGTTCGATATCACTGTGAGATTTCTCAATAAATGCGTATCCTGGGTTATCTCTCGTAACTAGTATCTGTGACAACGTTGATATTGAAAGCTGAGTAGAAGGTATTAAGGAATATGCAGCTTGTTGTAAATTTAAAAAGTGTCTAGATTCCATTTTTACAACTCTATATGGTTGTATTGATCTGGTATCTCTTATGAGTTGTTCAATGTCCTCGGACACGAAGCATTTTTAATTCTCCTTTTTCTTTCAATCTGTGAGAAAGGATGATCGTTTGGTAAGTAACAATGACCGCTAACGGGAGATTTCGTAGTAATTTCTGCGTATGGATCAATAAATGTTAAAAACAGCTTTAAAAATATTGCTATACGATTCTTATTCTATCTGGTGCAGTTGTCACACCATATGTTCAGTTTTTCTTTTTCTGTAATGTTGGAATTCAGAACCTTTAATAAGCAGAATATAATTTCATTAGATCCCTGGAAGCTTCAGTTTTATTCCAGACACACAAAAAGTTATAAACAGACAGTTGCCTCATATAATACATATCAGAGTGAGTTAACGTTGTAACGAATAATTCTTTTTCTAAATCTATTGTTATTGTGCAAGTATCACTTCCTGATTGCTGGAAGGAGGCACAAGCTTCTTTAAGGTCGGTCTGAGCTTTTTCTGACTTACGATGGTGCTGTAACTCTAGGCTTACGCTGGGTGATGCACATTTGTCCAATTTTATCACGCATGCATATCTGTTGCATGTTTTACAAGTATCCATTCTAGGTTTAAGGAAACAAGCACTGCAGTAGTATTTGTATAGCACTTGATTATGAGGATACTTTTTATTAAAATCTTTTGCAAGACGATGTGTATTAAGGTCTAGGACAAGGTAAAATTTTGAGTTTTTTTTTCGCGAGAGTAATGGTTCTCCTCTTTTGGTACTGAATTTACGCGACTTATAATACGCTTGCAATCTTCTTTAGTGTAAACTTTTCGATGATTGCTATGAATTCCACGTTTATCTCTGTAAGTATACTACCGCTTTTCTTCTTTGATATTAGGACTTCCATCTTTTTTTCGCCAGTGACAATACATTCATAAAGGTTGTGTTACAGATGTTTACAATACTTCCTGATCCGTCAGGCAAAGTATAATATATGGAACACTGCCTTCTGCTCTCCCGTAGGTCAGTATATTGACCATTGCGCCTTCTTTGAAACTACCCTATATATATATATATATATATATATATATATATATATATATATATATATATATATATATATATATATATATATATATATATGGGACATATTAAATGATCCTCGTGCGTTTAAATCCAAAGAGTAGAAATTATTAAAAATTTTCTTTTTTTCTTCACCTTCAATCTTTTTGGAACTATTATTATAACATGTGTAAATCCTCTAGAATCAAAGATTTTAAATCAGTAAAACATCTTCTAGACGTAAAATTAAACATATCTCATGTTCTGGTTGCTTTTTTGCTAGAACGGTCTTTCTTTTCCAAGATACATATTTTTTACCCACCATTTTAAGTTATTGTGGACCTTAAACTTAATTCCAGTTCCATATTTATTTTTCTAAATAGTATCATCGTTTTCTATATTCATTTTATTGTCTATATCAAGCACAATCAGACAAACAAAATACTTTCGATAGAACAAAAATTTAGTGAAGTGGATGGTGCACGGAAAACGTGTTATTTATTTACAAAACGAAGTAAAAATGATAGCACTTTACTCCTTTAATAGGCAACAACACCTGAGACTTACATAGATGCGCCAACTGTGGAGCCAACTACGGGAACAAAATATTTGTTTGGCATTTAGCCCCTTTTGAGGGACATGAAGCATAGTATTTAACAATTTTTTTAAAGAAAAAAATAACATTTCCTATTTTTGATTCTTAGCCCCTCATTCAAGTCTACTCTTCAATTGTTGGAATAAAAAAAATTATTGTGCGACTTATGATGGGTAACTAACGCTGATTGAGCAACTAATTAAAGATAAATAAAAACATATTACTCTTTCATGAATTTTATAGGTATGTAATTATTATCTTACATAAAAGTGATCATTTTTGTAGCTAGGATAGCTAGGAATTAATATCGTTAGTTTTTCTTCAAATAGGAATAATTTAAAATAAATGGGCATTTCTTAATAAGATACAAATTTTTATCAGGACCCTATTTATGAAACAGTATAAGCTTGCATGTCATAATGTGGAACCAGATTTCAGTTCTATCTCCATTCACGGAACCCTTCAACAGCGAACTAGAGCAAATTTTGGAATCGGGATATACAAGCCTTTTATTTATTTAAAATATGAAATATAGTACATCAGTGATTCTTTATTAATGTAGGTGCAATTTCTTTTGACAAATAAGTTCCCATTTTACGTAATAGTTCATAATTGCAACCTTAATCTTAAAAAGGGTTTTCTAGTTCAACGTAGCAAATACTAGATAAGACGTAAATGTAATACATTCAAGAGAGAAAAAACATCTAAAGCAGAAAATAAAAATAATTAGGTTAAAAGTCAATCAAATTACAAAGTAAAGTTGTTAAGAGTGTGTTGAGTACAAAATATGTCAATGGAAAAATAATTGAAAAGAAGATCAAGCGAAAATGGTTTACACCAGAAGCTATCAAAGAGGCTATGAAGGCTGTAATTGAAGGTGCATCTCTCAGAAAAGCAGGTAAAATGTGTGGTGTTGCCTATACTACTCTACGCCAGAAGTGAAAAAACCCTGAAGATATCGGGAAAAAAGGTAGATCTTCCATTGTTGTGTTCGCTGACGAAAAAATACGCATTATTAAATAGTTAATTTACAGAGGTGAGATAGGTGCGCCTGTAACAAAATCACAGTTGTTCGACTTCATTAATACATACTTGTCAAAACAACAAAAGAAGATGTGTTTCAAAAACAATCGTCTTGGAAAAAATAGTATGTAAATTTCAGGAAATGCCATATAGAGATTAGTTTGCGCGTAGCTCAAAATCTTTCTCTTGTGGGGGCTGTGGTCACAAGAGAATTTGTGTCAATGGTTTGAAGAGGTCTAAAAATATTTAGAAAAAAAGATTTGATGAATATTCATGCTTCTAGAGTATTTAACTGCCATGAGACTACTATGAAAAACTTTCCCAAGACCCTACACTTAGCATTGGAGCTCTTTTCAGAAGAACAAATAACAATTGTTAATGGTTTTACAGCTGCTGGTTTATATCCATTTTATCCTGATAACGTTAATTATAGTAACATTTTAAGAATAAGGCAAAAAGGTAAAAAAATAAATCAAACGAATATGAAAGAATAGAAGAAAATCAATCTCAAAATAATTTCGAAGATGCAGGGCAATATTTGATGAATTTTGAAAAGAATTTATCAATTTCATTACTAAAGGTATTCAGAAATTATGAAGAATCTCAAGAATGACTAGGTTCTATAGAGAATAAAGGGTTTTTTTACGTACTGGCTTATGTTGAAGACAAATATTTCTGGTTAGATTTTAGACTAATCAATTAATATTTTTGACATAACATAACGTTCTTAACATTAACTTCTATAGTCGATTAATTATTCGATTATTCTGTTACTAATAAACTTTATTATTTACAAAATTTATTTAACAATGAACCTAATTTCATAATTTTTATTCAAGTACGTTTCTTTTAGAACATAGTGAAAATTTAATTGTAAATACTGAAACTGTTAGACAGTTACCTATAATTAGGTCCATAGAAAAAGTAAATGTAGAACTTCCCCGAGATAAATATCACAGAATATTGACAGGACAGTTTGAACTAGAGAAAAAACTAATGTGCCCAATGAATCATTTGCAAGAGCTGAAAAACGGCCAATTGTAGTTGAGCAAATAGTTGTTGTGTCTATCGAATCAGATAAAGCAACTTTGAAAAATACAATAGTAGTCAAAGATGTAGTAGCTGTGGGTAATGAAACACTGTACGAATTTTTGACAATGCTTTCACAGAAGATAAAACATGTAAGGTTATATCTCCAGAACAATATTTAATTGCAATAGGAAATATCAGTGCAATAAATTTGATAGAATCAATCAAACATATACGGTTGACAATAATTTTCTAAAAGAAAATATGGACAAATATAATCAATACTTAAGATCTACATAGGAATGTTCTAAAATTCTGCTTAGCGACAAGTCTAATGAAAATATTCTTGAGTGTGACAATATTCTAAACAAAAAAGACTCAAAATTGATCCGAGGAAATAATTTTCGCCATTCTTTTCCTCTTCCTATAGAATACTCGCCTAAAAATGAAATAAAATAAACTAGCAGCAAAAGGTAAGAAAAAATTACCTGCTATAATAACCTCTGAAGAGTGATTAGAAATTCAGGCTGAAATAGGGCGGTAGCAAAATATAAAAGAGGAAAAATTAGCTAAGAAAAATTATTTACAAGAACAAAGAAAATTTTTACAAGAAGAACTGAAATTGTTGCAATAGAAAACCAAACAAGAAGCTGGGGAGTTTATGTAATATTCAACAATGTTTATTGTACATTGTACTCAAAGTATTAAAACTAGTTTCATTCGGGTCTCTATTAATAAGAAGTTTAATATCTAAAGATATTATTTAAAACAAAATAAATACTTTTTAAATGTACTATTTAAAATTTAATATTTCAGTGTTAAAACTTTAATAAAGATGTTATTTTTCAAACAAAAAAAAATTACATGTTTTTCCATCTGATATTATTATTTAAAATTATTATATTTGATTGAATATTGTGTTTATTTATACTTACTTAATAGTTTTCACCTGAGATATTGAAAAGTTATTTACAACTCAAAATATCTTAGCGTGTTTCACAATAGGGGTTGCTATTTCATAACATGGGGGCCAGTGAAAAAATAGTTTGTCATAATAGGTCCTAGAGTACTTATAGCATATTAATTTTGTTAGATGACGAAAAACGAGGTAAATGAGTAAAATTTCTCAAATTTATTTTGTCGGTATGTTAACAAATGTGTATTTCTTTATTATACAAGACAAATAATACTAGTTGGACATAAAAAGGCACCTCTTGTGTACATAATCGGAAGGCAAATCGACGCTCCAAGGGTGTTTTAAAATCTAATATGACTTGCCACAACAACTAATATTTATATAGTTGTGTTAAAATGGGCGATACCAATTTAAAAATATAATTATCCCTAACAGAAATAAAATTAATGTCAGTCAATTAGATAAATATAGAAAATTGATTAAGTAGTGGAAGATCTCCAAACACAAACACTCCTGCAGTTTGAAGGACAATGGAGACGATGCTTCTGGACGAATATTATTAGATAGTGTAATCTTTTGCTAAAGTAGTACGTACATATATTTGAATCAAGTGTTTTGACAATTCTACAAGATATACCAGATAAACTTTATTGTCAATAACCTCTGTAGGAAACATACATCCAGTTTTTGAATGAACAATTCTTGTAGAACTGCTAAACACAAGTCTAAAATTTAACTTTAAATTAAGAATAATAAAACTTGTGTCTCTGTGTATTTCGTGGAATATGGGCTTGTTTTAAATATCTATTATGGACTTTAAATATGACAACCCTTGTCAATCAAACGTTTCTTTAATAAAAAAAAATAAATCAATTTTATATTTGAAATATTAATTCCGAAAACATCACACATCAACTTTTCACCATTTCAGTTGTGATAGCAATTTGTCATATATAAATAAATCTGTTGATTTTCATAAAAATGATGTTCTGGTAAAGACTAATTTTGAAAAAAGCATGTCAATTAGATATTTATATTTAATTATTTATAGTGCGTAGAACTATATAAAAATACATTTTCGTTCCTTTTGATTTTGTTACTAAGAAATGAATTTCATAGGTTTTCCAATCCAAGCATCCTTGTAAGCCAGATACTCTTGGAAATGAACTTGACTTGCCACTTTCAATATAATCTGAGCAATGAACAGAAGTTTTTTTGATTAATGACATGTTTTTAATGTAATGCCAAGTTGTTTATATCTGTTATCAGGAAGCCAAATTATAACTTGTGAATTTATATAGTTTTAAGTTTATTTTAGAGTATACAATATATGCACGGTACGATCAGAATTCTAAATAAGAGCTATGTAATAGTAATGTTTTGGTATGCTTGAAGAATATGATGTGATGAACTGACAGACCATGTGTGATTTTGCAAGTCTGTTAAGAACAATGAATTAATTTATAGTATTGTTCTACAAACCCCGTGGCACGATCCCGAGAATTACTTATTGTAGGAAAGTAAGTTTTTAAATTTTTGGCAGAATGTTCACAATATATTATAAAAAAAATATATTTTGGAAATGACGCGTTCACAATGTTATTTAAATGAATTTTGGTTTGAAAACGTTTAACATACCTAAAATTTTTATGTTTTTGATCATATTGATATAAACATCAGTAGTATATATTATTTTTTTCTTTAAAGTTAGTTTGGCTAGGTGCAAAAAGTTTTCCATTTATTCATTTAAATTAAAAATTATTTATTTTAAACTAGCAAAGGTACTTTCTTTATCAGTAAAATAGTTGGATAGAACATATTGTATAATTTTTGTGAATAATGCATTTGAATTATAAAAGCATGCCAATATCAAATATTCTTACTTCAAAATTATTATATATCCTCTTTCTGATTTTTAAGAACTGTTTAAAGAGATAATGATTTAAATACTAACACCTAATACTCGTGTCATCTAAGTTCTTGAACCAATTGCCTCCCCCCTGGAACTATATTAGTATTTTATTTGCCACTTCCCGCCATGTCAAATGTTTATATCAATCAGAATATCTTATGTTAAGATTAAAAATTACATTTTAAAACAATATAGTAGATCTATCAGAAATATATCAAAGAGTGTTAACCCAAAATGTTACCTCTGTGACACCTATGATGATATTTATATTGAACCTGAGGTAAATAATGAAAATCCTGTCCTGCATATTGACCCATTGCGCAAATATATGATATTATAGCCGGATTTAGGGAAGCTTTGTATGCCCAACGTAATTTATTTTGCGATATTTTCCTTCCATTTGCTCCCTTGAACTATCTTGATGGATATACCGTTGTTTGAGAAAAATTAATTATATTCAGTTTTTTTTTATCAAAAGTATGGGAAATCTAAGGAAATTGCACAAATTGTATTAAAACATAGCTAAAGTTGTTAAGCATAAGTTAAATTTAAAGAGTTTTATCCCAATAAAATATCTATTTATCGAATTTTTATAAAGCCGACATAAAAAGTATCGTATTTATATTTAAGAATATAATTTAAAAACCTAAATAAAAGTATCAATTTAAAATTTAAGTCTCTAATCCACTAACATAGACAAACTTTAAAACTGTCCTAAGCTGGCAATAAAGGATTTAGATAAGTCAACCAAATTTCGAACGTTAAAAGCATAAAAATTGCTTTTTTTAGTAGAATAATTTTTTTTATAATTTTCAGGACACAACTATTCTTCTTACAAATTTAAAGGCATTATCGGTATGTTGACATGTTTAGTACAATTTATAATATAATCAGCGAAACGAACAGAAAAAATCTAACTTTTAACTTTATTTTGGTAAATTCGGTTTTACTAAAATATACTGTATGAAATCACGTAGTTTGCAAGGTTTATAGAAACAAAAATTTTGAAAGTATCACTATATTATTATAATTTAACTTTGGAAACATTACTCAGTTATTTTAGACAAAAAACAATAAAATTTGTGTTTTTAGAATAACGTTAAATTACTATGCTTACAACTATAAGTTAAAATTAAACCAAAATTCTAAAAATATTTAGCAGACAACTTCAAATCATATGAAACTTGCAAATAACAGAAAATTTACTTTTTGCGTAGGAAGTCTTACGCAAAAATTATTTTAGAAATATATTTTTAATTAAAAACATTCAAAACAATCAAGAAACAAGTTGAATCATATTTCATTTCAACAGGTATTTGCTTTGATTAGATAATCTCGGAACGTCATTTAAAAAAACTAAGGATATAATACATTTTTTAAAATCAACACTTTTCAGAAAAATTGTAAAAAAAAACACTTTTGAATTCTTGCTTACGATTTTCTAATGCTGGATTGAAGCCGGTTAAGTCACAACTGGCGTGTAAGCCGACCCCTCTACTTAGAAAATTCAAATTTAGATCGGAAAAGTATATGAACTCTGAATGTTTTAAGTAATTGCATTTGACTTGTTTTGTGGCTTCTTTTCCTTGCGTAATTTGAGCATGAAGACTGGGCTGAGTAATATGTCGATGAAAATATTAAATAAAAACTATATTTATTCCATAATGATCACGGAGATTTATTGGTATGTGATATTTGATAAAGTGTAATTAAAATTTGAGTAAGCAGTAAATGGCGTGAAGCAGACTCCTTTTCTCTCACTTCCCAACCGAAGATCACAGTTCATAAATCCATTTTTTTCATTTATTAACATACTACTAAAAGATATATATATATATATATATATATATATATATATATATATATATATATATATATATATATATATATATTTATATATTTACGGGGTTACTCACCCTATACGGCACGGAATATTGCGGCCAAAATATGTGACTTTCAAAAAGTTTTACTTTTGGGATATATTGGAGTTTAATATAGTTACTTTTTGAAATTATTTTCATTTTATACAGGGTGTCTCAAAAACCTGAAAGTATAAAGGTTGTGTTTTTTAAAAGGACCCTCTGTATATTTTTGCATTTTTGACTTTTGACAAAATCTAACCTAATTTTCATGTTTCAATACTTAAGAAATATTTCAGTACAGTAAAGTGTAACAATAACTCATATATTATATCCCAAGTATAATAAGCTTGCTATATTATACAGGGTGTCCAAAAATTAAAACTAATGAAATAAGAACTTTAAGTGGCTATAACTTGATTAATTTATATAGAACGCTATACTTTTTATCTTACCAGAAAATGTACCTTTTAAATACCTATCGAATGGTATCAAGGGTGTTCTATAGCTAAGTCTCTGCGTTTTCACAGAATATGCCAAATAACCGTTTTCTGCACTATTTTGTGTTTTTTGACTAGATGTTCTAATGTATCTAGTTGCCTATGGCATTTGGAAATGACAGGTAATTTACAACTATCAGAATAAAAATCAGGAATATGTTTACAAATGTTCAGAAACTCGGAACGCGATTTATAGTCTTCCAACAGGCTATAACAACAATAATGGTATTAATATATTGACAATAGCACAAAACAGAAGCAAAATATTTATAGTAGATGTTCGAAATGTCGACCACCCATTTCGGAACACTTACATATTCTTTTTTCGAAACTCCTGCTAACTCTGGAGAATATTTGCGGGGTTACAGTTTGAAAAGCGTCTCTTATGCGTATTTTCATAACTTGTGGTGTTGTCGTGGGCGCATTTTAGACAATTCTTTTTATGTATCCCCATAAAAAGAAATCTGGTGGAGTTAAGTCCGGAGATCTCGGGGGCCAATTTTGAAGTCCGTCTCTCCCAATTCGAAAGTTGACATTTAAAAATTGCCGAACCTGGCGATGATAATGAGGCGGAGCTCCATTAAGTTGAAGCCACATAGTTATTTTAATATTTAAAAGGACATAAAGTATAGCGTTCTATTTAAATTAATGAAGTTCTAGCCACTTAAAATTCTTATTGCTACCGTGGTCCCATATAATTTTGGCTGACATTGGATAAAATGCTCGATGGCGTTTGAAATATAACTGACCAAAATTATTGTTGTCTGATCTCCTCCGAGGGATTTCATGGACGCCGATTATGATTGTAATTTTTTTTTAATTTTAAATATGGCTGAACTACTATTGTGGAAATTATAATAGTTTTTTTTTAAATGAAATTTTCCGGGCACATATATGTCTAATGTATTTTTTTTTAGTTCAAAATGGTGATTTTAATATAGCATACTCAATCTTTTCTTTGTTCATTTTTTTTCGAAACTAGTATTTGGATGGTCTTTGAAATCAAAAAGTTTTTTTTATTCAATTTAATATATTTCAGGTTTACTAAGAATCTAAATAGAAATGAAAACTTAAGAATTAAATTAAAAAACATAAACCACTTTTAAAAATGCGAAAAATAAATCTATACATTTTCATATTTATATGAAATTTTTGAGATTCATACTTAGTTATTACATAAGAAAGTATATTAACAAAAAAGTCCCCTAAACTTTATTAATCCTTGAGTTTGCAAAAATACATAAATAGGTTTGCATAATTACCGAATTCTTTTTAACGGATTTTATTTAAAATTGCTACTCTTAGTTTTCGTTACCTTTACTTGCATTTTAACTAAAACAAATTTATATTTCGCTCAAATACTTTCTTTACTGCAGTCTTAAAAACTCTCCATACTAAACATTCATAACTTCTCAAACTATTCTGTTTATCTGCGTTCTTCTCCTTGGATCTTTTGATCTTTCGTACTTAGGCGTTTTCTAACATTCGACCATCCTACATCTAACTCATCCGCGAGACAGAAAACGTAGTCTAGTATGTTGGTTGTCTTCTAGATCTTGATTTGACTGTCTGTACTTCTTCTGGAATGTTCTTTGTTTCATCATAATGATCTTCTACATATTCGTCTACACTATCATCATCTACTGATTTCCACAACGTCAACTGACTTATATAGCCATCGATTCATATCTCCTAACCCTTTCTTTTTTTAGACTGGCCATAGATATTGTTTGGTAAAACTTTAGTGATCATTAGTAGTCCTCTAAATTTCCTTTGTAATTGGGTTAACTCTCTGGTTGGTGTAGGTATACTTTTCGTGTAAACAATATCTCCTTGATACTTAACATTTTTAAATGTTCGCTGATAATGTCGTTCTTTATAGTTTTCTTTTTCTACTTGAATTCTCTGTCGAGCTTTATCTTTTAGTTATTGAGGTGGTGTGTATAGATTTTCTTCACTCGTTAAGGCTTTTAAAGCACTTTTGTTATGTATTGGAATATAATATGTAGTAACGCAAATGGACTTTTGTTGGTTGTTTAATTAATTTATTAATTTAGGTCTTTTGTCATTCTTTTTAAATATTTATTCCAATCTCGGTGATCAGGATTAGACATGTAAGTTTGCATCAATAGTATTAATGTCCTATTGACCCTTTCAACTTGTTCATTAACTTGTGCATGACGTGAAGAATTTAATACATGTTTAAAATCATAATTCAAACAGAAGTCTTGAAATATGGCGCTGGTAAAGGACCTCGGTCGAAAATAATTCTATCTGAGGCTCCAAATAATTGAATAAAATCTTCCATTTTTTTTACTTTTATATCTTTCATTTTTTCTAAGCTAAATTTAGTGAGATTATCGATAATTACCAGAACATTTTTATAGTTCTGTTTACTTTTAACAAGAGGTCCTACGTGGTCTAAAGATATTGCGGAAAAAGGTCGGTTTTCAAGACTTATAGGATGTAATTCACCTGCTCGCTTGCCTGTTTTTACTTTGGTCAGCATACACTGAAAGCAAGATCTAATATGTTAGCGTTTATATTTTCTTCATCAGAAAAGGTAATAATATTTCTTTATCTTTTGCACAGTCCGATGAATACCAAAATGTCCAGCTAAATCATTAAATTTAATAGTAAAACTTTTTCGTAAATTCTCTGGTATTACACAGAGCATTTTATCATTTTCTTTCTTATACAATATTCCATTCCGTATTTCATAATCTGTCACACTACTTTTCTCATATCCTGTTCTTTCGATAGGATTCTTTAATGATAATAAAATTTTCTATTTAAAATCATCATCACTCTGTTGGTATAATATTATATATGGAACGTGGCCACTTCTTCGATTTTAAAGTTGTTATCCTTCGGGTTTTCTACAGGTGATTTTTCATTTTATTGATAGTTAAGTAGATTAAACTCTGGTAATCTATAACGACCTTGAATTTTATGTTAATCAGTATTTTTTTAAACGTTCTAATAATAACTAGCAACTCTAATTTACTTGAATGATATCTTCCTTCGGCATCACTGATTCGTCTACTTATATTCTTATTTGAATAAAATGTTTGCAAAATTGGTTTATTTAGAAGGATTTCTTACAATTTATTAAAGGCTTGGTCTTCTTCATTTCCCCATATAATACTTTTCTTCAACAAAGTATACACCGGCAAAGTAATACCTGCAAAATTTGGTACAAAACGACGGAGAAGGTTAATAAGATCTAGAAATATTCTCACTTCATGTACATTTCTTGGAATAGGAATCTTCTTTATTCCTGAAACTTTGTTCTTCCCTAGCTCAATATCTTTAACTGTCCATTCTTGAATTATTATTTTCATTATTTCTCTTTCTTCATTGCTTGTCTAGTATGGTTTCTGATTTACTGGTAGACTTCCACCTATCGCTTTGATAACCATTTCAATTTTCGTAGTATAACCTAGTTCTATTATATTCATGGCAATACAATTTCTGTAATGATATAATAGATTTAATAATTCATCTACTTGTTTAGGATCAGCACCTACGTCTACGTTCAGATATTCTTTTAAAACTTGCTTCTTATCGATGTGTATTATTTGTAGTAGTTCTTAAAACTCATAATTTCCTATTTCTTTCTGTGAATAGTTTTGGGTCTTTTCCATTTGCATTTAGTATAGGCAATGTAAGGTTTTCACTAACTTGCTGTACATCATCTGATTTTTTTAATTGGCTTGGCTTTTTATTCATATCAGGAAAAATATTTGATGGACTTACTTGATCTCTTCGGGCAAAATAATGTTTATTATCGACTCGGGCATAAACAATATGGGATTGACTTGTAAAAGTTTTTCTTATAACCAGGTCTACAGGTTGAATATCATATTGCTTTTTCTTCTCCATCGACTTCATCAATTTTAAGTTTAGCTTGTATTTGTCCTGACGAAGTGACCATTTTCTTATATTTTAAATCCTCTTAATTCACTTTTTTATATATCTAGACCTCTCACTAATACTAATGTTGCTTTTATGGTACACTAACTACTGTCTGGATCAATCAATGCTTGATACGTTTCTCCATTTAGTTCAATTGAAATATTTGATTAATGAGGCACCTTTTTGAGTTGGTTGGATAACATTTTTATTTCCTGCCATCTGAATATGGGACTGTGACCGTACATTTTCCAGTGTCTCTGTCCACTCCATAATTATTACAATTATAATATTTAACTTCTCCTTGGTTATTTCTTCAAGGTGGTCGCCTCTCCGGATTTGTTCAATTCTCTTCACTGGTTGATCATCGTATGTATCTGATTTAACTGAAATGAGATTAGCTGTTACTTCTTTTGAGAACAACTCTATTAAAAGTTCGTGCTTAGTATCCTCTAAATCAAAGTCTAAGTCAAGGTATAGTCGAAACCTTTTATCAACATATGATAAGATTGAGTCACCTTTGCTTATTGCCTCAATCGCATTCTGTCCCATTTTTTTGATAGTCTAGAACTTATTCGCAACGAAGCTTTAAATTATCTCTTGAAATCTGAGTTACCTACTGAAGAGAGTTTGGATGATTTTCGTACCATTAATAAATTATGTTTGGATGATTTTTGAACCATTAATAGATTATCTTTGAATTATATGAAATAATTAACACACCTTCTGAAATGTAGTGTTGGAAACAGAAAAAAGTTCATGCTCAAATTATAAAGCATTTTTCATAAAAATCTTTGACGTTAACTACATTTTACAGCGAAGGATGATATTAATTTGAAACTGGTATGAATAAAATTAACAAGCAAATGAGGCCGGTTGTGTGGGCAAATGCTACTATTTATTAGACAGTGTAATAGATCGTTGTAATATTATTGATAATATTGTAATCAAATAGATGGCTGATATTGGGCAAGGATTTTTTAGTTTATTATGACATTACTTCCCGACGATTACTCAGACAAAAAATAATTCTTTTCAGGAGATAAAAGAACAATGATCAGTGTTAATAAATTAATAATATTATGTGTAGTACCAGACATCACTATCAAGTTCATATATGATTTAATGAAAATGAACAATATACCATACAAATTTGTGGTTGATTTATTTGTAAATGAACAGAAAACAGCAACAAGTTCCTTTCCCTGTTCATATTTATACGGGTCACTACCATGCTTAAGAAGTAGTAGAAAAGTGAATGGTATGTTGCTAAGCACGCTACACTTCTTATTCTGTGACACAAAATTTTTATCATTACAAGAACGATTTAAAAACTCTTGGTGAATTGTGAGAAGACTACGAAAAGCTTGTTTTCCTGAAGAAAGATAAAAAGCTTGCAAAGAATGTCATAATACTGTGAAGGTACCATTGCTTGCTGAAGATTATGACACCTGTGTACTGCAAAAATATATCATTTCAGAATTACATATGTTGATGAATTTTCTTGAAAGGACTAATGCCTCTTGTAGGTAGGGAACGAGCTTTGCTTTGACCGAAAAGTTTATGTATTGTCTCCAAAAATTATCAAGGAGAAGCTTTTGAAGGCAATGCATGTTGAATACTGTTAAAGCATCTTGATGTACTTTTAAAATCCGAAATTTGAGATGAAGTTGAACCTTTAAAATTAATACCGTTGATTTCTTCCTTTAAAGCTACGAATAAACTCGGCAATGCTTATTTTTGTACCAGGAAAGTGAATTTCTATTGTGAGAAACTTACTAAAGAATTAGAAAAGTTTTTCTATAGTACATGAGCTACCGATACAATTTTGGAACATTTATCGCAATGTTTGACCTCTTTGGGTAAATGTGGTCTTGGTATATGGTCAGAACAATCCATTATGTGTGTTATGTGGAATCGGTATAAAATCAAGATGATTTAAGATGAAATATACTTATCGAATATAAAAAAAGCAGTAGTCGAATTCTCCACGCAGTATATATGTGTGGAGCTCTAACGAACCGAGAGCAAAATGCACAGAAAACAACTATCTACTTAAAATACCCATTTCGTAAAATGTCGGCAGAACATGATGCCGGACTGTTATCTACAACAGTACAAACGAACATCGAAATATACCCCGAAGAGGTAGAAAATGATCATAAATAAACAATTTCACGATCTATGGATTTGGAAAAGTAATTTTATCCTCCTTATGATCGTTAAAAATGGGGCAGACAGTATATTCTCTGCGAATGTCGGCTTGGTACTCTCTTCATACTCGTTTCGACCACCTAATGTGAGCTGTAACGAATCTAGAACAAAATGCACAGAAAATATTGTTCGTTTGTTCTGTTGAAGATAACAGTCCGGCATTAAGTTTTAAGTTCTGCGGGTAATATCCAGCCGACATTTTACAAAATGAAGATTTTAAGTACACAGTTGTTTTCTGTACATATATATATATATATATATATATATATATATATATATATATATATATATATATATATATATAATAACACTGATTGACTAGAAAATATAACTTCCATGGCAAGTAGATCGAGTCTAACAAGGAAGGTACCTGAAATGTCCGGCTCTGATTTTAATGAAACCTCAATATATTGTAGAGGATATAAAAATAAGAAACAGGTATATCTTACCTGCGGAGATTCATTATAACGACGCGAAAACCACCTCTAAAGTCCACTCAGTTTTTTTGAAGTAACGCACACTGTTAAAAATAATCTTAAATTTATTGTACGTTCCTTAATCAGATTTAATGATTTTGTACCTTAAATCGTGAACATGTACCTTGAAATTACAGCTTTGTAGATTAAATTTAATTGAATATTATCTTAAATTTCAATAATATAACTGAAAATATACCAAATTTAATGTATAGTTACATTAAATTTAATGAAAAAATTATTAAATTTAATGCATTAACATTAAATGCATTTAATAAGTTTCTTTATAGTGCACTCATTGGTTTTCGTCAGTACAGGGTAGGCAAGTGCACCTAAATATAAGAAAAGCAAATCCTTTAAACAACTTATATTAGACAAACTCTGAAATCTAATACTCCCAGCATTCCCCGCAATCTGCATTTTTAATCATGTAGAAGTCTATATACTTTATACCAACGGTGAATACAGTACACTTGCAGTTGGGCAGGTATACCTGCCCTGAGAGTATAAGGTTTTTTCAGTTGATTGAGAACTAAAATAGTTCTTTAATATAATTGTATTTATACATCCAACTGTAAGTATATTGCATTCATAGTTAGTAAGTAGTGTACAGATCTCTACGGAATTAGATATTCAGATTCCGTGAAATGCTAGGAAAACGAGCTGCTTGTATTTAATTTCTTAGTATGTGTGATATAAGTTGCTCAAAAGATTTTCTCTTCTTATATTTATGTGCCTTTGCCTACCCAGTACTGAAGAGAAATCATGAGTTCCAAACCAGTCTGCAGCTGGCGATGTACTGCCTTAGAAGAGGTCTTAACACTTTCGTGGTATTTTCTTGCAATTTGAGATAGTGCTCTGACTCCAAGCGTGTTAGAACATAATATATCTGCCCTGACAGTATAAGGTTTTTACAGTTTGTTTAGAACTAAAATAGTTTCTCTGACACAAATTTATACTTATTTATTTTAATTTACATAAACGGTTGTGTATTATTTCAGCCTTAATAACACGGTTTTATAGATGAAATATAGTCACAGTAAAGTAATGGTCATTTAAAAGTTTAATTTTAAAAAATTTCTTTTAACATCTACAGGGTGTCCCGTAAGCACCTCCTAATTTTTTGGGAACATACAGAGGAGGTCAAAATAACCATACTTTGTCATAGAAAAAAAATCCTGAAGTGCCCTTTAACCGAGATATTGTGCCCTAAATTGGTACCCAACGATTTACCTTATCGAAATTTTGAACTGACTTGTATAATTTAATAAACTTTAATATTTTATAGCGGCCATAAAGACTCATTAAAGGATACTAAAGTAGATGTTTCAGATCATCAGAGAAGTGAGGGCTGGACTTGCAGCCACACTCGTTTGGCATAATTTTTGACAAGTGTCATTTTACAGAGCTGAAAACTAATTTTTGATCATTTATCTTCAAAAAAGGTACTCCTAATTTATTTCGATAAAACTGGCGGTTTTCGATATTATTCGGTTTTTATGCGAAAATCTCCAAAGTTACTAATGCTAAACATAAACAGGTAAAAATCAGATTGTTATTATTTATACCTACATAATGAATTACTATTGACGGAACCCTTTTAGGAGAGCACGAGACTCTTACGTAGAGGAACAAATTTTGCAAGATATTGCTGACAACTCTTCAAGCAGCATAAGAAAGCTCGCTACACAAAACAAGGTTACAAAATGGATTGTACATGAAACTCTAATACTTCACCTATACCACGTAGAAAAAATATACTCTATGACTACGGATGATTATTTCACAAGACTTCAATACTCCAACTGGTTTATACAGCAACATAACCTAAATCAAAAATTTTCTAACCTTATTTTATTGACCGATGAGGCCAGTTTTACAAGATATGACATAATAAACTCATATAATTTACATTTTTGGGCCGATGAAGACCCGCACGCTATAATCCAAAACAAATATCAATAAAGGTTTATTGGAAATGTGTGGGCTGGCATCATTGGAAATAACCTTATAGGTCTATTTGTTTTGGAAGAAAGACTCAATGGTGAGATTTATTTACAATTTTTGCAGCAAAATTTAAATAATTTATTGGAAGACGCAACTCTTGATAGAAGAGTGCAAATGTGGTACATGCATGATGGTGCTCCACTTTATTTTAACCGTATCATTTAACTAACGTTTTTGGCCCTGGATGGATAGGTTGAGGTGGTCCGATTTTATGGCTACCAAGGTCTCCAGACCTAAATCTCTCAGTTTTTTACTTCTGGGGAGATCTAAAAGAACTAGTTTATTCAACACCAGTAAATACTAGAGAAGAACTATTAGTGAGAAGTGGCGTAAATAACGACCTCGCAGACCTCGCGGTGAGAGGGGCGCAGCCAATCCAGGGGCGCCCTCGAGTCCTTTGATGAAAATGGATGAATACGAAGGATCAAGATGGGTGCAAAATAGTAGGACGCATTTAAAAATCTGCGGGGTGGGGGCGCACATACTCTTAGTTACGCCACTGCTAACGAGAATAGCACAGCTATATAATAACGGAAATAATAACGGAATATTATTTGCAGTGTAGCGGGAAAATATTCCACGAATAAGAAAATTAATTGAAGTACGGGGAGCTCATATTGAACATTTGCCAAAATAATATTTAAACGTTTTCACTATTTGTGTATTTTAATAACATTGTAAATTAATTGAGCCCTGATCAACCTCATGAAAGGATTCTTGACTTGACAATGTCTGAGCTGGAAATCTTTCAGCATAAAATCTTCTTGCCTTCGAAGAGTGAGACAGCGCTTATCCAAAAATTAAAGCAAATCAGCATACCCTGCGTATTTTATTTTTACCTGTTTATGTTTAGCATAAAAACCGATTTATCTCAAAAACCGCAAGTTTTATCGAAATAAATTAGTACCTTTTTTGAAGATGAATAATCAGAATATTTGAAAAATCAGTTTTTAATTCTGTAGAATGATATCTGTCAAAAATTAGGCTCAACGACTGTGGTTGCAAGTTCGTTTCTGATTTCTTTGACGATCTAAAACATGTACTAGTTTAATGAGCCTTTATGGCCTCTTTAAAATTTTAAAATTTCATCAAGTTCGGTTCAAAACTTAGAGCCGATAAAGTAAATCGCAGGGTATCCCTTTAGCGCTCTGTATCTCTGTTAAGGGGCACTTTAGAATTTTTTTTCTATGACAAAGTAGGGTTATTACGACTTCTCTTATATGCTTACGAGAAATTAGGAGGCACTTACTGGACACCCTGTATATTCATTATGATGCTATTTTTTCCCTCTGCATTTTTGGGAAAATTCAAGTTAAAGGATAATATAATAAAAATATATTAAATCGAACCATCTAGAAGAAAAAACAGTAAAGAGGCAGTCAGATTCAAATTCTTTTTAGGACATTTTGTGCTTTTAAAAATTCGAAATAGTATCAAGCTCTTAACATATCATTTAGCACTGCTTCAAAAACAGTTTATTAAATATAATGGATGAAGTTTCTTAAACTTGATGGTTAAGTTTGGATATGAGAAAAAAATCAAATAGGTGGAAGACCAACAGTTTATTTTCTTATAAAATCAAATGCAAATATATACTACTTACGATTCTTCTTCATAAAGTGCTTCTCTTAGTCTACTTCTCAACAATCTTCCTAATCTAACCATCCTTCCAACTTCCACCATTAGTTTTTCTCTTTCTTCAAAATAATGTTGAACTCTTAATCTCTTTTTATTCAAATTTAATAAAGGTATAGTTGCTACAGCTTCTCTCATATCTCTAAGTTGATTGCAATGATCTTCTATTGATCTATAAAATAAAAATAAAATATGTTACAAAAAACTGTGCATATTAATAAAGTTAATTTAGCATTCTGGTTCTCAAATGTAAGAAATTTGAACACTTACTCAACAAAACAATCACTTGTAAAAAAAAATAAAAAGAAAGCATTTATTATAATGAACAGTTAATTGTCTAAATAATTGTGAGATTATGGTTAAGCATTTTTAAAATCCTCTCAAGAAAAACATAATCCCAGACCAACCCCTATTTTATATGTAATTTTGATGTTTCATAATAAAAAAATAGATTGGCGTTGGTAAACTCATTTTTAACAATTTTTTTCTCTTAAAAGATAAGAAGGTTATCTTGCTTTAATCTTTGGACATATTTAGGCTTTTATTTAGGAATTAAAAAAAAAAAGAAATAGAGATGGTATGACTCTATTTAAGCTTCTATTTAGGAATTAAAAAAATAGAGTGTGGTATGACTCTATTTATTGTTTTTAAGAAAATTTGTTCTGCGATATTAGAAATATTGAATGAATCAATGAATGGGAGTGGTGATATTCGATCTTCGATATTTAAGCCTTATTGGGCCCATAACATACCCATTGACTGTAAATTATTAGAGGCCGATCGCCTTTGAAAACCCAAGCAGCTTCGTTACCTGGCTTTACCTAACTGCTTCGGGTGATATTATGATATCTTCGAAATATCTCTGTTTCAGTTCATTTAGTACCGAGCACTCTCTGAGAACATCAATATTTTCATCCTCTTGCAGGCACTATCTGAATACTGGGTCATTCGTGATGTCAGTCTTATGAAGAAGGCCTAGCAGGTAACAATGTCCCGTTAGCAATCCCACCACGATTTGCACTTCCTTCCTCTTTAGTTTTTTTTTCAGCTCTCTTTTACCAATGGTAATAACTGGAACAGGTATAATGGATTCGGGTCGTATGATTCAATTGCGGACTCCATCTTTGCCAAACTATCGTCTTTTATTGTATATGTCCAGGTGATCCGGACTTCACAGGAGTTCGAATGTGCAGCCGTTTTTTTTTTAGATTATCAAGTATGTCCTACCACTTAAACATCAATCGTGAAGTTATCGGATTATATATTATTAGTTTTACTTATATTCATGTGGAGTGATTACGTTCCGAAACCGGCGCTATGTAGTCCGTTTGTATAGGGAGTAATGGGCATCTTTTCACCTCGCTCCCGCAGCTACACGGGTAGCCGCTAGTTGCTGCTGGCTACTGCTGTTGCTCTAAACGTCCATACAATAATGATTTGCGAAATAATAGGACTAATCACCATAGTAAACATCCATGGTATGACTTTCGGTGTCAGCCCCTATGTGCCCCCTAAAGCCCCGGTTACATGCCCAGAAATCGTATATGACATTCTTGGCTTCATTGCAGCTCAGTGGTGAGTCCACAATTACTTACTCTCTTATATTTGATTTTATTTTTCCTGAAAGCTTAATTGTAGACAGTTATCTCATTTTTAACTTTTTTTAAAGAATACCACTTCGGTCTTGCCCAGATTTATTCAGAGACTTTAAACTTCATCGTTTCAAAATTCGGAGGGTTTGCATCATCAGTCTCCCCAGATTCCGGTCGTCACGACCAGGGTACAGGATGACCAGGTAATCGGCATAGGTGTGTGTATGTAAACCGGCTTTGTGTAGCTAATCTAAAGGGGGAAATACGTCGATTTTTTTTTTTTCAAAATTTTTCATCTAATATTAAAACTTATAAGAAATATTGTCCGAAAATATAAATTCATTTGGAGCAAAACTCTATGATTTATAGACAACTGAGTCCCTGGGCGTTCGGTTCCTCTTGACTTCCGCTGCGCTCGGCGCGGAAACTCGTCTGTAGCAGCTGCTCTTCTCTGTTTCTTTATCTCGCTTTTTAATTCTTATAGGCATGCTTGTGTATATAGTAGAGTCCTTTGTTGTTGATCTTTTCTAAACTATACTGTACACCAAAAGTAAGTTGAAAACAATTTTTTTTCTCTATTTTATTGATTTAACGTCAAATGCCTTTTTCTCGAAATTTTATTTTTTAAGTCGGTAGTTTAAGTTTTTCAAAAATTATTCGACCGATCTTGTCCAAATTTTGCACACTTATTTTCCATGCTAAATACTTGGTTTTGAAAAAAGGATTTTTTCTTTAATTACAACTTATTTACAATTAAACAAATAAAGGAATTTTAGGCAAAAATCAACGTTTTTTAATTATACTTTTGCCAAAAATCCAAAAATTCAAAATATTCTTGAAATTACTTCGTTCAAAAACAAGAAAAGCTTACGTACTAAAGAAATCTTTTTGGTTTTTTAGTTTTAAATGAAACGGTATTGAGTTATTGGTACTATCGCATAGAAATTTTTTTTGAGGCGCCTCAGTGTTCACGCTATCAATGAATCATTTTTTTATGAAAATTTGACAAAATAAGGTAATTTTAAAGAATTGCAAAAATATGTTTTTCTTGTTCATCTGACACCTATTTCCCTCCAAAAAGGCTTCACAGCAACGGCGATAAGACTCGCCTCTGCGGACAACTCCTACTTGACAATGCTTTAACATAGGTATGCTGTAAACCTCAGTATATATATTAGTCTCTGAGTTAACAATGCTCTGATCCAGTCAACTATTCGGTCGGTTTAAAACCTCGTCGTTGAAGCCACAGTGCATATTGAATCATGTTGTTGAACATCCCCTCGATGTCGGTAAAGGTAGCAATCGCATATTCGACAGTAGGTTTTCGACTCTTGGAATTAGTAAATGTGTCTGTAGATTTTCCTGCTTGATAGGTAAATTATAGGATACGTAACAGGCAATGCTCCAGTACTCCCTCCATGATGTATCGGTCCACCAACCTTTTCGATGTTTTTAGTAAGAAACTAGTCAGGCTAACAGGACGGAATGACTAGACATCCCACACTCAGACACAAGAGGAATAATCTTTCCAGATGGTTTATTATAATATCAGAGGAATTTTGTAGTAAGGTTGGAAATATATGATCCTTACCATGCGACTTAAAAGGAAAAAAAATCCACTCAGCATTTTATCTTCTTATTTGTGACTATGGTTTTGGATATTTTGTAGTCACGATGCATTAAAGAGAATTACTGTTGTTCTACAAATTTAACCTCATATTGATTTCAATTTGGATAGTGCAATCTTAGTAGCGTTCTTACATTTTCCTCTTTTTTTTGTAGTTTAATCTCCTTCAGGGAGAGCGAGTCCTTCAATCCGGGCACCAGGATTGCTGGAGAGTATTTTGGAGAGGTGGGATACTGAGGGCATGTTTATTGTGCTTTCGTAATATTTTAGACGTTTCTCTGTAAGTCCTGTATTTATTTTTTATATTCCCTCTGGACGGTTTTATATTCTTCGCAGTTTAATTCAGGAAAATTATTTCTAAATTTGTTTTACAAAAAAAAGTACGTATTAATGTTTCTTTTTTGTTAGTAAAGTCTCAACGATCCTGCGCAAGTTGCAAGGTTTATTACCGATGCTTCTTTACACAAGATTTAAGTAATATCCTTTTAAATTGACTTTGATTACATAGTTGCAATCATTTGTGTGGAGAACATTTCAATTTGTTTAAGAGAATTTATTTATGTACGTAGTTATTTGTTGTAGAAATAGCTCGGTGTATATTCTTACCTATAAAAAACGGCTGAAACTCGTAACCTAGTCATTTGCTCTTGACTTATACACTGAATTCTTTGCCAATGATTTCTTAGAGTACGATATAAAGTATTATGACTATCTAATGGTAACTTGCAGGAATGCCTAAGTTGCAAAGATGCATTTAAAAGTTGGCAACCATAGTTGTAAGTATCCTAAAAAGTTTGAAAATCTGATTTATCTCAAGTTAGGATGTATATTTTTGACTTAAAGTAAGATGTGCTGACCACAGCGATTTGTTGCTAATTGTTTTTATTTACTTATTACTTCAGTTGTTATTTATATTCATAATAATCAAAGTATTATTAAACTAGACTTTTGCGACAACTTATCGAATAAGTTAAAAATGAAATTTTCCTAGGTTTATTTCGTTTCTTCTTTCAATTTTGATAAACAAATATTTCTTTCTTGTGACTAAGTAAAAATTTCGAATCAAAGTTGATACATAATACCTACTTACTTTTGCAGTCTCCTGAAATATTTGATGTTCCTCTTTTTGTGACTGTATTTCATATACACTGCACCCCACATGCCCATGATCTTTTAACAAGACTTTTAGAATATCTTCTAACCAACTCACGGCTTGTTCGGCATCGTTTTCGTATGTATCTACTAGAGTAACTTGTTGCAGAGTCAATTTTTGAAGTTCTACGCTATCACTACAATAAGTTTCAACAAATTACATAGGTCAACAAAAAATGAAGTTATAATTGTTGTTGGGCAGCTGGGGGTTTTTTCCAAAGTAATTTGTTGCATCAAATCTGAATTCGAAGTCAGAATTGGCCTATCATGTCAGTATTTTGAGATATATACAGGGTTGTTCTTTACATTTTGTCAAGCTCTGGTGATTTTATTATAGGAGTTCCAAAGGAGAAAAAACTTTAAAAACATAAGTTGCTGGATTTTTTCTATGACGCAAGAATATGTTGCTAGGAAAATACTTATAAAAAACTATATTTTTTTAACTAAATTTAGTTTTTAAAATGAAACACCGTGTAGATCACGAAATATTAAAATGCAGCTTAAAATTCCCTTTTCAAAAATATGTATGTTGTATATGTTTGATCCAATCGTTTTTGAAATACTTACCTCAAAATATTAAATATTTCAAAAAGTCGCGTCGCACATGTAAATTATGAAACAATTGAAAATTAGATTGTTCACTGAAGAACTTAATATGCTATAGTCGTATTATAATATAAAATCAAATTAGCTATGAGAAAATAATTATACGTTCTAACGATAGTAAAATAATTTTATTAAACATAAATCGTCAAATGATTTCTTTGCACAAATTTTTAGAAACTTGGAATAAAAAAATATATCAGATTCCGTTAATAAAAGTTTAAAAAAGACGAGGACTATAATATATTATGTTCTTCATTGAACAACCTAATTTTCCATGGCGACTTTTGAAATATTTAATATTTTGAGGTCAATATTTCAAAACAGTTGGAGAAAACATAGGCAAAAATGTTTTTAAAAAGATAATTTTAAGCTCTATTTTAATATTTAGTAATATACAGAGTGTTCTATTTAAAAAAAACTGAATTTATTTTCAAAAATATAATTTTTTATAATTTTTCATAAGCATATGTTTCTTCTAATAACATATTCTTGCGATATAGAAAAAGTCTAGCAACTTATGAGGTTAGAGTTTTTTTCTAACTCCTATAATAAAGTCAGCAGAGCTTGTTAAAATATTAGGAACAACCTTGTACTTGGAAAATGTGTTAATGACTACTTTTAAGATTATGTGCAGTATGTACATTTTTTTTTGGTATTTTTTTCTAGTTTCATTATTTAATATTACTCTAATGGCCATTAAGTACAGGTTAGTGGGTTTTTAAAGACAAATATCGGTTTTTGCAAATTTTTATACGCCGTTTTGAAAAGGAAAGTTTTCTTTTCTGATATAATATTCGTAATTAGCGACTCTTAAAACCGCAATTGAAAGTTTTTAGATCTCAATATCATTTTTTATAAATTTTGATGGGTCATTTTGAATTCGCCATCTGGGAAATGAAAATTTCAATTCCTTGATTTCATATTAATACTCAACGATCCCAAAAACACCTGAGTAAAAATTTTCGAGAAAAATGTATAGAGAAGAAAAATGTATGCCCCAAAGGGTTAATGTGAATGCCCATTACATTGTTGGGATATATTTTATAACTAAAAATAGCCTTAACTTTACAAGACACTATCATAGGTGACCACTTAGTGGCATATTTAAAATAATGCAACTAGAAAAAAAGATTCAAAAAAATTTTGTGCTTTATGCACTTCAAAAATAGCCAAAAAGCCCATTTTCCCACTACATAACCTCAAATATCTAAAAACTCTAACATGATGAGCCAGTTCTGACCCTAGACTCAGATTTTCCGCAGCAAATTGTTTCGAAAATAATTCCCAGCTGCCCAACAACAGAACGTTGTAGACCTGTGTTATTAATACAGAAAGAAGAGAGTATGAAATTTTCTTGTAAAAAATTATTTTTGGTTTCAAAATATTCCTATATCTTGCATCTGGCAATATATTGCTCACTTAATTTTTGAAATTTCTAGTGATGTATTGGTGTAATTAAAGAAAATACAAAAATCTACAAACTTACGTCAACCCGAGATGCTATAATGAAACATTTAAATTGTCTGAGCCAACATTATAGTACATCTGTCTGAGAATTGAGCTGTATGCCGCAATGTTCAAATACGAGTATAATCTTCTCTTACTTGTGTCAGAAAATGAATTTAAAAAATTATATAAATCTACATTTCAAAATGGAAAAATACACGGGAGACGTGGAACAATATCGTTGTTTCAAATGAGCCGCAAGCAACTTTTATACCAGCCAATGTTTTCGGTCTTGCGAAATCTTATATTTTGCATGTCAATAAGTAAATCTTAGAAATGATCTCGATCGATCAAATATTTTTTTCACAATAATTTTTTAATCCAGCTCGGCCCACACACCTCGCAATCAACAAATCCATAATAATTTCAATCTTTTTATATATAATTTCAATCTTTTCACATATTAAGAAGATTTGAATCTCAAAACCGCTATGGATTTTTTTATATCGAACAATTAGGAAAACCTAGGGAACAAATTGATTTTTTTTACAATTGTTCAACGAAATGTTATCAAATAAATACTCGAATAATGCTTCATTTAACGAAGGCTTCGTCTCGTTTCAATTAACACTTTCAAATCAAGCTATGTTTGCTGCAAAAAAATCCTAATATTATGTGTATCTCAGGGTGTATACAAGCTGCACACTAATTTATTTATTAAATTGAGAAATTATATATGTTCCAAGGCTTAAAATATTGACCGGGTTTAAAGTTGTTTGCCGCTTATCAGAAAAAGTATTTTTCACATTTTTTTCGCGTATTTTCTTGCAAGGTATATTTGTTCGAAAATCGAATCCAACGAACAAATTGTATCTTAAAATGTTTTGCTCTAGGACTGATGTTTACGGAGATATAAAGAAAAAAAGAGTAAGAATAGCGTCGATTTTTGGCATTTTTTTTGTTAATTTTTTTCGCTTTGAGCTCACCTTTTTAGACTGGCGCACAAATTGGTTATCATTTCTAGAATTATTCCAGAGTGATTTATTCAGAAAGTAAAAAACCACCTCCCGCTACACCAAATTAGGACTTTTTTTGGCCAAATTCGACTGAATTGTATTTCATTTTTACGCGCTTACTTCGTATTACAGCTTTATCAATTTAGAATCACCTTCACCGACGAACGTTTCACAATATTATTGGATAAAGAAGTTTTCATTATTACAGCGAATCAACAGGGAGGTTAATTATTACTATTTTGTATTATATTTTGTCTTATAATATTTTACAACTTATATTTGTTTTTTAGAAAAAATACAGAGAAAGGTTTCAAGTTATAATTATGTTATACTAACTAAGGTACGTCCCATATAGTCCATGTTAAATGTTTCATTTTCTATATTGATTATCTCGATTAGGAGATAGCAAGGTGTCTAAAATTTCACAGTCTTGCCAAAAATTTTATTAATTATGAATACCGAAGTGTCAAGACAATATATAGAAACTCAACTAGCCAGTGAACTACCTTAACTATCCAGGGAGTAAAATAATTTTATAATTTCCCTCACATATAATAAAAGACTTTAAAAGTTTTGTTATATTTGTTCTAACTTACATATTCCACCCAGAAAGCTACTAGAAATCTTAAAATGACTCTAATTGCGAAGTGCTTATTGAATTAATTCTGTCTGGTCTGGGAAAAATATTTATGACCATTTTTTGAGAATAATCGTACAACACAAGTACTCACAATGTCAAAATACAAATTAACTTTGTATCTTAGACTCAAATAAATATGAAAAATATTCCATTTTCAGTATAATTAGAGAGATTTTTGTCTAGAAGTTAGATAGTTCTATCCAACCTTCGGTAATGATGTAGAAGTTTAAAAACAAATACCTTACCGTCTACCTTAGACTTCACTAATATTTTTAATGACTTTCTAGAGTGAATATTTATATCAAAACGTTTAAGTCTTTAATTATATGTTAGTGAAACAATATAATTATTCTAATCCCTCGATAGTTAAGGTAGTTCATCCGCTAATCGAGTGATTTAACATTACTCCGGTTCGTGACAAAATTCGCGGGTAACACCGCAAATTATACATACATCAATTTAAGTAGAAAAAGTTAAGAAAGATACTTTTGAAAAGGATCTATCTTAAGATAGTTGTGTTGTTTATACTGGTATGTATATACGTGTATATTTATACAACCTAAAAATATTTTTCCTAGCAACTGTTGCATCCAGTACATCACGAATATTGCCTATATCTTCACTATAATCAGCATCTATTTCTTGACCTAACGCATCTTTGATTGGCATTGAAAGCATATCTGAGAGCTTGTCACCTTCTTTTCTTATCTCTTGCTCTATAGAATCTAAAAAAAAACTGTAATAAGTTTCATTCATAAAAATAAATATAATAAATAGCTAGATTCACTAAATATGTTAAATCTGATCTAGTAGCTATGGAAGTTTTGCTTTGGTTGGCTTACTCAATTTTAATAAATTTAGTTATATACCTTAATAAACATATGACAAAATTAAGAACAAAGACCTAGTTCAGGTTCGAAAATTAAGAGAATTATTCATTTTTGCTGGCATGAAAATGAAAGAAAGTAATTTTCTTTGGTATTTTTAAGAATTAAAAACACGGCTGATGGATAATATTGTGACAGTTGTTAATTTAAACCTTTACTATCAACTTAGACCAGTTCTAAAACTAAACTATGTTGGTGCATTGGAAGGTGAAAGTTTAACAGCCAGATTCACTAAAAGAGTTTAACTTTTAAAGCCGGTCTAGTTAGTCAGTTTTATTTTGCTAATAACATTATTATGATTTTTACAATGTACGAGTACGTATATCAAGAGGTGAGCGTCTACAGACGAAAACTAAAGATAAAAAACTGCAGATAAAGCTTCGAAATCGGTAAGAGGAGTAGTTGCCCACGAATATAATTTTTGCCAACTTAAAAATGAATTGGTATAATTCTAAGGTTCAAAACTGAATTGACTTATTACGCTCGTCAACTTAAACTTCTTTTTGTCAATGTAGGGGAACTACGGTTCTTTTCCTAATTCCCACTGATTTTTATCTAGAAACGTGTTAGCATTGGAGTCAATGTTTGAGCTTCGGTTATTAGTGGCAATGGTTCCTAGTATTCAATAAAAATTTGCTACTTTATTAGAGCGATGATCTAGGAAAAAATGGGAATGAAATTATTGGAATGTTAAGTATCGTATATGGGAAATCTGCGATGAAAAAGAGGGTAGTATACAAGTAGATAACTCGTGGGTGGAAGGCGACGTGGGAGAGGGCTGCCCTTTAACTTCTCGTATTAAGGAAAAGGTAAAAAATTCAAAGATTTAGTGCTTTTAGATAGTTGCATCACCACATGATTGCGGCTGTGTTAGAGATTAGCATAGGCAGTGCTTTCACCATTTTAAAAAATGATTTTAACGTGCAAAAATTGTGTGCCAGTTTTTGACGAAAAGCAATATTACCACGATGAATCCCCCCTTCCCCCTATTCGCCGGATTTAGATCCATATGACTTTTTTATTTTCTAAAATAAAATATTCTCCGTAATAGTCATTTTTTGAATGCAACATTGTTTCAGAGAATTGGCGGAATGTTGGGATAAATGTATCATTTCTGGGAGAAGAGTACTTTGAGAGTAATGTCATTTCGGTAACTGAACAGAGCAATTTACTATTTTTATGGACTTAGTGATCGAACTTTATGAACAGTTCAGGTGAGTTCAGGTTCTCATAATACACGAATCCATAAATCGCTGAACCAGAATTTAGTTGATGTAGTACTATGTTCAACAATTTTTTTTCGCAAGACCATCTGTTGTCGGTAGAACAAAAAATAACAGAAAATTATTAATAAAACATTTAAAAAATCATTAAATTCCCCGAACTTCAGTCAAAATTCCCTGCTTTAGAAAACCATATAACTTTATTTACGAATAAATATATTTGACACGTTTGAGAAATGGTAATTTAAAAATAAATCGGGATGTTAGACTCAATTTTACAGTGAGAAAAATCAAGAAATCTGCATATTTATGCGAGAATCACCTAAAAAAACACCTGTGAGATTATTTCTTGCATAGCGCAAGACTAGAGACGGGCAATACAATACTTTAAAGCATCGATACTTCTGCTTTTAATAACTGATATTTTGTATCGATATTTTTAATGCGAGACATTACTAGTATGGACACATTTGGTTACGTACCGAAACATACAATCCGGGATTGAAAATGTAGCGGCATCTAATCTAATTATTACTAGAGCATATCTTTCCTACAGAAATTTGCCGGTTGCTCTAACGTAACTGGCAGGTTAACATAATGCATTTTAACAGATATGAATCGGTTTTACGATGCTAATGCATGCATTACATAAAATAAATCTGATTAGAGATTCGTGTCCTAAGGTGATTGTTCGGGGTTGCGGGAAATCCCGAATCAGTGAAAATTTTTAACGTGGACTGATTGATTTAAACTGTTCGTCAATGGTTGGAATTTATTTAAGGTATATTTATGTTATAAAACCGTTATAGACTTAGTTGAGAATTATTACCAGAGTTCTAATTTTTAAATTCTTTAAAGCTGGAAGACTGGAACCTAGAATAGTTTGAAGATTTTTTAATAGAAAAAAATTATTTATTTTGTTAGATTGTGTTTTTATAATAGAGCAAAAAATAAATAAAAAGCACACTTAATTCACTAAACACAAAAATGATTAAAAATAGCTCACCTCAAATTATGTTTAAATTAATATTTTTGATAGAACAATCAGATAACATTTAAACAATAAAAAAGAAGGAAAAAAAAACAACTACTACATATTTCTACTTTAAAACGAATCCGACACGCCCTTGGTCTATTTTGGCCAGTAGTTAAATACAGCCGACAGCACATCAAAAAGCTTCATTGCAATCTTTTAAACTAATTTTTGCAAATTCATCGAAATTTTAGAATTTTTTTTTTTCAACTTTTTATTTATTTTGTTCAATATATAGAACTATTTTAGCAATTTTAAAGGCAGTACCTAGGTAAGATTGATTTTCCTGTAACTGTTTTAGTTTAAAAGCTGCACTACCAAAATCGTTAATATCGCTTCCCATAACCAGTGAATCAAAGACTTCGCCTGTTTTATCAAAGTATTCTGAAACCAATCTAAAGAATCTAAGTGATGTAATCAGCACGTTTCTCCTTTTTTCTAGTCTAAAACAAAATTAAATTAAATTAAACAGGATGGAAATAGCAATTTTTACTGAAACAAAATCAAATGGTCACAGTTCAAATTTCAGCCAAAGTTCACTATGATTAATTCAGTTAATTTTATCTTATTTTTGCAAATATTAACGTTATGTGCAACACAATATCATTGTTCTTAAGCATTTCTTGTAAGTTTTTTGAATAAAAGCATTCCATTCATTACATTTTTGGTTTTACTATACTGCGAACCCTTGTAGTTCTTCCAATATATGGATATTTTACTACTCTGTGCTTGGTGTTTTTTTATTGATGTTGAATTTACCGTTATCTCTTTTTTAGATAGATCTTCGTTTTTGTTCCTATCGCGTAATTGCACAGAATTTTATTTGATTTTAACAAGGTAAATTTAAATTGGATAGTATATTTTTCTGACTATATTCTGCAATAAAATAATCTCTATTGTTTCATTCATCTAGTATCTACATTAGTTTTCGGGAGTTATACTAATCAACTTGTCTTTTTCTGGTATTTAAAGTTACCTTGACTGGTATAATTGTACTCATTTATGGCCGTTTTTTTTTTCGTATGAACAATTCTTTTACTTGGGAAGGAAATACATTTTCCTCGGTGCATTTGGTCTTAACGAAACCGTGAAGTGAGAAGCAACATATTTGACTCCATTGAAGGGATTGATTGTTTTTATTACCTTACCTTTTGTCTTTGCTGTGGTTGTTGTTGAAGATTATTCAGTAACTACTTCTTTGAAGGATTTATCTCACATGATCCGTTGGGACATAGTGCAGTGTGAGATTCCTCAAAACTCTGTAAAGGCTCCTTTTTTTGACCAGAACTCTTGAGATTCCCGAAAAACTGAATCTTAAGGGTTATTCTTCTTCTGGTTTCTTCGTTCTTTCTTTCATTTCCTCCCTTGTAACGTTTATTTTATTCGCATACTGGAGAGTACTGATTAGATCCCGGCCTCTGATCATCCGAGTGGTGATTTGGGCCCCTATGACGCACTGAAATCCTGCTTTGATAGCAAGAATTGCATCGAGGAATCAGATAAGCTTCATGTAATAAGATTATCTTTTTTTTCTTTCAACTACTGGTTGTTAACCGTTAACTAACTATTCGGAAGGTTGGGACTTTGGCTTTTAATTAAATGAAAAAAACTTCATTATCTAGAAATTGTGATTAATGGTTGATGGTTTTTAGTTCGGAATTCATTATATATAACTGATACCTTAGTACCTATAAGCTAATAGGGTCTTAATTTTAATAGGATAGACGTGTGACAAAGAGTGATCATGATTTGCAAACGCCTGCGGTATAAAACCTAGATGGTGCCAGTTTTGGTCATATCAGCTGGATAAAGATTATTATTATTGCCTTAGTGAGTTGAAAATTGTTTATTATATATTTTCTCTAGCTTATATTTATAAAATTTCTGTGGCTATTTCAAGCCCGAACTTCAACTTATCACTGATTACAAAGACTATTTCATTATAATATTAAGCTTTTTCGGAAATAAAGGAAATATATGCTAGTACGTACATTCAGTTTTAGCAAACGCGGACCCGGAAGAAGAAGACACTCATGGCTCCGAAACTTACGTCAATGGTTTGGACTAACATCCGCCGAACTGTTCAGGAGCGTCGCAAACAAAATCAAGATTGCCATGATAATAGCCAACGTTCGCAACGGACAGGGCACATGAAGAAGAAGAAGATTTTTTAATCCTTATCTCGTGTAATGGCTAAATGAATACGATCAATGGCAGTTTGCAGTTCAGCAGGTATTGAGCTGCTGGAGCCTTAAATTTATCGGACTTCCTCTCGCTGAACTGTCGGAGACTTGCTCACTAACCTAAACTGGTTCTTCTACAACGCCACTTTTAGTAAGCTCTATTTGGTATTCAATTTTGTATTAAATTTGAGTTTTTATAACCCTAATTATTCTCTCTGCTTCCAAACAGAGGAAAAGTGTAGCAAAATCTATTAATTTTCCTTATAAGTAGAAATAATGGTTAGTTTTACTTCATTTAAAATAAATAAAATAAAATAATTTAGTTATATAGTTACTTAGTTTATTGTTTCATTTTCAAATATTGTCAAACAACAAATTTTAAAAATCTTGAAATTTAACGCCTGTCCAACGATCAGATTTTTACTGGAATTCTAAAGTAAAAATACTAAATAATTACACGGCGTGCGAAGAAACTATGAGTATATCCTAATTTTACCCAAAATATAATTTTTACCTTAATGCAAAACTTTTACAAACAAAATCCATAAATTCTTTTTGAGAAATTAAATCTTTTTGCTGTGCTGTTAATTTATCGTTTTCATTCTTAGAGACTTGATTAATTTTGTGTAGGAGCTCTGCGTAAGTTCCATAAGTTTCCCAACATTGTAGTTCAAGAGCTTCGTGCTCCCTTCGCAGTTCTTCGGCTGTGTTGACATCATATCCTACTTTACGATTCGAGTTCATAAGTTGTTCAGCTGGTCCTAAAATAATGTTAAATTAAAAAGTTTCATACAGACTATATACGTATCTTGTTTTAAGCTTTAAAAAAAAGTTAAACAACATTCAGTAACAATAAATTTGAGTGTAGTAGATTTGTTCGGCCATTGACGAATTATACTAAGACGGCTCATTCTTATGGAAGGATTGGAAGCGCTAAGTATTAAAACTCGGTCACTGATAAAAGGTAGTTTCTACTATAAATAGTAAAACGGCAAGGAATGATGTATATGCAGTGTTGCCGTATTGGATAGTTGATCTAAACTATGGGTACAAGTTTTTTTTATCCCTTGATTTATTATATTTGTTTAAGTTTACAAAGGGAACGTTGTAACGATCAAACCTTTCAGTAAAACTTCACTAGACTGCGGCAACCTTGCATTTAAATCGATAAAAAGGTGGAGCTTACACCTCTTAGTCGGTATGGAGGGATATGCAGTATTGCCACGTTTTCAACATAAATCCGAAAATTTAAATCTTTTATACTTGTTTCTAACAAAAGCATGTATATCACATTAAAATACTTATAGCTAATCATTGACAATATTGTAAATTGCTTTTTATGAATGAGACGGCGTACCAGTTTGGCGTACCATTTAGGAGCGTCAAAAATTATAGCACAGGATAGAAATTCTTGGTATATTTCGTCTATGGTTCAGTATATACAAACGTGTTTATCGGTATTCTGTATATTCCCTTTTTTGATTTGTTTCAGATCGTACAAGGGCGACTGCAGGCTGATAGTATTTCTTTGAATACCGTCTAAATATTTTACTTTATGGGGGTAGATAAAAGCACAATAATATTAGAAAAAGGGCTGACTATCTATTTATCAAAGCTTTTATTCATACCGTGAACTTACCGAATACTTCTTAGATAACCACAATGAGTCCTTAACCTTGGTTTGCGGTATATTAAAATATAGGCGGAGTAAAATGGGCAAAATAATTCAATATGAGAAATGGCCAAGCTTAGTAACTTCAGATAACTTATAAGATAATTTTGTAACAAATCCGTATATGTTTGAAAGAAGAAGTTTTGACTGGCTAATTTAATAGTTCCCTGACCGAATAACAGCTAAACCTAGGAACATAAAATTTGGTGGGTTCATTTCATAGCGAGAACCTTCAATAAAAAGGATTTTTTGAATTTCCGTGCTTATTTTATTAACGACTTTCCTTACAAAAACTGTATTTCAACGTTTCCCAAAATTTCAATCCTTCACTAAGATATTAAAACAGGAGGTTATTTTAAGGAATTTATATATCTCAGGAACTGCTCATTCTAGAAATTTGGCATTTCTTAGTATAAAGGCTATTTATGACAATTTCAATACCTATTTGTTTGTATCCTGAATGATCAGAAATTCTTAATACTCCACAACTATTCTCGAATTTTTATATACTAATCTATACACATTTAAGACAAAATTTTGAAAATGAAAAGAATTTTGGAAATTCTATATCTACGCGATACAGATACATATCAATAGTTTCAAAAACAAAGATGTTAGGGACGTAAACATTAGAATTTAAATTCTGCATTAAAAATAAATAAAGGAAATAATTTAGCATCTTTCAGAATTTCAATTTTGGGGAGAGAAAAATGGACTCGTTTTTTAAAAAGAAATATCGATATCTAAGAAATTGACGACGAAATTATGGGAGTGAAAATTAGCCTCCGAGTTTCCTTTGAAAATTAAAAAAAACTTGAGATAATTACTTTAACATTAAGTTTATTCGCAAGTAAAGTAGAAACAGTAAAAAGACCAAAAACTCATTAAATGTACGCTGCACAAAACATTACAGTAAGAAGCTCAAGTGCTCTACACAAGGCTTTCCTGCATCGTAGTTAATCAATGTTTCTTTACGTTTATAAATATAAATTTTTCCTCATTGATTTTGTTTGCCTCAATTGAAATAAATCAAGTGCAAATTTAGAAACGTACTTTTTCAGGAGTGTTCTAAGTAACTTTTTAACAGACTTCTGAACGAATGAGGTTCTAAATTCGACCACTATGTTTTTTTTATGTATGTATGTCGGTTACACCGGAACGGCGGCACCGATTTGAATGAAATTTCTTGTATTATATTCAGAAAGTTACTGCAGTGGTTCCATATTATTTCGGCAGAATTTGGTTCAATAAAATCTAGGATGGCGCTGATAATACAACGGACAAAAAAACTAATTTGTTTGATTTTTTCCAAAATTGGTATTGGGGTGTTTTCGGGATCGTACATAACGAATTTAATATTATTTTTACACACTTGAATAGGGCGGCCCCAATATGGCGGATTGAAACTTTAAATCTCTCGATTTTGTTCAAAACTGATATAGGGGCTTTTTGAGAGTATAAATAACCAATTTAAAATTATTTTTAAAAAATTCAATATGGAAGATACAATACTAGCGGTACTGGATGTTTTTGAGGGTGTAGATTAGGATTTAATTAAAAGTTTAAAATTATTTTTTTGAGATTCAATGTGGAGGTTCTAATATGGTTAGTTGAAATTTTACGTTATAAACGTTTTTCAGAATTGATATTAGGTACAGATGCAATATTGGGGGGACTAAAAATTTTACATTTTTCCGATTTTGTCCAATTTGATATTGAGAGTTTTTTTTGGGGCGTATATTACGGATCTTAAATTAATTTCTTCAAACTCAATATGCAGGATAAAATATGTCCGATTAAAAAATTTACATGTTTCAAGTTCTTTCAATATTGGTGTTGGGGAGTATTGGGGCCCTAAGCTACTAATCAATTCAAATCAATTAAAATTCAAAATAGTGGATTATTTAGGTTCTCTCTCAATTTGGTAAATTTATTTAGAAAGTCAAAGTCAAGAATTATTCTTAAACATTTATAAGTAAATAACAGTTAAATATAAAATTACTTTCTGTTACCATTGGTGTTTTTAATATATGTTACAGTTTAGTCTATTCTAAAATAGCCGTCATAAATTCATCATACAAAGGGTTTTCTTACATCTATCATGGATTTCAATGTAACCATGTTGCGGGTAACATATAATATAAATAATATCATGACCGTACAAAGTTAATAAAATAATTATTTCATTATTAAAAATTATTTTCAAATTTTGATTGTTGATTTTTCTGATTTTGTGATATATAAACTTAATTTATCTTAAGGGCTAATTCGTCCATTTAATCGGGGAAAACCACTTTTAAAGATTCCCCCAAAAATAGCATTTTCTATAAAAAATGATCAATATTTTAATGAAGTAAATACCAAATTACTTGTCATTAAATACAGCAGTGATAATAACCAAAATATTTATTTATCAATTTATGTATACCGAAAAGTGTACATTAAAATAATGTAAGAGAGGAAACTCTTTAGGGTGAAAATTTCGCCTTCCCACAAGGAATAATTTGGCTTTTGTTTAAACAAAGAAGAATTATTTCGATTGACAATTTAAGTGGCAAAAAATACAGGATTCCAATAGTTCTTAAAACTTCATTTTTATTTTTTGATTCTCCTTATGTTAATATGAGTTTGAAAATTTGATAAAAAAATATATATCTAAGAAATGTATAAAAAATTTCTTCCATTATTATTATTATTTCGTATATACCTTATCAGCTTTACCCGATATAAAAACTTTATGAGAATTAACAGAAAGCTTACCCAGTGGATGCGGCATATAATTTTCTTAATTAAAAAATAAAATTAAACATGATCCTAAAGTTATTTTATAGCTTACCTAAAATCCAATTGGTAACTTTTACAACACCCTCCTTTAGCTGATTTAAATCTTTGGTATCAATTAAACTTTTTTCCATTTCATTCCATACATTTTCTATTTCTTGCTGTTTATTTTTTACATCATTAACTACGGTATGTATTTTTTCCAAGGTGTCTAAAGTATCTTGTGGAGTAAAAATTTTGTCTATGTGATCTATGGATAGTTTTCTGGTGCGGTTTTCATATTCTATGTTTTGGACTAGCTCTTTGCCTAAATTAAAAAGGAATATGTTAAAATTATATAATATACAACATTATAATATCATCAACCTTTGGTACTTCCAAAATAATTGGAAAATTTTAGTTGATTTTTACAAGAATTGAGTATTTTTTACCCCACTGCGGCAAAGCCAAAAATGAGTAAAATGTTTTTCAAAGTGATGGACGTATCTACGTTTCCTTATTTCCTCGTAGAGTTTGCACGACTTACCGATTTTGATAAATGACACATCTTTTAATTCTCTCATATTCTTAAATATACTAATTCCGTACTAAATTAAGAGTAAAATAAAACTGTGTTGTGGAAATGATTGTGTTTATTAGATATAAAAATACCACGGTGAATAAAAAACAAAAAAAAATTGTCAGTTTAGGCTATAAACTATTTCTACATAACTTTATAACATATTTTTATTATTAATACACCGTACAAGATGGCCAGTATGTTTTGGTTACCTTGTAAAAGTTTAAGATCGGTTTTAGGTGATTTCAAAGTTATAGCATCTCCGTTAGCAGGAACTTTACATAGTCTCTCCCTGAGCATGATCTTTATTGTGGAATAGGATAAATCACTAATATTTAAAATTTATAGAAAGTGTATGACTCCTTCTTTCTGTTTGAACTCAATTATTGTTCTTTTCAGAGATATCTCTAGAATATGTGATGCTGTAATTTTAAGCGAGTAAAACAATAAAATTGCGAATTCTGAAAGTTATCCTTGGTAGATAACGATACCCATAATTTTTAAATGACTACATTATATAGGGTTACATCAGGAAAGCAATAATTTTGGAATTTTTCTCAAGTATCTTGTTTGTTAAATACTTTAGGTATATTAATCCCATTCTTTACAAACACTAGTGTTATGCTTTTTGAATAATCTATACCAAGTGTCGTAGTATGGTTCGGCTTTTACAAAAAAATAATTAGTATTGGGAAAAGCTGCAGATGAGTCTTTTATTTTAGAACCCCCTAATATGAACCATCAAAAATATTTAAATAAATAATATTTTACACAACACTAAATGATTTGCTCTGCTTAAGTTTTACAAAATTCAAAGAAAAGTAAATAATATTTTGTGGTTATTTTAATAGAATGGTCAACCCGCTTTCTTCAAATACCTTACAGCTAATAATGCATAATACAACCAAATGCAAGTAAAGAACAACCGATAAAAAAGTAATTTCATGGTAATTTCTAGTAGAAATGCATTATAGTTAAAAGTAAAAAAGTAATTTCATGGTAATTTCTAGTAGAAATGCATTATAGTTAAGAGTAAAACTGCATTAAATAAAGCTAGTAAATTTTTATTAGTTTACTAGTATTACTATTATTAGTATTACACTAATAAAAATTTATGTGTTTTATTTCTTCATATTGATTTAAATTTTTTGGAACTTTGTCTTTTCAATGAAGCGATTTTCACTTTGACTTATAGAACACGATTAGTTCGAGCAAAGATTATTTAGCGTTAGCTATAATAATCTTTGGTTCGAGTCATATGGCAAGTATACTTGTTCCAAAATTTATGTATTTCACTATGTAATAATCATTATTCATAAAAAATATTTGCAAAGCTTTCTCAATAAAAAGAAATCACCCGACCTTTTAATGATTTGGAGAGAGTGCGATGCCGTTTGGCTTGAAATCATAACAAGTTTTCCGGCTAGAGCTTGCATTCTTCTTAGAACGCTACTAAGAATTTGACTTTATTTTTGAAGAAATCCTCTTCCCTTCTCTTGTGCTGTGAACCAACGCTCTTCTTTTATACTTGGAATGTACTATATTGAATTTACGTTGGGGTTATACGGTGGCCAACCTATTTTTAAATCTGGAATACATCGATGTAATTAGGTGTTATGCCAGCTGTATGTGGTCGAGCGTTATCGTGCATTTAATGTCAATCTTCCGTATCCAATATGGCCGACATCGGGATATTTTCGGTATAAAATTCACCAACCATTCGTCTGCTCACACGAGCTTGGTTCACAGACGAAACTAATACTAAAGCGATATAAAATATACTATTTGCTCTTTTGATCAGGTCTTCGCATGAAATTCCCAGTCTCCTGTTACCTTCTTAATATATTCGAAAGTGTAGATTGACGCCTCCTGACACGTCATGCATTAACTTCATTACACGGTCTAACTGGTAGCATACTGTTATTTTAAATAGAGAGAAACGCAAACGCAAATCACTATCCCACTGATTTTTCCTCAGAAAGTTAATTCATTAAAATTTTTAAATAATTTTAGAAATTCTTATGATAAACCACAAGAACTCAAATTTATAGTTCGTAGAGATGAGTTTATTACAAGAATTGCACAACCAGAAAACAGAAATTTCCAATTTTATTTAAAATTGAAATTTATTTATGGTTCTAAATCATTGTTAAATATTTCATCATAACTATGGCATGATTATTCTACCTGTTTTTATAATATCGATATTTATTTGCACAAAATAAGTTTTTTACCTGTTTCCGTAGCATTAAAAACAAGCATTTTAGTAGCCTCTGCCATATCACAACTCGTATTTATGGCTTCCTCGACTTGACTAGCTCTAAGTGCTTTGCTTTTTATCACATGTTGATGTAATTCTTCAAGTTCTTTTAAGGTTACATCGACATCTTTATAGAACTCTTCCACTTTCTGAAAGGAAGTAAAACAAAGAATGTAAAAAAATAAAGCGTTAATGGGCATGTATCAAATATTTCGAACATAATAAAAATTTAACAGTTTCGGAAGATATCAGCAGCGAAATAAAATAGTATTTTCTAAAAAAAAAGATTTTTAAGATTATAAATGATGTTAATGAAGTAAAAGCTCAATGGTTTTAAAAGGCAGTCACATAAAACTTGATTCGGTTTAACCAATCGAAATCGCTACGATCGTTTGTCAATTTTATAGTCACTTCATAGAAGTACATTTTCCTCTCAAGAGAACAGTATACTTTTTATAAGTAAACAAATTGATATTTAGAATACTATTATAGCGAATTAGGTGAAATAATATATGTTTTCTTTACTCTTTATTTGTGCAGTAGGTATTACTATTTATGCAGCATAGTAACATGTTATTTAATGAGTTGTAGTGAAGACTTATTACTCCTGAGGATGATAGTTTGAGACATGCGCGAGCAAAATATTACAGTTTTTCTACGATCATACAGGCAATAATTCGCGTAATTTAAAAAATTGTCATGTTAAAATATTAACGATTTTTAATGCTTTTTGAGCGAAGCTACATTCTACGTATAATAACTATGCAAAAATTGTTTTTATCAGATTTGTGACGGAAAGAACGGAAATTTTAAAAAGTTTTTTCCGACGTACATTAGATTTAAGATAAAGAAGTTAACGATATAGTAAATCGTTTCCTAAAGGTATAATTTTTAGCTTTCAAAATTTCAAAACTGCAGAGACCGACAAGCAACACAATTTTGGTAAATTATTATTGTTTTGTTTGACGGCTTTGCTGATTAGAGAAACACGTCATATTTCCTTACAGGTAATTTTAATGATTGTACACTGAATAATTAACATTTTGTGTGCACTAAAATATTGCAAGGTTAGAATAATAAATGTTATTACTTAATTAAAATCAATTAGATTATAAAGGTACTTAATAATCACATAAAAATATGTTTACAAAGCTATAGTTATCGTCTCCTCCTAGATCATATTATTTTATTGTGGAAGGCAAATTAATTGTCAAAGGTCAGCCGATAACATAATTTATTATTTCCAGTTAGAAACCAATCTGCAGTATTTTAGCCAAAATAATATGGCCTTAAAATTAAGCTATTAGATAATATAAGAACATGAAAAAGATTTAGCAATTATAAATTCTTCTTTGAATAACAAGAGCCTCATTTTCATTAAAATTTAAATGTGGGCGATTTGTTGGGGATGTGGTTATGATGTAATGGAACAAACACTAATTATTTTATAGTATTGAGCGTGAAGTATATTCTGCGAGTCACTCTGTGGATAGATTTTATCCGTGAGAATAGTATATATATTTTTTTATTACCACCCAAGAAAGTCTAAAAGAAAAATAAATCAGTTATCGTACTTAAGCATAATTTCAACTTTCTTATTTTTGAGTCGTTCAAATGTTTTTTAGAAATATATAAACTCAGAATTTATGATAACATAAACTAAAAGATGACACCCTCCTTTAAGATTTGTCTATAAATTTGTCGAAGAAATCCTACCCTGGGTATGTAAATAAAACCGAAGAGATAAGGGCGAGGGAGATCTTACATATCGTACCCATATTGAACGATTTTCCCATTATTAGGAAACAAAAGAATAATGAAATAACTCACTGTAATATGATATATTGTTTGACCAAATGTAAAGCGAATTGTATAATGTCTGTTTTTATTCTATTCGCAAGAAAGAAAGAATTGAGAACTTCTAGACTACTAAGAAAGTGAATAGTTTTTTTTTAAACGGACGTTATTATCGATCTCTTCTATTTATAGGAATACCTAGAATAGTTTGATTTACTTCTTTTATATAAAAAATAATACAGAGGCCAATTCGGGGATTGAGTATCTGGTTTAGAATGGCTAACCGCCTCTACATTTCATGAATCAAATTGACGTTTGCAGGGTTCCATGGGGTGATATGGGTGTTAGTAAGATCCGCAGAGTGCCGAGGGGGTACAAGTTTGACCTTTTAAGAAACACTAAACTTCAGTTCCAGTCGGGAGATCGGTACGACTTTTAAGAAAAGTGTACGTGACGTATCTATTCGTCGAGAATGAAGCTTTTCTTTGTTTTGTTTTTGTATTTCTTTGGAGAAGGGAGTATTTTGTGTTATTTTACTCGAGAGTCTAGCGACTTGAAAACTTGATTAACTAATATATATATATATATATATATATATATATATATATATATATATATATTCTTTTCTGTTTAATATTTTAGAAAGCTATTTATATGTCTCTTCTTCAAAATTAGGTTTGCCATTTTTACTAATAGAACGGCTTAAGAGCAGTTGTGTTAGTTACTTTGATATTGTTATTTGTTATTAGTTTAAGTTACTCATTGTAAATAATTTGTTTTTCTATTTATTTTTGTTAATAGATTAAGTATTTTGAGAAACTTGTTTTGTTTGATTTAATTAAAAAACCTTCACGTGAATTAACTTGCGGGCGCGCCGCTGTGAGAGCTTCAAATTAAGAGGCGCCTCCTGTCTAGTTAGACAGCAGCTATTCCTGTGTCCTGAATTTGAGAATGTTGGTATTGGTAAGCTTGAATAATCTGTAGCTGTTTGGAACTAAGCTGCAAGAGGGAAGAGGAACTTCCAGAGTAACAATGCTTTTGTAATAATTATTTATAAGTATTTAAAATAGCTACAATATGAGACAGTACTATGATTGTAGACAGAACGGCGTTACGTTACCAAAATATATCATTTGCAGAAATCTACGTTCAAATGTTGTCACTATGTTAGTTTCAATGTAAAACATTTAATTTTTCATAAATTTATGACATGCTTCTAAGGTAGGTAATCGGATTTCGAATCCATCCTACTGGTAAGATGTTTAAGAAAAATGCGTATTTTTTTTTCCGTACGGCCAAACGTAAAACAAAAATTTACATTTCTTCTTCGAAATCGGTTTGGAATGATCGATTTAAAATTTAATTAGCTACATAAAAAATCATCCAAATCTGTGAAAAATCTAAGAAAAATTATCTTCATACATCATATAATTACTTAACTTTGAGTTCAAAACTCAAGGGGTTGTATAATTTTTATCGATATTTTTGTGAATTGAAATAACGGAAGAAGAATGTCCGAAAGTTAAGAAAGGTTTTTGATACATTTATGACAGAATAATCAATGTTGTAATGGATTGCTTCACGATTAAGCACCGTTGACAATGATCTGTAGAATATATTTATCCCTAACCGTGTTAAGCGACTGCATATCTGGAGTATATTCCCAACTGAACATTGTTCTGCCTAAAATCGAAACAAAATTACTTCAAGGGTGAACAAAAGCGCTACTAGGGGAGGATTGGGGCATTGTGTTCCAATCCTATCTGTTGATGTTTGCACTTGCACGAGAACCGTTGGAGGGGTGAGGCCGTATAGTCTCACTTGAAGTAATTCTCTTTCCAGAATAATCAATAATTATTAATTTGAAAAAAAAATACGGTTTATTTATTCGTTTTCCATATTAATGTATAGCAATACTGAAGCTTCATACATGTCCATATATTGTGTCGACAAACTCAAAAGAAAATATGAAGATTGCTGACTATTGTAGGTATAGATTGAACAAATCACTATGACCTAATTTGAGGTCGATTGTTTTTGCAAATCCAAGCAAGTTGTAAATTGCAAACATTTTGTTGGACAGTGTTGTTTGTGGGATCATGCTGTAAGTGCTATTGGATCCAACATAATATTTTCTCTACTTGCTTCTGCATTTTTCATATTATGACACCTCTCATATACTCTGTCCGTTGCAGTTTTGATCTTTTTATAAAATTTCCAACCTAAGTTCTATGTTTGATTACGTTGCATCGTGTTGATCCTAACCTCCATAATTCTAGTTGCTGCAATTGCTGTGCAGTAGCTCAGCATGTTTAAATCCTCCAGTATGTTAGACACTAAAACCTAAATTAGTAAAACTATGTTGTTTATGATATATAATATGAAACCGAGTTTTTAAGATGAGTTTAATATTAACAAAAGTGAGCTGTATTGATATCATATTCTAATACTGTCTTAGTTATTTTTGTTGATAATTTCCGGTGAGGTTCAGCGTTGTTCTCTAGAATATTTTTATTCGATTGTTTTTGAATCTCGCGTTCTGGCTTAGTTCAAGTTTGGTAATTTATTCGTTGTTATCGTTAGTGTTCTTCATCTCGTGCTCGATTTCCTTTTTTATGACATTATGTCTCGTTTCAGGGATAAGTTTATTAGTTACTTACTACATAATTCGACGTGTAGCTATTATGTGTAGCTAGTCGTCTCTCGGCATAGATGAATCACTTTGTAAAAATGCGCATTATTGATTTGTGCAGTGTCTTGATCATCCAGCTTAAGTGAGCAATACTTTTGACGGGTAGCATTCTTGAAGTTGTACGACTCTCGTACTGATGTACTTATTGTTAGAATTTAGCTGCTTTTACGACAGGAGTCCGTTTGTTCAATACCCTGCCACCGACATTCGGCATGCTATCATGATCAGCGCTGGCTCGAGAAATGCCCTGGCGATACAAATTTTTATTTGCCTGCATCTTCATGGTTATGCTACCAGATGATTTTTCTTGAGATTATTGGGCCTAAATCCAGTGTGTTATACAAAGAAACAGTGGCCCCTCTGATTGCACGTAGCTCTTTGCCAGACACACTGGTCTTGGATAAGAGGAGGCTATACGTTACATCTAATTTATCCGTGGTTAATTCAGTTCACCATGAATCCTTTGAAGGGGACAGTATAAATAAATAACGATTTATATTTTTTACAAATATTATATTTATTTTCGTGGAAAAGGGATATATAAGCTTCGAAATTATTTTATTTGAGAAAGTAATGGTAATATTTTATATTTTTCGTATAAGCATTTTAGGAAAGTATTAATTGCAATAATCACAAAAAAATATAAATTAGTACATTAACTAGATCACTACGGGCTAGAAATTTAAAAGGTTATATACCTATATCTTTTAGAGAAAATATAGTTCACCTTGATGGAAAAAGAAGTATAAAATTGGAAAAAAGTTGTAAGAACAAGTTAGTATAGTAAGAACTGTAAATAAGTTAGTTGTAGTACAATCTCAATAAAATATTTTTAGGAAATATTTTCAAAGTATCAAACACATTAACAATTTTTGTAGTATCTGTTGAGTGAAATTGAAGTAGAGAAAGAAGGAAAGCAAAATGGAAGCTTTTTGCTTGCTACAAGCATTATTAATATATATTTTTAAAATAACTATGACTACTTTCGAACAGGATTTTAAACGGCGGATATTGCAAATTATACATGGTAATATAAAATGTACATTCTTTTAAAGGTCAGAAGAATGATAAGTTGCAGAATCCCACGCAGATTATTGAACTTAATCAAAGTGCCCTAGGGTATTACATATAACTATTAAGGCTGAGATAAGTAACACGATAATGACTTTTTAACAAAATTTAAGAAATAATGATAATGATTTTACGTGACAACAGTTATTATAATTTCTACGTTTTAACAATTTTCGGCCAATTTCTGGAAGAGCACAAAGCTACATCATAAATAATTACTAAAAGCATGTCTCAATATGTTTAAAATTTTCAGAAATAAAAGATACTAAAATAACATGTTTCATATATTAATGTATATTTATGTTTTATTACAGACGATTGGTTTTACAAATTGATATAAAAATAATTTATAAGTCCAAGCTGCAGTACATTTTAAATATTTGAAATTCTTCTTGGCCTATAATTATCCTTAAAAAAACATAAGTTAATTAAGCATCTACTTAAACTTTAGGAAATAATTCAGTTTTTAAGTTTGTAAACTCGAGAATTTAAATTGTCGAATTATTTTAAATTAAAATAAATTTATAAATGCTAATTTTTCATATGTTGCAAAACAATTATTGTCAGATTTTCATACAAACAAAACATCAACAATGCGTCTATGTGGATGAAGTATTTAAATATTCTTATTTCTTTATTATAATTTTTTAAAAGCTATTCGAGATGGAATGATAAAATTCTGACCAAACAAGAAATATACAAATATGATTACATTAATTTACATACTTTATTGCTCTACAAATTTCTATTTAAAGTTATACACTTGAGCCACCGATTCCCCAATGCACAGATTCCTTCTTACAAGACGCCTTCGTTCTGTAGAATAATCATGAGTCCCTGTGATGACTTCGGAGTTTAACTCATACTTTTTCTTAGCAAAGAATTGTTTGAAGTTTAAGAAAAGACTGGGGCCCGAGGGGGATAAATCGGGTGAATAGGTTGCTTGCGAAATGACTCCAAACTTTAGATCATGAAAGTTAGCCACCACCATAACAGGCATGTGATTAGGACCATTGCCTTGATCAAAGAGGAGCTTCGTCTTTGTCAGACTTGACCATTTACTTTGAATTTAGGCTGCTAACCATACCACACCTTTCTGGATAGTTTACCAACAAGATTCCTTGCTCACCCGCCCACTGTTGTGATTATTTTTTGATCCAGGGCGTATAGTGGTGGATCTAGGATTCGTCTACAGTAACGCATTGCAAAAGTTCTCTTAGAATGGAGTCGTGAAGACATCGTTTGCATTACAGTTTTTGGCGAGAGTCAGCAAAAACGGCATCGAGCTTGCTGATAATTTTCTCATCTCCAACGATGATTGAAAGAATATTTTTAACCATGTATATTAGTTAGGATATGATACCTCTATTTTTTCAATGTTTCAGCAATCTCAGCTAATTTCGTCATTTTCAGTCGGCTATCGATCATAAAACTTATGTGGCTTTTTGGACGACTTCCTTGGTACCGACAAATTTGAGGCTTCCAGGATGCTCAGCTTCTTGTGTGCTGATTTTTGAATAATATAACAAGCTATAGTTAAGAAACTTTTACACTGTAACCTAATATATTTTATTGTTTGTTGTATCTGCACTATGTGAACGGGTTAGTTCACTTATTCAGGATTAAAATCATATTCACTAGTTTATCCTATTACATTGATCGATCCTTGAAGGCATCTCCAGTAAGTTAGAGTTTCGTACTTGAAAATAATCTATGAAGCTGTTCTGTACTCTTCCCATATAATCTACATATTGATTCTTCATTGTTAATGTCGAAAGCTTACGACACTGACAAATCGAGGGTTTTTCGTAAGCGAAAAACTTTAGACCCTCTTTACGTATTGTATTTATTTCTTATTCAAAAGTTATGTCAAATATCTTTCTAATCGTTAAAAAGACAATTAAAGTTTCGTTAACATTTTTATATAATGCTTTTACGAGTATTTATAAAGAACAGTTATCTATAAATTTCGTATTTAAATTGTAAATATCATTTAGACAAAATATTATTGAAAGAATCACGGACTTTTAAGATGTGAGTCGTGAGCGTCAGGCGGTTTAAAATATTTATTAACTCGTACTTAAAATACAAAGACAAGAGAAAAAGTTTTTCACTGTGCACCATTAAAGGTGAAAGTTTTTTTTTAATCAAGTTAAAAAGTTTATTGTCCCAGATTAATTATAATTTTGAATGAATTCGAAACCGATTTACAGATGGCACAACACAGTTAATGAAAGTTTACCACCTTTTTCTAGTAGTTTCTTGCAATTTGAAGTAGTGCTTTTGATTCCTAATGAAAACAGGTCATATCGAAACTTTTCATATGAATTTTAGTGACATTCTAATGTCAGCTTTTAAAAGCCCCTTTTATTCTGAATTCAGTAATGTATCATACATAATAGTTTAAGTGTATTTCAAATCTTTTTTGGCATTTATTTACAAACTTTTAAAGTACCAACTCATAATTTTTGTTAATTTTGGAAAAATATGTTCATATCAAGTACTAATAAAATATTGAAATGCACTATTTAATGATTATAAAACTTTAATTTAATTACCAACTAATAACTAACAATAAAAAAATAAATAATATTTGGATATGGATATTAATAATAATAATCAGCTTTCCAACTGGACCCGGCAACGAATAGATCCAGGGTTCCCCTTACCCAATCTATGAGGCGATTAAATGGGGAAAACTTTCAAATTTTAAATAAAAAGATGTCGACTGTAAAACATAATGTACCCTAGGTGGGTAGGACTAATGATGCAGAATCTCACACCATAGAAGCGGTCTGCTCCACGGATTCTGGGGGAACTACATTTCCACATTACAACCTATAAGTGGCAGGGTGTTGAGAAGGCGGACCCCTGCCGCACAAGAAGCTACAGCCCAACAACATGAGAGCCAAACAACAATGAGAGCTCCACCTTCTGAAGGTGCTGCGCAGGAACCTCAGCCAGAGCTCATTCAGGCGGAAGTTCCAAGAGAGCACATAAAACGGAAAACATCAATGAAAGAGACAATAATGAGCATTTTTTATAGGATGACTCAGATAGGAGGGAAATGATCGACTATAGATAACAGCTACATGCCGACTTATGTAGGAAATATCAAAATGTACAGGTGTCACAACAGAGAATAGCTGACCAATACAGAGTTATTCTTCGAAACAAAACTAATCTTAGAAGCGCGACTTAACATCATCAAAGTGGAAATCGAACGAGATATAAGAAGCATCGACAATAACAATGACCAAATCGCAGAACCTGCACCTCAGGAAGATCCCGAGGTTCAAGAACAACCAAACGATGGCGTCATAGAGGACATCGCTGAAGACCAGCAGCAACAACAACAACAATAACTATATCAGCACGAGGGCGAAACAACTCCAAGAGCTCCACCCGCCGAAGATGCTGTGAAGAAACTCAAACTAACTCTTACTGAAGCGGGACAACCAAGACAGCGCCTGAAATGGACTGTGTCCATGAAAGAGACGATAATGCGCATTTTTTTGTAGGGTGACTCAACTAGGACGAGAGGTAATCGGCTATAGACAGCCACTACATGCCGAATTTTGCAGGAAGTACCCACACATGCAAGTGTCACAGCAGAAAATACCATCAAAGCGGAAATTGAACATAAGATCAGAGGCTCTGACAAAAACAACGATCCGATAGCTGAACCTGAGCCACAATCAGACCTGAGGTTCAAAAATAACAAAAACAGCTGAATGACTATACCCAGCAGGACAACACTGAACTCTTTTATCAGAAACTGTCAATAGAAATGAGTGCTACGGCATTGGAGTATGAGGAAGCAATCCATTAAGCAGACCGGCACTGCCAAAAACTAATTCATCCAAAAACTGGATGTCATGTTAGACATCATAAATAATCGGATTTTACTAGCTTATGTTTCAGATGTCTACACTTTGGAGTCCTTGCATATGACTATCTACTGTGTCGCGACCGCAATAGCATGAGCCTTAAAAATTAAAGCTGCAACAGAGCGCCGATCAGCAACAACAGAACCCAGCACAGCACCATGGAAAAGACGTCTAAATAAGAAAACTGAAAATCTTCGAAAATAAATATGACAGCTGACGGAGCACGTCAGGGGCACAAGAACAAAACAAGTAACCTGCAAAGACTAGTTGAAAAAATCATGAATCGTGTCCGATAACATTCGCAACAAGATCCAGCGAATGCTACTGCTCAGCAATGCCTTGACACGCAGAAACAGAACCTCTCTGTTATTGTAGGACGACTAAAGAGATACAAGAGCAGCAATAACTGAAAACGTGACAATGCGCTGTTCTAACGATCAGAACAGACTTTCCACTGTAAGCTAAACTCTCCACCTAATATGGCAGATAATATATATCCAAATAGAGCTCAGGTAGAAGAGTTCTGGGGAAACCAACTTTCCACACCCGCCAATTGTAACATCGCAGCCGGAATCAATGAAGAACACCAAATCTGTCAAGACTACAGTCCGATGCAGATTGAGCCACTTACCACAGAGGAAACTTCAGGAATAATCAAGGAATCCCAAGACTGGAAAGCTCCAGGTCTAGACGGCATTCAGAATTACTGGCTCAAGAAGTTTTGGTGTTAGCACCATCAACTGGCTAATCTTAATAATAGTGTTTTTCTTAACCTAGCAAAAATGCCATTGTTCCTGACCGAAGATATTACGTATCTCTTGCCAAAGGACCAACACAACACACATGACCCAGCTAAATATAGGCCAATCACTTGTCTTCCCACACTGTATAATGTGATCACCTCCTGCCTGACCCAAAGCATCTATGTACATTATGAGTAAAATAACATCATGGCAACTCACACACGAACGGAGCAATGGGATGCAAGGAACACTTGATTGTCAACTCTATCATACGTAACCAAGCCTGTACCAACCGAAAAAATCTCTTTGCTGCCTACGTGGATTATAAGAAGGCCTCAGTGTCACATGGGTGGCTCACAACTATATTAAGAATGTATAGGGTCGATAATCATTTTGTTTCCTTTTTTAACGCATCATGTCCACCTGCAGGAAGAGGATCCAGTTGCAAGTGCACTCAAACAATAACATCGAAACTAACACAATTCCGATACCAAGTGAAATATTTCAGGGCAATTCACTTAGTCCATAGTGGTTCTGCCTTGCAATGGACCCATTATCACGCCATTTGAACTCCACCAGATAAGACTTTGGTATTAGAAATAACAACGAAGAGGTAATAAAATGAATCATATATACATGGATGATCTTAAAGTAATGGCTGCTACCAGAAACCAGCTGGAACAAATGCTTGGAATTGTGGAGGCGTTCTCCGGGGATATTGGAATGCAATTTGGATTTAATAAGTGCCGTATTTTGAACATCGTTAAAGGTAAGATACAACCAGGAGCATTTGAAATGCAGAACGGTGAAACTATAACAGCAATGAAAGCACAACAAACATACAAATTCCTAGGTATGAAACAGGCTAAAATAATTGACCATCGCTATATGAAAGCCGAATTGACAACCGAATTTGTCAGGAGGGTAAGGCGGCTATTACGAACTAACCTAAATAAATAGTAGAAATTTGTTTAAGGCGCTCAACACGTACGCTTGTTCTGCACTTAGCTACTCTTTTGGAATTGTAAAATGGAGAAGGACAGACATCCAAAACCTACAAAGAAAAATAAGATACTGCTAACAAAAGCACAAAAACATCACCCTCGGAGGGCTATTGAATGTACAATGCTTTCAAGACACCAAAGTTCAAGAAGATTGGTCGATATTGGTAAGCAGTTCGATCAACAAATAATAAACTTACGTTCATATTTCCATAGGTTAATGGACTCTTCCACACTACATCGACCAATATGCGAGGCAGACGATTCAACGCCGCTACAGCTGAGGGAACAGGATATTGCTTCGCACCATCGAACAGAGCAAGAGAAGTTACAAGCCTGGCTACAGAAACCACTTCATGGAAGACATCTAAATGAGGTCATCCAGGACAATGTCGACAACTCAGCGTCGAGCTACTGGTTGATTTCAGGACAAGTGCTTCCGGAAAAGGAGAGCTTCTTGTTAGTTATCTAAGCCCAGGTTATTCTGACGAAAAACTATCGGAAGTTCACCATCAAAGATTCCTCAATAGAAAATGACCAATGTAGATATGACTGTCGAATATCAGAGACAATCCAGCACACAAATGTAGGATGCCAAGCGTATGCCGCAAGAGAGTATAAGGAAAGAGACGACTCAGCCGGTAAGACACTCCACCAAGTGGTAGCAGACAAGTTAAAACTATTGTAGGTAGGAAAAATACCTTACTACAAATACAATCTAGAGCCTATTCTTGAAAACAACGAGTTCAAATTATATTGGGGCCTAACGGTTCTAACAGATCAAACAGTAGCTCATAATAGGTCAGACATTATATTAACAGGTAAAATTTCTAGGCAAACTACACTGATTGACATTGTTAGACCTGATAACAACAACCCAAGGCCAAAATACAATCAGAAAATCACTAAATACGGAGATCTGGGGGTGCAGATCCGCAAACAGTGGGCAATGAACAGCATCTACATTATTCTCATAATACTATTAACAACTGGAATGATACCAAAGAACCTCCTGCAGAACATCAATGACTGAGCCTTAGGAAGCATCTGTATAAACCGATTCAGAAAGCAATTCTCCTTGCAACCGCGCGGACCATCCGAAAGTTTGTAGGAAGTACAGAAGACCGCGCTACCTAGGACCCGATAACATGGAAAGGGTCCCCACAGAACTTCATACTTTTTGTGTTTTTGTATATCTGGTATGAGTCAATAACCCTGGAAGGGGTGCGAAGCCGTTTAGCTTGTAAATCTAACATAATAATAATACGAACATCAAAATGAAAGAAATGAAGTCATCACATCGCATTAAGAACGATTGCTGTTATTCTCTAAACTTAAATGGCATCTTAAGGGTGTCGCTTACTCAAAAAACAATGAAAATATGTCAAAACTCAACGTGTTTTGATTTCATCTTCTCATTTCATATCTGAACCCAAAAATGTATATAATGTACCGAAAATGCTTTTTTAAATTTTAGTCGACGTAGTCAATATCTAATATTATGTTTTTTTTCCAAAAGTTTATAAATAACGTTCCATAATTATGAATTGTTTCATAATTTTATTATATTTTCTGGTACTCATGGTACCATCTTATTATATCAACCAGATCTATCGAACCTATCAGATGTGATTTAGGAAGTGTAAACCTTACAGAACTTACAGAAAAATTTATGAGTAATTTAGGTAGCTATTACAGAAATGATATTGTCAAGAACGCACCACATATAGACTTAATGAAAAAAATAATTCAAGTCACTTTGGATCATTACGACTCAGATGAAAATCCAAACCATGATAAACATCCTATGGATGAAGAAACAGGGCAATACTAGTTGATCCAGATCCATCAAGCCATAAGAACAAGCCAATCAAGATAAATAAGGAAGCAATCAAGCTCATCAGCGCTCGAAATGAGAGATTTCCTGGTATAAAATGTTGGAAAGTAGGGTTCGTGGTGGAGCACGAAATGCTAAACAGAGTTTTCATCACAAGATATGGTCTATCTGCCGTGAAGATACTTTTAGTCCTGGAAAGTTTAGAATCTGCTGTAACGATTTAGATGTTTGATAATTGGAGACGAACTATTTCAAGTTCCCAAGAACACTGGTGCCTCAAAAGATTCTAAAAGCCTCCAGAATAGTAAGCGGCTAACATCTACAAAGGAAAAAGAATTAAAAAAAAAACAAACAAAATCTGCAGAAGCTAAAAAGCTAAAGACCTGAGGAGCTAAGGACCAAGCTATATACCGGGAGGAATTAAATATAATTGTCTTCAAATTAGATTATTTTTATAAATTATTGATTTTACAAAAACTAAGGATACCATATTTCCCCAATGTTCGACAAGATTGCTGATGAAGTTGTCAACCTCATCATCTGAACTTCTACAGGTTTTCAGTTTAGTATCTTTTGAAGTAAAGTATAGAATAGAATTTTAATCCGGTGAGTTTGCGTAAATTTATATATAGATTTGTTAATTGGCTACAAAAAATGGTTTTATTAGAAAGTTATTAATTACTTTATATTGAATTTTTTTATTATCATTTTCCAGACAAACCTTTCCATGAAACTCGACTTCAAACTGAAGAAAATGAGACTCCGCAACCCCAGTTACCAGTGCTCGACAGTTCAGCGCCAGTTTCCTTTAGAATCAGTCTTCTAAACTCAACTTCTATCTCAATGCGATGGAGCCATGAAAGAAATATTTTTGTGGAAGAAGCAATTGTGGATATTATTAATATTTTTTAACTTAAAGGCAAATAATTAGTGAAATGTAGTGTGATTTGTTTGTTTTTTTTTGGAAAAAAATGTATTTAACATCATATAAGCTCTAAGAGACATGTCCGTACTTTAAAAATTTAGTAATAATGTTAAAATAAATATTCAAAATGAAACCATAACATTGTATTCAGAATAAAAAAAAGCGTTTAAAATTTGGTCCCAGAAAATCAGGAACGTATTAAAAAAAATTAATCATATGATGGTTGCTAGAAGACGAAACGTCAAATAAAAAAATCGCTAACGTCACCTTTAAGCTCATTAAAAGATATTGGGAAGAGTTTTATTTAGCTCGTTCTAACTTTATTATTAACGCCCGAAAAAAATATAATCTAGCATCTAAAAATTCTGCTTTTTTTTAATTAAGTCAAAGTCAAATCAGCATATCATTGGTTTTTAAATTGCACAATCTTTTCCCATTCCGTATTTTTTGCTACTACCGAGATTTTTTTTATGTCTAAATTTTCAAAATATAAAACTTAATTTACTTCTTACTGTACTTGTCAATTTTTAATTTAGACCAGTTCTAAAGTTGGCCCAGGTTAGTCAATTAGGAGGGTAACGTTTTATAGCTACTGCACTGTTAAAAAAACCTTAAATTTAAGGTACATTAATTAATTTAATTTAATGGATTTGTTAATAAGTTATATGTACTTTGAAATTAAAGCTTGGTACATTAAGTTTAGTTGCCGCCCTTCTAGCTTAATAATTTTTTCTTCTTTTGCCATTAAATTTTGCAGACACATGGTTTTAGTGAACCCAAATTCAGAAGTAAAGCAAAATTGTACCTATTACATCTAGTGGATTGTTGGATAGATTTTCAAAAGTGAAATAAACTATGTCCTGGTTCGCGTAATATAAACCTACAAAGTAGTTTAGAATGTGGCCCCCTTTACCTATTTAACAATAGATTTTAAACCACTAAAAATTAATATAATGATAGTATATTTAAGTTACGTGCACTATTCTATAAAATCTAAAGAAAACTGTTTAATTTTAATTTCACCTGTTTCAATATGCTTCGACAAAAAAATAATAATATCGTATTTAAATTAATATTTTGGATAAGGCAATAAGATAATAGAGGGGAAAAATGAAAAAACAAGTGCCACAGAACACCAATATAATGCGTGTTTGGATTTCACGCAGATTTTTATTATATTTGAGGCATTATAGTTTTAAAGAACTGACCAAAATGAAATATGAGTTTAAATAATTTTTCCAAAGTACTAACCGTGAAGTGCAGGAATTTTACAACAAGGTTGTCAAAAAACGATATATTTAGTTTTCATCCTGATTAAAAACACTGCTACAAAAGGAAAATCGTTTACGTCTCGTTTTTGTTAAATATGTAAATAAGGATGTGTATCCAAAAAGTCGATAATTTTTGTTTAACGGTACTTTTCTATACAAGATACTTATAATTTAAATTTTACATTGGTAGAGGTTTATTTAGTATTCAAAGACATGCATGCACTTGGTACTAATGAAATAAACAAATTTTAAAATATGTTAGGATTATTTATTGATTTAGGTGACAATTATAAAGAAAAATATGGCTAAGGGTGGATGAGTTTGTCCCGAATCAAATATTTATAAGGTATTTGTTGAATTAAAAAATAGTAAACAATACTGAATAAATATCAAAATTAATTATATCTCAATAGTGTTAAATTTATGTGTATGTATATAAAGGATTAAGCAGTCATTAATTTTAACATTTTAATGAATTTCTCCTTGATATTTTAATATTTATATTGATTTTAGAAATACATAGATGAATCAATTATATATGCCAACCAAATCTGTTCTAAATATTGGTTTTAGATTTTGAATAATATGAAGAAAATATAGATTTTAAGTTATTTTTTCATACACAAATTAGCCTAAAAAATTTTTTTATAATGATCACGCTGTATTTCTTTGAATATTCAAATTCAACACTTTATCATAGATTACCCTTTTATAAATATGTGCCATCCCTAAACTACGGTAATACTAAAATAACTAGCAGTTTCACTGACAAGTAAACCTACTCAAGTGTAACTCACCGAATTGAGTGAAACTTGGCATACGAGTAGAACACTGAAAAATATTAGATACATACTTTTTGTAGCTGCCATAACCCCTAAACGGTGTAATAAAGAGTGGTCAATAAGTAACGGAACAGATAAAGACTTCTCCAGGGATGATTTGTTTGGTAAAGGTTAAGGTTATACCTGGAGTACTTTGCAACGAGAAATCAAATAGTGACGTAGAATTCGACCTTGATAATGTTCTTGATGATTGTTTGAAAGTTAACTGTATTTTTTTTAAATGAAAACCTTCTTTTAACATCTGCAATCGAAAGAGCGGTAAGTTCTAAGTATAAATATGTTAAAAAATTTGACCATCACAATTACCTTCATGACTACTTCAAGGTCAGTTTTTTTCTCTTTCGTGACCATGAGGTTTTGAACTAGAAGTAATCGATTCAATTTGATATTCAGGACCATTAAAAAATAATGACGGTAGCTTTAAAATATTTCTTGGATTCACAGTCATCTTCTGAAAAAATTATCTTCACAAGTTCTATTACATATAAATATATATATATATATATATATATATATATATATATATATATATATATATATATATATATACATATATATATATATATATATATATATATATATATATATATATATATATATATATATATAAATTTTATTACCGTGTGACTTGAAATAAATAAACCAAATAAAATTATCAGATAAATAAATATATACTCCCTAATGAATGGTACATAAAAATTATGACATGCGAAATAAATTGTTTAAAGAATTTGTTGATTGAAAATTGAAAAATTGTATTCAGAAACATGTTTTTTTCAAAATTGTTTCGCATTTAGTTGACTTTTACTATATATAGTTTTAATATGTGCTTTTGGTGATTTGTGATACTTTTTGGAAGATAGAAAAGGAATCTAAGTAGATAATATTCAAATAAATCCGAATTTAGAATCCGAAAGTCTTAATAGGCAAAAATTATGTTGGTCATGAACGTTAAAATTACCATTCTAAGTGTTTAGGATGCATTCTCGCGATGTGAATATTTTTTTAGGTTAAGTGGAAACCTAATGAGGTATAGTCAAGCAAATGTGAGGTACTCATTCGCTGAACCAAGTATCTTGTAGTTGTACAGACCATGAAACTCCGGAATTTTAATTTTCAAAGTATCTGTTATGTAAAGAGAAGGTGTGCTAAATGTGCAATAAAAATCCTAAGGCCCATTTCTAATCTCCAGAAGCTTTCGTCGCCACAACACCTTTCCAGTATTTTTTAGAATTAGTTTGTCAAATTTGACCTGATTATTTTTTGCAATTCATTTATTTGAATTTAGCGCACTCAAAAACATGTTGATCAACGTATGCTATACCCGCATTATTATTAATATTCTTATGAGCGTTAATGGCTTTGTTCAATTTGCAAAATTAGTTATTAAACAAATTAATTTTGAAAAACCAAAAGCAAATTTCAATACAGCGATACCTCCTATCCTTTAAATAATATATGGTTTCTCTGGGTTATGGTTCAAAACTTATGATCACGAAAGAGAAAAAAGACTTTGAAATAATCATGGTCATTGTAGAAGTAAAATTTTTTAAAAATGTCTGGACGTTAAATTTATCGCTCTTCTGATTCTAGATGTTAAGAAAGAGCGTGTCCATTTAAAAAATTAAAGTTAAACTTCAAACAACCCTGAAGATCATTGCCAAGGTCAAATTCAAGGTCACCATTTGATTTCTCGCTGTTAATTACATCAGGTATGATCTTAACTCTTCCAAACAAATCATCTCTGGGGAAGTCTTTAGCTGTTCCGTTACGTTCTTACCACCCTTTATTATACCGTCAATGGGTAGTTGTTACTCTTAAAAATGAGTTATAGCCACAAAATATGTGTCTATTTTTCAGTGTTCTACTCGTATGCCAATACGGTGAGTTACACTTGGGTAAGTTTACTTGTGAGATTCGCACGAGCCGAAGGTTTAGGTATCCTCGATAAGACATCAAGTGCCACCTTAATTGTATTTCGAAAACAGTTCGGCACTATACTGAAAGCCAAGATGATTGGTTTGAGTCTATGTGGTAATAAAATTGTGAATTTTGTACTTTTTACCGTTTTGAACTTTAAATTACGAAAATATGTAGGTCTATTTTTTGCATATCCCTTAAAATTTGTTTTAACAATATTTTATATGACATTAGGATAGTTATTTACAACACGCCAAAATGAATCATTATTTCAGAATAAACATATACTAGACGATAGACTACGAAAGTAGAAATGATATGTCGCGGAAAAATTTAATCAATGTTTCATTTGCTATTTTTCCTTCTTTACTATTGTCCATTTTTTCTTAAATATATAGAATATATAGAATACCTAACAAATTTTAGTAAATACCATTGTTTTAAAGCCTAACGCACAAATACTTTGTTTTTAGTGTCCCGTAAAAAAACACAACACTTGTGGAATCACTTCGGTATCCATCTAGAGGTAATAGCCGATTTTTGCCAGAACTATTTGCCATAGAACGTTCAAAGTTAGCACAAGTGTAGTAATTGGTGGTCCAGTAATAGTCGAGTAGTATTGAAAATTTAATATATTCATTCTGAGAAAATGATTAATTTTTGTGTAATGCAGTATGATTAAATATTCACCTAAACTATTGAATATATGATGTCAGTCAAACTTTCGGCAGTTTACAAAAAGCTCCAAAATAACCCTAGTATTTCAGATAATTTTATTGCAACTAAGATGTCCCACAACGGAGACTTGGGGCTCAACAGGATTACCCAGTAATTTACCTTTTGATCTGTAGCCTCTGAGTATATTTGTATATTTAAATAAAATATGGGAATGTTGTATAACCAATAAAAACTCACGAATTCGGGCCGTAAACAACCTTTGACTTTGTCAAGGAAGTGAGAAACGGACTCGCCATTAAACACGTAGGCCCAAAATTTTGTTAGGTGTCTATTTTCAGAGCCAAAACTCGACTGTTAAGATACTCTAGACAATTATTTAAGAAAAAAGTCTTCTACGTTTATTTCGAAGAAATTAAAAATCAATAATTTTGTGTCCAAAAAGAGTAAGAGATTCTAAGGGAAGAACACATTTTGAATGAGATGGCTGAGCGTAAGGAAAGTTACAGCCCAAATATACAGAACAAAATTGATTGGGCATGAAACTTTTCAAGAATAACTGCTTTTTCTTATCTATCAAATGATACAGGCAATGTTTCCTGCCGATTATCCTGTAAGACTTGATCTCTCAAACTGGCTTTTACAAAAGTTTAGAGAAAATCCAGATTTTACTAGAATTGTTTAATTTACGAACGAAAGGGATTATTATTATGATAAAGAAAATCCCCATGCCGCCAGACTAGGCAGCAATAAAGATTTATGTTAACGTTGAGGAGGGTATCATTAAAAATTGTTTGATGGGAAGGAAGATGCACATTATTTACAATTTTTGCACCAAAATTTAATTAACCTTTCAGAAAATGTACCATTGCAAGGTAAAGCTCACATGACGTTTATACACGACAGTACATTTTAACAATTTAGTGCTTCGCCATTTCATAGATGCTTTTGTTAATCGTTCAATGGGTAGAGATCTCCTAACCTAAATTCATTAGATTTTCTTTTTTTTTCTACAGTGATATAAGGACTTGTTTATTCAACACAGGTAAACACAAGGGAAGGATAATCTATTACTGTAATCTAATTCGAAATGATAGTGGAATTATATTTCGAGTTCGGCGAAAAAAAATCTGCAGGATAAGAAAAAGTGTTTAAGTACAATTAATACAAAAAATATATACTTAGTGTTTTACATAATTTTGATTTCTATTATCTTATCAAAAAAAAATTGTGTTGTTCGTTAAAGCTTTAGTTACGCTTCATCTCTTTTTGTTTCTCTTAAGTTAAGATCAACCCTTTCAAATATTTTATCCGATAAATTTCGATATGGATATTCGTCGACATAACTTGTTCTTGCCTGTAGAAAATTGCATTATGCTTGTTAAATAAATGTTACATGTTACTCTAAATGACTAAGTTCATTGGTTTCTAATGATAACTAGTATTAATTAATTATGTAGTCTTAGTCGATATTAGATTTGGTTTACAGTAATTTAATTTGTTGATACAAAAGAGTTTGATTAATATCACCTAATGTATAATTACTGCGATTAGTATGCATCATTGAGATTTTCTCAAAAATTTTTCTTAAAATAAATATTAAGTACCTTTTTTTAGCTAATTATGTAAATATTAGGGATGTAGTGAATGCTCCACAGGGGTCGCGACGTGAGGGGGCCCAGAACTTGAAGGGGCCCCGCTCATCCAAAAAAATCGTGATCTCAATTTAGTCAATCTCCAGTAAACTTGCTACTTTACAATCCATTTAACGTAAGATATCAGTGGTTATTTATTATAAATGGACAAGTAAATTTTACAAATAAACGAACCGAACACATGTAACGCAGGGCATTTAATACTCACGAATTAAGTTCAAGGTAGGTTTGGTTTTAAGGATCTAAGCGAATAAATAGAGAATGTCGGTAGTAAAAAATTCGAAAAATCGGCTGATATGAATTTTAACAGCTTGTTTCCCCAGCTTAGGATGGAATTATAGGAAAAATAAAAATTCTATTTTAGTAAACAAATTCTGTTGCAATATAATACATATATGTACAACTAGAAAACATACATTTTCTGAAAATGTCAAGCAGTTCCATGAAATGTTCAAGATTTTATGTGTATTTTACTCTGGAAAATAGGTTTGTGAACAAATTAAATATGCGCATTATATTTTCACTCTTAGTATCCACTCAACGTAGACTCCTGTTAGGTATCGGAGCTATTAACAACAGCACTTGATAAGATCAAGGAATTGAGAAATAATTTTGAAAGCTGAAGTTTTAGCTTAAAGCTAGTGAATCGTCATAGAATTTTAAAAGAAGAGATCCAGATGAACAAAATCTTGCTTCAATGAATTATCGGTACATAAAACAATCACAGGTGCCAAACATTCTTATAAAGCATACATTTTTAACGCACACCTAGATATAATTATTAGACAACTAAACTCTTGGTTTAAAGGAGTGAGGGCAATAAGCCAACGATTTCATGGTCTTTTTCCAGTAAATCTCAGAAGTATGAAAATGATGAGTTGCTTGCAGCATTTCTATTCTGAAAAACTTTCAAGTGATTTTACACATCAGCTTTTATCACTCCGAAACTAAATTAATATATATATATATATATATATATATATATATATATATATTACATAACATGTCCATTAATGACCTTATTAAATACTTGATAAAAAATTATCAAACATTCTTATAAAGCATACATTTTTAACGCACACCTAGATATAATTATTAGACAACTAAACTCTTGGTTTAAAGGAGTGAGGGCAATAAGCCAACGATTTCATGGTCTTTTTCCAGTAAATCTCAGAAGTATGAAAATGATGAGTTGCTTGCAGCATTTCTATTCTGAAAAACTTTCAAGTGATTTTACACATCAGCTTTTATCACTCCGAAACTAAATTAATATATATATATATATATATATATATATATATATATATATATATATATATATATATATATATATATATATATTACATAACATGTCCATTAATGACCTTATTAAATACTTGATAAAAAATTATCCATTTTTTTAAAAAATTAAAAAAATTTTACTTAACATTACTAATCACGCAAGTACGATTAGCAGCTTTAGCTACATTATCTATAGAATGCGAAAGAGCTAAAACCTTGATATAAGTCTACTCATAGAAGAGTTTTCAAATAAATTAATTTCAATAAAATTACTTTCATTCAAATCAATGTAGATTTATTTTTTATCAAATAACCTTATTTTTTTATGTGCCCTCAGAAATTTTGGTGTATTACCTTTTGGGTTTTGGCTATACACTTTTAAAAACTCGTTGTGCTTTCTTGTCTGCTGTGTAGCGAATGTCGATCTTGCCACACGTGGAAAATGTGGGTTTGGGAGCTTGTCATCTAAACGTCGATATTGTGATTAATAAATGTCAAAAATAACATTTGTTACAATTTATTTAGCATTAGAATGAAATAATATTGCTTAATTAAAAAGAGAGCCACATTGAGATTTTCGAGGGATAAAGATCTTGAATTATATATATATATATATATATATATATATATATATATATATATATATATATATATATATATATATATATATATATATATATGAATTAGTTGTAGCTCTGACAAATTTTCTTATCAGGTCTGCTCAAATGCTACAGCTCAAAAGGTAAATCAGTGTATACATTTTTAGGGCCTCATAATAATGCGGCATCTTAGAGAAAAAATTATGTGAAACAATAAAATTATTTTGACGCTTTTTGTATACTACCGAAAGTTTCATATACAGAGTGTCCCACGACGAACTGCCGCGATCGATTTCTCGGAAAACAGACTTTGGAAAATTTTAAAAATATGACAATTTACTTAAGTCGATGGGAGCAATTCGGCTAAAATATTTTCAAAATGGCACTTTCGATGATACTAGAAAGCGATGCATTCTTGCTTATTTTAAACGGAACACCCTGTTCAAAATTTTCACTCTGAACTTTAAAACACTTTTCGCATTTCCGAGTTAGTTTGTCATAGGTGGCCGCTTTAATTGAATCTGGTTATAAACTTTCGAACGTGTCCCTTACCCTTGCCATAAAGTCTTTCATCGTTGTCACTGGATTACAATTAACGATGTTTTTTTTATTATTCCCATATAAAATAATCTAACACATTCAAATCAGGAGAACGAGGAGGCTACAGAAAAGGTCTATTATTGGCAATCCACTGGTTAGTAATTGGTAACTGGAACGGTTCTGTGTTGATGAAAAATTTGCCTGTGTTCCGCCAGAGGTAAATTGCTTAAATATTGATTGTCTAACGCTTCTAGAATATTAAATATACAAAACTTAATACATAATTTAAAGTATGGGCATAATTTGCTTTGTATTATTAAGTCACTCCCATAATGTGTCTGTTAAAACGGTAATTTTTTGAAAATTTTGCTTCATCAGTCCAAAGTATATTGTCCAGATATTGAGAGTCGTCTTGTGTCAACGTTAACATAAATTCACATTATCGCACTCTTTTCGACAAATCAGTACCTCTTAGGTGTTGAACCAAAGATATTAATAACAGTTGTGTTTCAACAGACTTCCATGTATTGAGCTCTTCGAGATTCCTATTTGTAGAGCCACTTATCTTAACGACGTCCTAGGATATACTGTTAAATATCCCATATTGCAATTTTTAAATTTTCGTCATTGAGAGTAGCTTTTCTTTTATACATTTTTGCTCCAACTGTGCCAAAATTTTTGAAATTTTCTAGTATTGGTTTAACACTATCCAGTGACGGTTTCTGTTCCTCTGGACATCCATCAGCAAATGCCTGGCATGTTCTTACTAAAACATTGTCACGTTTCTCATAGGTAATAAACAAATTTAAATAATCTTTGTGCGTATAATTTAATCGCTCGGCATGATTTTTATCAACAGTTATCAAAATGGTGTCATTTTTGTAGTGCTCTAACAACAAAACCTAAAAGCGTTATAGCGTTTTTATAACACAAAAATGTTAAATTGTTTATATTTTAAAAACTACAAATTTTTCGAATAGACAACCTTATTCAAAGTCATTTTTATTTTTAATGCTAAATAAGATAACATTATAAAAATACGGGGGCTCATATTAAAAAAAATTGACTTTTACCGATTTTTGAAGTTGATATTTGATGTTCTTTTTTGGCCACCCTGTATTTGTTTATAACAAAGGCTTTCACATAGGAGATAGTTATCTTTAGGCTTGCGAGGAATAAAATCTAAAAATGAAATAACATATAGGGTGTCAAATTTAAAATAAGCAAGAAGGCATCAACTTCCCATATAACCGGAAGTGCCAGAATCTCGAAAATATTAATATTTTAGCCGACTTTCCCCTATATTTTAGTAAAATGCGAAATTTAAAAAAAATTCGAAAATGTATTTTCCGAGAGATCGATCGCGGCAGTTCGACATGGGACACCCTGTATACTTATTAGGCACCCTGTATATGGTTTTTTCAAATAAACAAAAATATAATATTATGCAATATGCATTAAGGCCTAATAAAAAACGCACACCAATTGAATTTATAATTAAAAAGATTAAGGTCATAGAAAATCTAGCGATTTCATGGATGAATTTGTATGGATACAGCTCCCTAATTATTTGGGTATAACTTTGCCTAAACCCTACATTGTTTAAAATATTTAGTATACTTTCTTCAATTAAAAAAGCTATGTTAGTTTGAAGGTAAACCTTTAAGTAAAATTACTTATACTCGTACATTTATATCTAAGACCTTCATTTTCGTTTCGCAATTTTGGTTTTGAAATCTCAACATTTTTGGTAATATTTAATTATAGTCAATAATAAAATATTTTGAATAAAATTTAGTTTAGCCCCAACCTTACACGCTATCCTTCGTTAATCATATATTTTAATAGCACTCTTAGAAATTTATTAATGATATAGCAAATAAAGGAAAAGTCTGTACTAAAGGTCTTTACCGAGAAACCTACATGCCAATTTTTTGGATTTGATATCTGTTACAATAATAACATATTAAAACTTCTAATTATTATATTCTGCAAGATATGCAGTATCATACTTTCTTGTTACGAAGGATTGTCAAGGTAATATATTATATTGAGAAAAATTTTTATAAAATGGAACAAGACATATTTTCTTTAGTTGTGATTCTATATCCTAGCTCCTCCATATGTGGGCTTGTCTGTTTCAGCTATTTTATTTTAAAACTTATGAATATATAAATTTGATAATAAGTAATTAAATAAGTGCTAAATGTAAAATTACTTTGTGACTGATTTTAAGTTGCAACAGCAGTTGGAACTTTAGGTCGGAATAATTATATACAGAGGGTGTCTCATTTTAAAAACGCACCCAAATATTTCCCAAAGTTAATGAGATAGACAAAAATAATCAACTTAAAAATTATAGGGTACGAAGGGAGACATCTAACAATGACCTTGGCTTTGATCTTAATATCGTCCTTCAAAGTTATTTCAAAGTCAATCTTTTTTCTTGTCACAGGAACCCCATTTTTGATTACAAAAAAGAAAAGTATGGAAAATTCCACATTGAACTATATAAATACCATGGAAGGTAAAATGTCATCTGGAGATCATTGGAAGGTCAAATGTTCTTTTTTTTATAAATTAGTGTGAAATCCGCCGACTACTGGGAAATTAATTGAGTTTGGGAAAAATGGTAAGTACAAAACTAATCTGAACCAAAAGGTTCGAGAAATATATTTGGCACAAAAAGTGTAAGAATTTAAACGAGGTCTCGTGGTAACATCAAAGTTGAGTACCAGAAAGTCAGTCTCAAGGTCAAAGTTAAATTTTCCCTTTAGAATACTAACCTTATTTTTAAGCATTTTCCTCTATCTCTCAAAATTGCAAATATACTGTGAAAATCGAAACAACTTTAAAAACACAAAAATGCTATGGAAACGTTTTCCTCTATTAATACTCAAGACCAAATATGATTTAAAATTAATTAAATAACATTCATTTTACGTTGCTACAATTCATCATAATGAATTATATAAGCGCAATTACCAGTGGTACCTTGTTCTTAGGTTTGCAGTTTGGCGCAACCCCCCAAAAAATTGTAAATTGAAATAAAATATACTAATAAACATAAGTACAAATATTTTTTCTAATTTCTATTGATAATTTAATGATTAAATTTAAATCAATTTTTTACCTAGATTATACGCGAACAGCAATTAATTATTGAAATAATTTAACTTGCTTCGCCTAAATATAAGAATAATTTGTCTAAATTACAGTATTATACCGGGAAACGTTTTCGCTTTGGTGGTGTGCAATTTTAATGCAATCCAAGCTAATCCATTGGAGCTTATATGGAGTTGCCTATCTAAGACGTGGAGATTAATTTCATCTCACAAGCCTCATGTCGACTTTCAAACTTGTGTTTATTTTGCCCCACAAAATATCCCTCTAATAGAAAAATTTCTCTTGTGTAACCCACTGCACGAGTATTTGAACTTTTGCTTCCAGTCGCGCGTGGCGCTGCCAGTATCAAGTAAAAGTTTAATCATTTCTTTAGTTCAGGTTAGAATATAACCGTAGTGTCTACTGTGCCGATGTTTCTATGAGTGATGTCTACTGTACCGGTATTTTAATTTTTGTGAGAGTGACTATGTTTTTACTTTGATCCAGGCGCAGATCCAAGGGGGGGGGGCGGTGGAGGTGATCGCCCCCCCCCCAAGATCTTGGAGTTCAGGAAAATAGACCCGATTTTGCCTCTTATACTATAGTTTATTCAAGAACTAGGGAGAGTTTTTCATTTTTTACCTTTTTTTTCTTCGCAAACTACCTATGTTCTTTAGTCCGGTGTCTTTGGCAAAATCTGTTAGATACATATATTTTTCATAGGAATGGGTTAGAAATTTTATAATCAAAAATACTGGTCTATAATAATGGACCATTTGGGTTGGATAGCAATAGATATTTGGATGTGTGAAGTGTTAAAAAGGATTTTTATCCTTGTCATAGGCATCGGAAGGCGTCAAAAGGAGGTCTATTTTATCGCTTAATATTTATGGCATAGAGTATTATTTCAGTAATAAACTTAAAATAAAAAGTTTTTATAATATTATTTTATTTCTTATGATTTTTTAATAATTCACATACATTGGAAAATATAGATAATTTTGACATATTTAACACAAATCACAACTGTAGTTTTATTATTTTTAATTTTGGCATAGAAACCGTTTTACGCACATTCAGACTAAAACGTAGACTTTTTCTCTCAAAAAATTCTAAGTTATAATTGAAATACTTACAAAATACCCATTATCAAAAATACAAGAAGTTAAACATATATATATATATATATATATATATATATATATATATATATATATATATATATATATATATATATAAATAAATTCATCAATATAATAATAAAATTTTTTTGGGGCTATCGGTTATTTTATTATTAATTAAAAACATTTTTGGGATATTTGACATTCCAGTTTATTTATTTCTTAAACCATCTGCAGAATTACAATTTAAATATTAAAAAGGGCTTTAAATGTCATTAATTTTTATATGTTACAGAAAATTTAAATAATAAATTGTGTTAACGCTGGTAAACATTACGTATCTTATTCGTCACCAAAGTCAGTGAAGCTATCTTCGCTCAAATTAATTATAATTGATTCCTCTCTCACCGATCATGAGATCGAGTTTCCACATTTTCTTTTATTCTTTTATTATATGGATTTTCCGCAATTTTCTGCAGTAACTTTATTCAAAAAAATTTTTCAAAAGTCCAGTTAAATTATTAATTTTGTAAGTTGTGTTATTTCCAGCAACTATACCTTTTATTTGATATTTCCTTCACCAACGGACATTTTCCGGACGATCTATAAGAACAGATTTTCTATCTGGTTTTTCGCAACAAAATTAAGTTCTCTGAGCAATTTCCAGAGCTCAGTTCTTTTTATTTCAGGTATATCCCGATCTTCATTGATTTTAGTTAGAATTTTGTCGTCGGTTGAGATCTGCTTCTCATAATAAAATGTATGTACAACTCCTTTTATTACAGTTTACATCTCTTCTTCCAACGAGGTTTTTCGTCTGCCTGTGATCGAATATAGCCTGGAATTACTAACAATTCCAGTCGTTTTTTTCTCCGTCAGTGTTCGGTACATGATAGATTTTCGAACTCCTGTTATATACATCTCAACAGAGCTTTTAACATTATTAGTAGTGAACATAACCCGATTCGCTCGATCCCCCCACTCCTCGACCTTGACCTTGCTTCACCCTTCTTTGGCCCCGCCCACATGTCCTTGTCATTGACCTTGAAAGTGCACGTGTGCTTTGGCCTTGGCCTTGTGTTCAAGGTTGTGTGTGTGACCTTGACCTTGACCTTGGTCGAGACGACCTTGACTTTGTTGAAGGTCATCTTGGGTGTGTGACCTTGAAGATATGTTACGTGGTTGGGGGTGACCTTGAATGGTTTTATATAAGGTATGGGGCAGTTTCATTCATCAGTTGGCTCTGACTTGTATAGGTAGTACATGTGTTAATATTTGACAAATCATGGCATATGTTTGTGAAAATTGCGGTTCTAAGTTTACTAATATTTATAATATGAGACGTCATCAAAGAGAATCGTGTGCGGCGAGATTTAATGAAGTGCCTGGAGGAAAACGGCTCCGAATTGAAGAGTATACATCGACGATTCCGGTAATTAATTGCGCTACATGTAATGTAGATGTTCCAATAAATCATATGTCGGTGCATAAACGAACACAACAACATAAAAATAATTCATGTTTGCCGGTATGTCATGGTGTGCAACTCGTTGAATGTGCCTTCAAAAGGAGAATTGCAACCTATCGGGTTAGCAGTGATATGGAGCATTCCGATTACGTAATGTTCTTTGCAGACATTAAATCCAAGGTGGTGGAACTTGTTAATAATTTATTGCGTGTGCATCATGCTTTAAAAGTTAACATGACAGCTGTTGGCGAGTACATGCTTCCATCACAAGAAATATTCAGTGAAAAATCCTTCAACACTGCTAATCAAATAATTAGTGTAGAAAGTGATTTGGATGCCGTTTACCATTCTTTCACCGAATTAATAAAAACGCAGGCGACAGAGTTCCAGGAGAAAGATTCAGGTATGGAAAAATCAAAACCCGATATATTAAACTGATTTTTATATATTATTTTTCTTGTTATAGGATGGGCTCTTGTGCGAATTTTATACTTGGAAGTTGGTATCAACAAGTATATGCCTATGGGTGGCTCATCATACATCAAGTTGCCGTGTTCTATTGAAAAGAAAGGAGCTGTCGTCAATGTGATTAACCAGGACGAATTTTGCTTTGCGTGGGCTGTAACATCAGCATTGTTTCCTCCAAAAGCAGAGCCTTCACAGAAGACATCCTACCCCCATTTTTCTAGAGTGCTAAATGTAACAGGTATGGATTTTCCAGTAAAATTACGTGACATTAAAAAATTTGAGGAAATGAACAACATATCAATTAACGTATACGGTCTGGAATCTAAATATGAAAATAATGAAGTAATACATGAAGTTATTGGTCCACTGAGGTATGCGTCAAAAAAGTTGGATAGGCATGTAAATTTATTGTTAATTACAAAAGACTGTAGTAGTAAAGATGGCGGTGAACATTTTTGTGATACGACTTGTTCAAAGAGTCATTATTGTTGGATTCGGGATTTATCACGTTTAGTTTCAAGTCAAATTAGTTGTCAACAACATAAAATATATTTCTGTGATGGTTGCCTCATTTATTTTAGTACACCGTCAGCTTTAACTTTACATCAAAGCTACGATTGTAACCACATTTTCACGCAAACACCCTCAGTGGATTTAAAAATCGATAAATTTGGAAAGAGTGTGCCGGAAAATATTTTAAAATTCGAGGGTATAGAAAAGCAAATGCGCGTTCCATTCGTGGTTTATGCAGATTTCGAATCTGTTTTAAAACCCATTGAAACGGTACAACCAAACCCACAAAATTCTTACACTGTAAAAAGTTTTAAACATGAACCATATTCTTTTGCTTATTTAATTAAATGCTCTTTTGACGACTCACTTTCGAAATTTGAGCTATTTCGGGGGAATAATGCAGCTCAAGTCTTTGTGGATCGTATCGAGTGTGATTTAAGGGCTCTATACAACACATATTTAAAAGATATTAAGCCTATGAAACCGTTAACGCCTGAAGAAAAAAGGGAGTTTAATGATGCTAAAATATGTGGTATATGTGAAGGCCCTTTTGAAGAGGGTGAGATTAAAGTACGAGACCACTGTCACATAACTGGTGCAAAAAGATTTGGTGCTGCACATTCCGTTTGTAATTTAAATTATAAATTACCCTCTTTTATCCCTATCATATTTCATAACTTAAGCGGCTACGACAGCCATTTATTTATAAAAGAGTTATGTAAATATGGGGATAAAATTGGTGTTTTGGCTCAAAGTAAGGAAAAGTACATATCATTTACCAAAAGCATTTATGTGCACGATTATTTTGATAGTAAATGTGGAAAAGTCAAGAGGAAATATTTAAAGTTGCGATTTATTGATAGTTTTAAATTTCTGTCAACGTCTTTGGAAAATTTAGGCAGCGGTTTAAACGACGACGATTTTATTGAAACGCGGAAACATTTTTCAAATATGAACCAATTTAATTTGATGCGTCAAAAGGGTGTTTTTCCCTATAGCTTTATTGACTCTATAGAAAAAATGGAAAATACATGTCTTCCAAGTAAAGATAAATTTTATGATAATTTACGGGAAGAACATATTAGCGATGAAAGCTATAGAAGAGCAAAAGAAGTATGGCGTTTGTTTGGGTGTAAAACTTTGGGGGACTATTCGGACGTGTATTTAAAATCAGATGTGTTGCTATTGTGTGATGTTTTTGAGCAATTTCGGAATAATTGTTTAAAATTCGATAAACTTGATCCAGCACATTACTATACCCTTCCAAGTTTATCATTTGATTGTATGCTACGTATGACTAAGGTAGAGTTAGAGCTCTTAACTGATATAGACATGATACATTTTTTTAAGAAAGGTATACGCGGCGGCATAAGCCAGTGTACAGAAAGGAAGCACATCGCTAATAATATTTTTTTACCAGACTATGACCCAACAAAACCTTCTTCATTTATAACATACCTTGATGCTACAAATCTATATGGTCATAGTATGTCACAAGCATTACCATATGGTGGTTTTCGATGGTTAAGCGAGCGCGAAATTCTGGATTTAAATATTATGGCTGTTGGTGATGTTAGTTTACATGGCTACGTTTTGGAAGTGGATGTGCATTATCCGACTGAGTTGCATGATGCACATTCTGATCTTCCATTTCTAGTAGAAAATATCATACCGCCAACAGAAAACGCTAAATTACCGAAATTAATTCCTAATTTACAAGATAAAAAAAAATACATTGTACACTATAGAACTTTAAAACAAGCCATCGCCAACGGCTTAGTGGTAATGCAAACCCATCGAGTATTACAGTTTGAGCAATCAAAATGGCTAAAATCGTATATTGATTTTAATACCAATTTACGTAACAAGGCCACCACAAAATTTGCGAAGGACACTTTTAAATTAAAAAATAACGCGATATTTGGTAAAACTATGGAAAATGTGGAAAATCGAAAGGATATAAAATTAGTAACACATTGGGAGAACAGTGTAGGCAGAAATGGAGCTAGAGCACTAATATCCCGCCCCAATTTCAATAGTAGCTCGATATTTACCGAGAACTTTGTTGCTATACATATGAATAAAGTTAAAATATTGTACAATAAACCAATTTATATCGGTTTTTCCATATTAGATATATCAAAGACTGTAATATACGATTTTTATTATAATTTTATTAAATCCAAGTTTGGCGATGATGCTTCGTTACTTTACACCGATACTGACTCGCTTATATTAAAAGTGTATACGGAAAACTTTTATCAAACTATATCAGAAAACCCCGAAAAATTCGATACATCAAATTACCCCGAAATTAATAATTTCAACATAATTAAAAGTAATTCTGTAGTTGGTAGAATGAAAGATGAGTTTCCTGGTGATCCGATAATAAGTTTTTATGGTACCGGCGCGAAGGCTTATTATGTAAACTCCATTAATAATGAATTAAAAAAAGCCAAAGGTATCAAAAAATGTGTTATCGAGAAAGACCTTCATCAGGAAGACTACCAAAGAATTGTTGAACGGGGTGGTTTGATATTAAGAAAGATGAAGACATTTAGAAGTGAATTACATAACATTTATACCAACATAATAAATAAAGTAGCATTTTCACATAGCGATGATAAACGTTATGTAATTCCCAGTTCAACCAAAACTCTACCTTGGGGGCATGCAGACATAGATTTTTACAAAACAGACCCGGAAGAAAACTTAGCAAATTTAGTCACCGTGTTGGAATCAACAATCAAGTCAGGACAGCACGTAATCTGGAAAATCCATATTTCATTATTTGTATTGTTTTTATTATTTCTATTAAACATACAACATTAATATGTAACGATAGTATTGTAATTTTTTTTTTTTTTTTAAATAAAAAACATGTATTCATTACTTGATTGCTTTTTTATTGAACCTTTATTTTAAAATTATAAATATAATGAAGTGTCGACAAATAACAAACTGTAAAAGTTATTGTTGAAAAATTTGTCTAATAGTAAATTAAACGCACAGGTCTACGAGTAAATGTTTAATGTGAAACAGGTTTGCTGACAAGATCCTCCATAGTCTTTTCAATTTTCAACATTCTAGAGTTAAGTTCATCACGCAGTTCGTCTTGCCTAAGTTCATATATTGCAATAACAGTATCATCAATGTATCCTCTAAGTTCTTGACCGGTTTCAATTAATTTCTTGCGTACGTAACCTTCAAGTTGGTTTCTGAATATATCTTTAATAACAATTGTTGAGTCATGTAAAGCTTTCTGCGTATCTTGCACACACTGAGCAAGGTTATTATCAACATAATTTCGTGTGGTCGCATCGTCTCCTTCAAGAGGTTCTGCTAAATAGCACAATCTTTTGCTTCCCATGTCGTAATCTCCATTAGGTGTAAGTTTAAAACCTATTCCTGAAGGACCTCGCATAAAGTTAAAATCCTTAAATTTTCTTTTGCGACCGAACTTATCAATAGTGTTTACTTCTGACATTGTTATGTGAGACTGATTTGAAACCATTAGATTTCACCCTAATATATGGTTCTATTTCATTAATAAACGGACTCTGCAGAAAAATATGGATTGCAAAACGTATTTTAGGCGATGTTTAATAAATACACATACAGATTCATTTTACTATTGTTTTATTGAAAAAAAAATTAAAATATAACAAAAGATTGAGTTTACTTTTTATTATTAAAAAAAATAAAAAAAATAAACAAAAAAATTAAAAATTAAGAAATAAAATACATGTTAATTTCTTCTGTACAGGTAAGCTTCTTCTATGACCCAATTTCTTCTCTGGATGGCACGTTCATTAATGCCCTTGAACTGGTAGTAAACTAGTCCACAAAAGCCGCATTGTACAAATTTAACCCTGAAAAGGTCAATGTAGTTGAAGTCGTACGTAAGATCATTTCGCCAGCAGATACCTAGTCTTTTACAATGATGACAAGTTAAATAAAAAGCTTTTGGTATATGACTGTATGTTTTGGCTGCTTCACTAGGTTGTTCATCGGTTGGCAACATGATGTTTGAATATGTTGTACTTTTCAATCGCGGTACTCTAATTATGTATTACTTTTTAAAATAACCTTGACAGCACCAAAAGAGCCATTGTCAGTAGAAGTGGAAGTCATAGAAGGCCCCGATGGACCAACACCACCAACGCCACCAACACCGGCCAGCGTAGAGAATGAAATAGTGTCGGAGGTGAAGTCTTCCCCAGCGCCAGCGCCACTGTCGCCGATATTGGGGTGCCGGAAACCCATGAAGAAGCGGTTTAAGCGGTGTTTTGAAGGCGATGAAGTTTCCGCTGCTTCGTCGTCGTCGTCGTCGTCATCGTCTTCACCAAATAAGACCGCGTCTTCTTCCGAGCCATCACAACCGGAGTGGGTCGAAGACTTCACCAACTCTCAGAAGACCAAATTGACCGACATTTATGCCATGAAAAAACGCTTAGTGAAAGAAGTGGACGAGTGTGACAGTGACATTATAGAACTTGAAAAACAATTAGAGATAAAAAAGGTGAAATCTGCGCGGTTAAAAAGACAATTAGAGGACTTTAATAAATTATGTAGTAGGTGTTAGGTAGTTGTAGATATTAGCTTTTAATTTATAGTATTAAGTTTGTAAATATATATATATATATATATATATATATATATATATATATATATATATATATATATATATATATATATATATATATACAGGGTGTCCAAGATAAGGATCCTAACCATGGGGATCTCGGAAACAGTTGGAGATACGAGGTCGGTTAAATTAGAGAAAAGTTGCGCAATTTAGTGCTAAATTAAACGCAATTTAAAAATTTTAAAAATTCAAAATACTTCCGGAGATTTCCGGAAAAAGCCGAATTTTGGCAAAATCGTTTTTAATTTTTGTAGGCTTTATTTAAAGAGATATCAAAAAATAAAAGGTAGATTCTTCTTGCCACTTTTTATTTTTTATAATTTGGTCTAAACAAAATTTAAATCCGACGTTTCGTTTCTGAGATACCATCATGAACTTTCATTTTTTATATGGAACAAAAAAAAGTATCCCATGTATTTGATAGCATTTTTTATTACAAATTCAACGGTGTATCACACTTGCATATCAAGTGTGTAGTTCATTGGCTTTTATAAAACTGATATACCTTTCTCTCTCGCTCTCATGGAGCTCTTATGGAAAGTACTTGAACTACGTATTCGATATGCAAGGGTGATACATCGTTGAATTTGTAATAAAAAATGCTATCAAATACATGGGATACTTTTTTTTGTTCCATATAAAAAATGAAAGTTCATGATGGTATTTCAGAAACGAAACGTCGGATTTAAATTTTGTTTAGACCATATTATAAAAAATAAAAAGTGGCAATGAGAATCTACCTTTTATTTTCTGATATCTCTTTAAATAAAGCCTGCAAAAATTAAAAACGATTTTGCCAAATTTCGTTTTTTTCCGGAAATCTCCGGAAGTGTTTGAAATTTTTAAATTTTTTTAACTGCGTTTAATTTAGCACTAAATTGCGCAACTTTTCTCTAATTTAACCGACCTCGTATCTCCAACTGTTTCCGAGATCCCCATGCTTAGGATCCTTATCTTGGACACCCTGTATATATATTGTAGTTAATAAAAAAGTGTTTGATCAATTTTTTTATATTTTATAATGAGAATAAAAATGACTTGAAAATTTATTTTTGTGTGTTATTTCATATAGGCCCTGTCCCACATAATATTAGGTAATAAAAAAAAAAAAGAGTGAATAATCCACTAAAACTACGCAATAGCAATAGTTGTAAATATTTTCTGATAATATTTACAAGTATGCTAAAACATGGTTCGGTTTATGAAGTTAAGGTTCTGTCGCCAGAACTTCTAATACTTTGTATCTCAATATTGTATGTTTTTATGAAAAAAACATAAAATATTGGTTACAAAGTATTATAACCAACTAAAACTACGATCAAATTATTTTGTGGTCCTGAAAAGGACCGTTTGGTTGTAAAACATGCGACTCTTTTATTGTGTTGTGGAGTCGCACGGCCCGTCATCATCAGCGGGGGTGGCGGTGCTGTCCTCTGTGTATTCGATGATGAACCGCCAAAGTTCATCTCATCTAGGATCGTTCGGCTCCCACTCCAAACAATTCTCTGTGGTAGAATCTACCACAGGGCATTGGATGGGTTGTTGTTGTTGTTGAGTCGCAGACATGTTGAACTAAAATGATTGTAATAAGTATTGGTGGTCGTATATATAGAGACAAATTAATGGTGGGGGGTGAAAACAAATGTCGTATTACGTATTGAGACCAAAAGTTGTTTGTGGTCTCAAATACGAACGAACGATTTAGCTGGGTTCCACCAGCACTTAAAGTTTTAATACTTTGTATCTAATATTGTATATTCTATACATACAATATTAGTAACAAAGTACTAATATGTACTAAAACTACGATCAAAGTATTTTGTGGTCCTGAAAAGGACCGTTGTTGTGTGCCCTTAAAAAGGGCCAGGGAGAGTGTGGGGCTTATGGTGCCCCATCCTCGCTGGTCGACCACCAGCTTGACGAATCGCAGGGGCCTTGTGGGTCGTCGGGTGTTGGTGATGCTGGAATTTCCAGCACCGCATCTTCCGTCGAGTCCGGCTCTGGCTGCGGCGACGGAGTTTCGAGTCTTTGTAAGACCCAATCGCCCGCATCGTCTAATTCCACTAGACCCGGATCATGGTCATATACTAGCGGAATCGGCTCATCCAAGTCGTCCCAACGTAGGACGTCAATTTCAAAATCCACCTCGTTGTCGTCGTCGAAGACTTGCAGGTCTCCAACGTTGTCGGCTACGGTGTCATCACTAAAGATGGATGAGCCTCGGCTGGCGGGTCTTTCTTCCTCCATGTTCATCGTATGAGGGTTGATGAATATATGACTGTGTAACTGACCCAGTCTCATATATATAGAACTACCCCCACCCCACCAACGGATTCTAAATGTTATGTATTGGTGAGAGCATATAGAATTATTGATTTTTTCAAAAACTTTAAATAAGGAATTAGATTTGTTTAGACAATAAGACTTATTCTTAATATTTTGTGAAGAATACATTACAAAAAAAAATAATAGAAACCTTGTTTGAACTGTTAACATTTTCATAGGTTCTCAAGCATATAACTTGGCACTTAAGCTACGAGACAAATCGTCGTTAAACGAATATCTCGCCCCATAAGTGACGATTACTAAACTACGATCAAAATATAATGTGGTCCTGAAAAGGACCGTTTTTGTGGCCCTAAAAGGGCCTGGGGGGAGGGTGGGGTGCCTACCGTGGAGTAATACCCAACGATATTAACACCGACCTAGGTGCAGCCCTTGGTCTTCTCATTGGCGGCACCGTCGTCGTCGCTGGTGGTGTCGGCGTTGCAGGCGGTGCCAAAGGTGCCGCTCCTGGTGCGGTACCCCCGCACTCCTCACACTTGCATATTTTGCCGGGCACGAATGGCCTGACAATGCCAATGATCCTTTTTGGTATATCTTCCATCTTGCCGATCGAATGTGTAATGATGAAATAATTCTAATACCGGCCTCTATATACATTCAAAAAGTTGGCGGGGGTAAGGTGGAGTGCATATATGCATTATATAAGTTTGAGAATAATATGATTTTATAACTCACCGTATCTCTGTTATGGACACAAACTACCCCCCTCCACTTTTCTAGCATATAGTACTAGACTTTCTCTACATTTTTTTCTTAGAAAAAAAAAAAAAAAAAAAACCCTCCCCTACAACTTCCACATACTCCCGTTCGGCGGCCCTAGCCTCCTAACTCAAGAATTTCAATTTTTTCATCTAAATTTTTTGTCATTTTTAAGATTTTCCAAATTTTTTTTTCACCATTGTATTCTACTCAAAATTCTAGGTAATTAAAGTGCTTTTATTTTTTCTCTATCTTGAACGGTTCCCGAGCTACAGCGCTTTAAAGAATTCAAATTACTAACTTTCTATAACCCTTTTTTTCAAATTTCATTTTTTCGAATTTTCAAAAATACTACAATATGTAGAAAAAAATTCTCTCTTTAATTTCCCAATACCGTTTTTCTCTAAATCTTCAACTTTAGCGCGTATTCAGCATTTTCAAAAAAAAAAAAATTATAATTTTTTTTACACCATCGCATTCTCCTCAAAATTTTGGGCTATCGAAGTGCTTTTATTTTTTTTCTATCTTGAACGATTCCCGAGCTACAGCGCTTTAAAAAATCCAAATTACTAACTTACTATAACCCTTTTCTTAAAATTTCATCTTTCCGAATTTTTAAAAGTACTACCATATGTAGAAAAAAATTCTCTTTCTAATTTCCTAATATCATTTTGCTCCAAAACTTCAACTTTGGCGCGCATTCACCATTTTTCAATTTTTTTTTGAAAAATTTTTTTTTTTACGTTTTTACTATCGAGAAAAATGCTTGCTTATAGTACTCGATTTCCTCTATAATTTTTTCTTATAACTTTTTTCCCTATTCCTAACCGTTACTTTCCTACAAATTTTCTAAATCGTTGTTTTCATATTTTGCCTTAAAAATTTTTTCTTGTGTTATTTAAGCTCTTTTTTCCACTTAATAAACCACCATTTTCTAAATTCCCGTACTCTTTTCTTAAAGAGTGGGCTTTTCCGCCAGCTTTTTTTTTTTGGTTGGGTTTCAAATAAATATAAAACTACTACTTCACTCATTACAAATTTATTGATTCAAGAACATTATTTTGTGTTACATATAATAGATACATTAAAATATAGATTTATTGGTCACCGAACCGTTTAATACATTATAACTAAAAAATGAGTCGTGAATAACTAATGCGTACACTTTAGTGTCTTTAGGGAATTTATTCTTTCTCGTTTGGAACTCCAATTTTACATCCACTGTCGATGAGTTAATCGCCTCTGGTTGATGACTGCAATTGATAATAAAAACGGGGTTTTTCATATATTCCGCGAACGTTATCATCGGATCGTTTATTTCGCGCCCGTAGTAGCTGCTTTGGAAGTTTTCGTAATTGTAATAGGCTGCTGCGTACAGTTTCTTGGCGAAATCTAAATTCCATCTTTCGTATGGATAAACGGTTGAATTCAGATACAGTCTAATGTCGCATACGTCGGCGTGGGTAAACTGGGTTGCGTTTTTTTCTTTCTTGTCGCAATTATTGCTGTCTTGAAACCCGACGATTATATAGCGCGGTCTTTCCAGACTTGTACTCGTTCTCAAGGCCCACACGTCGGAAGATGTTTGCCTTAAAGCTGGTAATTCGTACAGATCCCATTTACGATATGCCATTTGAATACTGGCATTGTTTCCTCCTTTATTAATGCGAGACAGTATTTTCAATTTTTGCTTATCGTCTGGAATGATGTGACGAATTTTCCATTCGATTTTGTCGATACTAATTTCTGCCTCTACTTCGCCGACGTAACAATTGGTAAAAGTGCGAGCTATAATCATAATAAGCTCTTGTTTTACGTTGAAAACACCTTTTGCGTAATCTTCGGCGAATCCCATAAGATATTTTAAGGGTAATTTCCCGGAGAATACGTTACTTGCCGTGTCTACGATATCTTGGTTTGCTTCGTCGAGACCCCATCCGCACGTCATGAGAGATCTTTGTTGCAAACTTCCGAATGAAACCATGGTTTTTAATGTCGTCGTAACTCCAGGTTTACGAACCACGGCGACCTGTTCACCTCCCATCTCGTAGCGAATTTCATCGAACAAAAATGCGAGGGCATTATTTGATAAAAAACATCTTTTCGTTGCGTCTATGGGTTTAAATTTTCCTTCGATATATATGTAACTTTCGGCGATATCCAGTATAATATCTTGAAAATTAATGGGGATACGGACTTCATCCGAATTGTTGAATGATGGAGATCCGTATGGTTTATACGTATGCTCTTCTAGACTAATAATGGAATTGTCCAAGATGGGCTCGGAGAAAACCTCTATTTTATCGCTGGTGGTGGAAATCATTTTCGCACTTTAAGACCGATTGATTTTAAAAATTTAGTCTTCGGCAGATAACTGTTGAGATGTTTGTGATCTAACGTCTGGACGACGACTAACCTTGACGTTAACTCTTCTTTTACTTTTATTATGTTTCGGCGGTTCCCCCATCTTAGTCGACAGCACACACAATTGACGATTGAAGCAAAAACCCATTTCTATGAAAGTTTCTTCAGTTCCAATTTCACGATTATTTTCTCGCCTTGAAAATTGATTAGATCACCGCTATCGTCCAAGATGCGAAGAGTAATGTTGTCGATAAACTGACGTCCTGCCGGCATTAACGGCATATAAATATTATTTTGTGGTTCTTTACTGATTTTGTAACCGGGCTCCACGTCGATATCGAATTCGAACAAGGTATGACCTTCCACCGAATTCATATATGCTCCGGAAATTATATTACAATCTACGCGTATGATGCGTACTTTCATTATTTCCACCATCTCGGTTGATTCGTGCTTTTTGTCTCTTTTTAACACTGTATGATTAAATCCTAACATTTTACCGATACTCGCCTCTCCCCGGAAATCTATAGTATATTGGGATTTCAGTTCACATTTCAGCGTATTATTATTAGCAACCAAGTAAAAGATTCCATCGTTCTTTTCTTCAGTTGAAATCCTCAAAGCCTCCAACATAGCTTTACCTATCTCATCTATTTCATAGGCCCCAGGTGGAATCTGCAATTGTATCGGCTCGGTGGTGTAACCCTCCTTCATGTAGGCAAACTTATTGTTGCTTTCGTCCACATTAAAAATTGAATTGTATGTGTAAAATCCCAGCAATGCCAGACCATATTTGTTTTCTCTATTTAATTCGACTGGTGGATAAAAATCGGCGCTTAAGACGCTCGAGTGTCCTGTTAGTGTGAACGTATAAGACATGACTAACCATTAAAACATCACACATCTCGGTTTTATTCTTAGCGGCAACATTTAAAAAGATTCATCGTCACACCTTTTCTCACTGCATTAGATAGTGATGTTTTTATGCTATTTTCTGCTTTTATGCGCACATCGCTGATTTTGCAATAACAACAAAATATTTTTCTAGCCGTAAGATCCTCATCAGTCATAACCTCGTTTAAATTGCTGCTGCTGCTGCTGAAATAATGTTTGCAACCGCACTGATATTTTAATATATCGATATCGCTTTTAAGGTGCTCCGGCAACTTTTCCCAAACGAATGGAATTTCATTTGGGGCTAATGCAATCATTACTTCCTTGGGCATGTTTTCTAACTGTTTCACGGTCATTTTCCTTAATCCACCGGCTAGATGAAATGCTTTCAGTGATTGCAACATTTTAGTATAGTTATTGCGATCCATTTGCGGTGTTAATGGTGACGATGATGATGATGACATCTTTTACGCTGATGATTCGACAAGAAACTTTAAGCACAAATGTCCACACCAGACTGTTCCAAAATCCTGCTGACGATCGTATGTATAGTAAATAATTTTTGATGGTTCCGATCCCGTTTGTAGATATCGTACCAATTCGATCGGTGGGGGTAAATCGCCGAAGCTGTCATAATATGTTACTTTAGAATTATTTTTTCTATAAGCTACCCAATGAGTCCCTGCACCACGCGTACTATCCAAATTCACTATTGCTGCTTCGTAACGTCGAGGACCTTGTCTAGGTAATAAATCCCTCATATAAACGCCTCGAAAGTGTCCTATTCTTTTCTTTTTGGCATATTTTTCTATATCGATGTTAGATAGTGGTCTTCGAGGTAGGGATTCAATTAGTTTTTTGATCTACGATTTAAAAATAATCCCATACCTTTACGATATGGCTTTAGAAACAAACCATTTCCTTTCGATTTTAAATACAGGCCGGCACCGGTTTTATCTTCGCTGCTTTTTTTTACTGCTTTTATGGCGCGCACAATTCCCGCTGCCCCACCGGCTAATGAACCCAAAGCTGATAACCCGGCAAAAATTGGTATTAATGGTAATATTCCACCAGTTTTAGGAATCGGTATTATTCTCGGTGTACGAACCTTCCTTTTGCCACCTGCCGCTTTTACCGATCTACGTGCTGCCGACAGAGCTATTTTAGATGCATTCATGACATTTTTTTCCAACACATTTTTACTTCCGGCTTTTAATAATTCCCTTCGAACTGCTTGTCGAATAGCTGTTCCGAAACTGGCTTTCCGAACATGTCGATTTTTATTAACACCTTTCCTTTTTGTATGACGCGTGCCTTTACTAGATGTTTTTTTTGTTGATAATGATGATGGTACACCCATACCAAAACGTTGTTTTCCTTTCATAATGTTTGTAACTAACCAAGCTGCTGTTTTTTCACCTAAACTGGAATCTTTCGATTTTACTCTATTCCAAGCACTTTGTTCGATCTCGTAATCCGCTCGATGTCTCGCACTTATGTTGTCTTTATTATGTAAATAGGCTAAATCGTGTTTTTTGCATGCGGCATCCAAAGGATTAATGCCTGGATCACCTCTTGTTACACGTTTTATTACTTTTGTTCCGGGTCCGCAATATTGATAACCAGGAATGTGTACCTCGAATGGTAATTTATTTATTAACGAATTCACAATACCGTATCCAGTTTTGTTGGAAACGTGAGACCGTCCACTTCGTTTGACGCTCGGCATCTGAATGACAGTTTTTGTGAAAAATTGCCTATAAAATATCAAATTTTCCTAAGATGCGCGTTATCGATCTTAAACAAAAACTTCCTATTGACAATCTCGATGAAAAAGTCGGACTTGGATTTGAAAAGAAGATAATGAAGAGACACGGTCCTCTACTTCCTTCCTCTATTCGCGGCCTGTTAATTGGTCCATCCAATTGTGGAAAAACTAATGTCATGATTTCGCTGCTTACACACCCCCTTGGGCTACGTTTCGAAAATGTCTATATTTACTCGAAATCTCTGTATCAACCGAAATATGAGTATTTAAGGAAAATTTTAGCGCCCATCAAAGGTTTAGGCTACTATGCCTTTAGTGATTCCAGTAATATTGTGGTACCGTCCGATGCAAAACCAAACTCTATATTTATCTTTGATGATGTTATATGTGAAAAACAAGATGTTATAAGATCGTACTTTAGCATGGGACGTCATAAAAATATCGACTCCTTTTACCTAGCGCAAACATATTCGCGAGTGCCTAAACAGCTTGTGCGAGACAACGCCAATTTTATTATTATGTTTAAACAAGATGAGTTGAATATGAAACACATATTTTCCGACCACGTTTCACCGGATCTAACTTTTACTCAATTTCAAGAAATGTGCTCAAAATGTTGGGATAATAAGTATGGATTTTTAGTAATTGATAAAGACAGTGATGTGAAATCGGGAAGATACCGCAAAGGATTTGATAGCTATATATTACTGTAATAATAAGAGAAAATGCTCATTTGATTGTTGAAACGTCCTTTGTTAACATCATGAATAACGCGATCGACTTAAAACGTAAACTAGTGGAAGCTACCAATGCCGTCAGAAAAAAATTTAAACAAATTAAAGCGGCTAAAGAGTTTAATGTTGTGGAATTGGAAAAGTTTTACGAACCCATTTCTAAGCCGTTGACAACTATATCTGATGTGGTTAAGCAACGTCAGCAGCAGCAGCAACAACAACATCATCAACAACAACAACAACAACAGCAACAACATTATCCAGCTACAAAGCCACATAGTCTCAGTACATCAGTGCAGTCGACTCAAATATCAGGTTTTCCCCAACCTACACATTCCTTTCAAACCTCCACACCTATTCAGCAGCAGCAGCAGCATCACATTTCAAAAGAAGATATTAGCCAATCGGTGTTTGATACACCCTCGACATCAACTAATACATCTCTCGCATCCGCTGACACCACAACTTCCGATACTTTAAAGGCACACCTGAAAGGATTACGTTCGAAACCATCTCTATACGATACTGTATATGGTGTACGTTTTGGTTCAAAAACAGATCATAACAAAAATTTTATTGGTAATTTAGAGGTGCGTTTTCGAAATGGAAATATTGTCTTATACAAAAAAGGGAAAAATATTGCAGAATATGGTGGATCACCGGCACTTTATGATTTGTTATTTCTTAAAACACCCCCAAGTGTAGGCAAGGAACAACAACAATTAAGTGATAATGTACTTTCAACGTACAAGGAAATTTTGGAAACAACGAGTGCTGTCTACAACAATTTTAAAAAAAGTGATGGTTTACGGGAGACCAGATGGAACAAATATTTACGAATTATTAAACCTCTGATAATGGGCACAAAATTAGGTGGTACTATTACAAGAAAAAATCTCTCGGAAAAACTACAGTTACCCACAAAAAAGAAATTATCTTCGAAAAAATTTCAATATGTCTACTGGAACAAAGCTAAAGAGTTGGTGGATCGTTTACGTTTGTTGTGGAGTTCCAAAATGGCCGGTCACACTGGACACGAAAATGAAATTATGTCAATCATAGAGGAATTACGAGAAGAAGATATAATATATTAAGCTCAATATTTAATGATATTATTCAGTTCTTCCTTCGATCTGAAACCTTTAGTATTACTAATAATATGGAGCCCAGTTTAGAAAAAATCAAGATTGTTAATGAACTACATAGAACGGCTAGAAAAAATTTTGTAAGACGGCGCACGATAATAAAAGGATACAGAGATTTGTGGCAAATTGATTTGGCTGAAATGCAACAGTATGCTGATGAAAACGATGGCTATCGTTATATTTTGGTCTGTATAAATTGTTACTCGAAATTTGTCTATACCAAAGTCATAAAAAACAAGACTGGTATAGAAGTTACTAATGCGATGAAAAGCATCATTGAAGAGGCATCATATACACCAACAAATCTGCAAAGTGATCAAGGAAAGGAGTTCTATAATACAAACTTTCAAGCCCTGATGAAAAAATATAATATAAATCATTATTCCACTTACAGCACAAAGAAAGCTGCAATTGTTGAGCGAGTCATAAGGACTTTAAAAAATAATTTATATAAACAATTCTCGACAAGAGGATCTTACAAATGGATACATATATTATCGGCAGTAACAAAAACCTATAACCATTCGAAACATCGCACCATTGGAATGAAACCTGCAGACGTGCAAGAAAAAACACATATTAAAGCATATGATTATTTAAAAATTGTACCTAAAAAATTTAAGTTTTCCATGGGTGACATTGTGCGTATTAGCAAGTACAAAAGCTTATTCGAGAAAGGATATACGCCCTCTTGGTCAACCGAATTGTTTAAAGTTGTAAAAGTTAACGTTACAAATCCACCTACTTACTTGTTGGAATCGTTAGAAGGTCAGCCTATAAGAGGGTGTTTTTACGAATCAGAACTACAAAAAACAAGCAGTCCTGACGTTTATCTAGTAGAAAAGGTCCTTAGACAATGCAAGAAAAATCACATCGAACAATTATTTGTCAAATGGCTAGGATTTCCCAACCACTTCAACTCTTGGATAGATAAAGCTAATATTGTTTAAATAACATATTGTATGACTATATTTTTTATTTAAAATGTAAAATAAATAAACAATATATTGTAAAATAAAGTTTTTTATTTCAATCTTCATTATTAAAAACAATGACAATAAAACATCATACACATAAATAACATTTCAATATTCTTGGAGGGAAGGTCCAATTCACCGACGACTACGACGTTATCTTCAAGGCTATGCCACTCGGAGTGCGTTCTCCTATTCTTTAACCTGCTTTTTTTAGATTTTTTTTGAAGTCGAGTCGTACGACAGTGCGCTTAATGAGTCATTTAAAGGCTGATGATAGAGTATTTTCTGCATAACTTCAATTTTTGTTTTAAGCTCACTATTATTTTTGTATATCATGGGGAGGACATCCTTGTTAAATATGTCACATATTACAACTGCAAAATTGTAAAACTTTCTATTAACAAAGTGTTTTGTCACAGCATCGTCATCATCTTTAGGTTCGCCTAAGTTGGTTATGATTTTTCCACCCATATCATACTGCCCATCCGCTGTAAGTTTAAAACCAATCCCTTGTGGCCCAGATAATATATGATATTTTTCATTATATTTCTGACGACCAAATTTATCAATTGTGTTGTTTCCTCGACTCATTTTCAATCTTTACTAAACTATTTTATTTTTATTTGCCCTACTTATATTAAATATTTCAGCTGAGAAAAAGAAACACTAACTATGATCTACTGGGTTGGTATGTTTATAAAAGAAATAAAATAAAACTGTGATTGTAACAGATATTTATTTACAGTTATTTAATTGCACAAATACAAAAATTATAAAAAATTAATTTTCCATGTCTTCGTTTTCGTTGCTCAAAATTCTATCCCATCCGACACTATTTCGATCGTCAACGTCTTGGGCTGTTGCTGTTGCAGAAACCAATTCATATTTTGCAGCAAGCTCACCTGGTAAATGTGGAATATTGACGAGGTATTCTTTTAATTCTTCTTCAACCATTTCAGCACAAAATGTATCCATGTCTATGGAACCATATAAAAATTTGTCGCACAAGTGTGCCCCAGCCATAAAATTGATTGTATCCCTGATCTCGTTCTTATATTGATCTTTGGTTACATCAATATGCGACCAATCATTTACGCTATCTAACATATCGTGAGCCCTATTTCTTAATTCTCTCCCCAACCAAAATATGTATCTATCTACACATTCGTTGGCGGTCGTCGTCGTCGTCGTCGCATCAGCAGACATCTTTAACAGAAATAATGAACACGCGTAAGTATTCTGACATGTGCAACTATATTTTAAATTTAATTACATCCTTTTTTTCAAACAATTTACATACAATTTACTCCAATGAGCCAAAACGTAATAATGTTCGAGTATTGTTTCCAAAAACTCTAGTGCCCTGGCCCAAATAAGTTAGAGTGTATTTATCTTTAGTTTTACTCATAATATCTACAATATCGTCAGATAGTGTTTCGGCCACACGTTTTGGTAAAAAAATCTCAAATGTGCTATTATCACCGTCATCGTGTAAAGCCACTAAAAGAGTTTTACCAAATCGTGTAGTCATTGAAACCATCTTTACAATTTTATACACTTTGCCTACAATCATTTCGGTAACCTTTTTTTTCTCTAAAACCTCGAAATCTTTGCTAAACATTTCATTAATTTCATCTAGAGTTTCTTTTGCAATACTCATTATTGAAAAAAATGGTATATAAATCCAAAAATTACCGTGAATATAAAAGCACTTTCAGAACACTACACGAACACAATATTTGATGTTTATGCCACTGATATCTGCGACTGTTTGAAGTCACTTCTTCTCCCACGAACCTTTATAGCGGGGTTTCAAAGTCGAATTGTAACAATGGTGGGGGTAGCTTAACGATAGAAATAGTGGGAGGAGTATTCAAGGTCAAATGACGTCACACATTTAAATTGGAATAAGGAGAAGTTCAAGGACAAAATATAATGAAACAAATAACTACATTTTATGTACTTTATTCATTGATTTTTGTCTGCCATTCTTCTATGCGTTTAACATTATCACCTAAACCTAATTTCCTTAATTTGTTCAATAATAATTGTTTGTTTTTATATCTAAGAAAATTCTTACAAACTATACTAGCTAAAAGACACACTTCGGCATGGTCCATATACTTAAAAAATACACTAAAGTCCTGAGCCTCCGAATCTTGCATTTCATATGCGTAAAATTCCGAACAGGCTGCAGAAATTAGAAATTCCTCGTACATTTCTCGCACTAAACTTTCCATATTAACTACTACTACGTTAAACTTAAGTCCTACACTCTAATTTCATCTAACACAACCGGATCTGCAATGAACCTAATCAGTTTTTCCAAACAGTCACTAAACCCCAACTTTTTTATCTCACGAACAAAGTCTTGTAAATTTATTGTTTTGCTGCAATATTTACGACATGCATTCGCAGCCTTTTCATATTCATAAGCCAAATCACAATAGTGCGACGCCCATTCTGCTCGACTTTTCATTGCATCATTAAAATAATTATTAGCCGTTTCAGTGAACTCATCGCCCAATTTTTTTACTGTCTCTTGCAAAGCACTATTCATATTATTCACTCATTTTTACATTCACGACACTTTTTTATTGCTGGTGGTGGCCCATCTATATGATGACGATATATTTGTTCATAGTGAATGTAACAGGGTAAGCTTAACTGTAGTTCCTTGTTACACCGATATGACGCTGGCAGCTTATCCCAAATTTGCCGTAAACTCAGCGTATCAACGCAAGTTTTTAAATATTCGAGAGGAAAAAATGCTAGATCCTTCTCTTCAAAATCACACAAACTTTTTAAATTACTCTGATATAAACAAATTACTCTGCCGACTTGCTCTATAATTTTTTCTTTAGATAGTTCCGTATCTGACATTTCACACTGAATGAATGCAAGTAGACTCACACAATTTATAGAACAATTTGCAAGGTCAAAATCATTTCAAGATCATCCCACACTATTACAATGCACAAATAACTACTTCAAGGTCACACACCCAAGATGACCTTCAACAAAGTCAAGGTCGTCTCGACCAAGGTCAATGTCAAGGTCACACACACAACCTTGAACACAAGGCCAAGGCCAAAGCACACGTGCACTTTCAAGGTCAATGACAAGGACATGTGGGCGGGGCCAAAGAGGGGTGAAGCAACGTCAAGGTCAAGGTCGAGGAGTGGGGGGATCGAGCGAATCGGGTTATGTTCACTACTATTATTATCTAGATATTAATATCTTAAGGCATCATAAACATTCATCGTAATAAGTTTTTCGTTGAGGAAAAAATGCCCTCCATCTTTTGTGTATCTCACTAATCTCAAATAATATATAAAAACAAGCACCAACGAAATAAATCACTAAGGACACACTGTAAGGTGTACTTTGCTCACTGACAGAAATTACATTGAATTATCAGAAATTTTATTGTTGCAGTAAATTTATAAAAGCTTATAATATTTAAATATAATTAGATTTACGGCAGTTCTCAGTTACCGGGGGCACTGAAGCAGGTACGTTGGAGGTTTCGGTAACAGTTTTATTACTCTCTCTAGTTCTTGAATAGAGTATAGGAATGTGTATGCTTGCGATCGCCCCTCCCCTTCCCAAGGGCTTTGAGTTCAGGAACATAGAACCGATTCTGCCTTTTATATTAGGAATGTGTATGCTGCTGGCCACCCCCCCCCCTTCCGTTGACAACTTGTTTTTTTCTGCGATAGCACCCCACCCAGGAGCTTTGAACTCAGGAAAATAGACCCGATTCTGCCTCTTATACGAGGAATGTGTATGTTGATCGCATCTTCCCACCCTCTGTCGGAAACTTGTTTTTTTCTTGTGATCGCCCCCCCCCCCCTCTCCAAGAGTTTCAAATTCAAAAAAATAGCCCAGTCCCTGCCTTTTACACTAGAAATGGGAATGTTGCTGGTGCCCCCCCCCCCTCGGGGACAACTTACTTTCGCTTGTCATACTGTACTTTTGTGATATCACCGCCCCCCCCCCCCAAGGAGAGAGGCTGGATCCGCCCCTGCTTTGATCAAGATGTTTTGTTACGTTTAAAAAAAATGGTTGGCGAGAAAAAAACCATCCAAAATTAATTATTCTGTCCCAAACTGTGCAGACAAATACAGTGGCCGATTTCGATTTCCGAATTCAAAGGAGTCCTAGTTACGAAGGAATTTATAAAAACCATCGTGTATGTGTTACATATTTTTAAGAATCTCTTGAAACAGATTCTAGAAAAGCAGTTAAATATAATGCAGTTTCTGCTTTCTATCTTCCAGTATGCGTAAATAAAACTAAGTGAGCGCTTTTTTATTTTCCAGAATACATGAACGGCTTGTCGAATGGGATGGAAGCAATTATGAAAAAAACCTATGAACACGGTGCTTACGTGCATTATTATGCACATCAGTTAAATTTGGTAATGTTTAACGCTGCATCCGCCAATGAAAATGTCCCCATGTTTTTTCCAATTTACAAAGGATTTGTTCTTTTTTTTTCAAATAGTCCTTAAAGAATAGCAATATTAAATAAAATTGTTAACAAACGCTTACCTCGTTCCGTCACAATAAGATGCAATTTTAATTCTAGGGTTTTTTGTACCGTATTCGAATAAAAAGACAACATTCTAGAGACAATGGAAAAAATCTTAGATGCCAGTAGTACCACGAACCAATCATCAAGGTATGTCAAAATTCTCAAAAGTAAGAGTCTCCTTTCATAGTTAAACTTATTTTACAAAATAATGCCTCAAGTTGATTTGTTATTTGGTAAGTTTCAAACAAGACAAATTGACGCTTAAATTAGAAATAATACTACCACAAATGACGTTGAGCCATCTCCATCTACTTCAAAACGACATAAGCTCGATGATTCTACGGAGTTTTCTTGGGAAGAAAAAGAAACTTGTGATTTAATTATTTGTCAAGCAAAAGAACGATTTAGTTTTAAAGGTCACTTGGTATCAGCCAGTCTTTTTTTTTTGGAACAGTATGTCGAATGTAGTACATGTTTTCCCGAAAAGAATTTAAGGATACAATTAAAATTTACCCCTTTTTTTTCAAGAAAAACTTCTTACAGATCTGACAATCATATATGAAACTGAAGAATTTAGATCGATTTCGAGACTTCTTTTACTTTATGACTATCTTTCGCAAAATATCGAGGTAAGTGAAACATTTAGTGAAGTCTTAAAACTTTTAAAAATTTTAATTACTATTCCGATGGCATCGGCCGAAGCAAAACGGTGCTTTTCTACCCTCAAACGGATAAAAAGGTTTTTACTAAATACCATTAGACAAAAAGACTTTCTGCTTTGTCAATGTTTTCTAAAGAAAGGGATCTGATTTCAATCAGCGGATTATTAATAAGTTTACTAATGCCAAAGATTGGCGTATGGATTTTCTTTATAAAAAATTCACACACTAAGTTATACGTGCATTTTGTTTTGACTGCTATGTTTTTAAAATTAACTACCTTCTTTATGTTTAGTTGTTTAAAATACACTGCTTTGTTTCATACTAACTCAATTTTTAAAGACTTTTATTTTTTCATCCACCGGTGCCTATGGCAGGTTTTATAAGTATCTATGTTTTTAATATACCATTGGAATAGCAACGCCTACTTTTTTAACGCACCAGCCGCCACTGGCAGTTACGTTATCTTTTCAAAAATACGGTTTGTTCGAAATTGGCGCTAGATTCAAGATTATGTACTATATACTCTTATATATGATAAGAAATTAACTCGTATGAAATTTGTACTTTATAATATATCCTACCTACAGTAGTAAATCTAACTCTTTTTAATTCTTGTTAAAAATTTATTGTGATATTAGAATAACTGATAAATGATAAGCTACATCATTGGACCACCTACCTGCCTACTCTCAATCCATTTTTCATGATCGTAAATAAAACTGCCGCCAAGCTCCACCGGAAGTTGCGACTGGTCCACAAACTTGTTTAGCCTCGATCTTGGGACAAAGATAACCTGAAAATTAAGTCAATATATTTTTGATTCGTTTGAACAGTCGGTCAATCTTTTTTTTTCACCATTACTGCTTTTATGATTGAACAAGGAGGTTAAAATTTGATTTATCCTCGAAATCACCTTTATTGTAGTATAGTGACATTTTATCAACAATAGTATTTTATATGTTAAATGTGAGGATACCATATAGACGCTGCATTTTTGATTAAGTGATTTTGATTTGACGAATGTAATCATAAGTTTAAAATGGTGATAGTCACAAAATAAGAATTTTACGGCGGTCATTTTGTGATCGAGATCACCTGATATCTAATAGCAAATTGTCTCTATATAAGTCCACAAAATTTTATGGTAGGTAAAGGAGAATACATAATTTATGTGTTTGTGTAATTGTTATTTTTTAATCGTCTTCAAAAAAAGGCAGTTTAGTTGAATTGTATATCTATTTTTTAATTTTGTTTACGAATGAAATTTTCATGAAATAAAAAATTGAGTTTTAAAAATTTTCTTCTCTAATATGTCCCGGTAGTCCCATTCAAATATTTCTAAGATGGATGTATTGCAAGTAAGTTATAAACTGAAAAAAACTATTGGTTAGTGAACGTTTTAATTGATTTTATTCGCATATAACTTTTGATAGAAGTAAACTATTTTGATGTAGTTTTCAATATATTATAGAGAGTACTACCAAAGGAATCCTGTAAAAATATTTCCACAGTAGGTTTTTGCAAGTAGGCTAAAAGTGACAAAAAAATTTTGATTAGCGAATTTTTCGCCCACAATTTTTGATTGGAGTGACCTATTTTTATTCGATTTTCAACATTTTATAAGAGATTTTCACGAAAAGGACCCATTTAAATATTTTCACATTAAGTTGGTTGCAAGGAAATTGAATATTCTAGAAACAAAAACATAATTGTTGGTTACCTGACTGTTTCTTTTTGAACCGTACAACAAAATTTATTTTAACGTCCAATTGAAACGTTTTTCGCGCATTAATGTAAAATTGTTATTAAGGCTAACCATTTTAAAAATTAATTCAAATTAAAAAGAATAAAATAAATTAGTTTTATAAAAAAAATAAATCTACTTCAAAAAAATCCACTAAAAAGTAAAAAAAAATATAAACTATTCCAAACTTCAATCAACTTAATAATTGTAGACTTTCTCATTAAATTAGTACCAACTCTGTTTCTCAGTACATTACCATTGCTTGCAAAGCTGTGTTCTTCTGAACGCTAATTTCGCTAAGAGCACTGATTTTTTAATACCCCTAACATTGCGAGTTATGAATCTCAAATTTTAAATCATTGAATATGTCAATTAGAGAATTATATCTTTCTGACAGTGATTACCTCGAGCAAATAAATAAACAAACTCTACGTCTTAATTATATTAGTTTAGAAAAGTATAACCGATATTAGAGAAGTATTTGTTGTTGAAAATCATAGTTTTTGGGTTTAGACCGTCTCAAATAGAAATTATTATCCGACGTTTCGCCTACGATTGCACGAGGCATCTTCAGGGATCTTTACTCCACGAGATTAGAACACTGAATGACTATCGAGGAGCAACAGCCCGGTATTTATACCCAATTGGTGTTCAGCGAACCATGATTCAGCGCTACAAACGATTTGCATGTGTGATGTAGACTGTAACGCACATCTCTATTAATATACGTTCGTAGTTTGGTCGCATGACGCAGATAAACTCCATAATACCCAGGATCATCTAAATCAACAACACCCTAGCATAAAATTCACTATGGAAACTGAATAAAATAATGCCCTTCCCTTTCTTGATGTACTAGTACAAAGGAAAGAGAATGGCAAATTAGGACATTCTGTGTACAGAAAACCAACACATACAAATCGATATCTCAATACAACATCACACCATCATCCTTCTCAAAAACAATCCGTCATAAACTCTTTGGTACATAGAGCACTGTCAATATGTCACGAACAGTCACTGAAATCAGAAACAGAAAAACTGACTGATGCTCTGAGAAACAGCGCATATTGCGCTGAAGATGTAAGAGGTTCTATTAATAAATATAAAAACCCAACTCCTCAACAAAATGTCATAAATGAACCTTTTATGGACAGTGTTGACCTTATATACACGGAGCCACCGACAAGATTGCTCCGAAAATCAAACATACGGACAATTTTCAACACATGAAAGAAAACTGGACAATGTTTGAAGTCTCCAAAGGACGCAATTCCATTTCAAACAGAAGGCGTTTACAAGATACAGTGCTCTTGTGGTAAAGTGTATGTAGGTGAAACAGGACGGTCTATATCCACTAGGCTTAAGGAACATGAAAGATGTATAAGAAAGAAACAAATTGTACAATCTGCAGTAGCTGAACACCAGCATTGCTCAGGTCACACTTTTAATATAAAAGAAACTAAGGTGCTAGCACCACTACCTGGTTTCTTTAAACGTAAAATTAGATAATCAATCAAAATATGTAAATATCCGAATAATATTAATAGAGATGCGGGTTACCGCCTACTTCACACATGACAGTGGATTGTAACGCTTGAACGAGTATAAATACCGGGCTGTTGCTCCTCGATAGTCATTCAGTGTTCTAATCTCGTAGAGTAAAAATCCCTGAAGATGCTTCGTGCAACAGAAGGAGAAACGTCGGATAATAATTCCACTTTGACACGATCTAAACCCAAGAACCATGATTTTCAACTTGGCCAAAGCCGTGAATGCTTCCGTTCTTTATGTATTTTTTGTGTTCAAAATAAAAAATATAAAATTATATTCAATATAGTGCAAATATGTTCAAAATGAACAAAATATATTGAAAATACTAACAAAAAGTTCAAACAAATACTAAGATATTACCATTAGAAAATGCAAAAAGTCTGAAAATTCAAAGAAAATTCCATTTAGATAAGAAATAAAGCTATATTCAAATGATAGCCCTATTAACCTTGAATATTAGATCTTTATTGTTGAAGTTGTATGTTATATTATTCTGAGTTAACTTAAGAATTTGTTTAACATAAATAGTTCATAGGCAATATTAAACTTTTTCTACACAGAAACTGAACTTTCAATTGATAGTTAATATCAAATCAAATCAACATAAGAACAATGAATTGGAATTATTAAATAATGATCATATTTCAAAAAATCAAACAGGATCATTTACAAAGATACTAAAATTAACTTGAAGTTACGTAAAATAAAAATTTCAAACGAAATATTGTAGGTTAACAAAATATAATACAGTGTTAAAAATTTGATACTACCAAGAACAGCAGGAGTTTTTTAACTTTATATCCATCCGCAGTTCTTACTTTCATCCATAGACGAAAAAAAATCTTTAAAGATATTATCAATAGATCCTTTTCATGCTGACTTGCCCTAAAATAGGGAATGTACAATGCACTGATTTTTAAAGGTCCCAACACTTTACAATATAGAGAAAATTAAACAGAGTATAATGGAAAGCTAGTAGCAGCACTAGCGAGCAAAAATGCCGAGCTAACCCTTATACCGGAGAGTATGGGTGGGTTATTCAGTGCGCCACTGCATCATAAGCTAGGCTGAATGCAGAAACCTTCCACGAACTTTACAAATACAAGTAGCATGTGTGACAAATAAAATTTAATGGTGGAGTTGTAGCGTAAGCTATATATCGTATTACATAAACAATAAATGAAAAGGTGATCTCCAACAGATTCCCAATAAGTAAAGAAATAATTAGTGAATTTAAATTTAACAAATTCCCTAGATAAAAAAGAAATAATGTATTTAATCCATGGCACTAAAATGTCTCAAATTTTTGCTTATTAGCGTTAGAACAAAAGGTAAGCTTGTTATACTATGATCATAATGAGTGTTTTTACTGCCTTATAAGAACAAAATACATTAAACCAGAAAGGTCATTCTTTTACAGTTTTAGAATATTAAACAAAATAATAAGGTTGTCTGTCTATTGTCAGAACAATGGTCTCCAATAGGAGTGACGTCCGTAATAAGATAACCAGTAGGGTGGATTCCCAATGTCGGTGGGGATCTAATAGAATTCCTTCTTTGACACGTGAAAACTGCCCAAAATAATCGACTTTCCATCTCAGAATTTCAAAAAAATGGCAAAAATAAATTGAGATAGAAGTCTGCGGCTGCTTCGGATGAATCAAACCAGGAAAAAGTGAAAATCAATCCGTTAGGCGAGTTCAATTGCCATGATTGAAAGAAATTACAGTTCAAAAAGAATGACACTGGGCAACAACAGTCGGCTGAAATAAAAAATACGTCTCGTATAAAAGGATAAATTTCCTGCAACCCAAAATACATACAATTCCATTCAAATATTAGTGAGCTGAACAAAAAAAGATAGCAATAAGTTCAGCATCGATTAGAAAATACCTAAGCATAGTGTAGTGAAAAACTACACACAAGACAAAAATAATAGTCAACTTAAAATTAATTTAAACTGCACTTTATGAAATGTTTTTCTTCAAAGAATCCATGGGAAACACTTAAAGAAAATGATTTTGTGTTGTACATAACGAGATTATTTGCAAAAACAAGGTAAAATTAACTGAACTAGACATAGTGATCTTAAACGCAAAATTTGAACCTTGACAACAAATTATCCCTACTTCTACTCTACACTCATAAGAGTTCATTTCTCCACACCTACTGAATCAATTATAAGTGGCTTTTACGTATGAAGCACTATCCAAAATATAAATACCAATGATTGTGAGAAATCCTTCCTCACGCGGGACCATACGAAATATGGTACAGATTATTTTCTTCTGTGGAATGAAAATCTCCTGCATATGCACAGAAGCACTCCAATATATAATTCCGTTGCCCAGTATAAGGTAAAAACAGCCATACTAATAATACATAGCCTTTAATATATCCAGGTGAACCTGTTGTAGTATTGCAAAATTTCGAGAAACTAATTGGTTGCATAATAAAACACTACGAGTATCCCACAGCCAGTAATCTCAAAAAACTTAGTTGTTTTCTATTCAATAAATTCTTTTCTTGATACTCAACTATGAAATCAGAATTATATTTAACCCGTATAGAAATAAAAACAATGATATTAGATTTTATAGGGTTCACTCAAAACATGCTCGCCTTGGCCTTCAGCTATCACAGAATTGTCGTCTGCAAAAAGTGTTATATTTACTATTAAATAATGAACAGTTTTATCTTCGAAATATGAATAATAAGAAATTATTTTTATCTTCTAAGATTATACTTATTAAATAATATTTTTCATTGAACATATTAGGTGATTAAAAGTGTATGAGGTTGCTCCTATAGCATAAAAGTGATTGAGGGAAACGGTGGACAAATATTTCAGATATCAGTTGGAAATTCAAAGAACTGTAGGACCAAGATGGAATCATTCCAATATACAAAGCATTTGAAGATGTCTCAGAATCATTAAAATATAACTAAAGTTCGTTTTTTTTCCGTGGCTGTATGCTGTACTACAACAAATCTAGCACTACATAATATATCCCTATTATTCTTACCCATCTAACTACTTATTTTTACTTTTCATTTCTCAAAAGGTTTGTGGGAAATTACTTACAAAATGGTCATCTGATGCCATGTTCTTTTGATTCGGTTTTAAGCGGAAGAGCTTAATTCTTTATGAGCGATTTAATTGTTATTAGGTCACACATTATTTAACTTTATTTCCATATCAGTTAACAGTCAGAAACTATAATTATTTATAGGATATTGAAAAAAAAATTGGATACTTTTAATATAAAACGTGGATTAAGAAAAATTATTAACGAAACATATTTTTTCTGCGATCATTAAATAATACTTTTATAACTTTTCGCTTTTTTACTTAGTAATAATATTTGCTATCCACGGTTCTGTACAATAATTTACTACAAACGGGTTGCTGACAATCAGTACGCAAGCAAATGCGTTTTTGTCTATCAGCAATTCGTGTTCCTCACGATGGTACCGAAAAGAAAGGGTGCCAAAATTCAATTAAGGAATTATTTTTTATTTCCTGAATGCATAAAAATTAATTAAAAATCCTGCCATTCATATTCATAGAATGTTTTTGCATCTAGCTGTCAGACATCGATACTGCTGGAGGGATTCATTATAATTTCTGGAATGAAATGTGACAAGCGTAAATTGTACTTCTGCAAGAAATCATTTGCTTATCTAAAACCGGCTCTGCACGACATGAAACAAAACAATAATAATTTTCTCCCTATTGTTTCAATATTTTAAAATTCAAAAATGAATGAAGAAGTTAGAAACAATTATTTCCATGACTAAAATGAGGTTGTCGGACTTGCATTGTCTTTATTTTTATTTATTTTATTTTTAGGATATTTCGACTGGATTGTATTTTTAATCGTTATCAAGTAGAAATTGAAAGTTTTATTTTAAGGCTACGAGCTTATATAGGGACTGTGCCCATTGAAGCTCAAAGTTGCGCTTCACTGAACACACCTCAATGATTTGATTTGATAAAGTAGAGGTTGCTAAAGATTAGGTACCTCAACACTGGGTTTACTAAAGGTTCCATTATTATTTTTAATGTAAATTGCTTCTATAAATTTTCTATATATGAAATAGTTCTAAACTCATGCCATAGAAACAGAAACAGTAAAATCGAAAGTCTGGTCGAGATATGTCGATGATACCTTCATCGTATGGAAGGGCAATAATCAAGAACTTAATGATTTCTTGAAACATCTAAACACCATTCGACCTACAATTAAGGTTACCATGAAAAAATAGGTTTATGATCAATTGCCCTTCTTAGATGTCATGGTGACCCTTTCAAACGAAATTATTAAAACTTTAGTATATAGAAAGCCAACACATACTGGACAATATCTTAACCATAGTTCTAATCATTCGGTTTAGCAAAACGAGGAATTATACGCAACCTCTATAATCGCGCTATATCTATATGCAGTAATGCCGATTCATGGGAAAAAGAAGTAGCAAATATTAAATCCGCTTTACAACAAAATGGTTATCCTTTAAAATTAATTGACGATGTTATAAATAACTTTAGAACAAAACCACTAGACAGCAAGAAATGCATTCCTTCTTCACAATTCCGTTCATTAAGGGGACTTTGGAGAAAATAAGATGAATTGCTAGTAGTTATAGCATAGATACAGTCTTTAAATCAAGAAATACACTTAGAGCTCATTTAACAAAAATAAAACCAAAAATTACCAATAAGAAAGAACATGTTTACCAAGTTCCATGTGAGTGTGGTGAAATGTATATTAGAAAAACAAAACGACCTCTAGGAGTTAGAATTAAAGGACATAAAACTCCTACACAACAAGAGGAAATGTCGAGATCAGATATTGCAGAACACCCCTGGGACAAACAACACCATATAAAATAGTTTAAACATGAAAAAAAAAAAAGAAAATTTACAGAAGCAACATACAATAATAATAAAAATGGAATATTCAGTAAACCCCAAATTATTGAAATGTGTACAGTGAAGCGAAACTTTGCGTTTCAATGGAAATAATCCCTATATAAGCTCGTAGCCTTAAGACAAAACATTCAGTTTATAGTTGATTGCGATAAGAGATACAACTTAATCGAAACGTCGTAAAAAAAATAAAGACTATGCAAGTCCGACAATCGCATTTTAGTCAATCTTCAACATTGTCTACAACCTTCAAACAACAATTAGTTCCATACCACTTGGGGTGGCGGAGGCGGCGAAATTCAGAACATATAAATGTTTACCTGAAAATATTTTTCATTTTAGAAAATATTATAATTCAAAATAAAAGTTTTAAAACTTAAAATGGGTTTGTCACTTAAAAGTTATATTTCAGAACACCTTATTGTATACACAATAGTATATTATTCTTCGTCCATGCAAGGACTATTACTAATGAATAGGAAATTTGAAACACTCGCCTGGGAACATATTTCAAACAATTTTCCTCGTGAGTCGCAGCCATCCTTAAATGTTTATTGAATAATACGCTATAACAAAATTTGATGGGTATATTTCGTTGGTCGCCAAGTAAGCTGGGAATTATTTTCTATTAAAAATTAGTTACAAAATTAAATAATATTTGAAAATTGGTGTCATTATATTCTATCGTTAAAAATTTTAGAGAAAATATGAAATAAATCCATTGTTTTTGAATTGAAGAATACCCGTTTAATTTTTTCAACAGTTATATTATAACTTGTTTTATTAAACAATCAACTGAACTTGAATGGTTTCCCATAATCAAATTTGTAGGTGTAGGCGAGTTTATGTATAGCAAAAAATGTTTATTGGAAGCTCCGTGCACAATAACAACACGACAAACATTAAAATATATGACGTTGCCTATTTTTCTTAACACGCTTACAGGAAATTATTATTATTTTCGGCAATTTTTGCTATGATTTTCTATCAGAAGCATTTCTACTAGCGAAGCAGTAGATATCTGTTGAACTTCCATTGTCTTCATTTTTGTTAAATATCACGACGTTTCGGCTAGTAGTTATCTCTAGCAGTTTCCAAGTGAAACTAAATAGATTTTAAGCTACAGTACTATCTATACTAAAAGTAAATGCAGTGGAGTGTGACTGAGATGGGTGCAGTCATGCGTGCTACGCCAAAGTCTCATTTATGCTGCATTCAGTTTTAATCTACAATTATTAAGAAGTGGTTTCCACACTTCTCTTATATCTAAAGATGGTTTTCTAAAGCAACTCGGGTTCTGATGTATTACCGCGGCTTCCTTGAATTTTCTTTTTCTCCAGTGTTGTTCTTTGTGTAGAATTTTAGCTTCAGATCATTTTATGTGGTGTTCATGAGTCCAGGAATGGTTGACAGCACCAGATTTTTCCGTTTCTCTTCGAGATGTGTATTTTTGGTGTTCTTCATCCTTACGTCAAGGGGTCTCTTTGATTCGCTAATAGAAGAGTTGCCACATTCACATGGTATCTGTTACATACAGTTCTTCTTGTCCCTTTGAGTTGTTGGTTGAACCATAGTAAACTGACTTCTCAGAGAGTTACTTGAATTGAAAGAAACGTTGATTTTATATTGTTTTCTTATTCTTCTAACTTTTTCCGAAATTCTTCTAACATAAGGGTTGTTCAATATTGGTCTTCGTTCTTCGTTGGCTCTCGATATTGTCTTAATTCTGCGTTGTTCCAGAATTTTGTCCACCAGATATACTAGGTATCCGTTAGCTATCAGATCATTTTTAATGTGACTTAGGTCTTTCATCAAGTTCTCGTTGCAGTTGCACGAGATTTCTTATAATTCCTTATTTGGTGTTGTTGGAGTGATTGGACGAATAGTTTAAGTATTGTTTTGTGTATGTGAATTTGCTGTAAACGAATTTGTCTGCTATCTCTTTCAATCAAAACATCTAAGAAGGATAATTTATTTTCTTCCTCTTTCTCCGTGGTGAGTTTAATGGTTGTGCTGATATTGTTCAGATAAGAAAGAACATTTTGAAGTTCTTAGTCGTTTCTATTCCAGATAATAAAGGTATCGTCTACGTATCTAAGCCACAACTTTGGTTTCTTAATTGCGGAGTCAATTGCAAAAGTCTCGAACCATTCCATGAAAATATTCCCGATCACCGGTGAGAATGAGGATATCATCGATAGTCCATCATCCTGGATGTAGAATTTTTCCTTTTCCTGAAAATATGAATTAACTAAAAAACTTTCTAACAAGTCCATGACGGCGTGCCCAACCATTAAACTTACCATGGAGAAAGAGGTAAAAAATAAATTACCCTTCTTAGATGTTTTGGTTGAAAAAGAAGGCAGACAAATCCGAATCTCAGTTTACAGAAAAGCCACATACACAGGATAATATTTAAACTACTCATTCAATCACTCCAACAACATCAAACAAGGAATTATGAGAAATCTCGTAGATAGAGCTCTAACTCTCTGCAACTCCAACGAGAACTTGATGAAAGAGATAAATCACATTAAACACGATCTGACAGCTAACGAATACCCAATATATCTGGTGGACAAAATTCTGGAACAATGCAGAAATAAGACAATATCGACAACGAACGAAGAACGGAAACCAATACTGAATATTCCCTATGTTAGAGGCATTTCGAAAAAAGAAGAATAGGAAAACAATATAAAATCAACATTGTTTTCAATTCAAGTAACTCTTTGAGAAGCCGGCTTACTACGGTCAAACCAACCACGCAAAGGGGTAAGAAGAACTGTGTGCTTCAGATATCATGCGAATGTGGCAACTCCTATATTGACGAAACAAGGAGACTCCTTGACGTAAGGATCAAAGAACACGAAAAATACACATCTCAAGTGGAAACGGAAGAATCTGGTACCGCCAACCATGCCTGGACTCATGGATACCACATAAAATGGTCTGACGCTAAAATTCTACATAGAGAATAACAATGGACAAAACGAAAATTCAAAGAAGCCGCGGTAATACATCAGAACCCGAGTTGCTTTAGTAAATCATCTGTAGATATAAGAGAAGTGCCACTTTTTAATAATTGTAGATTAAAACTAAATGAAGCTTAAATGAGACTTTAGCGTAGCATGTATGACTGCACCCATCTCAGTCATACTCCACTGCATTTACTTTTAGTATAAATCGAACTGTAACGTTTCACTTGAAAATGGCTACTAGCCGAAACCTCGTGATATTCAACAAAAATAAATACAATAGAAGTCCAACAGATATCTACTCCTTCGCAGGAAACATCGTTGTCTATGGCCTTCAAACAAACATTTCTACTAGCTTGTAGACCCGTACCACAAAATGCGTTCAAAAATTTACTAAAAAATATGTGACCTTGAAATACCATTACAGCATCTGTAAAATTTAAGGTTAATTAACGTTTAAATGCAATTTTTATTAAAAAAAAAGTTAAATCGACTTCCAAAAAAGTGCTAGATAACGAAAAATAACATATAAACTTTTATATGAAATTAAAATTTTTGTAGTCGGTGCTAAATTGATACCTGACAAAATGTAATTTACATAAAAATAATAACATTATTTATCACTGTTTTCTTATCGTAGTTGTATGTATCTGATGTTAATAGTTATTTATTTCATTTACTAATAAATTGTTGTCGACTTCAAAAATTTTAATTTCATATAAAAATTTATATTCTCATTTTCGCTTTTTAGCGCTTTTTTTTATTAGACAGAAGACATTAATTATGATTGATTAAAATGTGGTTGTCGGACTTGCATTGTCTTTATTTTTATTTATTTTTTACGACGTTTCTCTAATCGTAATCAAGTATAAACTGAGTTTATATATAAAAATAAAGAAATCGCAAGTCCGACAACAACATTTTAGTCAATCTTCAACATTGTCTATAACCTTCAGACAAACTAATTATGATATCCATAAACTGTTTGAACTAAACGAGATGTGTAGTGTACCTCGAAAGTTCCAAGATTCCAAGAAAGTACCTATTTTATCCAAAGTTGTAAACCATACTAAATCGAACAGCAAAATAATTCTTTGATTCTAGGAATTCTTCAAATGCCAGTTTTGAATGAAATTGTATCAAACAAATATTTAGTTTATTGGCTATCTTTAATTTTAGGAAATTAATTTTGGATTCGTAATATAGACTCTCAAACTCGCCAATACCGATACTTTAAGAACTTGAGACATACAATTTTTTTATTACGTCATATTTTGTATTGCATATTGAGTTTGAAGAAATTAATTTCAGGTCCATAATATAAGCCCCAAGAACCCTCCAATATCAATTTCCGAGAAAACCGGAAAAATATAAAATTTTTAACTTGAATAGTAATTTACGACCCCAAAAAACCCCCTAATACAAATTTTGATAAAATGTGAATAACGTAAAGTTTTCTAACAACCATATTGGATTTGCCATGTTGAAGTTCAAAAAAATAGTTTTAAATTCGTAATTTACTCCCTCGAAAGCCACGTACTACCAAGTTTCGACATAATACCAAAATGTAAAATTTTAGACCGCCATATTGCATTTGCCCGATTGAATTTATTAAAAATCATTCCAAATTTGTAATTTATACCCCCAAAAACAGAACAAATTAATTTTTCTGTCCACCATATTATAAGCACCATCTTAGACTTTATTGTACCAGTTTCAGTCAAAATAACATGACAGCAAAATGATACTGTAACTACTTCCTGAACATAACGCAAAAATTTTAATTCAAATTTGCACCACCGTTACGAAGTAATCGACGAACATATTGAATAGTACATAAAAAACACGGTTGAATTTAGAACCTCCTTCTTTTAAAAGTTGGTGAACAACAAGTAAAATTCAAAATTTTACCTTACCTTATAAAGAAGTCTGTTTGAAGGTTGTAGACAATGTTGAAGAATGACTAAAATGTGGTTGGACTTGCATTGTCTTTATTTTTATTTTCTTTAATTAAGGAACATAAAATTAATTAAGGAACATAAAACTCATACACAAAGAGGGGAAACATCGAGATCAGGTATTGCAGAACACTTCTGGGATAAACAACATCATATAAAATGGTCTGAGGCTACGGCAATATATATATATATATATATATATATATATATATATATATATATATATATATATATATATATATATATATAGAACCCAATATGAAAAAAAGAAAATTTATAGAAGCAGCATACATTAAAAACAACAATGGAATCTTGAGATACCTAATCTTGGGCAACTACTACTTTGTAATATCAAATCATTGACGTGTGTACAGGGAAGCGAAACGTTACGCTTCAATGGACACAGTCCCTATATAAACTCGTAGTCTTAAGACAAAACATTCAGTTTATACTTGATAACGATTAGAGATACAACCTAATCGAAACGTCGTAAAGAAAATAAAAATAAAGACAATGCAAGTACGGCCACATTTTAGTCATTCTTATAAAGAAGCTTGAACAAACTTAACTTGAAGATATCAATTTAAAAGGAAAAAGTACTTTTTATTTCCATATTCCTTATCTTATGTCATCGGAATAAATAATAAACAGATTCAATTAAATAACAATAAATATAATTTGAATTAGAATAAATTTATCATAATAACAATCTGAATATTTAAAAATATTATAAATGTCACATTCCATTCGACACCGAAAGTTCTGAGAATAATAGTTACTGGCAATTAACTTGTTATCGTTCTTATCTATTGCGGTAATTTTATTTCGTTGCCTTGGTTATAGATTCTATCTCTATTTTGGTAACGAATTAAAATTAATATATAAACAAATGAACATAGTGCGTGCCCGCCAAATACAGTTGTCAAAAGAATTTTTTTAAGGAAATATGAAAGGTCGTTTAGATAAAAAAAAAGGACGATAGCAGGAAGATTTGACATTATGTGATTTTGTAGCTGAAAGTTCATAAAAAATAAGGGTGCTGCATTTTTTTCTAATGATCCGAATTTTGAAAGTGATTTATTAATACCAATTAATTATCAACCATGCCAATTAATTATCAACCAATATCTTCTGATGGAAGCGCTCTCCTAGCATGTGACTAATATCTCCCTAATGTGTTTTTTTTTGGGACACTTTTCACCTAAGATCGTGCAAAGCCTCGATTATATTACTTACTGAAGCCTAATTTTGTACATATTTTTTCTGCTTTTCTAATTCAATTTAATTTAAAAAGTTTTATTTTTTACCAAATCTCGTATCTGAGGTCCTATCAAAATCCTCTCTTTAACTTTACATCTCTTCGGTCACTTTTGCGGAATTTAAAGGGTTTGCGAATATGCCTAACTTTATTTATAGAAACGGGAAAATAATATCTTCCCTCTATACTAATGGTTGATGAAGTATATTCTAGATGGTGTAAATTTATCACCTGAAGGCCAGACTTTCTTTTTAAATTATATTTTCTGTCACGGTTGTCCAAATTACATATAAAAACGAACAGTACTTGTTATAACCCTAGTGCATTTTCAAAGTAACTTTAAAGACTGCATATATTTTCCTTAAATTAGGATTTTTTTCCGAGCAAAAGGAGCAAATTCTATTATGCTTCTTTCATGAAAACAGTATAATCTTCAGAAATATTGTTGTGTAAAAGTACAGATTTTTACATCGGGGTCACGTTTAACACCGAAACCTTCAAATCATTACGTACTTAAAAATTCTATAAGATCATAATTGCTGTTCCGAAAAATAATGACCTTTTATCTAAGAGGTTGTATTGTTAAATACGTGAGCCAAGAACTTCCGCCCAAGTTTAAATAAATATAGATCTTAGATGAGCTTTCAATGACTAAATCACTAAAAAATCCGCATCGGTTGTGTTGCCAATATTATGAAGCCAATATTTTTAAATACTTACGGCATATATTTTCTATAAATATTTCTAATTACTAAGGGCAGAGGAATCTTATTAGCCAGTGTAAGAAACGAAAATTAACGGCATAGCAGAGGAAATGTACGAAACTTTAAAACACAAGATTTACGAAGTAGCACTAGAAACCCTTTGTGTTAAAGATGGAACGGAACCTAAGAATTCTTGGTGGACAGACGATCTAATCTAACTGGAAGGAGAAAAGAAAAAGCTATATCTTAAGTGATTCAATACAAAAGACGACGAAGACCGAAAAAACTATAATCGTATATAGTTAAAAAAGAAATTAAAAAAATAACAATACATGGGAAACCAAATGTGCTGAAATTAGCCCAATGGTGGGAGGATCTAAGTTTAGAGAAGCTTGGTGAACAGTCTTAAAAGAAACACAAACGAAAAAAGTTCAGTTGCTTTGTGTAATTTTTAACAAGTGTCTGGAAGGGACTGGAGGAGCTCTTACATAAATTCCATTTATAAACTGGAGCGACTGCAGTAATTATCGGGGTATTAGTATTACATCGTCCACTAGAAAGCTTTACGAAAGAGTCCGAACAGCCCGAATAGAAGAGGAAGCCAAGGAAATGGAAGAACAAAGTAGATTTCGATTTGGGCGATTCTGCGTGGACAATATATTCACAATAAAATAACTGGCAGAAAAGAAATTAGCAAGAGGAATGGAGCTTCACGCTACTTTCATAGATCTTCATAAGACATTTGACTCTGTCTCTTTGCAGAAATTATAGATCGTAATGAAAGAAGCAGGCATAAATAGTATATATACAGGGTGATTCAAAAATCGATTACGAAACTTAAGGGGGTGATTCTACTTGACAAAATAAGGGTAGAGCTTCATACAATTTTTTTTCAAAATGTCATTCGTTTTCGAGTTACAAGCCGTCCAAGTTCAAGTTTTTATTTTTTGTTTTTTGAATTACTCGCTTACAGGAAAACCGATTTGACTAATATTTGAAAGATAGGCTAAGTCTTCTGCGCTTCATCATTTTAGTAACAATTCACATTGATTGTTTGCCGCTAGAGGGCACTTTACCTACATTGAAAATTGTTTTTTTGTCATAATTTTTTAGTGTTGACAGCTACAGTAGTTTTTGGCATAATTTCTGAAAGACTGATGCCAGGCCTTTAAAAAAGGTGCTCTTTATTTACATCGCTAAACCCAACGGTTTAGACGTAAATCACCCTTAAAAATTAAGTGGTAAATTTACTTTTCTCATTTCATTACCACCAGCTACCAGGTAAATAGCTATCAAAGTATACTAGAGCTGTCAGTTTAACATCAAATAAATTCGTTTTTTAAACTATTTAATTTATAATCTTAAAATAACTAATAATGGCTAATCAGTAAATATTCATATTATGGATTATTGCGATATACATTTAATTGATAAAAATTAATGAAACAGTACTAAACAAACTAAAAAAGATTCTCAAAATGGCACTTTTCGATAATCCTGAAGCGAAGATCCTCGACGTTGATTACTGGAATATCGTACACCAATTGTTTCAAATGACCCCAAAAGAAAAAATCCATAGGATTAAGGTCTGGTGACCTCGCTGCCCATGCCAATGGTCCACTTCGTCCTATCCATCGCTCAGGATACGTTGCATTCAAATACTGTCGGACACGTATACTAAAGTGGGGCGGAGCTCCGTCTTGGAGGATCCACATATTGGCCCTTACTTCCAATGGCACATCTTCCAGATACAATGGGAGACGATTTTGGATAAAATCTAAGTATACGTCACCAGTTAATGGGCCATCAAAGAAATGAGGACCAATAAGGTAATCTTCTATTATCCCTGCCCACACATTTAGTGAAAATCTACGCTAATGTTTCGTTTCTACCACATTGTTTGGGTTCTCGTAAGCATATGTGTGGATGTTGTGTAGATTTGTTATGCCATCACGAGTGAAACCAGCTTCGTCAGTGAATAATATGACGCCAATTAGTCGATTATCGTGTTCATACTTAGCTAGGATCTGATTGCACATTTCCAACCGTCTCGGCCGATCATCGTCATAAAGAGCCTGCACCTTTTTTGAATGAAACGGGTAGAGTTGTTCTTCTCTTAGTATCCTCCATGAACTAGCCTGACAGAGCCGCACTTCATTCCCAATTTTTCTAGTACTAATACCTGGATTATCTTCAATAATTTCAAGCACTCTTTCTTCTTGTTGCACGTTTCTAGCAGTTCTAGGTCTTCCCCTATTTCCATTATAACTTTTAAAGGAACCACATTCCGCAAGCCTCCTGTGCACACTGAAAAATGTTTGAGCATGAGGGATATTTCTTTCCGGATAACTCTCCATATAATATCTTCTTGCCAACTCTGCATTACCATTTGCTTTTCTATAACAAAAATGGATATCACAATATTCGATATTTGAATATTGGTGATTAGCCATTATTAGTTATTTTAAGATTATAAATTAAATAGTTTAAAAAGCGAATTTATTTGATGTTAAACTGACAGCTCTAGTATACTTTGATAGCTATTTACCTGGTAGCTGGTGGTAATGAAATGAGAAAAGTAAATTTACCACTTAATTTTTAAGGGTGATTTACGTCTAAACCGTTGGGTTTAGCGATGTAAATAAAGAGCACCTTTTTTAAAGGCCTGGCATCAGTCTTTCAGAAATTATGCCAAAAACTACTGTAGCTGTCAACACTAAAAAATTATGACAAAAAAACAATTTTCAATGTAGGTAAAGTGCCCTCTAGCGGCAAACAATCAATGTGAATTGTTACTAAAATGATGAAGCGCAGAAGACTTAGCCTATCTTTTAAATATTAGTCAAATCGATTTTCCTGTAAGCGAGTAATTCAAAAAACAAAAAATAAAAACTTGAACTTGGACGGCTTGTAACTCGAAAACGAATGACATTTTGAAAAAAAATTATATGAAGCTCTACCCTTATTTTGTCAAGTAGAATCACCCCCTTAAGTTTCGTGATCGATTTTTGAATCACCCTGTATATATATATATATATATATATATATATATATATATATATATATATATATATATATATATATATATATAAACGTCGTAAAAACACTGTATAGAGAAAACCAAGCGGTTATTAAGGTCGGAAATCAAACTTCTGAGGCATTCTCACAAACAAAAGGAGGCTCTTGCCTCTCTCCAAGCCTGTTTAAAATTTATCTCTATAGCGTTCTGAAACAGTGAATAAGAAAATGTAGCCCCATGGGATATGAATAGAAGATACTCGCTTGTATACAATCCTTTGTCCAGATAATCAGGTAGTTCTTGCAGAAGACCAGAAAAATAGGACCTACAAAATGAATTAACTCATAGAAAAATTCACTATATGTTTAGAGATAAACATACAGAAGACCCAATACATGACTATGGAGGTACAGGACAAGACGTCGAAACAGAAAGCGGAATAATAAAAAAAGTTATACAATACGGATACCTAGGAGACGGAAAAGATATTAAGGTACACTAAAGAAAACAGGAAAAGGAAAAAATATGATTAAAACACTACATCCAATCTTGTAGAATAAGAATCTAGCAATGAAAATAAAAAGAAAGATTGATCAGGCTATGATGTATGGGTTAGAAACGTGGGTCACAGATAAAAATATAGCTTATTTTGAAGCTTAGAGCGTCTACTTTCAAATGCCGAGTGCGCCTTTGATAAATCCAATGGTGTCCGGAAGTCGGAGGAAAATCGCAATATAAGCTTGTAAATATAAAAATTCGCAACTGATCGAGTGGTTTTTGACCCAAATTGTAGCTAATAGACACTTCAAAAAAGCTAGTAGGGTAGGTCGACAAAATCCAATATGGTCGATCCAATATAACGGTCGAAAATTCAATATGCTGGCCGAATTTTCAAAATCAACCAATTTGCACCAAATTTGGTATACGAGGGATTTTGGGTAGTTAATTACGAATTCGGGGTCAGATTTTCAAACTACAAGATTGAGTAATGTAAGAGATTAGGTTATTAAGTTTCCACCATACTGGGTCCACAAACTTGAATTTTGAAAATCCTCGGATTCGTGATCAGCAACCCCAAAAACCCCCGTATTACAAATTGTGTACAAATCGGTTGATTTTCAAAAATGTCGTCCGCCATCTTAAATTTGGCAAATCTGGCTTCGGATTCGTGATTCCCCACCCCTAAAACCTCCGTATACCAAATTTGATGCAAATCGGTTGATTTTCAAAAATAAGCCCACCATTTTAGATCCACCATACTAACCTCGAGAATTTTGGAAATTTGACCTCAGATTCGTAATTAGCGACACGAAAAGTTCCCGTATATCAAATTTGGTGAATATCAATTGATTTTCAAAAAATACGTCCGCCATATTAGATCCATCATCTTTAATTTTGTAAATCCGACCTCGTATTCGTAATTAGCAACTTCAAAAATCCTCTTATGCCAAATTTGGTGCAAATCGGATGATTTTCAAAAATTCGGCCACCATATTGAATGTCATCTTGAATTTTGCAAAACCGACTTCGGATTCGTCATCAGTGACCACAACAACCCTACACCAGCTTTTTAAGAACGTCTATCAGCTACAATCTGAGTCAGACACGACCCAATTGGTTGTGAACTTTTATTTTTACAAGCTTTTTTTGCTAGACATTCGATTTTTCTCCGGTTTTCGGCCGCCCTATTTGATTTTTCAAAGGCACATTAGGCATTTGAAAGTAGACGCTCTAGCTTCAAAATGAGCCTTTGTTTGATTTTTTGATTGCTTCTAATTTTGGTCATTGCTCTGATATGATACATACATACATATATATATATATATATATATATATATATATATATATATATATATATATATATATATGTATATATATATGTATATATATATATATATATATATATATATATATATATATATATATATATATATATATATATATATATATATATATATATATGTGTGTGTGTGTGTGTGTGTGTGTGTGTGTGTGTGTAAAACGAAACTAACAATAATATATGAACGAACAAACATCTAGTTCAAGTTAAATGTAAATAAATATTAAAATTTTGAAAATATTCTTATAAAGGAGCTTGTACCTGTTATTAGTACTATTATATAGTTTTTTTGAAGCAAAAAATTGTTTACTTTATTTTTACAAACTCTGAATGACCGATATACACCCCATTCTAATTGCTCTAACTGCGCTTTTTTTACAATATTTTGTAAAATATGCTAAGGTGTGTGTACAAAAAAGGTGTGTACCAAGAAAAAAACCTATTTAACGTTAAAAAAATTGTATATATATATGCTAGACAATAACAGCAATTTAATCTAGCGTTCTTGGCTAATTAAATTATAATTTATTTTATTAGTTATTTTAACAGAAATAAAAAGCGCACCTTATATGTCAGATTCGTATTGCGAATTATTCAAATTGGTAGTTATTGTTATAGTTGCATCACCATCTTCTATCGTTCTTTTAAATCCATGAATATTTATTATGTATTTTTTCTAAGTAAAATGACATACTATTATTTAAATCATGATGGTATAACATAAGAAACAATGGGTTTTTTAATTTTCCCTATTTAAAATCACTCTATTAAATTTAAAAACTTGGGAATATATCAGAACTCTAAATATACAAATTATGTAATTTTTATCTCTCAGTCTTTCGTATTACAGGAAAGGAAACGAAAAGAAAAAGTTAAATTTTTTATAAATACCCGTAAATAACAATTCACAATATTTCAATTTACTTACGCTAGTTTAAACAAATCTCTTGTATAATTTTATTAATAATAGAAAAATTAACAATTTTTTTTGCAGGGTGACGTATAAGTTCATAGGTGACTTTTAAATTAATAACTTTCTCACAAATGTTGTTTTCTTATTTTTTTCAGATTTAGGAACTTTGGAGTTTAATCACGCTGGGCTAGAAGTCAAATTTATGAAACTTGATTTTGAAAGTCAGCGGTCAATTATCGCGACTTTTAATCTAAGAAATGTTTCAGCGAAGATTACTCTAAAGAGTGTCGGAATAACTACAATAATTATTTAAAATTCAGGTGTTGCAAAATTTTAAAATTTTTATTTAAAAGTGTTATTAGTTATTTTTAGGTTTTAAGGTTGTCGTTTGTTTTTTTGCAATAGTGTTTCGCATAGTATTATAGAAAAAAATTAAATACTTTTTGATGAGCTAAAAATCCAATATGATGGTCATAAGGAAAAATAAGGTGATGATGAGCCAAAAAATCGAAACCTTGTAACAAAAATTTAAAGATTTAAAAAATTTTGGAAAAAGAAAAGTTATAACCGACCTAAGAAAATTTAACGTTTAACGTTTTTTAGTATCTCAAAAACGCTAAAAACCAGAATCATTTATGAGCACCAATAACCTAGTGACATAACTGTCTAAAACTTTCGCCATTCAACTGCCTTTCTATCTCTTATAGAGATTGTAATGCTGTCATCACCAATTTCGGACACATTGTATATAACCTAATTACATATTCTCGACAAAAAGGTTTTGTGGCTGATTTACCATGTAACAGTAGAATATGGTGTTGAGTATATTCAGCTTTTGAAGTACAGCATATTCAACGTGGATTAAGAAGCGTAGAAGAAGATGCAAATTAGACTTAATTCTAATGAACTGAAGTTGAGATGAATAAATTCCTAGTATATTTTGGGGAATATTGGCTCATTATTATACAAAGTAAGCACATTTTCAAGATTACCAGTAACGACTCCAGTTCGCTGTTTATTTTTAACAATAGACAAAATATTTTGTGCACCAGTGGCTTATGAATGATGACGCTCATCGCCACCTCGATGACCACGCAAATAAGGAAACCTATGGGTATGATAAATCCAAGGTTCGTTCATGAAAGACAAATACATGCTATACAACGTATCATTTGATGTGAACTTACAATGCAGGACAAAACTTTGATCATCCAGCTTTATAAAATAGACTAGAGATGTAGTTTCAACAAGATGGAGCAATGTCCTTTGTGACCAAGCCAACAAAGCAACTTGTACCAGAACACTCGTCTGACTTGATATATACTAGTTTTTCTCTCTGGAGTTATTTAAGAAAAAGAGTTTACGCCAATAAATTTCGAACACGTTACAAGGGACCAGAATGTATGAGGCTGAAAACAAAAGGCATTTGCAAGATGCCGTCTTTCATTCAACTTTGTGTCAAATGTTTTATAAAATACAAGAAAAGGAAAATAGACAAAAAAACTTCAAAATATTACACTACAAACTTAAAGTTGCACCTAATTTAATAATTGGCGCAATAATAGAGAAAGTGTTATTTTAAAATTAATTCTAGATGAATTGGTATTTTAATCAACTGCATTTATATGTGATTATTGTATGCTTTACATAACTTCTGATTTGTGTCCCGTTTCTTCTTGCTACAGTTAAAAGCCTTTGTGTAGTTTGTAAATATTTTCTATAAATTAGACGCGAACTTCCAAAAAGAGCAAAGTAAATCTACCCAGTATAAAACAGTTTCTAACTTATTTTTTAATTTTTAATAAAATTTTTTGAAGTCGGATTAGTTTGTGTCTCTTTTAACAGAATTCTAAAAGAAGAAGGTTCTTAGTTCGACTATTATGTATTTTTTATGTATGTACATGAAGTAATTTTTAAAAATTCAATATGACGGACAAAAAAAAATTAATTTTATCCGATTTTCTTCAAAATTGATATGGCCGATAAAAAAGTTAATTTTTTCCGAGTTTCTCCAAAATTGGTCTGGGGGAGTTTTCGGGATCGCACATAACGAATCTGAAATTATTTTTAAAAAATTTAATATGGCGGATCCTATATGATAGATAACAAATTAATTTTGTCCGATTTTTTCCAAAATTAATATGGGGGATTTTTCGGGGTCGCAAATTACGAGTTTGAAATTATTTTTAAAAAATTAAATAAGGCGGATCTAAGATGATGATTTTGTCCAAAATCGGTATTAGGGGATTTTTGGGAGTGTTAATTACGAATTTAAAATTATTTTTTGGAAAATATGGCGTCCTAAAAATTTTACATCTCTTGATTTTCTCCAAAACTGGCATAGAGAGTTTCTTTTGAGGGTGTAAATTATGAATTTCAAATGATTTTTTCAAGACTCAAAATAACGAATTCTATATGGCGGACTAAAAATTATACGTTTTTCAATTTTGTTTAGAGTTCGAACTGGATCGTTTTTAAGGGTGTAAATGGTGAATATAAATTTATTTTAAGAAAATTTAATATGTCAAATGCAGATTGTGTCCAAAATTTGTACGAGGGGTTTTCGAGGATGTAGATTTATATTAGACTAAGATGTTAAAATTAATTTTTTGAAAGTCAGTTTAGCGAATCCAGTATGGTGGGTTGAAAATTTTACCTTATTCGCATTTTTTGAAATTTGGTATTAGGGAGTTTTCGGGATCATATATTACGAACATGAAGTTAGTTTTTTACAATTTAATAAAGCAGTTTTGTCCAAAATTAATATTACGGGGTTCTTGGGGAGTTATTAATATGTAAAATAAAATATGTTCGGCTAAAAAAGTTAAATGTCAAGTTCTTTAAATAAGAGTGTTGGAAGGTTTTAATGGCCTATGAATCTGAAATTAATTTAAAATTTAAGATAACGAATTTACTATGACAGAGTCTTTATTAATTTGATACAATTTCATTTAAAACTGGTATTTAAAAAATTCTGAGACGCAAAGAATCTTTGGTTGTTCATTTTAGTATGGTGTACAACTTCGGAGAAAATTGATACTTTTTTGCGACCTTAGACTCATTGCGAGACAGACTAATCTCTATTAGTACTTAGTTCAAATAATTTCTCTATATCATAATGAATTCAAAACTAAAAATGGGAAAATAAAACTTTTATAAAAAAAAATTAATCGACTTCTAAAAATGCACTAAAAAGTGAAGAATAACAATATAAATTTTTATATGAAATTGAAATTTTTGAAGTTGGCTAAAATTATTTCTAGATGAAACAAATACCAGAGATATACAAATTACGGTAAGAAAGCAATTATAAATAAAGTATTTTTTAAATCTATTTATGCGAATCATATTTTGGTCAAGCTTTAGTTTGGCGTTGATTTCAAATTTTCAATTTCTTATAAAAATTTATATTGTTATTTTTCATGTGTTAGCGCATTTTTAAAATTCGGTTCAATTTTTTTATAAAAATTTTATGAATAATTTATTTCAGTCTGTTTCAATTAGTTTTTAAAACAAACATCTCTGTTAATGATGCTGAAAATTGCATGAAAATATATCACTTCTATCAAAAATTAAATTTAGTTCATCATCATTAAATTTTTTCATTTTTTAATTCTCTTAGAACAAACCTACCTTGGAAATATATCGATTCGAAGGAAACCTTGAAATATTATGATAATTCCATCAAAATATATTACTCATATTAAAAGCTATCCTGCGAATGACCTCGCTAATTAATCACTTTTTCAGTTTTTTTTTTTAATTTAGCTCCATTGCAACAAATCAATGTTGAAAATACTGTTATAAAACTGCCTGAAGAGACACTAAAAATATATAAATAAATATATATATTTCAAATTGAAAATCACCTATTTTTGAAAAAAAAGTTAATAAAATAAAGTAAAAACGAATTTAATTATCGCAACCAATTTTGCAGGTATAAAAATAATTTTTATTCTAGTGCGTACTACCGGATTAACCTATGAAGGGCATTCATGACTGTACTTTATCTAAACCATTCTGGAATAAAAGGGGGTGAGAAATGTATATTTTCAATGGTTTACTGAATATAATCCTAAGGACAAAAGCAAAATCTGATAGGGTTTTGCGTATTTTCAGTAAGACCCACAATGTAAAAAGGAAATGCATTAAATTTAATTCAAATGTGCTGGAAGCCAATTTCGCAACATTTATTAAATATATTTAATGTAGTGCATTAAATTTAATAATTTACATTAATCTAAATTAATTTATTCCATTAAATTTAATGTAATCATACATTAAATTTAAAGTTCAATCATTGCTTTTTAAGGTGACTATGTACATTAAATATACAGCCAGTGTATATTGATTTTGAGATAAGTGTTCACATATTTGATGCACCAACATTAATATGAGTTTAAAAAATTCAATGAGGAAAGGTGGACAATTTTACCGCAGGTAGTGTCCGCTATCTAGACTTTCAAACTCATTGGTTCCTGGCAGTACGGGACATGTCACCATAAGGAAACTGAGTCCTTTAAGCAACTTATACCATACTAAATAAAAAGATACAAGTTGCTCCTCCTGAAATCACGCAATGTATATTGAATAATAATGTAAATCCCTTTAGTATTAGGATATATCTGAATTAATTTTAATGTACATAAGTTGAAATATCTTTTCAGTTACTTTATTCAAATTTAAGATACCATTTAATCAAATTTAATGTACAACAAACTGATATTTGAAAGAATTGTTTTAAATACAAAGTATATGTAAATTATACACGATTTTTAAATTTAATTTAGAGTGGACATTAAATCTGCATTAAATTCAACGTTATTTTTAATAATGCATATAGAGAGGTGTGTACTTGATGCTCCAAAGATGTAACACTCTCGATACATCACTTTAGCCATTCTGGTGCACAAATTTCTTAAAGCATGGTGGACATAACTCTCGTGACATATCATTTTTAATGACCCTATTGCCATGCATTTCTGACCAGGTGAAGTTCGAAAAATCAATTATAAAATTGAACTCTAGATTGAGCTATGGAGGATTAAAGTTAAATAAAATTATTTAATTTAAAAAGTTATGAGAAATCTGTCACTATTACCATTAGATTAAGAACTACGAACTATACAGTCAAGCCATTATAAGCTAAAATTTCAGACCCAAAAATGTAAATAAATAAAATTATATTTTTTTATCATTCTGGTAAAAAAATTAATATTTTTTTTAAATTGGGGCTAGGCAACAATGAGTATGGAAATTCAGATCACAAATACTGAAAGGTTGAGAACCGCTGCCTATACTCAAAACTTATATAATTACAATTTGTAAATTGTAAAATCCTTTACAAAAGTTTCCAAAAAGTTAATTCTACTTAGTAGTGAGTATATATAGTTCAAATATGTGAATCCTGAATCAACATGACAGGTGCATGAAACCAGTGAAACAGCAAACTCGATCTTATCAGTTTTTGCTCAGACTGGTTAATTTGGTTTTAAACAGCGATTTTTTTTGTTTGGTTTATAAATACAAATAATAAAAATCGTAAAAAAAGATCATGTGCTGATTTTTTTTATTTTAATAGGTTGCAATATATATTAGTCAGTCTATAATTATTTGTAACTATAAGACATTTAATTACAATTAGACATTTAATAACAAGCTTTGAGCATCTCAATGAAATTTTAAAACATTTGTCAATAAAACTTGGCTTACTTCTTGTTCTTTTTGCGTAGATGCACAGTTTTCTACTCTTTGCTTATCCCAAAATCCATCCGGTTTTAATACTATTAACCGCCGTAGCTCTCCTTGCCCAAAAGTTTCACTAGCTTGTTTTATGCACGATCTCGAAACTCTCCAAGGACCTCTCCTAGCGTCTATTATTGTTGTACAGCCTTTCGCTCTTGTTGCATTACTGTAACAAAAAGATGAAAATAACTAAACACACTGTGTAAAATATTTTGAAAACAAGAAGTATAAGTTGGCAGTGTACTCTTAAACCTCATATATTTATATTTTGTTTCTTATCCATTTTTTAACTACCCTTTTGTTATTTAAATCATAATTGAACTTATCTCAATATTCATAACCAATATACTTCTTAAGATGTGTAGTTCACTATAACTAAAATAATTGCCAGAAAACCTCTCAAATACCAGTTTGAAATAAAAGGCACAAAGCAAAAATTCAGCCTTTCGTAATGAGTCAGCTATATTGAACTTTAAGAGAATTATTTCAAATAGCGCTCTTAAAAACCACCAAAAAATATTATAAAAAATTGGGAAATGCACAATTTTTTTACATATTGTATAATCTTCAAATAAGTGAAGGGTATCTTTATAACATTAGATGTTACAAATATACGTTAGAAAGCGTTTTCAAATAAATTCAGTTGCCCTTGCCCTAAAACATAGTAGTAGTGGTTATTTGATCGACATTTTATTTTATCTTCACTATGTGTCTGGAAATTGGGATGGATGTATCGCGACCTGAATGATCTATTGTGATTCCTTGTATTGCTAGGTCAAAGGAGACGCCTCGCTAACTAAAGTAGGTCTTCCAATCTTAGGAAACTCGGATTATGGGACGGCTTTAAATCACCCTCTTTTTATTGAAATGCTTTAAGGTATCACATGCTAAAGTTTTGCAAGACGAAGTAGCGTGAATAAATGTGGATAGAAGTTTCATCCTCTTCCTCGCAAAATCTGCTTTCTTTTCGCTCTACTAATTCAAATTTCTAATCCAGATAGCAGTGTCCTGTTAGGATTCCTGTTAGAATTCTAAGTTGATTTTCCCTTAGACTAGTACGTTCCTTGAATTTTTTCTGGTCATAAAGTATCTTCGCTTGTCTCATTTCTTGTAGATTTGTGCAATAATTTGATCTATTCTCTTCTTTGATTTTTAGTTCTACCCGTATTGCGCTGTTAGTAATTCCGCAAAAAGATTAAAGCTCCCGGAATGGTGTTTCAACCTATTTTTTACTAGTTTCTGTACTATATCATTTCTATCCACTCCAGTATTTTCCAGCATAAATAGGAGGGCAACCGTGTTTTCTTGACTTTGTTTAGTTTGTCTAAGCATTCTGAGACCATGTTAAAGCTAATTACATAAGAACTCAGTCCATTGATGATTGCTTGACTATCCGAGATGAGAGATGGGGCCCTCGTTTACTGATTCTAGTCCTCAACATTCTATATGATATCTTTTTTGCCATATTGTCCACTAATATACGTGGAGGTGTGAGGTTTTCAATTATTTCCATAGCCGACGTTGAGCATGTTTTGTTGCTCCAGTAATGCAGCAAAACTTTCGAGGGCTTAGTTTCTACAGACCATCAGAACTCATGAGGCCTTTCAGATTACTTACCTTTCATGCTTGTTTTAAAGATTCCAGGTTAGGACACAAGTTTTTGTTTAATTTCGTCTATATTTTGTAGTTTAGAAAACACATAATGCGTTTCGCTATACGATGTAGCTTCTTCGAATGTTTGGTGTACTATGAATAGTTATTCTTTAAGATACAACAAAAACTTGAGTTTATGTTTTACTTCCCTTTCATTGTAAAGGTAGTTTTAGTGGGTTTAATACACTGATTCGCATCTACTGATATCATCAAGTGTGGTCTTTGAACTATGTCGCTTAAAATATTCTCGAACTTACCTCTTGACAGGATATGCTTAGATTAGCTAGATCACAACGGAGTCAACTTACAATCAGAGTCCACATAAGTGGACTCTACTCCTCCTTGAGGACATTCTTGGATTTTACTGCACCAATTTCATCCAAAAAAATATAGGACCATCGCAGCACCTTCCGGAACATAACGTTAAAAATATTATTCAAATAGGTGTAGCCGTTCCGCAGAAATGCATATTCGACGAATTGAGAATCTCCTTCTTCTAGAAGTCAGTTAAAAAACTAAATTCAGCTGGGCCAATATTCTCTTATATGACCTGCTTAGTCCAATAGATTCTGAACTAACCCATATTGCAGATTGTATGTTATTTTTAGGTAACTTTGCATGGTTGGTGGTTCAGTATATTTAATAAACATATTTTTGAGCTTTTCAGAAACAAGGTTAGATCAGTTTTAAGCTTTCAAATATTTCGGAGAGTGTGTTCAGAGTAGCACGGCCTTATTGTTAATGTACCCTGTCAGTGATTAATTAATTGTAATTGTAAGTTTTTAACATAATGCACGTATTTACATAATAAATAAACCATTTATCTCAAACAACAATTGGCGACATCAACCAATTTATGAACACAAATAATTTAACTAGTATTTTTACATTCAAAAGAGAATTTCTTGTGATTGTTTATATTTTCTTTCCAAACAACGTATATAGAATTCAGTATGACGGACCCAAAATACAGTAATTTAAATTAAAATATTAATCACTTTGCTAAAAAAATTCAATGAAAACAAAAAAAAAAGGTACTCATTCCTTGGTAGACAAAATTATACACAATAAGCCATACTATTAAACTAGAAAAAACAATAAAAACGAGAGCACTTAAAATATGTGTGAACAGTTGTCTTCAGCTATAGTCGAAATTCTCTAAGTCGCTAAACATATGAGCAACAAATTTGCCCCAATTAAACTAACTTATATGTCCTGGGAGCTCGAAGTAGTATTTCTCGGTAGATCTTGACTGACTGATTCGAAAAAAGTAATGGAAAATAAATTAAGTTCTTATAACCATTAATTATTGTGTGATAACAGCTACGATAAAGTCTTTCGCAAAGTCGTGAAAAGTAGACCAATCAAAATGGTTCTTGCTGGAAGAGTTTATAAAAAAATTATATATGTGTAAGGAGAAAGTAAGTTTTAAGCGAACACTGTTATTATATCTGCACTAAGATGGAAATACAAAGTGTTTTAAGTCACTTAAATAGCATAGGTATAATTAACATACAATGATAAATTATGATTCGAGTTGTAAGAAACGGTATTCCATTGCTGATTTCCATACGATAGAAGAAAATTTAATGTACGCTGGGAAGTTTCACTTTTACAAGTATTACCTATAAATCAGAATCTCCCAGTATTGTGAAATGTAATTCCAAGAAAAGTAATTTTATATTATTTATGAAATATGTATGCAAGATTTATGTTTGTTAATTAGTTTTTGTATTTGTAAAAAAATGTGTAAATAAAACAATATAACTTAACAGTAATTCTCGGTACCGGTAACTGCAACCAACTTTTTTACGCATAGTAATTATAAAAGTAATTTATTTTAATATCCATAATAACCTTGGAGAATTGTGCTTTTTAACTAAAATAAATTTATGGATGGAAATACAAAGTGTTTTAAGTCACTTAAATAGCATAGGTATAATTAACATACAATGATAAATTATGATTCGAGTTGTAAGAAACGGTATTCCATTGCTGATTTCCATTCGATAGAAGAAAATTTAATGTACGCTGGGAAGTTTCACTTTTACAAGTATTACCTATAAATCAGAATCTCCCAGTATTGTGAAATGTAATTCCAAGAAAAGTAATTTTATATTATTTATGAAATATGTATGCAAGATTTATGTTTGTTAATTAGTTTTTGTATTTGTAAAAAAATGTGTAAATAAAACAATATAACTTAACAGTAATTCTCGGTACCGGTAACTGCAACCAACTTTTTTACGCATAGTAATTATAAAAGTAATTTATTTTAATATCCATAATAACCTTGGAGAATTGTGCTTTTTAACTAAAATAAATTTTTTATTAGATTAATTAAAATATATTTTTGTAGTAACTAAAATTAGACCCTGATTTATACAATTTTTTTTATTTTCCGTTGATGCATTCATATGTCATTGTTTCTGAAATTACTACGAATAACCAACATCATGGCCACTAGTTTTATGGGCAGAAGTAGTTTTTGGTGACAATAAGCTCTATAACTAGATTGTAGACTTGAAGTGGGTCGTTAAGCTTCTTCTCGCTCCTCTATAGTACCTCGGCCTTTAAGATCTCTAATCTATTGATCCCTAAAGCAATATGTAATGACCCCCAGGAGTCGACTGTGGCTTGCAAGGGGCTCATATCAATGGAAAAAAAACGTAAATGGAAGTCCATGAAAGTAGATCCTACTTCGGTAGATTTTGATCGAAATTAACGCATTTCGTAAATGCAGCTAGCTTGGCTTCAAAGAAACATATCTGCTACTTATCCTGCATTTTGGACTTAGAAAAGTTTTTGATAGCTTTTCTTTCTTTATACCACGTAAAATGGAGTTTCTGCGTGGTTGTTTTTTACAAAAAATAGAACCAGATTGAAAGTCACTGGCAGAGAATGTGTAATATTAAACCAGATTAATTTTAAGGCTAATATTGAAAACTTGCTATCAAAGCATCAAGCTCATTCCTCCATTGAAAAATATTTTATAACTATCACTAAAATTTATGGTAGGTGAAAAACGTTGTGCTAAGAGAAAAAAACGCATCTGCCATGAAATTTGACGAGTAGAATAAAAGGATTAGTTTTTATTGCGTATTTAATTTATGTCACAATTTTATACGACTTGATTTTTTGTCGTTTCATTTAATAAAGATTTGAGTTGTCACTTAATTATCATTTTTATTTAATATTTCCACTCTACAGTAAATCTTCTTAAATTGTGGTGATAAAATGCAAAAGGCGGCATGCTATCGGAGATGTTACGAAAAACATCAACAGTGCCTGTAGTTACGTTGACATTGTTCAAACTATTTCAGCTGACAAAAACAAGTTGATAACATAGTAGAAATTCAATATTAGGAACACAGGGGATCTAGAGAAACCATAAAAATTGGTCCGTGTTCTATTGGACAAAAAATATTGAGAATTTCTGCTCCTAATAGAGGCCAGGGATATTTAGGCTTTTCACGAAATCTATAATTTTTTTGGGAATAATTGATTCATTTCTTCAGGCGTCAAGATAACCCCTTCCAGAAATTTAAGTCTCCTGCAGAACAAAATTTGTAAACTCATCGATTATTGCCTATAATAAGCTCCTTTTAAGCGGTTAAAGGAAAAAATATATGGAGACAATTTATTTTCGTCAAATACAAATTTGGTCTTCTCTTCATACACGTTACGACCACGTTAGGGTCTCATCAGTGGAGCTGTAATGAACCAAGAACAACAGTCGCATTAAATAACCCAACAACTGTCTATGTAAAAAATAACCTCCGAGAAATGTCAGCAGGTTATTAAACTTGTAGACTTTTTAGATGTCATAGGATGAAAAATATCGCCAGTCAAATGACATCTGTACATCGGCCGAAGTAGTGGGAAACTTAATAATCAAAATTTCAGTAAGAAATAAATAATTATTTTACTGCTGTGTTTAACAAGTTGCCTATATTTATTCTCCTTGCAAAGAGTTAAAGGAAACAATATATACACGAAATGTTTTCCTTTTATTAAATGCTTCAAAAGTTCAAAATTCTCAGATTGAAGAGTTTTCATAAGAATTTTTTTTTCCTTTGTAGGGTTCAGTAACCAGCTAGGAACCCTTGTAATTCCGTCATGTCCATATCTGTCTTTCCATCCGTCTGTGAGTCAAAGCCTTATAATTTCGTTAGCTTTTTATCTGTTGCGATAAAATTTTTCAGACACATGCTTTTAATCAACATAAAAAAGGGCCTGAAGCGATATTTATAAAATTAGTGTGTCTCGTCCTACGTGAGACATAGGAATAATTTTTTTTTCTTGTATCACATCGAATGGGATATCCTTCTATAGAACTTCAAACCTGCTATTAAATGGCATATATCATTTTCATAGTCTTATAAATCGCTAAATATGGACCTCTAATTCCACGGTTCCAATTTCAGCTTAAGTCCACTATGGCTAATTCAATTCATTTTACCTTATTTTTACAAATGCTGACGTTATGGGCGAGAAAATATAATTTTCCTTAAGTATTTCTCATAAATTCCTTGAACAAAAACATTATTCGTTACATTTTTCGTTTCACTATATTACGAACCCTCTACTTCCTAAGTAATTTTTTTACCAGCTCTATGTTAAAATACGAATTAAGTTAATTTGATTATCGATTTGACCATTATGCTGATATTTTACTCCACTGCGTTTGATTGTTTTTTTTATTGATGCTGAATTTACTGTTACCTTTTTTTTAGATATATATAGGTTTTTTACTACTATTTAAAGGAATATTTTTTGGGTTGCATAAATTTCTGTGGCGTGCCTTAGGGAAGGCTTACAGGAAGTTTTTCCTTTACTTGAAATGTATTTCTTTAATTTAAAAGTAACTATTGCAATACTTATTTGGATGTGAGAGGAAAATGCTAATGAAAGGTAAATTGGCTTATTTAACAAATTTATTTTAGCCGACTGTTGTTGCCCAGGGTCATTTTTGAGCTGTCATTTCTTTCACACGTGTTAATTGAAAGCGCCTAAAAGAGGTAGCGTTGCGTGCAAGTATGGTTTTTGATATAAATAGGGTCAAAGTCATATACTTTGACTTTTACTTTTCCTGTTTGGATTCCACTGAAGAACCGTAGACTTTCATCTGAATTTATATTCTTTGAGATTTTGGGCTGGAAAGTCATTTATTATCCTGATAATTTGGTTTAGTTTTTGAATTACTTTATCATTTGCGTGTTTGGCTACTAACCGCCCCAGTTATTTTTATCGATATGAATCTGGAAATAGGGATTTTGACAGTTTGCACGTATCAATGAAGAATTTTTTTTAAGTCCCAATAACATCGGGTAAGATCCTTGCTAATTGCAATTTATTAAAATAATCCTGCATGGATTTTTCACTTGTTAAAATTTTAAGCTCAAAATCGATTCTTTTCAGGTGTATCAAGTGCAATGCAGTCAATTTTTTCATTAAACCATCTCTTAATTTGCAATGTAATTTTTCTGTATTTAAAAGGTTTTAAATGATAATTATATATCTATGTGATCTAAAAAAGAAGAAATTTTAGAACGAGTTGAAGAAAATCCAAGCGCAAGCACCAGCCACTTAAATTAAGAACTTGAGTTGCTAAAGATACAGTAAATAGAATTTTAAGAGAACAGCTGTTGCATCTATTTTGCTTTTACCTCTCGACCTCGAACTGAGTCTAGACTTCTGTCGATTTAATAATAAACGGAGAACCCATGACGTGAATTTGGATAAAAAAAAAAACAGTGGCTTTACAAGAAGGGATATGACAAATTTACATAAGTAACATGTTTATGTTGACAAAACCCCTATGTAGTAATGCAAAAATTATCAACATGAATTTAAAATTACCGTATGAGTAGAGATCACTGACAGATTTTTATTAGTTCTGTCATCTTACGATCTCGTTTAAATGAGAACATCTAGTAAATTTGTGAAATTTATTGAATGTTCTGTCATTGAGTAGTAAGCAAAATATGTGGTTTATGCAATGATTTAAATGAAAATTTTCAAAATCGATGTATCGGCAGAGGAAATGATGCTCCTGTCCCTCCGCTCACCGAATTTAACGCCTATGGATTACCTTCTACGGGGAACTCTTAAGCAGGTGGTATACGGTAGACCAATAAACACCAAAGACGAATGGTGGGCACAAATACAAAATTCAGCGCAATAACGTTATCCTTAGATGCAGAGATGTTGGAATGGGTGCAGTTGTGTAAATGGTATTGGAGGTGTTTATGAATATTCACTTAGAGTTTAGTTAAAAAAAATTTAAAAAAATTAAGTTTTCCAGTTTTGGTTTGTTTTTGACTTTGTGTGTTATTCTTATTGTTCTTTGCTGGTTCATTGTCACATTATTATCATTTTAACTTGTTGCTATGTAAACTTTTATTGCTGTTGGCTTATTTGCCCTTAAACATGCCAAATTTGTGGACCATTCCTAAGCCTGGAAAACGGTGAACGGAGGTTTCGACGAGCTTCAGTATCCAAGGAATAAGAATTTTTAATGAGAAATTTAATATTCCTCGAGGCACAAAAAGTTATGAAGCTTTAGATGTAAACAAAGTGCTGTAGCTCGCGCTTTCTATAATACACATCAAAACTAATCAGACCTTGATTTCTCACTCCAAGAAACCCCAACGAACCCAATTTAGTGCAAATCAAGCTCTTATTAAGGTACATATTTATAAGAAAGTATAAAACGATTATAAACACCCTGTATTTTGGAAAGTATCAACTTTTACACTAAGGAACATTGGCCTAGATCCTCATATTTTACCACAAATGGGGTACAAATCGTTAGCTGGGTTTAAGCATACAAAGAATTTGAAAGAGGACTTATATAAAATTAACATGTATACGTGTTGATCATTATGAAAAGTGATATACACTGTGACTGATGCAAGCTGTATTATGTGATGTAAGAGTAAAATATTTTAATAGAATTCATTTTAGTTGTCATTTGGATAGTAAGCTAGTGAAACTGAAATTTTAAATATTAAGAATAATATAATCCAAAAAACCGTTTTCTTAAAAAGGGGACAATATGTTGATAAACTTTGTCAAAGAGGGAGAATGTCAACTACAGAAAATGTATCTGAACCTACTAAACGATTACGAAGTAACATATTTTTACATGTCTTATAGGTTACTGACTATGTAGCTGTTGCAACGAAATTTCTTCTTGAAAATGTATAGGAATCCCGTGACAAAGATTTTCGAATCTATGATAGCATTATTCTAGAAAATGTTCTGTTAATGGTAACATCACATAACATATTTCACAGATTATTCACTTTGTCAGATTTTTACATACTAGCTTGAGTAACTTGTCTCTGAAAAGTGACTCTCAATTGAAAATCAGAGTCGAGTCCATGTAATCAAAAGATGTGATTTTCGTTTGTATGTAGACGTCTTTCCAAAATACCTTCCACTCCATTTAAAGATATTGTCGTCAATAATTTCTAAGTCCAAAAAAAATAGTAAAAAGCTAGTTATAGAAAAAGGGTAATTTTTTAATCCACAAGAGAAGTGGAAAAAGTTAGTAGTGTCATTAAGGTACAATATACCATAAAAGTTATGTAGTAAAAAGAGATCATAAAAATGTTGACATTTATACAATCACTTTTAAAGGATTCATTAATTTACAGATATAAATGGAAATTGTAACTAGCTTTTATTTTGCAAGGCTTTAAATGGGATGCCAGAATAAGCACCACGGTGCAAAATTTTGAACAAAGATGTTTAATTAAAATTCAATTCCATATTTTGCATCTTAATAATATCTATTACCCTAATGACTCCTACAGTTTCTGAATAATCTTTTGAATGTTATATATAAAAAAATACATATTTTTTAAAAGTTCTAGTTCTAAGGTACAGTGTATGATACATCAGTTTGTCTCCTTGGTCTTTTTCAAGAATCCCACAAAAAATCTAAAATTTTGTAGTATCTTATAAAGGAAGACATACTTTTGATGAATTATTTTTTATAAGATCCCTAAATTAAAATATTTTAATTAATCGAAGTTCATATTTACCTAAATATGGAGAGCAAATATCTTAAAGGTGCAGTTATTTCTAAAGAATGAGAATCTTGCGGTACAGTAACTAAAATTATTGGACGACCTTCTTTGTCGATGCCACCCGGAAGAATTACTGATGTTTTTCCTTGTAGGTAGGATGGATCAGGTTTTTCTTCCATAACCTAAAAGAGAAATAAACCTTAAAAAAATAATTGCGACCTATAACTTGATTTGACCTATTGCATGATCAGACGATCTATTAGCTGACGTGCTCATGAGTTTATTTTAATTATTATAAAAAATAAATTTTTACAGTATAACATTACAGGTTGAATGTAAATTCAGATATAATCCAAAATAGGAACGCATTTTAAAATTACATTTTGCTGACATGTAATTTAAAAAGAAGTGTTTCAAGTTAATATCTGGCATTAAAAATATAATGAAATGATGGGTAAATTTATGTATTTAAATCAGTACGCGATCACTAAATAATAACCTGTTGGTTGTGGTTTGGTATATTCATTCATGAAAATATTGTTACTGGCAGTAATCGTTTTGTAGCTTCTGGAAGCTGGGTGTTTGGATAATTGCATTAGTGTGTAAAAACGTTTTTGTTACCTTGATACGTGAACTGTTCACTGACGCTGTACAGTGAGCTTTGAAAATGGTGAATGAGATTTCACCCAAACGTTAGCTACCTTACAGTCCTGAGAAGGACTCAGAATTCACACGGGATACCCGAAAACATTCGATTACACATCGAACCCGTGAGAACATCCGACATAACACACACACACACACACACACATATATATATATATATATATATATATATATATATATATATATATGAAAGAGAATTTATCATTTTTTTAAACATATAATCGGTTTGCTCCTAAAGTATTCATATAAAATAATATATTGCATGAACAAGCCGAGATGGATCTGGTATAATTTGACAATCCCTCAAAAAAAGGTTGGTGGCGATCGGTGCAAGGAAGTGCTCAAAAAATAAGATCGTAGTGCTTCAAAATAAGATCATGATGCTTAGCTAGATCAAAAAGTACTAAATAAGGAATTAAATACTATAAATTATAAGATTCGAAATTTCGTAATAAAAATATTTTATTTAATTAAATTTTTTAATTATACTGTCCCTAAAAAGACTAATGTTTCCAGGAATGGTAATATAAAATTCTTTCTACTCTACTAGCCCAAAGTCTTCAGAGAAACGTCATAGAGAGTAGCATCCATTAGTAGACAAAAATTGTCTTTATTCCTTCCTTTTTCTATTTTTATGGTGTATGTATCTCTAAAATAAGGCAAACAAAATGTCATTTGCTGGTTCTTAATTTAAAGTTGACTTATTTTCTATATTAATATAAAACTTTTGACATATAACACTACTACTCAAAAAAATTGTACGACTAAAGAAACATAATTTAAATACTCATTTGGTTTATACATTATTCAATATAAACAAGCATAAATGCTTCAGAGCATAATTCCAGGAGGTTTTAAATGCACATTTTTGATGCTGAAACATTATTGCACAAACCTAAGTTTACGATTAAAAGTATATCTGTACATTCAAAACAGGAGTGGACTGACTTCTTTGCTTGGTAAACATCAAGTGTTTTACGTTAGTGGTTGGTTTGTTCGTAAAACATTTAGTACTGTTATTTAAAATTTCCCGAACTACTTATGGCTTAATATTATTTAATAATTTTCATGGGGGTGTACTAAAAATAACTATGGCTTTTGTGAAATAATTTTACATGCTTAGAACTTATCCAGATAATGCGAAAGACGGGCGAAGCTCATCGCGCGTATGTATTCGCATGTTGACGAAGTACTTGGTGTCAATAAGTTTACTCTACATGCAACGTGCCTAATTCGCGTGCATTTCGCCAGGCTCTTGACTCGCGCTAACCATGCACGAATTACGTACGCGTCGATATATTAGAGATTCTGTCTTGTGTCCAGTACACGTGTGAAAGTTGGTGTGTGTACGTATTAGAAAAAATTGGAGAGGACTAATTTAAATACGAAGTTTTTTATTAACGCAGTAGAAAAAAAATGGCGTTATGGGATCTGAAATGTCCTGAATATTTAGGTAGGTACTTGAAGCGGAGATCTTGGGCAGTATTGGTATTAACATTTTCAGATATTGATGTATTTGAAGAAAAGGAAAAGAAACATGACATTTATTTTATAAATTTATGGACACGTTAACAAAATTCTTATATCGTCTCATGTGGTTTGATATCTCTTGATATGGCTGATAAAACTATAAGGCCTAGATGAATCAAGATTACAAATTTGGCGAAAGAAGGGTATTGTTTAGTACCAGAACACGAGAAGAAATAGACTAATTATTATTGTTCTTCCCATTCTCATTAAAAGGAAGGGACCTCATGGTACATATTCTTGTGGTTGGAATATTCTTTACGAAACTAGGGAGCAGTGGAAATGTTATTTGCGCCGAAGAAATATGTTTTTCGGGTTCTATTGTCTGCAGTTTTATTAGAAAGAAAATAATATATGTGCATTTCACAGAAATCGTATTTATTCTATGACAACAGCGCAAATTATTTCCGTTTCAAGACGAGTGCTGTCGCTGACGGATGTAACCGGCATTTTTTTTTAAGTTTGTTGGTCGTTTTCCCTGAATTTTTCTGTTAAAAAGGGCAAATTTATGAATTAATTTTATATAATGCAGTAGCTTCAATGTTCGTGAAATTTCTGGATGTAACAAAATTTTAACGATTTAGTGCAAAAAATTAAACCTAAAGTATTAAAGTGATTTTCGATTTTCCGTTCAATTGAAGAAACATTGTAGAAAACCAAGACTAGAATCATATTCTGCGACCTCGAAATAGGACGTATGTAAAATTTTTTTTTAAATGTTTTCCGAAATTTCACTTAATCAAAATATCTGTTGTTTCAACTCTATGTTGAATACCAACCTGATTTCTTCTCAAATACGTTTAAAGTACAATATGAATTGAAAGTTTGCGCGTATATGCGCGAGAATTTTCGCACGTATTTCGCATCTAGACAAGATCATCCACTTTACAAACATTGATAAAATGATAATTTTGATTCAAAATATAACTTTATCCTCCAGAAATGAAATGTTAATAAACTATTTCATTCATAAACTCTAAATCGTTTAGTTTTACCTTCAATGAATCTGACTGTGTTTATTTTATTAGAGTAAAACCAATTTCAACTCTGTATGAATTATTGAACACAGCTTCATTTTGCGACAATGCCCTGAATATTTTTCTACAAGGGTAAAATCATTAAATAAGTTCGTTAAATACTGTAATTTTTGTTATTTTAATTTCAGTTTGATATAGAACTATTACAATACTTGGTTTGCTGAGGTGGTTCTTCTAACCTTATGGAAATTTAAGCAGGCAAATATTATGTTTTTCATGGAATAACTTAATAAGTTAAATTTAATTAAAATTGGTTACTAGATATTATTAGTACAGTTGTATAAAAGGTAACTTTAGTTACTGATCCATTTTTTCCAGATAAGAAACTATAAGTTAACTTTTCATGTCAATACTTTAAACTAAATTATAAAAATTAAATATAGAAAAACTTGTGAATTTTGCTTCTCTCTAATACGACTTTCACAGTCAAGGCAGAAACTATTATATCGTCAAGAAGGGTCATGGCACCAGAGATATCGCAGGCTTTATTACCCAGTCCCCACCTGTTCAATATACGAGGTGTGGCAATTAAGTTTCGGAAATTTCTCATAAAAAAACAAGCAAATTAGGGCAAAATATTATTACCGGCCTTCACAATAGTCTCCCTTTAACTTTACACAACGATTTCAATGTTGCTCCCATGATGGAAGCACCCTTGGTAATCGTCTGAAGTTAACCCATTCTTTTACCTTCTGTAGGCAGCCATGATGAGTTTCCTTGGGGAATAAAAAAAAAGTCGCAGGGGGCAATATATGGGCTATAGGGTAGGTGTAGCAACGTTGGAATGCCTTTTTTCGCTAAAAACTTTCGCGCACTGAGCAAGAAATGGGCCGGCGCGTTGTCATGGTGCAAAATCCAGCCGTTCTCAGCGACTTTGAGTCGCATACGTCAGTCACTGTCTGGACGGCAAGAACATCTTCACGGTGAATGATACTGCGGATATCGAAGAAAACAATCAACATTACCTTCAGTCGCGACTTGGACATCCTCGTTTTTGTTGGCCACTTCTGACCCTTTTTCATCCACTGCTGAATTTGTTTAGGAGTCTAAGGTCATACTTAAATATCCAGGTCTCGTCTTCAGTGACTACTCGTCTCATCCAGTCTCTGGCGTCGCTCCGAATGCGGGACAGCAAATCCTCGCAGACCGATTTTCGCATTTGTTTCTGTTCATAGGTGAGAACTTTTGGCACCATCTTTGCGCAAACGGTTTCTTTGTTCATACTCAACTCGTCAGACAACGCACGAATGTTTAGGCGCTGGTCAGACGTGATTAGCGCGCGCAAACGGTCGACATTCGTGTCGGTACGAGACGTAACGGGAGCTCCTTCACATGTATCGTCTTCTACCGCGTTTTCGATATGCATTCATCTCCATACACCACCTACAATTTTCGGAGGATTTTCGAGGAAACACAAACCACACGTACTGTCGATTGCAAACTTGGACTGAAACTAACAGGAAGGTCCCCCCTCTCTGGACAGATGTTGACAAGCTACGCAGTGTTGTCAGTTCTCGAGTTATAACTAAATGCCCGGAACCTAATTGCCACACCTCGTATTCATAGTGGACATCCCCAAGATCAACCTGACCAGCTTTATGCTTACGCCGACTATACAGTCATAACAACAGCACACTGTAATACTGGTTGTATCACTTCCAGGCTGCAAAGAGATCCTAACAGCCTAAAACCTAGATGAACTATTGGAAAATCAAGGCAAACCTCGAAAAGTCCACAGCCATACCGTCCATTAAAACTAGAAACCTTCAACATGGATACATCACCATCAACATTCAGCAAATCCAATGGTACCCAGGGCTGGTATACGACAAGAGGCTGGTTTGGAAGGATCAGGCGGGTACAGCGACCAAACAGGCAACAAAGCTCACGGGCTATCGCTACTTACTCATAGGCAGATATAGTCTAATGTCTCTAAGGAACAAGTTCACCATAAATAAAACAATTGTCAGAACGACATTTCTATATACATTCCCAGCATGAGGATAGATCTCAAACACGCGGAATACCTGCCTGCAGGCCCAGCAGAACAAGGTCCTCCGCGTTGCCCACTACTCAGCAAACATGACGTCCCCTATTCAGAGAGAAAGATGACTTACTTTTAATGTAGTTATATTACTTGAGTTAAGTTAATATTAGGTTTCGTAAACTTATCCAACAAATACTTTGACACAGCAGAATGTAAAAGAAGTAAACACTCCGGTAGATATATAGATGTCGTTCAACTGACGACATTTTTCAACCTGACATCGAAAAGTCTGCAAGTACAGTATTGTGTGAGAAAACTAGCTGTGCTTAGTCCGACAACGGGCATCAACTATTCGTAACCAGAGAGGCAATATAAATATATATTTCCCTGTTTCGGACTATCCACAAGGTGTAGGTAAAGATGAATCTCTTGGTGTTCAGCATTCAGACGCAAAACAGTAGTTTTCAATAACAAATCTTGAATATGATAAAGAGCTCAATAAGTTTACATATAAAGGAAAACATAAATTAATTAATTGTAATGCGGTAAGTTGTCAATGTAACGGCTTAAACTAAAAATGTCTATAGAGCCTTTAGTTATGTTGAGATTTTACACCCTTTTCTTTAGGAGAAAATACCTTTTTGCTACGCTAACCTTCGGGAATCCTTTTGCAAATATGTATTAAACATACCTGTTCGTTAACTTGATTATTAAAATAGAGGTTTCTAAAGGCCTTGCCTTCAAACACACACTAATTCTTATCTTGGTTTTTTTTCTGCTAAAATTTGGTTTCACTTCACTCTATGTCACAGCGATAGCGAGTTTATTTTCAGAGATATAATTTACTTTCACTCTACTTGTAAAAAATAAATAAAAAGGAAGACTTTGTTTGTGCACAACGAGAGCGAAATTTTGCTTCTTTACAGGGCGAGCGTCAGAGGGAAAGAGAGCCACGTTGGCTTTCAAAGAGAGCGTCAGAGGGAAAAAAGTGGAGGGAGACAGAAAATCTAGTTTCTATCTGCCCTTTGACCACTATGGTGTGATCATCTCCACATAGATGACGTTCATAGTATCGATTGCGAAGGGTTTTTGCAACAAGTATCTTATCTCAGAATATATATTTTATATGGACATCTGTTTCCTGTGAATATTACTCTTTGTTTGATACAGATCCATTGACTAGACCATTAGGTGTCGAAACGCGTATGGAGAGAAAAAGAAAAATTTGCAGAAAATAAACTGTTTTTATACATTCTTATCTTTAACTGCCTGAAAGGAGAATAAATCTAGGCATCCCTTATACAATTTCTTGTATATAATATAAATTGCATTCCTATTGAAATATTACAATTAAAAGTTCTGCACTCATTCCAAAAAAAGAGGTGAACGTATGTGAAATGTTTAGTGACATAAACAACAATTTAGGTTAATAAAAGTTTGAAAGAATTGTATATTCAACATTTAATTCATTTTAAAAGCTTTAACTTCTGTATTTTTGATGTTGTCAGATGAGCATTTTGATTATATGTGCCCTTTTAGGCAGAATTATATCCCTAGTGAAAACAATGTATGTGTAGTTGGTATGTATAAATACATGATAAATAGGAGGAACCAATTGAAGAATGTCTTATGTTTTAAAGAAAACGATTCTAACGTCTTATAAAAAAGTAGTAATAAAAATGTTACATTCACATTCTTGTGATTTATCTTCTTAAATAAAGCTAGAACAAATGCCGAGTTTTAGTAAAAATTTTAAAATGTCTTATTATATAAGTGGTAAGCAAATTATGAAATTCTGCCTTAATTTCAGAAAAAGCTGTATTTTAAGCGATTTAAAAAAAAAAAAACTAGTACCAGAAGTAGCGTTTTGAACATGTTCGGCAGGATTCTGTGTCCCGGTTAATATATAATGTTTTTTAAAACATTTGGTCTTTTAAACCAATGAGTACAATGACCTTGTTTTCAACGCAAAATACCGATCGGATCGTAATTATCGGACGGAGACCTTTCAAAATCAAATGAATTTTTTACTCGCTAATTCCTATTTTAATAAAGCAGAGTAATTGTATTGAAAAGAACAAGGTGTCATGTCAGCAGTTTTTTCTCTTTAAAGTTGGTAGCAATTACTTCAGGTAGGTAGATTTGTCCAATTATTTTGAAAAAAGAGGATAAGTAAAGTTAACTAAAAATATTTAATTTCATTTGGTTTATATATTTATTTTCTTACACTTTTCTTATCTTTCTGCTTCTATTTGTGACATTTAGTCAAGAAAATTTATAAAACATGATAAAGTAACCTGTTTCATAAAAATGTTAAGTATTAACAAAAAAATCAACTATTGTTGCACTTTTAATTCGATTCCATTTCTAACATCCAAAAACCTTTTCCATCTGATGTATGCTGAAATGTTGTATCCGATCGAAACTTTAAACAGAATCGTTTATTATGTGAATTTCAACTGGATATAACTGCACGGGTCGGTCGGAGCTTCCTCAGAAATAAGGTGATTTATTCAGCAAATGTCTCTACCGTTAACATTTATATCAACACAGTTGTGATAAAACTTTTAATTGATATGAAATAAATGGTTTTTTCTTTATAACTTCGTTTAACCTGATGTCTTATTTTTCTCAAGCAATTATAAATTTTACTTTAAATAGAAAATCACTATACTTTTGAGTGCTTACTTAAGTCGGGACGCAACAAATTAGTGAATACTCAAAGCATTCTTTTCAAATTTGTGTTTAATTATTTCTGTCAATATTTAAATGAGGATTTTCGGGAAATTTAAAAAGTCATATTTTCTCGAGTTTTCGATGTGCAGTCAGTCACAACAAGCACAGAAAGTTTCTCATACCATTTTTAAGCAAACATGTTTTAAATATATGATAATTTTAATACAAAAAATAAAATACGAATTGAAAAAGATACAACGAACGTAAACAGTAAAGTTAGGTTTTAAGATGAAAAAAATTGTGGCGGTATTCTTTTTAGTTTTGCAATATATCCCAGTGTGATAGTGAGTCACGAGACAAGCAAGATCACGAAATTTGGTTTTGGAAAGAACTATTTTGTCGCATCTGTAAGATGAATCTATCTGTGGAAGTACTAAGTACTGCAAATAGCAATTGAAAAAGTCTTATTTTATTTACATTATGCTCACTTAAGAGAGACACGCATATAAAACAATCCAGGTCCACGCGCTTTAGGCTCTAGTCTAACTAGGCGAGGTAAATCAATCCCTGGGTTGACTGATGGTATTTATTGTTTATTTGAGTAATTAGTAAAAATATTTTGCGAAATACAATTTTTTATTCGCTGCGTCTAGCATTCGCCGCTCACAAAGAATCAAATTCATTCAGTTACCTCTAGCAAATAAACAAATAATCAAACTTTATCTCTTTATTGTGTGACTTTAGGTTTTACAAAAAATATTTTGTAAAGGGTTTTTCAATAAGGGCGGGTTGATGTTGATAGCCTGTGACGGCCATGTTGTTTCGGTGGCGTTTGTGTAATCTGTTGTTTATTATTCTGTTACAGATGCCAAATCACTATGACAAGTTACACGATTGGGCAGCACGTCCAAATGATAAAGCATTATTATCAAAATGAATTTTCGTTGTGCAAACGTTACGCACGTTGCGCTCATTTTACGGCAAACGCGGTGGCCTTTCAAAGTCAACTCTCCAACGTTTGGTGATCAAATTCGAGACAATCGGTTCGTAAAATAATCAGCTAACATCCGTACGTCAAAAGAGTGCCAGATCAGCTGAGAACATCGCCGCTGTTCGTGAATGTATGCAGGAGAACCCGAGGTAGTCAGTTCCCCGCTGTGCACAAGAACTTCGCTTTTCCCAGACTGCAACTTGGCGAATTTTGCGTCGAGACTTGGGCCTACACCCGTACGAAATCCAACAGATCGAGGAGCTCAAAGTTAGTGGCCATAGACAACGCCATTTATTCGTTGACTGGGCTTCGGAAGAAGACCCCAATTTTGGCCGAAAAATCGACGAGGCGCATTTTTGGATGAATGGCTATGTTAGCAAACACAATTGCCATATATATGGAATGATACCAACCCACATGAGGTTCACCGGTGGTAATGCATCTACAAAAAGTTACTTTTAAGTGCGGATTTTGGTCCGTACTTTTTTGAAAACTACGTTGGTTAAGCCATCACCGTCAACGGCGAGCACGCAGCTTATTTTAACCTATTTCAACATCGTCTCGCTCTTATTTAAAACCTTTTATATATTTTCGACAATAAATCAGGATAATCAAGACATTTTCAAAATGAACTCTTGTCGTGTGATTTTTTTCCTATATATTATTCTAAACTTGGCTGTACGTTACTCATTTAGGCTAGCATTTCAAAAGACAAAAATTGAGACGAATAACTAGTCGTAGTTCAGTCAATTATGAAACAAAACTGATGTACTGAATATTTGTAATGCATTATGATCAATTTTTGTATCTAGAGATCAGCAAACAAAAAGTAAAATTAATTAGAGAAAACGATATAATTCCAAAATTTAAATATTTCAATATAATAACGGTATTACTTAAAATGTTTGAGATAGTGGGATAACAAAAGATTCATATGTTAAACAATCTATCATTTTGCATATACTTCTGAAAGCTTTCTCCTTAGTATAATTCAGAGTAAAGAAAGTAATTGCACTCACTGTGTCATACTAAGAGATTCATGCTGTAAAATGATAAATTTGATTTAATTTAGTTGGAAATGCCACTAAAAACTACATATATTGTCACCCATTAGTATATATATTGAAAAAAATATGTCTGGTGATAGAGTTTCAATAAGTGATTCTAAAAATAATATTCTTTAATTATTAGTACCAATATTTGGGAAATTTTGTTTTCATATTTTCTCAGCTATTTCAAAATCTCGTTCATAAATTGAAAGTAATCCCTTTCAGATATCGTTGTGATGCCTTTTGTTATACTTATTTTAATTCAATTTCGCAACATCATTATCAGTTAATCAGTTTATACTGCATTCTCTTAATTATAATGTCTGACTTCCGTAATATATACAACAGAGTTTATTTAATTTCCGCCAGTTTGCTATGCAGACAATAAAACTTTTACAAAATGTACTTTTGAAGTACAACTAAATAATATATGATAATAACACTAAATAGAACGAAATTTTGTGTACGGGCGTAAATAATTAAAAAAAACGAAGTTTTAATAATTTATAATAGGTTAGAGAATGGTGGTATGTTAGATTAACTTAATAGAAGATGTACACAAAAATAATTACCCCTGGTTTATTTTTGGTTTACTACTAACATATTTATTTGAAGAATGTAAAAAAGTGGAAAGTAAATATGTACATATACTATTTCCATTTTGTTATGCTAGACCTTGTAAATATGTCATTTTTTTTTCGTTACTTTAAATTAGTTATATGTAAATATCTAGCTGCTAATCGATGTATTAGATATTTTCTGGAAATTGTAATATAACTATTTTAGCTTCTCTAAGCTGAACATTTTTTATTAAGTAATGTCTAAAATGTTTACTCTACCTACCTATTGAAAAAGGTGCCAACACACTACACACTACATAAGCATACATAGAAACCACACAGAAAAATTCCGGTTCTCTCTCGTACTCTCGTCACATTACGCCCGATCGCACCTTCTCTTATGTTTACCGCACTTAAGCACGTTATACTTCTATGGTTTGCACCATGGTACTGGCCGACTCTGTTGGGTCCTCTTGGTTGGTACCTATTATGACGGTGTTGCCAGTTAAATAAAAAGTTTTAATCTTTCCGAGCGCGTTTAGACTATAAACTACCTAAATATATTATATATTTTCAATACTAATAGAAAAAAAAATTATAAAAGTATTAAAGATAAATCTGATCAGCTAGCTCAAATGCAGATAGATGTAGTTGGGAAAGATAGACAAAATTACCTGACTACAGTTCAGATATCCTCAGACCATTATCTTCTTATTAGTCATACCTTGATTCAATTCATAACTCAACAAAATGTGTTTTAATGCAGATAATTCCAGGCAAAAAAGTAACCTCGTTATAGCCAAAACCGAACTGAACAGAAGAGACAAAGGGGTGTCTAAAAATATATTATATTCGATTTTTACAAAGTGGCTGCAAATTCGACAGTGTTTGGGCCAGTAATTTTCAAAATTATTTCAGCCTCAAATAATAGTATATAAATAATCTTCAGAAAAAAAATATATTGAGGTGACCTGTTCATGAAATATGGGAATTTTTTTTTCTGAATATTAAGCATTCAGATGTTTGACTTATTTTTGCATATCGACAAAGACCAACACAGACAGATTGAGTTCTAGGTCTATTCAGTAGTCTCGCTCCTTTTCGCCTGTCAGCTGTGGTGATGCTTCGCTACCTATGGTAATCCCTAGCTAAAATATTTATTAAACACGCATAGTTTAATCTGAAAAAGAGCAAATTTACGATGTTAAAAGTAAGCTTATTATGGTAACTTTTGGTATGCGTATTATAAAATATTCAACCGGCCATCGTCGGGATCGAACTTGGAAAATCTACTTGCTCTTGTTCTGGCAAAACGTAAGAATGTACTTGGTTGATCTCATTATACTAAATAAAATAACACACAAAACACAATGAAATAAGTTACTTAAAGCACTACAAATTTGTCTAATTTGCACACAATTCACAAAGCAAAAAGTAAAAATAAAAATGATTTTGAATCGGTACTGTTCACTTACAAGTAACACTAGAAAACCAACCAATCGATAACAGGAAATCGGTTATACTGCGAGTCAAAAAATACTAATATTCACAAACATGACTAGTACCCTGTATGCACAAACATAGTTTTCGTTCGTATTTTGTAATTTGTAACTTCAACAGGCTACAAAAGTCCACGCTTACAAGATTATGAGTTTAGAAGTTTGGGTTCATCGCATTTTGCTCACTGATCCACAATGAGGAACCCTTTTTTTGGTTTGAGAACCATGGAGCTTTATTCAGTTAAGTACTTGTACATTAAGAGAGATATTTTCTGAGAATGAACTACCAAAATTCAAAAAATTTTTGTAACTTATGATGAAATTGGCCGATTTTAGTGATTTTCGACGCTTTCTTGATTTTTGAAATAAGTTCAGCTTTATTTAACGCATGTGTATACTTTATTCAGCCGCAGTATATCGTTATAAATATTTTGCTATAGTTGACAAATCAGAAAACCAAACGGCTTTATACTAAGTTGACTCTTATCCATTTTTTACATTTTTATCACTTTTTTGAGATTTGAATGGGACCGAGGCCTCTTAGATGTCAATGCTGTTATTTTTAAACAGATATACAGACAAAAAATACCCTTTGACCTTGACATATTTATATATATATATATATATATATATATATATATATATATATATATATATATATATATATATATATGTCAAGGTCAAAGGATATTTTTTGTGGAGCCGGGTCATTAGTGATTTTTTACATTCTTTTATTAATTTTTGAGGTGAGGAAAAGGAGACCTGGAGTACTTTGGATCTCAAATTCAGGATTAAATCATTGGTTTTCATATAGGTATATAAATGTGGATCAAAAGACACATTTTTGTGGATCTATCCTGAATATCTGAACGCTTAAGATTTAGCAATAAAAATCTCGCTCTCTCTCTCTCTCAAATCTCATGAATAGAGAATCACCTCAACTTGAAGCTTTTTTTCCGTTACATATTTACTGTTATGCTTCTATTAGTTCAGGTAAAAATAACTTAGAAATTCACGAGCTCAAAGACCGACGAAAAAACTGACATTTATGCGATCATTCCTTTTATCGGGCCTAATAGAATTATATTATTTGCACTAAATGCATTGGTTGGAAAATTTATTGGGTAAAGTAGATACGAAACTGAAAAAAAGGACATATCTGATCTATCTTTTTTAGCAAAATTATTGAAGAGTTTTTAAAGACTCATTACTTTAAAGAACTTCTTTTAAATGGAAGTACCTTAAATTACTGTACCCCTTTTGCTATTGTATCAAAAAGCTTAGGATGAGTTGAAGAGAAAGCTATAATACCTAGGATAGAGCACCATGGTATTGACAAACATATAGCTATTGAAATAATGATAAACTCTATTTATCATTCGTTAAATAAAATATCGATGCCCACCAGTGTGTGGTGATCTTTAGGATATACTGCTTATCTTTGACGGTTACCGTAGTTTCTCAAAATTAAGTTTTATAGGAAGAATTAATAATAACAAAAAGTGTCCTCACCTAAATAAACCACTTATAATTTTCCGTGAATAAAGAAAAGCCTGTGAATGAACCATTAGTGTCATAATAATAAACAAATTCCAAACTATAACCTATAAGGCACGCCATTCGAGTATGTTTTTTAGTGGTAGTAATAAAGGTGTCCCTGTACTGCCAAATATTCTGGTGTAGGCTTTGTGTAGTACTCTAAAATGGAGTGTGACATTTGTAATATCAAGCAAAAAACAGTGTTTTCGTGTGACAACTGTAGAAGAGGAGTATGTAAGGCATGTGGAGATCTATCGACAAATGAAGTAAAGGTCTTGGGATCCGAAGGAGGTAGAATTCTGAAATTTTATTGCCCAGGTTGTTTAAATTTCGATACTCATAAACTGTTAAAAGAAACAATAGAAGATAAAGTAAAAATAATTGAGAGCAAAGATGAAATAATAGCCCTTTTGAAACAAAAATTAAGTGACTTAGAAGACAAACAAAACTCTAACGGGAAATGTTTTTTGTATAGTGATGTTGTTCAAAGGAGTGAAGCAAATATTTCCAAAACAAACAATATACCTAGCATTATAATTAAACCGAAGAAACAGCAGAATACAGAAAAAACAAAGCAAGATTTACAGAGGAATATAAGGCCCGCTGATCTAAAGGTTGGTATTAGAAGTACAAGAAGCACAAAAAATGGAAGCATAGTTGTGAAGTGTAAAGACAGGAATGATGTAGAGATTTTAAGAAAGGACGCTGAAAACAAATTAAAAGACTATGACATACAAATTACCAAATTGAGAAAACCTCGATTTAAAATAATCGGTTATGAGATAGAATCAGAGAGTGACCTCGACAAACAATATATAGAAGCTTGTATACGAGAACAAAATCAGTTTATTGACACCACTGATGAATTGCAAGTAACATTTGTTAAGCAAAATAAAAGAAATGGAACCTATATTATTTATGGAGACTGCTCGCCTAAGTTGTTTCATAAGCTGATGAATGTAAAGAAGATTTTTGTACAGTGGGAACGGTACCCAATTTATGAGGATATCGGCATAGAACGTTGTTTCAAATGTCAGGAACATTTTCACAAAAGTAATGTTTGCCCAAATAATACCATATGTGAATATTGTGCAGGAGAACACTCAATTCAACAGTGTCAAAAAAGGTATAAAAATGCATGAACTGTGAAAAAGCGAATAAGAAATTTGGCCTGCATTATAACGCAGATCACGAAGCCAATGATAGAGACTGTCCGTCGTATGAGTACCTTATAAAGATATTGAGAAACAAGATAGACTATGGTTATAATAATGGCTTCTAAGTCACAAGAAATTGATGTCTTACAGGAGTTGGAACTACTTGACGATCGATCTGCCCAACAAAATATGGACTGTAATTTAATACAAACAAACATTGATATTAGTAGAAAAAGATTAAATTTAATACATTTCAATATTAGAAGTATAAACAAAAACTTTAATCAACTTTTGGTTTTTCTTCAGGCCTATAAACTGTTTTTCTGTGATATTATTGTATTGAGTGAAACGTGGAAGATTGAAGATAACTTGTATGACATTGATGGTTTTCGTATGTTTTACAGTCGCGGTGATGTTAACCAAAACGACGGTGTTGTTATTTTTATAAAGAATAACCTTGATGTTATTAGTGTTGAAAATAAAAAGTTTGTTAAATCTGGAGTAACTTTTAGTAAAATTACTCTTATAGTAAATTGTATAAAATATGGAATTACATGTATTTATAGGCCACCTTCAACGAGTCTTCCATGTTTTAGTGAGGACTTGGAAAAATATCTGTCTGAAAATCCTGAATGTCATGTAGAATTAATTTTGGGAGATATAAATATTAACATAGAATTAGGAAATGATGTCACTAGTAACAATTACTTATCACTTTTATTGTCCCATGGTTTTGCGTCTGTTATAAATGGCTCGACGCGTGTAACACCGACAAGTGCTTCATGCGTTGATCATATATTTGTTAAGAAAACGTTAGTATGCTCTTCACTTGAATATTCTGCCTTCATTCTGGAGTCTGATCTCACAGATCATTATCCGGTTATGATAAATTTTTATACCAATAAAATAAGTGAATTTAAAGCTTCATCAGGATTTGTTACAAAGACTGTTACAAGAATCAATTATGAAAGAGTTAATGATTTGCTGGCTGAGCAGGATTGGAGTGTTGTGACTGCTAGTAATGACATAGAAATTGCGACTGAAAACTTCACTACGATAGTATCTCGTATTATAAAGGAATCCGAAGATAGGAGGATTGTTAGGTATAAGGAAGTTAAAAAAATAAAACCATGGATAACATCTGCTATTATACACTCAATAAAACAACGAGATAAAATGAAACAATGTCTTAGAAAAAAATTCGACTTAAATGAAGAAAAAAAGTATAAAGAATACAGAAATACTTTAAATACAATCATACATAAATGCAAATATGATTACTATAGACAAAAAATAGTAAATAGTAAACATGACGTTAAAAAAATGTTTGAAATTGTTAATGAAGCCTCAAATCATAATAACAAAAAAAACAAAGAAAAGCTGCAAATTGAAGATTCAAATAGAATATTTTCAGACGTGAAAGAAATGGCAAATTTTTGCAACAATTTTTTTGTGAATGTGGGAGTTAATATGTTAAATAAGATAAAGGATCCTGATAAAAAATTTCAGGTACGACATGCCTCTATTTCCTCTATGTTCCTGAAGCCTGTCAATGAAATCGAAATAATAAAACAAATACACTCTTTAAAGAATAATTGCGCTCCCGGTGTAGATGGAATAAATTCTCAGTTCGTTAAACAATTCCACCTCTTCTTGCTGAAACCCTTGACCTATCTAATAAATTTAATTTTTAAATCGGGTAAAGTACCCAGCCATTTCAAACTGACACTTGTTACACCAATTCATAAAGCAGGAGACAAAGCGACTATTAGCAATTATCGTCCAATTAGTGTAATAAATAATTTTGCAAAGATATTTGAGAAATGTTTAAAGGATAGATTGGTAAATTTTTTGGAAATTAATAACATCCTCTCTAAAAATCAATTTGGATTTACCAGTGGATTGAGTACATCAGATGCGATTTATGAATTTACTAAGTCAGTAACCGTGAATCTTGATAATGATAAAAAATGTCTTGCCGTCTTTCTGGATCTTGCCAGAGCATTTGACACTGTGCCCCATGACTCACTTTTGGATGTTTTAAACGTCTATGGTGTTAGGGGTTCTGTGTTGAGTGTCTTTGAGAGTTACTTAAGAAATAGGAAACAAATTTTAAAAATTGATAACATCTATAGTGACCCTTTAGACATCAGAATCGGGGTTCCTCAAGGGACAGTATTGGGACCGATTTTGTTTATAGTTTATATAAATTCACTAACAAGCATGTGCTTGGAGCATGGTTCTCTAATTTCATACGCGGACGATACAGTGGCCGTTTTCTCTGGAGAAACCTGGGATCAAGTGAAAGAATCAACAAAAACTGGTCTGCTTAAAATAATAAACTGGCTGGATTCCTCCAAACTCACTTTGAACGTTGACAAGACTCATTATATTGCATTTTCGATAACAACATTAAATCGTCCAGACTTCAACCAAATTGAAGCTGGAAATATCTTAATAAAAAATGTACCATTCATAAAATATTTGGGTATAATAATCGACAAAAATCTAAAATGGGATCAGCACATTTTAAAATTAACAAACAACATCAGAAAATTAATTCATAAATTTTATATACTGAGAAACATTTTCACTGGGCAACTTTTAATAAATATTTACAAAACATTAGTAGAATCCTTAATTAGATATGGAATAATTGTTTGGGGTGGCCTGTATCAAAACTCATTACAACAACTCAACGTAGTACAAAATTACATTTTAAAGGTAATTTTTTGGAAGAAAAAAAGATATTCTACTAGGTTTCTTTATTCAGAACAAATTTTTGATGTCCGTTCATTGTATATATTGTTTTCTTGTATTTATGTACATAAATCTGCGAAATTAAAAAATTATGTAAGTCACTCTTATGAAACGAGATGTAGAATGAATAGACATCTAAGGATGCCAAATAGTAATAAAAACATTAGTTATAGATTTGTTAACTGTCTGGCGCCCAAGTTCTACAATATTATCCCAATTAGTATAAGAACAATCTTCAATGTGAAAAAATTTAGTAAGCTATGCAGAACATATATTTTTCATAACATTGATCAATTTAAACTTTTTCTTTGACAAAATCTTCATAGGTTATTTAGTGTGTATGTTTGTTTAGTGTGTAGGTTTGTTTAGTATGTAGGTATTCCATTAATTATTGTTATTTTCATTCAATATGTTTTTTTATGGTTGTTTTTTGAAATTAATATAATATTTTTGATTTTGTGCACATACAGGTATTATGTTACCTAGGTGCATAATTATTTAATATTGAGATCTTAAATATGTTTAGATTAGATCATGATCTGTTTGAAGAATTGTACTAAAATTGTTCGTAATATATTATTATTATATATGATTTACAAGCCAAACGGCTTCGCACTCCCTCCAGGGATTATTCACTCATACCAGGCATACAAAGACGCCAAAAGTATGAAGCTCTGTGGGAACCCTTTCCATGTTATCGGGTCCTAGGTGACGTTGTCTGCTGCATTTCCCATGAATTTTCGGACGGTTCGCGCGGTTGCTAGGAGAATTGCTTTCTGCATCGGTTTATAAAAATGTTCACTAAGGCCCAGTCCCTTGATGTTCTGCAGGAGGTTCTTCGGTATCACTCCAGTTGTTGACAGTATTATGGGAATCGTTTGGACGCTGTTCATTGCCCATTGTCTTCGGATTTGGACCTCCAGATCTCTGTATTTGGCGATCTTCTCGTTATATTTTGGCCTTAGGTTGTTGTTGTTAGGCACCGCAATGTCGATTAGTGTAGTTCGCCTAGAAATTTTATCTATTAGTATAATGTCTGGTCTATTATGAGCTACTGTTTGATCCGTCAGAACCGTTCGGTCCCAATATAACTTGAACTGGTTGTTTTCAAGAATAGGCTCTGGATTGTACTTGTAATAAGGCACTTTTCCTACCTGTAATAGGTTTAACTTTTCTGCTAACTCTTGGTGGAGTATCTTAGCGGCTGAGTCGTGTCTTTCCTTATACTCGGTTGCGGCAAACGCTTGGCATCCTCCAGTTATGTGCTGAATTGTCTCCGATGTTCGACAGCCATATTTGCATTGGTCATTTTCTATTGAGGGATCTCTAATGATGAACTTCCGATAGTTCTTCGTCGGAATAACCTGGTCTTGGATAGCTAACAAGAAGCCCTCCGTTTCCGGAAACATCTGTCCTGAAATCAACCAGTAGTTCGACGCTGAGTTGTCGACATTGTCCTGATTGACCTCATTTGGATGCCGTCCATGAAGTGGCTTCCGTAGCCAGGTTTGTAACTTCTCTTGGTCTGTTTGGTGGTGAGAAGTAATATCTTGTTCCCTCAACTGTAGCGGTGTTGAATCGTCTGCCTCGCATATTGCTCGATGTAGTGTGGAAGAGTCCGCCAACCTGTGGAAATATGAACGTAAGTTTATTATTTGTTGGTCGAGCTGCTTACCAATATCCACCAATCCTCTTCCTCCTTGGTGTCTTGGAAGCATTGTACGTTCAATAGCACTCCGAGGGTGATGTTTTTGAGCTTTTGTTAGGAGTGTCCTTATTTTTCTTTGCAGGTTCTGGATGTCCGTCCTGCTCCACTTTACAATTCCAAAAGAGTAGCTCAGCGCAGAGCAAGCATACGTGTTGAGCGCCTTAAACAAATTTCTACTATTTAAATTAGTTCTTAATACCCGCCTTACCCTCCTGACAAATTCGGCTGTCAATTCGGCCTTCATAGTGCCATGATCAATTCTTTTAGCCTGTTTCATACCTAGATATTTGTATGTTTGGTCTGCTTCCATTGCAGCTATAGTTCCACCGTTCTGCATTTCAAAAGCCCCCGGTTGTATCTTCCCTTTAACGATGTTCAAAATACGGCACTTGTCAAGTCCAAATTGCATTCCGATATCCCCGGAGAACTCCTCTACAATTTTAAGCATTTGTTCCAGCTGGCTTCTGGTAGCAGCCATCAGTTTAAGATCATCCATGTATAGAAGATGATTCACTCTGACTATCTCTTCGTTGTTGTTTCTAACACTAAAGCCGTGTCTGGTGGAGTTCAAACGGCGTGATAGTGGGTTCATTGCAAGGCAGAACCACAATGGGCTAAGTGAATCGCCTTGAAATATTCCTCTTCGTATCGGAATGGTGTTAGTTTCGATGGTGTCGCTGGATGGCACTTGCAATTGGATCCTAGTTCTCCAGGTTAACATGATGCGTTCTAAAAAGGAAACAAAATTATTGTGGACTCTGTACATTCTTAATATAGTTTTGAGCCACTCATGTGGTACTGAGTCGAAGGCCTTCTTATAATCCACGTAGGCAGCAAAGAGGTTTCTTCGGTTGGTACAGGCTTGGTTACATATGACAGAGTCAACAATCAATTGTTCCTTGCATCCCATTGATCCCCTCGTACATCCTTTCTGTTGAATTGCAATGATATTATTTTGCTCACAATGTGCATAGATGCGTTGGGTCAGGCAGGAGGTGATCACCTTATACAGTGTGGGTAGGCAGGTGATTGGCCTATACTTAGCTGGGTCATGTGTGTTGTGTTGGTCCTTTGGTAGGAGGTACGTAATACCTTCGGTCAAGAACAATGGCATTTTTGCTGGGTTAAGAAAAACATCATTAATAAGATTAGCCAGCTGATGGTGCATACACCAGAACTTTTTGAGCCAGTAGTTCTGGATCCCGTCGAGACCTGGAGCTTTCCAGTTATGGGATTCCTTGATTATTCTTGAAATTTCCTCGGTGGTAAATGGCTCAAACTGCATCTGGCTGTAATCTTGGCAGATTTGGTGTTCTTCATTGATCCAGCCAGCTGCGATGTTACAATCGGCTGGTGTGGAAAGTTGGTTTCCCCAGAACTCTTCTACCTGCTCTCTATTGGGATATCTATTATCTGCCATATTAGGTGGAGAGTTTAGCTTACGGTAGAAAGTCTTTTCTGATCGTTGGAAGAGCGCATTGTCTCGTTTTCGGTTATTGCTGGTCTTGTACCTCTTTAGCCGTCCTGCAATAACAGAGAGCTTCTGTTTCAGCGAGTCAAGGCATTGCTGAGCAGTGACATTCGCTGGATCTTGTTGCGAATGATATCGGGCACGATTCATGATTTCTTCAACTCGCCTTTGCAGTCGACTAGTTCTCGTGCCCCTGATGTACTCCGTCAGCTGTCCTATATCTATTCGAAGATTTTCAATTTTCTTGTTTAGGCGTCTTTCCCATGGTGGTATGTTGGGTTCTGTCCTTGCTGATCGACGCTCTGTTGTGACTCTAATTTCTAGAGCTCTAGCTATAGCAGTCGCGGCACAGTAGATGGTCATATGTAAGGATTCCAGAGTGTAGGCATCTGAAACATAGGCTGGCAAAATCCGATTGTTCATGATGTCTAACATGGCACCCAGTTTTTTGGATGAATTAATCTTTGGCAGTGCCGGTCTTCTTAACGGATTGCTTCCATCATACTCCAACACCGCAGCACTCTTTTCCGTTGACAATTTCTGATAAAAGGGTTCAGTGTTGTCCTGTTGGGCTTCGTCATTTAGCTGTTCCTGTTGTTCTTGGAGCTCAGGTTCGGGTTGTGGCTCAGGTTCAGTAATCGGATTGTTGTTATTGTCAGTGCCTCTGATCTCACGTTCAATTTCTTCTTTGATGCTATTAAGCCGAGCTTCAGGAATTAGGCTGTTTCGGAGAATAACTCTATATTGGTCAGCTATTCTCTGCTGGGACACTTGCATGTGTGGGTACTCCCTGCAAAATTCGGCATGTAGTTGTTGTCTGTAGCCGATCATCTTTCGTCCTAGTTGAGTCACCCTATAAAAAATGCGCATTATTGTCTCGTTCATGGACACAGTCCATTTCATGCGCTGTCTTGGTCGTCCCGCTTGAGTAAGAGCTTGTTGGGGTTCCCGCACAGCATCTTCGACGGGTAGAGCTCTTGGAGTTATCTGACCCTCGTGTTGATGTAGTTGTTGTTGCCTGTCCACAGCGATGTCAGCTCTCATGTCGTTGTCTGGTTGTTCTTGAGTCTCTGGGTCTGGCTGTGGTGCAGGTTCTGGGGTTTGTTCATTGTTATCATCGGTACTTCTTATCTCTCGTTCTATTTCCGCTTTGATGATGTTAAGTCGCGCTTCTGAGATTAGTTTATTTCGGAGAATAGCTCTGTATTGATCTGCTATTCTCTGTTGTGACACTTGTAGGTGTGGATATTCCCTACAAAATTCGGCATGAAGCTGTTGTCTATAGCCGATCGTTTCTCGTCCTAGTTCAGTCACCCTATAAAAAATGCGCATTACTGTTTCATTCATGGCTGTTGTCCATTTCATGCGCTGTCTCGGAAGTCCCGCCTGAGTGAGCGCTGGCTGAGGTTCCTGCGCAGCACCTTCGGAGGGTGGAGGTCTCGTTGTTGTTTGGCTCTCATGTTGTTGTTGGGCTGTAGCTTCTTGTGTGACAGGGGTTCGCCTCCTCAACACTCTGCCACTTGAAGTTTGTGATGTCGAAATGTTGCTCCCCCCAGAATCCATGGAGCAGACCGCTTCTGCGGTGTGGGATTGTGGACCATGGGTCCTACCCACCTGGGGTTATTATTATTATTATATTATTATTATCAATCTACTGGAATATTTTTAGTTCCCTATCTTTCCTTTAAAAATAATTTTTTTTTTATTTAACTGAAGTCCATTTTTAGTATTTTTAATTTAATTTATATATCTATGCTACATTAAAAAAAAAATAATTCACAGTGCCTACAGTAAAATTCAACAACATTTTTGCTGTTTATTTATTGCATTAAAACAAGTCTACGTTTCCAAGTATTTTATTTTTGTTTTGTTTTGTTTTTATACTTTAATTAAACCAAAGTAAATACTTTTAAAAAATACTTCTAATTAGAATAAAATAGTATTTTCTATGTATATTAAAATGGATTACAAATATTATTTCCGATAGCTATTCAAAACATATAAAAAATACAGTAATAGAAAACATCAACAATACAAGATAGTAAAAAAGCTAAAATATTAAAAGAAAAAAATACTTCCAACCAATTAAGTTACTCAGAAAACAAGTTTTTATTGAGACTAGAATAGTATTTTTTTCCACATTTAAATCTATTTTTATGCAGCTATTTAAAAAACATCAGCAAAGTACAATAAGATAAAACATCAAAAAATGCATGAGAATAGTTAAAATATTAGAGTAAAAAGATTATTAGAAATGACTAAACATTACACGACATCAAAGTAACTGAGTCTTAAAAAAAGTGACAGAATAAAATTACATGCTGAAAGGAACTCTAACAAAAGTTGATACTAACTATATAGCAAAGGAATTTAAACTTTTTATAAAAACACTGTATTTCCTTCATATAATTATTATATTTTTACTTTTATTTTTATTTTTTTTTGAAGCAAACTCACAAGAGTTAAATATCTAAAAATACTTGTAGACATTGACATTACCAGTCTCTCCATTAAAAGTGACTTAATAATATTTTTTCGTAAACAAATTTCCATAATTTTCAAATAAGTTACTTATATGTAATAATAAATTATGCTCTCGTTATCTAATATTCTGTTTTTCCTTCTTTAATAAAATTTTGAGAAAACTATTTCATGTATTCCTAAGTTCGTTTTTGTCCAACTTGGGCCCAATAAATTCCTCTCTTTTAACTTTGGATATGCCATATGTAAAAATTTGTCTTTAAGATATTAAGCTTTTGTCAAAGTGAAGCTATTTCATATTTCTTCCTTTTGTACTAATGGTTGATGAAGTGTTTATTTTTTGAACCTAGTGTAAATTTATCCCTTATAGATCAGACATTTTATTATAAAATGGTTCGTTCTATCAACACTGTCCCAAAAGCATAACTTGTAATTCTAAATAATTACAAGAACTTCAAAGTGTGTATATTTTCCATAAATATTGTTTATATTGTATTTTTTCAAGCAAATGTTGTGTATTCTCATATGCCCTTTTTTTTTATGGCAATTGAATAACGTACAGGAATAGAAGAGACTTGCTACCGTTTGGTGTAGGTATAAACATTCACTACTTCATTTTATATATCAAGAAACAGCAAATAAGGTCTGGATGAAATTTTTTTTCAAAAATAGATCAACCATTCTGTCTGCTATCGAATTATATCGATGAATCCTTTAATGCACTTTAGGTACATTAAAAAAATTGCACGAACATCTTTCTTACTCAGTATTAATATCTGATTAACGAATATGACAGAAGAATGTTTAGAGCATGTATAAAAGTAATTATATCCTCAAATCGTTTAGAAAACAATTTTCGTATGAGCAACAAAGAAAAAAGTGAAAAGTTTTATACAATTTTGCCGTCCAAGTTAAAGCAACCTCAAGTCTAAAATAATGAAAATAATACAATTTGAAGACAAATATGGGTTTGCTTGTCTTGATATAAATAACTTATCTTGATTAAGTAATGTTACCTAGTACTTTTAAAATCAAATTAAAAAAAAAAACAAGACTATTTTAACATTATCTTCTAACGGTATGAGTATGTAAAGGTTATAAAAACTCCTAAAATTTTAACTTATTAATATTGTAGAAAACCATTTTTTATTGATTCTGGCAACACCGTAATCTCAAGAGTGTGTCACGACAGCCACGAACTCACACCCATACTGGGGTCGGCCGCTTTTCCTTGCCCATACATTTTGATGGTTGTTTTGATTCTCTGTCTTACGCGGATATCACTAAGTCAAGATGGTCTAAATCTGGTCATTATTGATGCTTCCGTTCTAGACAATTATATAGGAGAGTAAGCATTGAAATATATAATCAGCTATAACAAGATAATAGTACAGTATTGAAAATGTTATTAATGTATTGTTTGTTAAAATATTACATGTTTATATAACTTGAGAATTTGTAATATATCCCTTTGTCGTTTATATTGTAAGCCCATCCAAACCACAATACAAATATATTCAGTTCTAATGTTTGAAGGGGTAGTTTTACATATTACCAACTGAAAATAAGCTTCTGTCTTATATGTTTTTATCTAAAAAGCTAGTATAGCTAGATGTTATCTCATAAAATTTATATAACATCATTTTGTCGAGTTTAATAATGGTGTAAATGATGTCGTAGAAAATATGTCTGGAAATCTTTGTCATATGGAGGACCGAAACTTTAACGATATTGATTGAATAATACAGCAGGCCACGGTTGAGAAACCCTTCAGTGGAGCCCGGTGATTTATTGTATCGCCTGTTGTATCTCTTCTATGTGAATATGTTGGTTGCCTTAATCAGGTTCAGCAGCCTGTTCACCAATTTGTCCTCTGGATATAAGACTACCACTGTGATTGATCCTTGAAGGTGTCTCCACTAGGTTGGAGCTTCGCATTCGAAGAATACGTTCTGTCACCAGTCTAATCTGTTATCTGTTTAAGCGCAGGATTTCGCGGCTTAGATTACCAGTTGATTTGTTCAACAATATTTGTGTTTCTAGCTGGCAATATGATTCCCTTGGTTCTGGGGCTTATGATTTATCTACCAGGATAACCCACCTCGAATAGACTTAGTAGTCCAAATAATGGTATTAATAGCATGTATTTATATCCATAATATCGTGGGGTGTTGGTTCAGAGCCTCACTTCTGTTGAGTCTGGATGTGGCTTCATGTATACCGGCTCCTGTACTGTGGTTAAGTTTTGACCCGTCTGAATATCGAAAGAGGTTTCCTGGCTGACTTAGTGGTCGATTAGATCCTACCTTCCCGTCAGTCTGAATGGTGTAGGTTCTGAAAAAGTTATTGGCCCTTGGCATGCTACCACTGCTTATCTACAACAATGATTTCGCCACCATGCCTTTGATGTTTGTGTGTCCAAGAGCAGCTCCAGTTAACCTTGTTTAATTTCAGCTTGTTTGCCCCTGCCCTTGCTTCAGTCTTGCTTATTATCTCAAGTGGGTGGTGATTTAGTAAATTTTCTATGGCTGCTGTTAGGGTACTTCTCATGGCTCCTGTAATACACAGAGGGGCCAGTCTCTGGAATTTGGAGAACTCCAGAATGGGCCTTCTCTTAGATATTTTTGCCCACTATTCAATCGAACCATAACTTATCACGGATTTTGCTACCCTCATAAGACGAAATGTTTCACAAATGTTTTAGAAACGTTTCATGCAAGGATATAAATGTTTTAGAAAGATTGCATTGAAACGTTTTAAAAATGACGATATGACGCAGAAATAAATGTTTCTGAAAGGGTTCCAAAACAGTTGTGACAATATTGTATAAAAACTTAATGAAATATTATAATAAACGTTTCTTGAAATATTTATGGAAGATGTAAGAACAATTTTAAACTTTGATGCGAGCTACTTAAACTACTGGAAAAGTTGACGCAATTTTTAGAAATATCTGTAGAAACGTTTCGTTAAATGTTTCAAAAAGCTTTTAATAAATATTGGAGTGAGGTATTTATTTGCACACTGAACACTTTGTGAAATATTTCATAAATGTTTCGTCAATTTAAAAAGAAAAATTTCCGAAATATTTTTGAAACATTCTATATATTTGAAGTTTATGTTTAGAAGGAAACAACTGAAAAAGCCTTTTATTGTAAGGACAGGCGTGTTTTGTTCTAGTTAGGAATCAAAAGCATTACTTGAGATTCCAAGAAACTACCAGAAAAGGATGGAAAGTTTTCCCATTGGTCGTGTACCGCCATCTGTAACCGGTTCGAACTCATTGGTTCTTTTTAGTACAAACCAGTCAATTACACTGCACTATAACAAAAGTGAATATTTTAAACAACTTTTATATATATATATATATATATATATATATATATATATATATATATATATATATAAATAATCATCTCTCGGAATTTCATGCAATCTGAACAATAAAATATCTTGCGTGATCTATCTAAATAGGAAATAAAAAATAGAAATATTTCTGAAAAAGTTTAGGATGCGTTTCATGATCATGAAACTTTTCACAAATGTTTAGGGAATGATTTGGAAATCCTTTTCGCTGCCTATTTGTGGCACTCATAAAGGCTATTGAGAAACACTGCAAAAATATTTCGAAAAAATTTTTTGAAACCTTTTTGCAGATGGTTTGAATAGCGTTTCAGGAAACGATTCGTGAAATGTTTCTTAAATATTTCCGAAATATATCTTGATTCGTTTTTAAATTCATCATGAAATATTTTAGTAAATATTTAGCAAAGGTTTCAAAAACGTTTCTCTAAACATTTCTGAAATGACTTGAAAGTCTTTTTCGCTGCTTATTTATCGTACTCATAAAGGCTGTTGAGAAACACTGCAAAAATATTTCGAAAAGGTTTCTTGAAATTTTTGGGAAGATGGTTTGTATAGCTTTTCAAGGAACAATTCATTAAATGTTTCTTAAATATTTCCCAAACATATCTTGACTCTTTTTTAAATTCATCATGAAAGCTTTCAGTAAATCTTCCACAAAGGTTTTGAAGACATTTCTCGAAATATTTTTGAAAACGTTTATAATACGTTTCATGAATCTTTTCTCGAAACGTTTATGGAACCATTTGGAAATCTTTTTTGCTGCCCATTTGTCGCACTCTCAAAGGCAGCTGTGAAACATTGAAAATATTTCGGAAGTTTTCAGAAGATCTTTTATATGGCGTTTCAGAAAACGATTCATGGAATGTTTTTTAAATATTTCCGAAACATATCTTGACTTGTTCTTAAATTCATCATGAAAACTTTCAGTAAATATTTCGCAAATGTTTCAAAAACGTTTTTCTAAACATTTCATGTTTTATTTTTCAGCGATTTCATGAAATCTTCAATGAAATATTTCTCAGTGTTTCCGTAATATTTCATGAAAGATTTATGTTTTACCATTTTGGATTTATTTCATGAATTGTTGTAGAAAGTTTTTATAAAGATTTGACTGAAAACTTTCATGGAAAGATTTTATCCATAATATTGAAATATTTACGAAATATTTCTGAAAATTTTCATAGAAGCGTTTCAGTGAAATCTTTTTAGAAACATTTCTTTGTATGTGGGTAGTGTAATCCCCACGTTTTGCCCAGTGACCTTTTTGCTGTCACGATGGCCATTTTATCTTAGATAATAACTTTTTACAAGTGTGAGTTCCAGGAGGTAAATGATAAAGGTAAGTTGTTATATTGTTTAAACGACATAGAGTTGACTTAAATAAGGTTTTCAAATTATAGAAGCACATATTTGTCTTAATTTCTTTTTTCTAACAAATGTATTTTTAATATGTTTAAACAATGAAAAATAATGACAATTACAGAAAAATATATTAAAAACACAAAGATATTTTTAAATAAAAAACTTTCTGCAAATGATCTAGCTAAAAGAAATAGAAAAATTCAAAATTTTACTTCTACAGTCTTGTTAACTATAAAATTCTTTCAGAAGTTCAGAGAGTCGAAATCTCGGAAAGATAGTAATTAATCTGTCAAAGGAGATCTTACAACAATTTGAAAGTCTGTCTGGGATATAAAATACATAATCCTAACTTTTAAAACATGTTTTTGTATCTGTTTTTCACTTTTTAGTGGATTAATTAAGTCCACTTAATTACTATGATTTATCCTGAGATTTTAAGTTCAATGACCTACTCTTTGGTTTATTTTCGTCTACATACCATTTTCGTATTCACCAAGATTAAATTTGGAAAATAACTAAAAAACTGGTTTGTTCTTACCCAAGAGTCTAAATGCCAAATTTCGGATATTTAGGTCTAAGTACATAATTTCTTTCCCATTTTCACTCTTTTATGGGAATTCCGAAACACTTTTAACTATACTGGATTGTCCATAGTTTACGTTTCTGACTTCACTGGTTTGGACTGTGTTGATGAATATATCATTAGAGCAACTTCTTCCATGTAAACTTAAGTTCCTTTTTATTTCACTGAATAGCCATTTTTTAAAAATTATATGGTACATATTTGATTATTCTTGATAACGCTTTTATCAGCAATTTGACAACTCCTGGTAGATTGCAAGGTTCGCGTGATCGGCCTAAATTCAACTTTTCTCGTCTTTGTTAGGGGTGAGCTTTGTAAAGTGATGACATGATTTACAAAAGAGCAATGGGATCCATATTTTAATTTAAAAATAAACCTGTTTTTCAAGAAAATAACTTACATCCCTTTCTTCCGTTGTAGATTTAATTTAAGAGATAGATTATTATTAGAGTGCAATCTTGTGAAAGAAACATGTGAGATAGACATTGAGAAATGATTGGTCATGACTATAATCACCATATAATTTTATATGCATTGTTTAAAATTATCATGAAATGTTTACTTCATATATCGGGGGACCCACAACATTAAAAATAACTACTCACTAATTTGTTGTAAATAAATAAGTGATGCCTCTGCAGAAAAGGATGCAAGAATTTGACACATCTAGGTGAATTGAAAGTTGATGTCCTTCAAAAAGATTTATTAGTTACTTTAGAATGTTTGGGTTCATCTAGATGCAATTATCCGGTCCAATAAATGATTTATTGTGTTAAATATTTTCTCTTTTAGCTAATATATTTCAAATTTGTGAGAGGAATTTTGGCATATAATTACTGTTTCTGTTTCATTTTTACTAAGAATAATAATAATTTTATTTTTATGAAATTATTTTAAATATTTAATATTCTTTTCAACAATATATTTAAGTACTCGTGGGGAAACGAAATCCCAATCGCATAAAATAACAAAAAATAAACAATATCGGTCAAGATATAGAAACAGAAGAAGAATATATAATTGATGTACTGGGTCTTTCCTGGTACTTTTAGTAGTGGTGTAATTGTCAAGGATTGATTATGGTAGTGTTGTTTTTTTCCTAAATGAAATTTCTTATACAAATTATTCAAGTGCTTATAAATCTGGTATGTAACTGAAGAGACTCGGTATATTTTTATTTCCTTTGGTTTTAACATTAGTAATTTCATAAAACTTTAATTGGATTTCTAATTGATAATAAAATTAAGTATTTTTACAGAGTTAATTTGGAAGCCAAAATAAAATTTCGGATTTAAGATAAATCATTTATACTCTTGGCAAAATTATCTCACAATATTCTTTTTTAAATGCCAATGTACTAAAAATGATTCATGTTACCAAAATTATAGGCTGTTAAAATGACTATTGAAAGAAAGTATCCCATAAATTTGAAATTTTAAGGTAGCCATTTGGAGCTGGATATTTCCACATATTTATTATAAACTAGTTGAAACTTCCTGAGAGTTAGAGGTCGCCATATTTAAGTTAGTAGTAGTTTTTTTAATCGATATTATTTGTGTTATATGATCAGTGATTTAAAATAACCTGTATTAAACAACACAAAAGAAATTCAAATTATCACGTTCCTTCACTTGTCTTATCGCTACAATGAACGCCGCTTTAGCTGACCCATGACAAAGCAATAATTTTAATAATGCCTTTAAAAAGATATTTCATTACTGGCGAATCAAATTTCTATATTGAAAAATATGGTCCTAGTTTATGACAACAGTTTTATGTCCATTATGTAATCTTTAGAAAAATATATTGAGAGTACGATAGAAACCTAATACACATCCAACCTCTATTTATATGAAGCAAAGTCTTGTTAAGCAGCCTCCCAACCTTCATTTCAATTGAGTATATGAAAATCGGCCATATTACGAAATATGTCCCATCAGTCGATGCCGAAAAAAATTCCAATTACACACATCACTTAAGCCGAGAAAAGAGTTACAACAGTTTTACAGAGAGTATTTTATTATTTTAATATAAAACTATTTTGTATCCGGATATTTTATTGCTATGTTTAGAAGTGAATGCACATAAAAAAGAATAAAAAAAAGTTCATAATAAAATATATTCAAAGATTTCAATTAAGGTCAATTGAAGCTAGTTAAAAAATGCGGTAAACAAAGCTGGGCCATGGGGAGGGGGAAGATGAAATAACTTTATAAAAGTAGTAACGTAAAGAATACCATCTTAAGTGAACAACTAAAGCATTTTTATCAGAAATATCAGTAGTGAACAATCCCGGTTTTCTTATCTCTCACTCCTGTTCTTGATCTAGGCCGCGCCCTGATGACCTTGTTTTTGACCTCGTGACGTGCAGACATGCGGACATCATAACCTTGCGAGCGGTTACCAGTGCATTGTTGCGTGTGACCTTGAGTTTTACCTTGAGTGTGTGACCTTGAAGTGACTATTTGTGCATTATAATAATGTGTGATGATTTTGAAATGATTTTGACCTTACAAATTCTTCTATAAAACTGTTTGAGCCAGTTTACATTCCTTTAGTGTGAAATGTCAGATGTCAGATATAGAAATATCTAAAGATAAAATTATAAAGCAAGTAGGCAGAGAAATTTGTTTATATCAAAATAGTTTAAAAAGTTGATGTAATTTTGAAGAAAAGTAGGAATTTTTTCCCTTTCGAATATTTGACAAGTTACATTTATTCACTCAGTTTGCAATAAATTTGGGATAAGCTGCCAGAGCGATATCGGTGTCATAAAGAACTATAGTTGAACTTACCCTGTTACATTTATTATGATCAAATATATCGTCATCATATAGACGGTTCACCACCAGCAATAAAAATATATCGTGAGTGTAAAAAATAAGTGAAAAAATATGAATAGTGATTTGCAAGAGACAATTAAAATATTAGTGATGAGTTCAAGTCGACCAGAATGGGCCCTGAACTATCGTGAGTTGGCTTCTGAATAGCAAGAGGCTGCATACGCATATCATACGTATTGAAGAAAAACGTCAAATTTACTAGAATTTGTTTGTGAAATAAAGAAATTGGAATTTAGTGAATGTTTGAAAAAAGATCCGGTTGTATTAAATGAAACTAGACTGTAGCACTTATGTTTAACGTAGTGCTTAATATGGAAAGTTAATAGGAAACATGATTAATTAACATCTTTTGTTGTTCCCTTATACGTGTAATATAATCAATAAAACACATAAAGTGTAATCAGTTGTTTCATTATATTTTGACCTTTGAGTTCTCCCTCTACCATTTTTAAACCTGTAACAAAACTCACTATTGCGCCTCGGTCGTTAAGTCACACTCCACGATTGACATAATTCGACCTTGAAAATTCGCTATATAGATTAGTGGGAAAAGAAGTAGCTTTAAATCATTGTATACATCTGCGATAGGAACCTAAAAATATAGTGTTCTTGAAGTGTTCTGAAAGTGCTTTACAAGGTGATTTTTATTACATTGTTCAATAACGATGAGTATCAGTAAATAACCTTCAGATACAATTAATGAAATAATTAGTAAAGGTGTTAAGTGCGTTGAAAGGAGAAAAATGTCTGATTTTATTGTGAGAAAAGCCGATGTTATCAAAAAGTTAGTTTCAGTGAAAACGCATTTTGGAAAAATGTGTGTATGCATGATGCAAGTGATAAAGCGACAATTGATGCATTTTGACTAAAACATGTAGTTGAAACTGTTCCGAACAATATTATAGATATTATGGGTGGGTCTAATGGGAAATACACTATACTTTATTTAGGGCTAGGTATTTACTGTAAACAATACACGAGCTTTGTTAAGTTTCGGTACTCTAGAATAATTTTTATTAATAAGTTTGTAATTGGCATTTAGGTTGAAAATGTATATATTTTAATAAATAGTACATCAGAATACTTAGACCTTTCCTTTTTTTTGTGTTATTTAAAATGTCTGCAGACAAAAATTGTACTGAGTATATTGATGCCTACATAGTTGGTTGAGCCTTAAATTAAATAATACGTCAGAAGATATGTTAAAGTTTACAACATTTGATGGATCAGCTCTGGAGGCGACTGTAAATCAGTACAGAAAATACATGGCAGTGTAAATTTTATCGCAGAAGCACAACTGTGTGAGAAGTTCTTATATGGTTCTGTGGACCTGGATAAGTTTTGTGCTGATATGATAGATACGAATCTAGAAGAATTCCTCGTCAATATACCGCATTTATCAACTAAGGTGGTAACAAACAGGCTTGTTTTCCAACACTAAAGATGACACCGCTACCGATATAATCTTCGAATAGAATATATGGGATCTGAAACTGAAACAAATATGACCACCAAAGATGGGGGTGAATTGTGTAACGAAGAAAAAGAAAATGTGTAACTTTTACATATTCAGTGAATGTAATTTTTAAATAAATATTTAGATCATTAGTCTGTGTTTCTTTTTCTCAGATGAAATATTTAGTGAAATAGAGCAAATAAAAAGAAAACAGTTTAGTTAAGATTAAATATTAGTCGTGTGAACAACACAATTTAAAAATTTGGTCATCGGGAAGCTAATGAAAAAATTATATATTATATGGACTATCAGGGATCGAATTTAAATTTACTCCTGATGGGTGTTATAATCTTGAGGGAAAATCGATGACCAATTTGGGAGCACCTAAAAATGATAATGGTTCTTTTACAAAACCATACGTTTTTAAATCGATTTACATTTTTTCTGTATGACTTATAATAATATATTTAATAAAGAAATTTTTCCTTCGTTATACAAAAATGACAATGAGCTAAAAGAAAAAATGGAAGTCATTCAAAAAATATTTTATGATCAGCCTTTAAATGAATCATTAAATACACTACTTGAATCATCCGGATCTAGTTTAAAACAAAAATCAGAAAAGAAAACCAAAACAGGTTAAGAAATAGCGTTCTAAATAAACGTGACTAAGAAAGAGAAGAAGAAGACAATGACGATGAACTTGAAATGACCTTTGTCCGTAATTTAATTGTATTTTGTATATGCATATTATGATGATGATCATGATTTAAATAAAAAACTTTGTATTGTTATATAACTTTATTATTTATTATTTATTTATTATACATTTTCAGTTACCAGTTACACTTATATAATATCTGTCTTATCTATCCAAGATTTAAAGTGTGTCGGAAACCCCAACCATTTTACAAATATTTGGTAGACGTGATTTTTCGTACGTTGTATTAGGACTTTTTCTACTAGATAAATGCCAGGAGTGCTTGTTTTTCCTTATAAATTTTTTTCTAGTCTTTTTATGTAGTTTATTAAAAATTTTGATTTTTTTGTTGGTTGGGCTCTATATTGTTACTATTACTATTATTAAAGGTTTCAGATTGTATGAAGAACTTGAAAGTGTCATTAAATGTTGGACCAAATATATTATATTTTCTTCTCGTGATTCCTGTATGATTGACATAATTTCATTTTAATAACTAGTGTGTCCACCCACTTTGGGACTCCACAGCAAACGTAAACGATCTACCAACTCTTTAGGTTTGCACTCGATGATTCCAAAATATCCTTGTAAGTTGTAAGTATATTTTCGCTTAATTCTTGTCCCTTGCGTAGACTGTGGTGTTTTTAGAAATAACAAACCATAAGCTGATCCAACGAACTCTGCAATATTTTTTCCCTTTTTGTATGACAATATTTCCATTTCGAAAACGCATTTTTAAATTACAAATAAAATTTTTGGTATGATTTGGTTTTGAACCAAAACGTACAACAGTATCATAAAGAGATGGTTTGTAACGTAAGCCTTTTAGGTGTACATTGAAACTGTTGGACGTTGTGATGCCAGTTGTTGCAAGAGGTAGTAGTTAATGTTGATGAATGACCTGGCTAATATCCTGTTTTAAAATGCGCTGCTACTGCTGCTGTATAGGTATAGAGATTTGAATATCTAGATTCAGGAAAACCAGACACTTAAGTTGACCGCACTGATTTACTGATTTTGTAAATGGGTAATGTTGTTGTTTTGCGAAGTTGCTTGACCGCATCAGATATAGTTGCAAAGTCTTAGAAATGGGTTAATAAAATTTTTACAATTCCACACTGTTTAATTCTTTAGTTGCTTTAAATTGTATGTACTTTGTTCTAACGGCATTTTTAGCTTCCACTAGTTTACGTTTTAAGTCGAAGTCCTCGTTCATAATGGTAACTAATGTTTCAACTATCAAATGAGTCTTTTTCATATTACTACATTAGAAGGTGTATAAGCAGTGAAATCATGGCTTTAGTTTTTCCAAAATTGGATGATCTAGTTAACAGACCATAAACAAAGGAAGGAAATAGAGGACCTTGTCTCATTATTTTCTTTTCAAATCGAAGTCCGAATTTTTCAACGAGATTATCAATAGGAAATTGTTGTTTAAGATCGATAATGTGGATCGTAGGAAAATGTTATAGACAAATTTTATTAAAAAAGGCATTCAGATGCCGAGCATCAAACAAAGTGGACAGTCCCACGTTTCTAGTAAAACTGGAAACGGTATTGTGAAATCGTTAACAAATAAACTACCATTCAGGCTTCACATTCCATAAAACGTGTAACAAGAAATCTGATCTAGCTCATTCATAACAAAGAGAACATAAGTCCGAGTAAAATCGAAAAATTCCAGTTTAGGTAAAAAAATAGCAGCTTGGTTAGTGACGAACATTATGAAGGTCAAACAGCGCTTTCGTATAGGTGTGCCTTCTTCATCAAAATCAACAAGAAAACACATAATAAAGGCACATTTCGCACAATAGGGAAATGTGTCAATAAAGTTGACATGTTCGGAAAGTCAGTTTAGGAACAGCTAGTAGACAAGCCCTTCGAAAAGAATTATTAAAGCCAGAAGGAAAAATGTATTGAAAAAATCTTATAAGTGCATCTAAAATAGCTCTGTCGCTAACACATAGATCGGTAAAAGCAGCAGGTGGCAAAAGGAAGGTTCGTACACCGATAATAATACTGACTGCTAAAACCGGCGGAAAATTACCAGTAATATCCATCCTTGCCGAGCTATCGGCTTTGGGCTCATTAGCTGGTGGGGCAACGGGTATTGTACGTGCCGTAAAAGCTGCAAAAAAAAGTAGTTAAGATAAAACTGGGGCCGGCTTGTATTTAAAATTGAAAGGAAACGGTTTGTCTCTAAAGCCATATTGTAAAGGTATGGAATTATTTTTAAATCACAAATCAAAAAACTAATTGAATCCCTACCTTGAAGACCTCTAACTAGAAACTGTATTAAAAATTATGCCAAGAAAAATATAATGGACTCCTTACCTAGACCAAGTCCTCGGCTTTATACAGTAGCTATAGTGAATTTGGATAGTAGTTTGGTGTAGGGACCAGTTGTGTAGCTTCTAAAAAAAAACAATTCTGGAGTAACATATTATGACAGCTTCGGCGATTTAACCCCGCCGATCGAATTGGTGCATTATTACAAACAGGATCCGAACCATCAAGAATTATGTTGCGGTCACTGAAAGCATTTCATTTAACCGATAGATTAAGGAAAATGACTGTGAAAATATTCCCAAGGAAGTAATGATTGTAATAGTCCCAAGTGAAATTCCATTCGCTTGAGATAACTTGCCCTAACACCTCAAAATCGATATTAATATATTGAAATATCAATGTAGTTGCAAACGTTATTCTAGAAAGAAATTAAATTGTAACGACGGTCCGACCCCTAAAAATACATTTTACTGTTATTGCAAAATCAGCGATGTGAGTATAAAAGCAGAAAAAACCATAAAACATTACTATCTAATGCAGTGAGAAGAGGTATGATGATGATCCTTTTTAAATGTTGCCGCTAAGAATAAAAACCGAGATGTTGAATATTTTAATTGTCAGTCATATCTTATACGTTCACACTAACAGGACACTCGAGTGTCTTAAATGCCGACTTTTATCCACCCATCGAATTACAAACACAAAAAAAATGCTCTTGAGTTGGGATTTTACACATAAAATTCAATTTTTAATGTGGATGAAAGCAACAATAAGTTTGCCTACATGAAGGATGGCTACACCACCGAACCGACACAATTGCAGATTCCACCTAGGGCCTATGAAGTAGATGCAATAGGTGAAGTTATGTTGGAGGCTTTGAAGAATTCAACTGGAAAATGGTGAAATCTTTTCCTTAGTCGCTAATAATAATACACTAAAATGTAAACTGAAAACAAAAAGCATGAATCAACCCAAATGGTGGATATAATGAAAGTACGATCATACGCGTGAATTGTAATATAATTTTCGGGACATATATAAATTCTCTGGACAGTCATACCTTATTTGTATGAAGAACCACAAAATAATATATATGTGTCGTTACTGTTCGAAGGAAGTCAGTTTATCGACAACAATACTCTCCGCATCTTGAATGATAGCGGTAATCTAATTGATTTTCAAAGCGAGAAAATTATTGTGAAATTGGAATTAAAAAAACTTTCATAGAAATGGGTTTTTGCTTCAATCGTCAATTGTGTATGCTGTATACTAAGATCGAGTTAACATCGAAACATAATAAAATTAAAAGAAGAGTTAATGTCAAGGTTCGTCATCGTCCAGACATTATATCACAAACATCTCGTCACTTATCTGCTGTACTATAGTACTATATGCAAGTATTTTTTCCGACAGAAATAAAGCAAAATAAGAATACTTCTAAAAAAAATCGAGGAAAATGGCGAATGCGCATTAAAATTTAATGTTGAGAGAAAACAACATTCAGAAATTAGAAAGAGAATGTTTTCCTACATATTGTTGTATTTTTCAAAATTTGAAAGAGGATTAAAAATTTTGTAAGTTAGATTTTTAAAGCGCTGTAGCTCGGGAACCGTTTAAGATAGAGAATAAAAGCACTTTAATTACCTAGAATTTAGAGAACGAAAAAATCTTAAAAAAAAATTGATAAATTTCCAGTGAAGAAAATTGAGAGCAAAAAAGGAATCTCGACCGCCGAGCGGGAGTGCGGGCAAGATATAGGGCAAGACGGAAAATGCGTGAAACCACGAAATATAAACTAAAAATAAGTAATTTCAAACCATCCATGTTTAGCGTTAGTAAATATTATGTTGTAGGAAAAGCGGACTAGCCAGTACCATTCCATCATCGCCAACGCCTGATGACCCTCAAGGCCCAGCGGATTCATTCAGTTGATAAGTGACCAAGATAGGTCGGCCACACGTTTACTAACCCAACACTACATATAAAAATCCGCCGTGTTCAGGGCGATAAGATCCTTTAATCATAGTTTTAGTTGATTATAATAATTTGTGACCAATATTTTAAGTTTTTATTAAAAATATACAATATTGAGACAAGAAGTATTAGAAGTTTTGGTGATAGAACTTGAACTTCTTAAACCGAGCCCTGTTTTTTATTTTATTTGTAGAAATATATTGGTTAAAACATACAAATCTGTCCGACAAAATAATTTGTTATTAAACTACAAAATATATTTATAAATTTAATACTATAAATTATAAAATTTTTATAAAAAAAATTGAACCGACTTCTAAAAGTGCATTAAAAAGTGAAAAATAACTATAAATTTTTATATGAAATTGAACTTTTTGAAGTCGGCACTAAACTAATACCTGACAAAATGTGATTTTCATTAACAGATTAAAAACACTTTATTTGTAATTACTTTCTTACCATAATTTGTAAATATTAGTAGTTATTTATTTCATTTACAAATAATTTGGCGACAACTTCAAAAAGTTCAATTTCATATAAAAATTTATAATTATTTCGCACTTTTTAGCGCACTTTTAGAAGTCGGTTCTATTTTTTTATTAAAATTTTATTTTTCTATTTTTAATTTCAGAATTCATTATGATATCCATAAACTATTTCAACTAAAAACTAATCGAGATTACTGTACCTCGCAATGACTCCAAGGAGGCAAAAAAGTACCCATTTTATCTAAAATTGTAAATCACCCTAAAATGAACCACTAAAAATTCTTTGGTTTTAAAGTTTTCCAAATACCAGTAAAATTGTGTCAAACAAATATTTAGTCTGTCATAGTAAACCCACTATTTTAAATTTCAAATTAATTTTAGATTAGTAATATATGTCCCAACACCTTCCAGTATCGATGTTTAAAAATTCTGAGATGTAAATTTCTTAGCTCAATATATTTTATACTGCATATTGAGTTTGTATACGCCTCATGAACCCCACAATATCAATTTTCAATATTTGAAGAACCTGAGATGTAAATTTCTTAGCTCGATATATTTTATACTTCATACTGAGTTTGTATACGCTATTTTGGATTCATTATATGCGACTCCGAAAACTCCCGCATACCAATTTTGGAGAAAATCAGACAAAATTAAATTATTTGTCCGTCATATTGATTTTTTTCAAAATAATTTCAGATTCGTTGTGTTCGACCCCAAAAATTCCCCCATACCAATTTTGGAGAAAATCAGACAAAATTAATTTTTTTAGCCGCCATATTGTCAACGCCATCTTGAATATTACTTCACCAATTTCATCCATAAAAATATGGGACCACCGCAGCAACTTCCTGAATATAACGTAAAAAAATTCATTCAAATCGGTGCCACCGTTCTGGAGTAATCGGTGTACATATATAAAAAAATACATACTCAACAATTTGAGAACCTTCTTCTTTTAGAAGTCGGCAAAAAAACTAATACCTACAACTATTTAACATCCACTACAAAATTTTTTAAAGTCCGGTAATTGTCTGTTATATCGCACACTTTTTCGAATTCCCATTCTCTTTCTAATTCTAAAATTTCCGTTTCACATACACACTTAGTTTTTTTACTACGTCTTTTCGAATTTTTAGCATGTCAGTCATTTTAGTTTTTTGTGATGCGATAAAATCATCCACTCACTCTGGTTGAGATGCTCCAGAACATATTGGAGAACCACTTTTGTTCTGCAATGTTTCTGAAGGAGATGAAGTATTGTAAGTTTCGTCACCTTCATAACACCGCATAATCCGTTTCTTCATAGGTTTGCGACATCTCAGAACCGGAGACAATAGTGCATCTCCTTTTTTTCCTTCGCACTAGCTGGTGTTGGTGGTGTGGGACCATCGGAACCTTCAACTATTTTTACTTTAACAGACACAGGCTCAGTCGGTGGTGATCGTATTAGCAAAAAATCGGACAATAGTGATGACACGTTTGGACGCTTAAAAAGAAACTTCTTTTTCATCCGCGCCTCACCCTTAACCGTAGAATAAAACATCTTCTTACCAACGATTTTTGTTTTTGGCAGGATTAAAAGCTTCTTTAATGTCGACGAAGGTTGGTTGAGTGGTAGATTTCGTTGATCCGATGCCTTTCTTACGACGACATTGCCAATAATTTTAATTTTTGTCTCCTTCTCCTCTGTCCAATAATTAAAGAAGTTTGCTGTCGACTGCATCAATTCTTCATCCTGCCCATCGCTGAAAGCGTTGCTCTCTTACGCTTTTTCTTGCTCCTTGTGCCAGGCCTCGAACATTCCTGGAGTTAAAACTTCGATGTCGGACATGTTAAACTGAGATGTGCTGCTTAAATTGAGAGTCTCCAAGAGCGATGTTGCATTTTTCTGTCCGGATAACTTTAACTTTAACTTAATACAATCACTTGCACACTGAACTGTTATCATGAACTGTGAGGAGCTCGAACCTGCTAATCTGCTTTTATGTCCATTATCCTACCACACCGATACAGACAAGGTCGGTATCAATGGAACCGTCAATGCCAGAGTCGTTTTCAAGGTTGTAATTTACAAGGATTTTTGTCCCTGACAAGGGTATTTTAAAAAGTAACACGTAAATATACTACAGCGTTACAAAATATTCAAAGATTATATTACAACTTTGTGAAGCAGTCGAAACATACAGACATATACCCAGAGCTATTTTTTTAACTTGTCGTCATTGTGAAAGACAAAATATCTGCTGGAGGAATGAACTCATACACAATTTTAACTTCGTTGACCTTGTCAAAGTCAAAATTGTACATTGTGTCATTTGTGGACTATTTGACTACAAGAGGAGAAATTGGGTGATACAAGAAGCATATTTGAACAGAAGAAATCAACTTATTTACTTTGTTTTTTTTTGTTTTTTTTTTTTTTTTATTTATTAATTTCTTAATAACAAATCAATAGTAAAGTGAATCTGTGTATTTATTAAACATCACCTAAAATATGTTGTCGATGTTTCCTGTATAGTCTATTTATCAATTAAATAGAAGCATATATTAGACTCAAATATAATGGTTTCAAATCAGTCTTAAATAATAATGTCAGAAGTAAAGAATATTGATAAGTTCGGTGGCAAAAGAAAATTTAAGGATTTTAAGTTTATGCGCAGACCTTTAAGAATATGGTCTAAATTTACACCTGATGAAAATTACGATATGAAAAGCAAAGGATTGTGTTAGCGGAACTTCTTGAAGGAGATGATGTGGTCGCACGAAGTTATGTTGCGTACCTTGCTCAGGTGTGCAAGATACGCAGAAAGCTGTGCATGACTCAGCAATTGTTAGTAAATTTTTTTGCACTCAAAAAACAACTTGAAATTTACGTACGTAGGAAATTAATTGAAACTGGTAAAACACTTAGAAAATACATTGATGACACTGTTATTGCAATATATGAGCTTAAACGAGACGAACTGCGTGACGAACTTCATTTTAGAATGTTGAAAATTGATTGTGTCTTGTCAACAAAGCTCCTACATAGACAAATTGGGTGGAGATGTCTAGAGAAACAACAACACATTTTCTTTAATAACTTTTCCGTTTATTTTCTATGATTGGTATGTTTTATTTATACCTAAAAAAGTTTATAAAAGGTTGAATAAAATTAATATCATATCTGTTTTTTTATTACTATGAAAACATACAAGACAAGCATTATACATATTAAACAATAAAAATAATAATAAAATATGGATTTTCTAGGTTATATATCCTCCTGACTTAAAAATAATTCCAACTCAACGAGTAAATGAGTTAAATTTTGCTCCAAATCTTTTTTTGTAAAAATCTATGTTTGCGTGCTACCAAGGTAGAGTTTTGGTGGAATTGGGAATTACATAACAATTATCATCGTTATGCGATAATCCTTCTTTATTAGGTTGGTATAAATGTTATGTAATTCACTTCTAAATGCTTTCATCTTTCTTGATCTCAAACCACCCTGTTCAACGATTTTTTGGTAGTCTTCTTGATAAAGGTCTTTCTTGATAACAGTTTTTTGATACCTTTAGATTTTTTTAACTTCTTTATTAATGGACTTTACATAATAAGCTTTTGCACCGGTACCACAAGAACTTATCGTGTCACAAATAAACCCATCTTTCTTCTACCAACTACAGAGTCACTTTTAATTATGCTGAAATTATTTATTTAGGGATAATTTTATATGTCAAATTTTTTGGAATTTTCTGAGATACTCTGATAAAAGTTTTCTGTATACACTTTTAATATAAGCTAGTCAGTATCGGTATAAAATAACGAAGTATGATCGCTAAACTTGGTTTTAATAAAATTATAATAATAATCATATATTACAGTCTTTGATATATCTAATATGCAAAATCCGATATAAATTGATTTATTGTATACTATTTTAAATTTATTCATATGTATAACAAGAAAGTTTTCGGTAAATATCGAGCTACTATTGAAATTAGCACGGGCAATTAATGGTCTAGTTCCAGTTTTGTCTTCAGTATTTTCCCAATGAGTTACTAACTTCATATTTTTACGAAAAATGGTGTTTTTTTTTAATTTAAAAGTGTCCTTTGCAAATTTTTTGTGGCTTTGTTACGTAAATTGGTATTGAAATCAATATATGTTTTTAGCCACTTTGGTTGGTTAAACTGTAATACTTGATGAGTGTGCATTACCATTAGATCATTGGCGATGGTTTGTTTCGAAGTTCCATAGTGCACAATATATTTTTTTATCTTGTAATTTAGCGATTAATTTATGCAATTTTGAGGTTTCTGTTGGTAGTATGATTTTTTTCACTAAAATATGCATCCTGCAACTCAGCCCGATATTGCGTATCCACGTCCATGTAAACTATCATCATCAATAGCAATAAATTTAAATTGAGTATTTCGCGCTCTGTTTACCGTCGAAAACCGTCATATGGTAATGCTTGTGACATACTATGGCCACATAAATTTGTAGCATCAAGATATGTGTTAAATGAAGATGGTTTTATTACATCATAGTTTGGTAAATAAATATTATTAGCAATGTGCTTCCTTGCTGTATATTGGCTTATGCCGCCGCGTATACCTTTCTTAAAAAAATGTATCATGTCTATATCAGTTAACAGTTCTTGTAAGAATTTTGCGGGTTTAATTGTATCGTTTCTACAAGTTTTAAAATAGATTCAAAGTACGCGTAAACAATAAAAGGAACGCGCATTTGCTCTTCCGTACTTCCAAACTGTAAAATATTTTCCGACACACTCTTTCCAAATTTATCAATTTTTAAATCCACTCAGGGTCTTTGCGTAAAAATATCCTGTTCCAAATTAATAAGGCAACCATCACAAAAATATAATTTATGTCCTTGAAAACTAACTTGACTCGAAACTAAGCGTGATAAGTTCTTAATCCAGTAATGACTTTTTGAACATCCAACTTTGTTGAGGCATATCTCAGTGGACCAAGACTTTCATATTTAATTTATTATCTTCGTATTTATTTTTTAAACCATATGTATTAACCGATATATTGTTCATTTCCTCAAATTTTATATCACATAATTTTACTGGTCCTGTTTCAGCACTCTAAAGAAATGAGGATAGGATGCTATCTGTGATTGCGCTGCGGCTATCGGGAACTATGCTGATATCATTGCTCACACATAGCAATGACTGATCACATTGATAACAGCTCCTTTCTTTCAAACAGAGTACGGCAGCTTAATGTATGATGAATCACCCATAGGCATATACTTGTTAATATTCACTTCCAAGTATAAAATCCTCTCAAGAGACCATCCTAAAACGAAAAAATAAATAAATATAAATCTGTTAAACACGTTAGTTTTTGATTTAAAAAAAATCTGTTACACACATTAAGTTTTTTACATACCTGTATTTTTCTCCTGAAACTCAATTGACTGCGTTTTAATTAATTCGGCGAAGTTATGGTAAACGGCATCCAAATCACTTGCAATAGTAATTATTTGATGAGCTGTGTTGAATATTTTCTCACTAAATATTTCTTGCGATGGAAGGATGTATATAACAACAGCAGTCGTGTTAATTTTTAAAGTGTGATGCACATATAACAAATTGTTAATAAGTTCTACCACCTTCGGTTTAATCTCTGTAAAAACATTGAATAATAGGAATATTCCTTATCACTACTAACCTGATAAGTTGCAATTCTACTTTTGAAAGCACATTCATCGAGTCGCATATCACTATATACTGGCAAACATGAATTATTTCTATGTTGTTGTGTTCGCTGATGTGCTAACATAAGATTTTCTGGAACATCCACATAACATGTAGCACAACTAAATAATGCAGATAATGCTGCTTGACCTTTAATTCGGAACCGTTATCCTTCTCGCAATTCATTAAATCTCGCCACTCACGATTCTAGTTTATGACGCCTCGTATTATAACAGTTCGTAAATTTGATACCGCAATTTTCACATACATATGTGATGATTTGTCAAATGATATCTAGTACTAAGAATGCAAGTCAGGGAGAACTAATGAACTAAACTAACTCCCCCAATAACATATATAAAAATATTCAGAGTTGTCCTTAACCTTGATAAATAACTTCAAGGTCGTATATCTTGATGCATAGATAACCACTTCAAGGTCACATGTCCAATATGGCTTTGATTAAAGTCAAAGTTACGCCCAATAATATACAAATAACCTATCTCAAGGTCAAATTAATCACGCGTATGCACATTCAATATCAAAGACAAGAACGTGTGGGTTGGGCTAAGGTCAAGGTCAGGAGTGGTGGATAAAAATCTGGTATTGTTCACTACTACTATCAATGTCTAATTTCGCGTAAAATCATGGTAGTCAAATATCAAAGGGAGAACATTTTTAATCATCTTGATGGAAGCTAGGTAGAGGAAACAATCAAGTTTTCCGTTTAGTTGAAAACTATCAATGCAACTCCCAAAAAATTTACAAGTCAGGTTGCCACCACAGACTTTTTCCTACAAGTGATCGATTTCTGCATATATGACCCATAATCTAATCTATGTTGTATGTGTATAGTAAAAAACAATGAAAATTCATTAATTCGACTCTTGTAGAGATAGGCTAATCGACGTACATACTGTGCAGTAGTTAATTACTCAAATGAAAATAGTAAACCTCCAACACAAGTTACATTAAGTGGTGACACAAAACTTATTTCATTATTCCACATTTGTATTTTCGACAGAATAAAATCGGAAATAACAAATTAATATTTAGATAATATGTCTATTAAAAAAAATATGCTGCAACTAATTTCGTATCGAAATAATTTTACCCAAGTTAGTATTAGCTATAAATGATTCAAATAATGCTAACTATGTCTATTTTGCTGAAATCGAGAATTTTTAGACACATAAACCTCATTTTCAGTCCTCGATCCTATCCTCAAGGTCCCAGCAAATGAACCTGAATCGACTTTCTCGTAGAAATTTTTAAGGCCATAAAGAAGCGAATAATTGAAGTGTCACGTAAATATCCATTCCATGAAATCTTGATAAAGAAAAGCCAATATTGACAAAAAAGTTAAAATCGGCAATAGTTTTAAAGAGAAATTAGTTGAAGACTTTGTACCGATACTGTTTTATGGCGAATCTAGAACTTGAATAAAGAGTAGCGTATTTTTAAAATCGCTATTGTAAATTAAATACTCGAAATGCGGTTATATGTGTGTAAATATTAATATTTTTAATTTTTTTTTCAGTTAGCTGGGTTTAAATGCATTAAAGCGTTTCTAATATAAAAAAATTTTTTGGTTTGCAAATATAAAAAAATGCATTTTAGGTCACCTAGGAATGGTAGATTTCTTTGTATTATTCTAAAAATGTGCAAGTGTAGGGACTTCCTGACGGTGAAAATTGATTTTTCTCTATAATTACTAACTTGAGACCACTTTTATCAAATATATTGTAAATTTTTAGAGTTACGTAATCTATGACACGTATTTCATTATTAAAAAATAAGTTGAGTTCAGCAGAAGTTGTTGAGTTACCCTATATAATTAAAAAATATTTTTACAATATATTCAATTAGATATTGCACTAAAAATAGTTAAAATATATTATACTGTTTCTGTACAATCCCCCTAACACCTTGGTTGGCTTATTTTCTTCAACTGAAATGAAACAAACTTTTATTCAGTTGGTAACAGTGACAAATAATAAAAATTATTATGATGATAAATATTCGGGTCATTTCCATTCAATTACTCAATCTTACTCAGGAAGATATATAAGGTTGCCTCGTTTTATAAACTAACGGCCCTCCTAATTTTGTTATAATAACGACTTTTCGATACTATATTGGCATATTATCACGAAATACGTTCGAAAACTAGTGGAAAATTTATTTTTAAGTTATGAGGACATATATTTAGAAACTGTGGTCAAAATTTGGTAAAATTTTTGGTAACGTCAATTTATTTTAATAATACCTACTCTCTAATTCACTAATATGGTCTTAAACTGACATAAGGAATAATACGTCGAGCAACTTTTAAAATCTTAAAAATACAAGAATAAAAAAATTTACGTCCAGATTCACTAAAAAGATATAAGACAGATCTCACGTAGTTGCCATGAACGTTAGATCTTCCATTAGGCTAGTTTTATATTTCTTATGAGATTGTTATATATAATGTATATTATAACAGTATTATAAGCCAAATATATCAATTAAATAGAATATCTAACTTTTAAAGCAACTAAACTGGGTTTTAATCATATTGTTAGTTAATCTGAGTGTAAATGTTCGTTATAGATTGCCATTGTGTTTAGATGTTTCCTTCGCTGCAATGGCGGATTATTGGTCCTGTCAGCAGCCTAATATGTAGTCTGCTTAAACGCAGGCTTTCGCGACTTAGTTTGCCAGATGGTTCGCTCAGCAATAATTTACTGTGCCTGTGGCCAGCATTGTGGTTGCAGTGGGTCTGCCTGGTATCAATGGTTTATCTACGAGGATAACCACCCACGAATGGCAGCTTTGGTAGTGCAAAAGATTAGATTCAGTCCAATATAGCTGGTCCCCTTTTTCAATCCCTAGGATACTTTTATGTCCTGGTACTCACGAAAGAGTAACCTTGTTGTGTTTTTCCACGGTAATAAGGTTTTGAAGACACTTCTAGATCTGTTTTCATCGGATTACATGTGAGAGCTTTTAGCGCTGCCTGATTGTCGGAGAAAACCAGAACACACCATTTGCCACCATTAACTGAAAATTAGTGTAGTTGGAAAAAAACAGCTAAAAGATTTATTTCAAGTTATTGATCTTCAAATAATAAATTTATTTTCGATAGATTGACTTACCTGCTACAGAAAATCACAAGACCTCGGAAAAGGTCATGATTTTAGATTACTGTTACCAACCCAGTTAGGTATATTTGGAATTGTAATAAAAAAATTTTCTTACAATATTATGACCGTCTTCACAATCAAGCATATACCTCTCCCTAATTGGTTATGAAAGTATTGCGGTATCAGAAACTATAAGAGATACAAAAACAGTTAATTTTGTTGGTAAATTAGCAGTTCGAGTAATTGATATATTTAAAAAACCTACTTGTTTTTGATTTTTTTTTTAAATTCATACCTACGTTATTAAAACAAATTTTTACTAAGATCATGTCACTATCAACTTATTTTTCCATTCTACCAAAATATTGAATTTTAATAATTTTTTGGCGTGTTGTATAAAAAAAATTATTTAATGCCGAAAAATATAAAAATATATTTCGACCAATTAGTCAACATTGCAGGATATAATACCGAAACACAAGTAAATTCAAAATACCAAATTTGCTAACAATGAAATCTTTCGAATGGTATTCGTATTAGGCCTATTTGTAGAGAAATCACAACTTAGTCAGCGACAATCAGAATTTATAATAAGATTTTTATAAAAGAATTAAACTAACGTCTAAACAAATCACTAAAAAGTGCAAAATAACAATATAAATTTTTATATGAAATTGAAATTTTTGAAGTAGGCGCTAAACTGATGCCTGTCAAAATGTGATTCATATAAAAATATGGAGAAATACTTTACTTGTAACGGCTTTTTCGCTAGATATCTATAGCGTTACTAGTTATATAATAATAATATGGGACCGACTCAAAAATGTAAATTTCATATAAAAATTTATACCAAAAGTAGATACAATATACTTACAGTTGGGTGTATAAATACAATTATATAAGAGAAACTATTTTAGTCTTCAACTAACTTAAAAACTTTATACTATAAGGATTGACGTACTTTGTTCAAACAGAGGCAAAGCACTATCTCAGGTTGCAAAAATACCAGGAAAGGATGGAAGCGTTTCCCATGGTAGTGCATCTGTAGAACGGGATTCGAACTTATTGGTTCTAGTTAATACAAAGTAAGCAAGCATATCGAAGAAGTAAATCCATTAAGTAACTTAAAATAGGAAATTTAGTATAAGCAGCACCATCTCCTACCATTCTACACAATCTGAATATATATATATATATATATATATATATATATATATATATATATATATATATACATATTAGAAAGACGAAAATCAACAAATCAACGTTGTCTAAAGAATTTATGAGAGTCGCTGTATTATATGAGAATATTCTTTTAAATATTTCCTTTCTGTGCTGTGGTTCAGTAAGTTGATATTTTCTATGCAAATTAATATTATGAATATCTGCCCTAAAAGAAATTGTTTCGTATAGGTAAAGTGGTGAGTAGTGAACATAACCCGATCCTCTCCATCCTCCCACTCGTCGACCTTGACCTTGGCCTTGCCCCACCCCTCTTTGGCCCCGCCCACATGTCCTTGCCATTGACCTTGGAAGTGCGCCTGTACTTTCTCCTTGGCCTTGACCTTGGCCATGACCTTGTGTTCAAGGTTGTGTGTGTGACCTTGACCCGGGTCGAGACGGCCTTGACTTTGTTGGAAGTCATCTTAGGTCTGTGACCTTGAAGTAGTTATTTGTGCATTGTAATAGTGTGGGATGATCTTGAAATGATTTTGACCTTGAAAATTGTTCTGTAAAATTGTGTGAGTCTATTTACATTCATTCAGTGTGAAATGTCAGATACGGAACTATCTAAAGAAAAAATTATAGAGCAAGTCGGCAGAGTAATTTGTTTATATCAGAGTAATTTAAAAAGTTTGTGTGATTTTGAAGAGAAGGATCTAGCATTTTTTCCTCTCGAATATTTAAAAACTTGCGTTGATACGCTGAGTTTACGACAAATTTGGGATAAGCTGGCAGCGCCATATCGGTGTGACAAGGAACTACAGTTAAGCTTACCCTGTTACATTCACTATGAACAAATATATCGTCATTATATAGATGGGCCACCACCAGCAATAAAAAAGTGTCGTGAATGTAAAAATGAGTGAATAATATGAATAGTGCTTTGCAAGAGACAGTAAAAAAATTGGACGATGAGTTCAGGTTAGTCGCGCTATTGTAATTTGGCTTATGAATATGAAAAGGCTGCGAATGAATGTCGTAAATATTGCAGCAAAACAATAAATTTACAAGACTGTTCGTGAAATAAAAAAGTTGGGGTTTAGTGACTGTTTAGAAAAACTAATTAGTTTCATTGCAGATCCGGTTGTTTTAGATGAAATTAGAGTGTAGGACTTAAGTTTAACGTAGTAGTAGTTAATATGGAAAGTTTAGTGCGAGAAATGTACGAAGAATTTCTAATTTCTGCAGCCTGTTCGGATTTTTACGCATTTGAAATGCAAGATTCGGTGGCTCAGGATTTTAGTGTATTTTTTAAGTATGGACCATGCCGAAGTGTATATTTTAGCGAGTATAGTTTGTAAGAACTTTCTAAGAAATAAAAACGAACAATTATTATTGAGCAAATTAAGAAAATTAGGTTTAGGTGATAATGTTACACGTATAGAAGAATGGCAGAAAAAAATCAATCAATAAAGTAAATAAAATGTAGTTATTTGTTTCATTATATTTTGTCCTTGAAGTTATCCTTATACCAATTTAAATGTGTGACGTCATTTGACCTTGAATACTCCTCCCACTATTTCTACCGTTAAGCTACCCCCACCATTGTTACAATTCGACCTTGAAAACTCGTTATAAAGGTTAGTGGAAAAAGAAGTGACTTCAAACAGTCGCAGATATCAGTGGCATAAACATCAAATATTGTGTTCATGTAGTGTTCTGAAAGTGCTTTTATATTCACGGTAATTTTTGGATTTATATACCATTTTTTCAATAATGAGTATTGCAAAAGAAACTCTAGATGAAATTAATGAAATGTTCAGCAAAAATTTCGAGGTTTTAGAGAGAAAAAAGGTTACCGAAATGATTGTAGGCAAAGTGTATAAAATTGGTTTCAATGACTACACGATTTAGTAAAACTCTTTTAGTGGCTTTACACGATGACGGTGATAATAGCACATTTGAGACTTTTTTGCCAAAACTTGTGGCCGAAACACTATCTGACGATATTGTAGGTATTATGAGTAAAACTAAAGGTAAATACACTCTAACTTATTTGGGCCAGGGCACTAGAGTTTTTGGAAACAATACTCGAACATTATTACGTTTTGGCTCATTGGAGTAAATTGTATGTAAATTGTTTGAAAAAAAAGGATATAATTAAATTTAAAATATAGTTGCACATGTCAGAATACTTAGGCGTGTTCATTATTTCTGTTAAAGATATCTGTTGATGCGACGACGACCGTCAACGAATGTGTAGATAGATACATATTTTGGTTGGGGAGAGAATTAAGAAATATGGCTCACGATATGTTAGATAGCGTAAATGATTGTCAGCATATTGATGCAACCAAAGATCAATAGAAGAACGAGATCAGGGATGCAATCAATTTTATGGCTGGGGCACACTTGAGCGACAAATTTTTATATGGTTCCATAGACATGGATACATTTTGTGCTGAAATGGTTGAAGAAGAATTAAAAGAATACCTCGTCAATATTCCACATTTACCAGGTGAGCTTGCTGCAAAATATGAATTTTGAGCAACGAAAATGAAGACATGAAAAATTAATTTTTTATAATTTTTGTAATTGTGCAATTAAATAACTGTAAATAAATATCTGTTACAATCACAGTTTTGTTTTATTTCTTTTATAAACATACCAACCCAGTAGATCATAGTCAGTGTTTCTTTTTCTCAGCTGAAATATTTAATATAAGTAGGGCAAATAAAAATAAAATAGTTTAGTGAAGATTGAAAATGAGTCGAGGAAACAACACAATTGATAAATTTGGTCGTCAGAAATGTAATGAAAAATATCATATATTATCTGGGCCACAAGGGAATGGTTTTAAACTTACAGCGAATGGGCAGTATGATATGGGTGGAAAAATCATAACCAACTTAGGCGAACCTAAAGATGATGACGATGCTGTGACAAAACACTTTGTTAATAGAAAGTTTTACAATTTTGCAGTTGTAATATGTGACATATTTAACAAGGATGTCCTCCCCATGATATACCAAAATAATAGTGAGCTTAAAACAAAAATTGAAGTTATTCAGAAAATACTCTATCATCAGCCTTTATTAAGCGGCTAAAAAAGGGAAAGCAGGTTAAAGAATAGGAGAACGCACTCCGAGTGGCATAGCCTTGAAGATAACGTCGTAGTCGTCGGTGAATTGGACCTTCCCTCCAAGAATATTGAAATGCTATTTATGTGTATGATGTTTTATTGTCATTATTAATGATGGAGATTGAAATAAAAAAACTTTATTTTACAATATATTGTTTATTTATTTTACATTTTAAATTAAAATTATAGTCATACAATGTGTTATTTAAACAATATTAGCTTTATCTATCCAAGAGTTGAAGTGGTTGGGAAATCCTAGCCATTTGACAAATAATTGATCGGTGTGATTTTTCTTGCGGTGTCTAAGGACCTTTTCTACTAGATAAATGCCAGGACTGCTTGTTTTTTGTAGTTCTGATTCGTAAAAACACCCTCTTATAGGCTGACCTTCTAACGATTCCAACAAGTAAGTAGGTGGATTTGTAACGTTAACTTTTACAACTTTAAACAATTCGGTTGACCAAGAGGGCGTATATCCTTTCTCGAATAAGCTTTTGTACTTGCTAATACGCACAATGTCACCCATGGAAAACTTAAATTTTTTAGGTACAATTTTTAAATAATCGTATGCTTTAATTTGTGTTTTTTCTTGCACGTCTGCAGGCTTCATTTCAATGGTGCGATGTTTCGAATGGTTATAGGTTTTTGTTACTGTCGATAATATATGTATCCATTTGTAAGATCCTCTTGTCGAGAATTGTTTATATAAATTATTTTTTAAAGTCCTTATGACTCGCTCAACAATTGCAGCTTTCTTTGTGCTGTAAGTGGAATAATGATTTATATTATATTTTTTCATCAGGGCTTGAAAGTTTGTATTATAGAACTCCTTTCCTTGATCACTTTGCAGATTTTTTGGTATATATGATGCCTCTTCAATGACGCTTTTCATCGCATTAGTAACTTCTATACCAGTCTTGTTTTTTATGGCTTTGGTATAGACAAATTTAGAGTAACAATTTATACAGACCAAAATATAACGATAACCATCGTTTTCATTAGCATACTGTTGCATTTCAGCCAAATCCATTTGCCACAAATTTCTGTATCCTTTTATTATCGTGCGCCGTCTTACAAAATTTTTTCTAGCCGTTCTACGTAGTTCATTAACAATTTTGATTTTTTCTAGACTGGGCTCCATATTATTAGTAATATTAAAGGTTTCAGATCGAAGAAAGAACTGAATAATATCATTAAATATTGAGCTTAATATATTATATCTTCTTCTCGTAATTCCTCTATGATTGACATAATTTCATTTTCGTGTCCAGTGTGACCGGCCATTTTGGAACTCCACAACAAACGTAAACGATCCACCAGTTCTTTAGCTTTGTTCCAGTAGACATACTGAAATTTTTCGAAGATAATTTCTTTTTTGTGGTTAACTTTAGTTTTTCAGAGAGATTTTTTCTTGTAATAGTACCGTCTAATTTTGTGTCCATTATCAGAGGTTTAATAATTCGTAAATATTTGTTCCATCTGGTCTCTCGTAAACCATCACTTTTTTTAAAATTGTTGTAGACAGCACTCGTTGATTCCAAAATTTCTTTGTACGTTGAAAGCACATTATCAATTAATTGTTGTCCCTGGCCTACACTTGGGGGTGTTTTAAGAAATAACAAATCATAAAGTGCCGGTGATCCACCATATTCTGCAATATTTTTCCCTTTTTTGTATAAGACAATATTTCCATTTAGGTTTAGGCTACTAAACCTTTGATGGGTGCTAAAATTTTCCTTAAACACTCATATTTCGGTTGGTACAGAGATTTCGAGTAAATATAGATATTTTCGAAACGTAGCCCAAGGTGGTGTGTAAGCAGCGAAATCATGACATTAGTTTTTCCACAATTGGATTGACCATTTAACAGACCTCGAATAGAGGAAGGAATTAGAGGAACGTGTTTCTTCATTATCTTCTTTTCAAATCCAAGTCCGACTTTTTCATCGAGAATGTCAATAGGAAGTTTTTGTTTAAGATCGATAACGCGCATCGTAGAAAAATTTGATATTTTATAGGCAAATTTTCACAAAAACTGTTATTCAGATGCCGAGCGTCAAAGGAAGTGGACGGTCTCACGTTTCTAATAAAACTGGACACTGTATTGTGAACTCGTTAATAAATAAATTACCATTCGAGGTACACATTCCCGGTTATCAATATTGCGGACCCGGAACAAAAGTAATAAAACGTGTAACAAGAGGTGATCCAGGCATTAATCCTTTGGATGCCGCATGCAAAAAACACGATTTAGCCTATTTACATAATAAAGACAACATAAGTGCGAGACATAGAGCGGATTAGAGTAAAATCGAAAGATTCCAGTTTAGGTGGAAAAACAGCAGCTTGGTTAGTTACAAACATTATGAAAGGAAAACAACGTTTTGGTATGGGTGGACCATCATCATTATCAACAAAAAAAACTTCTAGTAAAGGCACACGTCATACAAAAAGGAAAGGTGTTAATAAAAATCGACATGTTCGGAAAGTCAGTTTCGGAACAGCTATTCGACAAGCAGTTCGAAAGGAATTATTAAAAGCCGGAAGCAAAAATGTGTTGGAAAAAAATGTCATGAATGCATCTAAAATAGCTCTGTCGGCAGCACGTAGATCGGTAAAAGCGGCAGGTGGCAAAAGGAAGGTTCGTACACCGAGAATAATACCGATTCCTAAAACTGGTGGAATATTACCATTAATACCAATTTTTACCGGGTTATCAGCTTTGGGTTCATTAGCCGGTGGGGCAGCGGGTATTGTGCGCGCCGTAAAAGCTGTAAAAAAAAGCAGCGAAAATAAAACCGGTACCGGCTGTATTTAAAATCGAAAGGAAATGGTTTGTTTCTAAAGCCATATCGTAAAGGTATGGGATTATTTTCAAATCGTAGATCAAAAAATTAATTGAATCCCTACCTCGAAGACCACTATCTAACAACGATATAGAAAAATATGCGAAAAAGAAAAGAATAGGACACTTTCGAGGCGTTTATATGAGGGATTCATTACCTAGACAAGGTCCTCGACGTTACGAAGCAGCAATAGTGAATTTGGATAGTACGCGTGGTGCAGGTACTCATTGGGTAGCTTATAGAAGAAATAATTCTAAAGTAACATATTATGACAGCTTCGGCGATTTACCCCCACCGATCGAATTGGTACGATATCTACAAACGGGATCGAAACCATCAAAAATTATTTACTATACATACGATCGTCAACAGGATTTTGGAACAGTCTGGTGTGGACATTTGTGCTTAAAGTTTCTTATCGAATCATCAGCGTAAAAAATGTCATCATCGTCACCATTAACACCGCAAATGGATCGCAATAACTATACTAAAATGTTGCAATCACTGAAAGCATTTCATCTAGCCGGTGGATTAAGGAAAATGACCGTGAAACAGTTAGAAAACATGCCCAAGGAAGTAATGATTGCATTAGCCCCAAATGAAATTCCATTCGTTTGGGAAAAGTTGCCCGAGCACCTCAAAAGCGATATCGATATATTAAAATATCAGTGCGGTTGCAAACATTATTTCAGCAGCAGCAGCAATTTAAACGAGGTTACGGCTGATGAGGATCTTACGGCTAGAAAAATATTTTGTTGTTATTGCAAAATCAGCGATGTGCGCATAAAAGCAGACAATAGCATAAAAACATCACTATCTAATGCAGTGAGAAAAGGTGTGAAGATGAATCTTTTTAAATGTTGCCGCTAAGAATAAAACCGAGATGTGTGATGTTTTAATGGTTAGTCATGTCTTATACGTTCACACTAACAGGATACTCGAGCGTCTTAAGCGCCGATTTTTATCCACCAGTCGAATTAAATAGAGAAAACAAATATGGTCTGGCATTGCTGGGATTTTACACATACAATTCAATTTTTAATGTGGACGAAAGCAACAATAAGTTTGCCTACATGAAGGAGGGTTACACCAGCGAGCCGATACAATTGCAGATTCCACCTGGGGCCTATGAAATAGATGAGATAGGTAAAGCTATGTCGGAGGCTTTGAGGATTTCAACTGAAGAAAATAACGATGGAATATTTTACTTGGTCGCTAATAATAATACGCTGAAATGTGAACTGAAATCCCAATATAATATAGATTTCCGGGGAGAGGCGAGTATCGGTAAAATGTTAGGATTTAATCATACAGTGTTAAAAAGCGACAAAAAGCACGAATCAACCGAGATGGTGGAAATAATGAAAGTACGCATCATACGCGTAGATTGTAATATAATTTCCGGAGCATATATGAATTCTGTGGAAGGTCATACCTTGTTCGAATTCGATATCGACGTGAAGCCCGGTTACAAAATCAGTAAAGAACCACGAAATAATATTTATATGCCGTTAATGCCGGCAGGACGTCAGTTTATCGACAACATTACTCTTCGCATCTTGGACGATAGCGGTGATTTAATCAATTTTCAAGGCGTGAAAATAATCGTGAAATTGGAACTGAAGAAACTTTCATAGAAATGGGTTTTTGCTGCAACCGTCAATTGTGTATGCTGTCGACTAATATGGGGGAACCGCCGAAACATAATAAAAGTAAAAGAAGAGTTAACGTCAAGGTTAGTCGTCGTCCAGACGTTAGATCACAAACATCTCAACAGTTATCTGCCGAAGACAATAAATTTTTAAAATGAATCGGTCTTGAAGTGCGAAAATGATTTCCACCACCAGCGATAAAATAGAGGTTTTCTCCGAACCCATCTTGGACAATTCCATTATTAGTCTAGAAGAGCATACGTATAAACCATACGGATCTCCATCATTCAACAATTCGGATGAAGTCCGTATCCCCATTAATTTTCAAGATATTATACTGGATATCGCCGAAAGTTACATATATATCGAAGGAAAATTTAAACCCATAGACGCAACGAAAAGATGTTTTTTATCAAATAATGCCCTCGCACTTTTGTTCGATGAAATTCGCTACGAGATGGGAGGTGAGCAGGTCACCGTGGTTCGTAAACCTGGAGTTACGATGACATTAAAAACCATGGTTTAATTCGGAAGTTTGCAACAAAGATCTCTCATGACGTGCGGATGGGGTCTCGACGAAGCAAACCAAGATATCGTAGACACGGCAAGTAACGTATTCTCCGGGAAATTACCCTTAAAATATCTTATGGGATTCGCCGAAGATTATGCAAAAGTTGTTTTCAACGTAAAACAAGAGCTTATTATGATTATAGCTCGCACTTTTACCAATTTCTACGTCGGCGAAGTAGAGGCAGAAATTAGTATCGACAAAATCGAATGGAAAATTCGTCACATCATTCCAGACGACAAGCAAAAATTGAAAATACTGTCTCACATTAATAAAGGTGGAAACAATGCCAGTATTCAAATGACATATCGTAGATGGGATCTGTACGAATTACCAGCTTTAAGGCAAACATCTTCCGACGTGTGGGCCTTAAGAACGAGTACAAGTGTGGAAAGAGCGCGCTATATAATCGTCGGGTTTCAGAAAGAAAAAAACGCAACCCAGTTTACCCACGCCGACGTATGCGATATTAGACTATATCTGAATTGAACCGTTTATCCCTACGAAAGATGGAATTTAGATTTCGCCAAGAAACTGTACGCAGCAGCCTATTACAATTACGAAAACTTCCAAAGCAGCTACTACGGGCGCGAAATAAACGATCCGATGATAACGTTCGCGGAATATATGAAAAACCCCGTTTTTATTATCAATTGCAGTCATCAACCAGAGGCGATTAACTCATCGACAGTGGATGTGAAATTGGAGTTCCAAACGAGAAAGAATAACTTCCCCAAAGACACTAAAGTGTACGCATTAGTTATTCACGACTCATTTTTTAGCTATAATGTATTAAACGGTTCGATGACCAATAAATCTATTTTTTAATGTATCTATTATATGTAACACAAAATAATGTTAAAATAAGGTACTTGAATCAATAAATTTGTAATGAGTGAAGTAGTAGTTTTATATTTATTTGAAACCCAACAAAAAAAAAAGCGGACGGAAAAGCTCGCTCTTTAAGAAAGGAGTACGGGAGTTTAGATAATGGTGGTTTATTAAGTGGAAAAAAGAGCTAGGGTAACACAAGAAAAAAATTTTAAGGCAAAATATGAAAACAACGATTTAGAAAATTTGTAGGAAAGTAACGGTTAGGAATAAGGAAAAAAGTTATAGGAAAAAATTATAGAGGAAATCGAGTACTCGATAGTAAAAATGGAAAAAAATAATTTTTTCAAAAAAAAAATTGAAAAATGGTGAATGTGCGAAAGTTGAAGTTTTAGAGCAAAATAATATTAGGAAATTAGAAAGAGAATTTTTTTCCACATACGGTAGTATTTTTCAAAATTCGGAAAGATGAAATTTCAAGAAAACGGTTATAGTAAGTTAGTAATTTGGATTTTTTAAAACGCTGTAGCTTGGGAACCGTTCAAGATAGAAAAAAAATAAAAGCACTTTAATTACCTAGAATTTTAAGGAGAATACAATGGTGAAAAAAAAATGAAAAATTTTAAAAATGAAAAAAATTTAGACGAAAAAATTGAAATTCTCGAGTTAGGAGGCTGGAGCGTCGAATGGGAGTATATGGAAGTTGTAGGGGAGGTTCTTAGGTTTTTTTTTGTTTGCTGCTCTCGCGCTAATGCGCTGCGCACCACACGCCCCCTCCACCTCCTCACCACCCAACCCAGGGCGGAGAAGTTCATTTTTCATAGTTTCAGAGCGATTGCGCGACTCCTTCACCATTTTTTCGCAATTTTGAAATATCGATTTTTTAAATTTGCGGTGACAGAAGTTCGAAATTTTTTTTTTTGGATTCTATAGAAAATTTCCCACAATATATGTATTTTTCCAATTTTTTATCGTCAGCCGTTACGACGCCAGAGCCCAACCAAAATGAGGCGAAAATTTTTTTTTTTATATTAGCGAATCGGGAAAAATAGTGTGATATACTTCAACTCTTCCTTATTACGATTTCGTCAAAACATTTTCAAAATTTTCCTTGCCTGAAAATAATTACAATAGATGCATAATTTGCATTTTTTGTAAATATGTAGCAAAGTAATGGTTAGAAATATCAAAAAAATTTATTTGAAAAAAATGTAGAGGAAGTATAGTACTATATGCTAGAAAAGTGGAGGGGGGTAGTTTGTCTCCATAACAGAGATACGGTGAGTTATAAAATCATATTATTCTCAAACTTATATATAATGCATATATGCACTCCACCTTAACCCCTCCAACTTTTTGAATGTATATAGAGACCGGTATTAGAATTATTTCATCATTACATATTCGACCGTCAAGATGGAAGATACACCGAAGAAGATTATTGGCATTGTCAGGCCATTCGTGTCCGGCAAGCTATGTAAGTGTGAGGAGTGCGGGGGTAACGCACCAGGAGCAGCACCTTCGGCACCACCCGCAACACCGACACCACCAGCGACGGCGACACCGCCAGTACGGCTTTGGCAGTCCGAGCTCGTGGTGCCGCCAATGGGAAGACCAAGCGCTGCACCTAGGTCGGTGTTAATATCGTTGGGTATTACTCCACGGTAGGCAGCCGATCCTCCCCCCAGGCTCTTTTAGGGCCACAAAAACGGTCCTTTTCAGGACCACATTATATTTTGATCGTAGTTTAGTAATCGTCACTTATGGGGCGAGATATTCGTTTAACGACGATTTGTCTTGTAGCTTAAGTGCCAAGTTATATGTTTGAGAACCTATGAAAATATTAACAGTCCAAACAAGGTTTCTATTATTTTTTTTTTTGTAATGTATTCTTCACAAAATGTTAAGAATTAGTCTTATTGTCTAAACAAAAAAAAACAAATCTAATTCCTTATTTAAAGTTTTTGAAAAAATCAATAATTCTATAAGCTCTCACCAATACACAACATTTAGAATCCGTTTGTGGGGTGGGGTAGTTCTATATATATGAGACTGGGCCAGTTACACAGTCATATATACATCAACTCTCATACGATGAACATAGAGGAAGAAAGACCTGCCAGCAGAGACTCATCCATCTTTAGCGATGACACCGTGGCCGGCAACGTTGGATACCTGCAAGACTTCGACGACGAAGAGGTGGATTTCGAAATTGACGTCCTACGTTGGGACGACTGGGATGAGTCGATTCCGCTACTGTATGACCACGATCCGGGTCTCGTGGAATTAAACGATGCAGGCGATTGGGTCTTACAAAAACTCGAAACTCCGTCGCCGCAGCCAGAGCCGGACTCGACGGAAGATGCGGTGCTGGAAATTCCAGTATCACCGACACCCGACGATCCGCAGGGCCCCTGCGATTCGTCAAGCTGGTGGTCGACCAGCGAGGATGGGTAACCATAAGCCCCACACTCTCCCTGGCCCTTTGTAAGGGCGCACAACAACGGTCCTTTTCAGGACCACAAAATACTTTGATTGTAGTTTTAGCACATATTAGTACTTTGTTACTAATATTGTATGTATAGAATATACAATATTAGACACAAAGTATTAAAAGTTTAGGTGCTGGTGGAACCCAGCAAAATCGTTCGTTCGTATTTGAGACTACACACAACTTTTGGTCTCAATACGTAATACGACATTTGTTTTCACCCCCCACCACTAATTTGTCTCTATATATACGACCACCAATACTTATTACAATCATTTCAGTTCAACATGTCTGAGAGTGAACAGCAACCCATCCAATGCCCTGTGGTAGATTCTACCACAAACGATTGTCTTGAGTGGGAGTTGGACGATCCCAGATGGGAAGAACTTTGGCGGTTCATAGTCGAATACGATGAGGACAGCACCGCCACCACCGCCGTTGATGATGACGGGCCATGCGACTCCACAACACAATAAAGAGTCGCATGTTTTTAGAACAAAACGATCCTTTTCAGGACCACAAAATAATTTGATCGTAGTTTTAGTGGGTTATAATACTTTGTAACCAATATTTTATGTTTTTTTTTTCATAAAAACATACAATATTGAGATGCAAAGTATTAGAAGTTCTGGCGACAGAACCTTAACTTCTTAAACCGAACCATGTTTTAGCATACTTGTAAATATTATCAAAAAATATTTACAACTATTGCTATTGCGTAGTTTTAGTGGATTATTCACTCTTTTTTATTACCTAATATTATGTGGGAAAGGTCCTATATGAAATAACACACAAAAAATATATTTTCAAGTCATTTTTATTCTCTTTAGAAAATATAAAAACCTGATCAAAAACTTTTTTTTATTAACTACAAAATATATATATTTACAAACTTAATACTATAAATTAAAAGCTAATACCTACAACTACCTAACACCTACTACATAATTTATTAAAGTCCTCTAATTGTCTTTTATATCGCACACATTCCATCTTTTTTAACTCTAATTGTCTTTCCAGTTCTAAAATGTCACTCTCACACACACTCACTTTTTTCACTAAGTTTGTTTTCATTCGATAAATGTCCGATAGTTTGCTCTTCTGCGAGTTTTCAACCCAATCCGGTTGCGATGTCTCGGAACATATTAAAGAAGAAGAAGCGGTTTCGTTTGGTGAAGACGACGACGACGACGAAGCAGCGGAAACTTAATCGCCTTCAAAACACCGCTTAAACCGCTTCTTCATAGGTTTGCAATATCGGCGACAGTGGCGCTGGGGAAGACTTTACCTCCGACACTACTTCCTGCTCTACGCTGGCCGGTGTTGGTGGCATTGGTGGTGTTGGTCCATCGGGGCCTTCGATCACTTCCACTTCTACGGACAACGGTTCTTGCGGTGCTGTTTTCAGGAAGTCGGGTATTGGAACAGGGGTGGAGGGACGCTTAAAGTTAAACTTCTTCTTTCCTTGCCCCACACCTTTAATCGCCGAATAAAAGGTTTATTTATCGGCGATTTCCCACTTCCGCATAGTCAAAAGCTTCTTTAATTTGGAAGCTTTCGGAGAAGATTCCCTGTTAGGCTGCGATGCTTTTCGCACAACCATATCACTAATTACGTTGATCTTCGGCTATTTCTCCTCCGTCCAACATTCAAGAAATTGCGCAGCCGACTGCACCAACTCTTCGTCGCGACCATCATTCAGGGCTTTGTCTTCGGCATCCTTGTGCTCCCTGCCGTTCCAATTTTCGAATACCAACGGACTCAACACTTCCAAGGCACTCAAGAGCATCCAAAAGAGACCTTACACTTGATGACATCTTCGATACTACAACTCACACTATAACTTTAACTTAGCATTGCACTGTTTGGTGTTCTGACGAACTGTGAACAGCTCGAGCCAGCAAGTCTGCTTTTATGCCCATTTCTCCCACTACACCACCTTTATTTCTTCTGTTCGATGCATTAAGTATAATATTTAAACTTGTCAGATGCAAAGCCAAGACCAAGGTCGACGTAACCGGCAATACCAGGGTCGTTTCCAAGGTTGTAATTTTCATGGATTTTTTTTTTGTCCCTGTCAAGGTTATTTTAAAGAAACATATAAATATAGTACTAAACTTGTCAGATGCAAGGCCAAGGCCAAGGTCAAAGTACCCGTCAATGTCAGGGTCGTTTTCGAGGTTGTAATTTTCAAGGATTTTTTTTTGGTCCTATCAAGGTTATTTTAAAAAGTAATACATAAATAGAGTACAGCGATTGAAAAGTACAACATATTCAAATATCATATTGCCAACTGATGAACAACCTAGTGAAGCAGCCAAAACATACAGTCATATACCAAAAGCTTTTTATTTAACTTGTCATCATTGTAAAAGACTAGGTATCTGCTGGAGAAATGATCTTACGTACGACTTCAACTGCATTGAACTTTTCAGGGTTAAATTTGTACAATTCGGCTATTGTGGACTAGTTTACTACCAGTTCAAGGACATTAATGAACGTGCCTTCCAGAGAAGAAATTGGGTCATAGAAGAAGCTTACCTGTACAGAAGAAATTAACATGTATTTTATTTCTTAATTTTTAATTTTTTTGTTTGTTATATTTTTTATTTTTTTTTTAATAAAAAGTAAACTCAATCTTTTGTTATATTTTAATTTTTTTTTTTTCAATAAAACAATAGTAAAATGAATCTGTACGTGTATTTATTAAACATCACCTAAAATACGTTTTGCAATCCATATTTTTCTGCAGAGTCCGTTTATTAATGAAATAGAACCATATATTATGGTGAAATCTAATGGTTTCAAATCAGTCTCACATAACAATGTCAGAAGTAAACACTATTGATAAGTTCGGCCGCAAAACAAAATTTAAGGATTTTAACTTTATGCGAGGTCCTTCAGAAATAGGTTTTAAACTTACACCTAATGGAGATTACGACATGGGAAGCAAAAGATTGTGCTATTTAGCAGAACCTCTTGAAGGAGACGATGCGACCACACGAAATTATGTTGGTAATAACCTTGCTCAGTGTGTGCAAGATACGCAGAAAGCTTTACATGACTCAATAATTGTTATTAAAGATATATTCAGACACCAACTTGAAGGTTACGTACGCAAGAAATTAATTAAAACAGGTCAAGAACTTAGAGGATACATTGATGATACTGTTATTGCAATATATGAACTTAGGCAAGACGAACTGTGTGATGAACTTAACTCTAGAATGTTGAAAATTGAAAAGACTATGGAGGATCTTGTCAGCAAAACTGTTTCACATGAAACATTTGCTCGTAGACCTGTGCGTTTAATTTACTGTTAGACAAATTTTTCAACAATAACTTTTACAGTTTGTTATTTGTTGACACTCATCATATTTATAATTTTAAAATAAAGGTTCCATAAAAAGCAATCAAGTAATGAATACATGTTTTTTATTAAAAAAAAATTACAATACTATCGTTACATATTAATGTTGTATATTCAATAGAAATAATAAAAACAAAACAAATAATGAAATATGAATTTTCCAGATTACGTGCTGTCCTGACTTAGAAATGATTCCAACACGGTGACTAAATTTGCTAAGTTTTCTTCCGGGTCTGTTTTGTAAAAATCTATGTCTGCATGCCCCCAAGGTAGAGTTTTGGTTGAACTGGGAATTACATAACGTTTATCATCGCTATGTGACAATGCTACTTTATTTATTATGTTGGTGTAAATGTTATGTAATTCACTTCTAAATGTCTTCATCTTTCTTAATATCAAACCACCCCGTTCAACAATTCTTTGGTAGTCTTCCTGATGAAGGTCTTTCTCGATAACACATTTTTTGATACCTTTGGCTTTTTTAATTCATTATTAATGGACTTTACATAATAAGCCTTCGCGCCGGTACCATAAAAACTTATTATCGGTTCACCAGGAAACTCATCTTTCATTCTACCTACTACAAAATTACTTTTAATTATGTTGAAATTATTAATTTCGGGGTGATTTGATGTATCAAATTTTTCAGGGTTTTCTGATATAGTTTGATAAAAGTTTTCCGTATACACTTTTAATATAAGCGAGTCAGTATCGGCGTAAAGTAACGAAGCATCATCGCCAAACTTGGATTTAATAAAATTATAATAAAAATCGTATATTACAGTCTTTGATATATCTAATATGGAAAAACCGATATAAATTGGTTTATTGTACAATATTTTAACTTTATTCATATGTATAGCACCAAAGTTCTCGGTAAATATCGAGCTACTATTGAAATTGGGGCGGGATATTAGTGCTCTAGCTCCATTTCTGCCTACACTGTTATCCCAATGTGTTATTAATTTTATATCCTTTCGATTTTCCACATTTTCCATAGTTTTACCAAAAATCGCGTTATTTTTTAATTTAAAAGTGTCCTTCGCAAATTTTGTGGTGGCATTGTTACGCAAATTGGTATTAAGATCAATATACGATTTTAGCCATTTTGATTGCTTAAACTGTAATACTCGATGGGTTTGCATTACCACTAAGCCGTTGGCGATGGCTTGTTTTAAAGTTCTATAGTGTACAATGTATTTTTTTATCTTGTAAATTAGGAATTAATTTCGGCAATTTAGCGTTTTCTGTTGGCGGTATGATATTTTCTACCAGAAATGGAAGATCAGAATGTGCATCATGCAACTCAGTCGGATAATGCACATCCACTTCCAAAACGCAGCCATGTAAACTATCATCACCAACAGCCATAATATTTAAATCCAGAATTTCGCGCTCGCTTAACCATCGAAAACTACCATATGGTAATGCTTGTGACATACTATGACCATATAGATTTGTAGCATCAAGGTATGTTATAAATGAAGAAGGTTTTGTTGGGTCATAGTCTGGTAAAAAATATTATTAGCGATGTGCTTCCTTTCTGTACACTGGCTTATGCCGCCGCGTATACCTTTCTTAAAAAAATGTATCATGTCTATATCAGTTAAGAGCTCTAACTCTACCTTAGTCATACGCAGCATACAATCAAATGATAAACTTGGAAGGGTATAGTAATGTGCTGGATCAAGTTTATCGAATTTTAAACAATTATTCCGAAATTGCTCAAAAACATCACACAATAGCAACACATCTGATTTTAAATACACGTCCGAATAGTCCCCCAAAGTTTTACACCCAAACAAGCGCTATACTTCTTTTGCTCTTCTATAGCTTTCATCGCTAATATCTTCTTCCCGTAAATTATCATAAAATTGATCTTTACTTGGAAGACATGTGTTTTCCATATTTTCTATAGAGTTAATAAAGCTATAGGGAAAAACACCCTTTTGACGCATCAAATTAAATTGGTTGATATTTGAAAAATGTTTTCGCGTTTCAATAAAATCGTCGTAGTTTAAACCGCTGCCTAAATTTTCCAAAGACGTTGTCAGAAATTTAAAACTGTCAATGAATCGCAACTTTAAATATTTCCTCTTGACTTTTCCACATTTACTATCAAAATAATCGTGCACATAAATTCTTTTGGTAAATGATATGTACTTTTCCTTACTTTGAGCCAAAACACTAATTTTATCCCCATATTTACATAACTCTTTTATAAATAAATGGCTGTCGTAGGCGCTTAAGTTATGAAATATGATAGGAATAAAAGAGGGTAATTTATAATTTAAATTACAAACGGAATGTGAAGCACCAAATCTTTTTGCACCAGTTATGTGACAGTGGTCTCGTACTTTAATCTCACCCTCTTCAAAAGGGCCTTCACATATACCACATATTTTAGCATCATTAAACTCCCTTTTTTCTTCAGGCGTTAACGGTTTCATAGGCTTAATGTCTTTTAAATATGTGTTATATAGAGCCCTTAAATCACACTCGATACGATCCACAAAGACTTGAGCTGCATTATTCCCACGAAATAGCTCAAATTTCGAAAGTGAGTCGTCAAAAAAGCATTTAATTAAATAAGCAAAAGAATATGGTTCATGTTTAAAACTTTTTACAGTGTAAGAATTTTGTGGGTTTGGTTGTACCGTTTCAATGGGTTTTAAAACAGATTCGAAATCTGCATAAACCACGAATGGAACGCGCATTTGCTTTTCTATACCCTCGAATTTTAAAATATTTTCCGGCACACTCTTTCCAAATTTATCGATTTTTAAATCCACTGAGGGTGTTTGCGTGAAAATGTGGTTACAATCGTAGCTTTGATGTAAAGTTAAAGCTGACGGTGTACTAAAATAAATGAGGCAACCATCACAGAAATATATTTTATGTTGTTGACAACTAATTTGACTTGAAACTAAACATGATAAATCCCGAATCCAACAATAATGACTCTTTGAACAAGTCGTATCACAAAAATGTTCACCGCCATCTTTACTACTACAGTCTTTTGTAATTAACAATAAATTTACATGTCTATCCAACTTTTTTGACGCATACCTCAGCGGACCAATAACTTCATGTATTAGTTCATTATTTCTATATTTAGATTCCAGACCGTATACGTTAATTGATATGTTGTTCGTTTCCTCAAATTTTTTAATGTCACGTAATTTTACTGGAAAATCCATACCTGTTAAATTTAGCACTCTAGAAAAATGGGGGTAGGATGTCTCCTGTAAAGGCTCTGCTGTTGGAGGAAACATTGCTGATGTTACAGCCCACGCAAAGCAAAATTCGTCCTGGTTAATCACATTGACGACAGCTCCTTTCTTTTCAATAGAACACGGCAACTTGATGTATGATGAGCCACCCATAGGCATATAGTTGTTGATACTAACTTCCAAGTATAAAATTCGCACAAAAGCCCATCCTATAACAAGAAAAATAATATATAAAAATCAGTTTAATATATCGGGTTCTGATTTTTCCATACCTGAATCTTTCTCTTGGAACTCTGTCGCCTGCGTTTTTATTAATTCGGTGAAAGAATGGTAAACGGCATCCAAATCACTTTCTACACTAATTATTTGATTAGCAGTGTTGAAGGATTTTTCACTGAATATTTCTTGTGATGGAAGTATGTACTCGCCAACAGCTGTCATGTTAACTTTTAAAGCATGATGCACACGTAATAAATTATTAACAAGTTCCATCACCTTGGATTTAATGTCTGCAAAGAACATTACGTAATCGGAACGCTCCATATCACTGCTAACCCTATAGGTTGCAATTCTCTTTTTGAAGGCACATTCAACGAGTTGCACACCATGACATACCGGCAAACATGAATTATTTTTATGTTGTTGTTTTCGTTTATGCGCTGACATATGATTTATTGGAACATCTATATTACATGTAGCTCAATTAATTACCGGAATCGTCGATGTATACTCTTCAATTCGGAGCCGTTTTCCTCCAGGCATTTCATTAAATCTCGCCGCACACGATTCTCTTTTATGACGTCTCATATTATAACTATTAGTAAACTTAGAACCGCAATTTTCACAAACATATGCCATGATTTGTCAAATATTAACACATGTACTACCTATACAAGTCAGAGCCAACTGATGCATGAAACTGCCCCATACCTTATATAAAACCATTCAAGGTCACCCCAAACTACGTAACATTTCTTCAAGGTCACACACCTAAGATGACCTCCAACAAAGTCAAGGTCGTCTCGACCAAGGCCAAGGTCAAGGGCACACACACAACCTTGGACGCAAAGTCAAGGCCAAGGACAAAGCACACGTGCACTTTCAAGGTCAATTCCAAGGACATGTATGCGGTACCAAAGAGGGGTGGGGCGAGGTCAAGGCCAAGGTCGAGGAGTGGGGGTGGAGAAGATCGGGTTATGTTTACTACTGTGGTGCCCTAAAAGAAATTGTTTCATATAGGTGAAGTGGTGTTTTATGTTTTATAATTTTAAAACCAAGACAAAACAAATGTAATCTACATCTATTAAACATATCAAGCCACTTTTATTCAATAAGAAAAGGTGAAATGTGATCTCCCCACCTAACGCCCCAGACATTCATTTTGAACCTATTGATTGCGATACCGGTCCATGACATCAAGGCAAGGAAAGTACACAGCATTACAGTGATTAAACTGAAAGAACAAGTAAATCGCAAAGCAACTTTCGGACTTCTCTGGACAAGCAATATCTTTGACCATAAATAAGTTTTAGAATACCATAAGAAATACGATGCTTAGCTGTGCTTTCGCCGCCTGGTTCCCTCTAAAAGAGTTATTTTGAGTGTATCTGCGTAAAAGTGAAAATTACACTTCTGAAGAGACTTATGAAAGTTAGAAGTATACATGGCATATACTAGATGGCCCAAAATACTGCCTTGTGGCATTCTAGTATTCACGAGCAAAGGCTCCAAACATTGTTTTTATAAATAATTTGTTGAGGTCGATCAGTTAAAAAGGAAATTATAAAATTACGCCGAAGCCTACATATTGGAGAACAGAACTGAAAATCTTATGACTCAGCATATCAAGGTATTACTAAAACCAAATGTAACTGAAGCACTCACTTTATTATCATCAGTTGGTCTAAGAACATCATCAATAATAAGAGCAAATGCACTTTTACAACTGTGATTTGCTCTAAAACCTGACTATTTATATATATATAAATATATATATATATATATATATATATATATATATATATATATATATATATATATATATATGTATATGTATATATATATATATATATATATATATATATATATATATATATATATATATATAAGAGATTAAATATTTAGATTGAGTGGAATACACTTTTACAACTGTGATTTGCTCTAAAACCTGACTATTTATATATATATATATATATATATATATATATATATATATATAAGAGATTAAATATTTAGATTGAGTGGAATACGGGGAGATGGCGGCGTTTGTAATAGATTTAATGTTTCGTATTGTTGTTTAAAGAATTTACTTCTCCGATGTTGAAGTGCGCTTGCCTACTCTGTATTGATGAGAATCAATAACTTGGAAACCATTCTACAGATGGCGATGCACTATCAAGGGAACGATTTCTACCCTTTCTTGATATTCTTGCAATCTGAGATAGTGCTGTGTCTCCAACCGTATTAGAACTGAGCACCTCCACTCTTACTAGGTTTTTTCTATTGATTGAGAACTAAAATATTTTCTCTTATATAATTGTAAAAATTGATATTGTTATTTCTCCCTTTTTTGTGCTTTTTTATAGGTCGGTTCAAATTTTTTCTAGAAACTTTATTTTTCTGTTTTTAGTTTTGAACTCAATTCAGTTTCTAAAGTCGTAAAAAAATACCCATTTTATCCAAAGTTGCTGATCACATGATCCTGAACAACAAACCTTTTTTGATTTTAAGAATTCTCCACATATCAATTTTGAACGAAATTTACCAAACAAATACTTATTTAATTTGCTGTAGTAAATCCTTTATCTTCAATTTTAAGAAATTAATTTTAGATTCGTAACCTAGGCACCCTTCCACAATACAGATACTGAAAACATTTGAAATATGCAAATTTATTGCGGGCACATATTTTATCCTATATATTGAGTTTGAAGAAATTAATTTAAGATACTTAATATACACCCCAAGAATCCTCCAATGTCAATATGGACGAAATCGGAAAAATTTAAAATTTTTAGTCCTCCATATTGTATCTGCCATATTAAACTGTAGAAAATTAACTTCAGATTTGCAACCTACGGTTCTGAAACTCACCAAATACTAATTTTGAATAAAGGTGAAAAACGTAAAATTTTTATCCTATCATATTGAATCCGCCATATTGATTCGTGGTAAATTTGTGTTTTATTATTGTTTATGTTTAAATTTGGTCGACAAATTAGGCTTATTAATTTTTTTCAGTTTAATAATTAACATGTTCTTTGTAACATTTAACATAAGTTCAACGTTTTTAGGAGTTCCGCGACTTCTATCATATCCGTTCGTCCATCCGTATATCACAGCCTTATAACTTCATCAGTTTTTAATCTTTTGTTATGAAATTTTGCAGGCACGTGTATTTCAGTAACCAGAAAACATACTTGAGGCGATTAAAAAAGTGGTTGCCTCCCCTTGTCAGAAACGATGGCAGGAAAAAAAAAATTTCTCGTCCACCCGATCGAGTGGGAGATCGCTGAATAGATCAGGAATAAATGTTTAAATTATTTATTTAGTTCCTTCATTCACTAAATATGAGCCTCTAAAGTGGCTTTCTAAATAACCTCCCTCTAACTTTCCAACGGTAAATTTTAAGAATCTGAAAAACTTGGTATAATAGCTGTTACGAAACTTATCATTGGTCAAGTTAAGTCGAGATTAGTCAATTAAGTCTATAAAAATTATTAAAAAATAGTAAAACTTCGTCTTATTAGTAATCCGATAGAATGAGATACCGTTGAATAGATTTTTAAAAAGGCAATTAAATATGTATATAATATTTCTATATAAGCCTTTCTTGTAGATAATTGTCGCCCCCATTTCATGAATCTGAATTTTGGTAACTCCGATAGGAAAGGTAGTGTTCCATTAAAAGGGTGGGATAGTATGTGAGTTGTTGATATGAAACCACAAGTTTTCAATGGAATTTTTCCCTTACTTTTAGGAGGCTTGCGTGATTGTGCACTAATTAATGTTTTATTATTTTTTTCCTCAGTTATTTCCAGCTTTTTGTACTTGATTTGTCAGTTTAATATTTAGTGTAATCTTCATATCGACTTACCCCCTAATTAACTAACATGATTTCACTTTAACACCGTCCTAAATTGACAAGAGCAACAAGTCAAGCAAAAATAGAGAAATTTATTTCGAGATATAACTATTTCTTTTACATATTTCATAGCTTTACCGCTCCTTAATATCCTTATATAAGAGTTTATTAGTGGATATATTTAATATAAATTATGACAATATCATATGCAAAACAAAAATGGCCAACTAGAAGATTTAAATTTCATGGCAACTATACCGGGTTTAAGTTTTAAATTTTTCTAGTAAATCCATCTGACTAAAGATTTTTAAAATACATTGTTTTATAATCTATATATTATCTATATATATATATATATATATATATATATATATATATATATATGAAATTTTACAGCGCCTTTCTTTTAGTTTTCCAAACGTAGATTTAGAAATGTTTAACAAATTGACATGACAGCGGTTAGTAAATCATTTCAATGAAAATTATTACGATTAGTTTATGTTGACTATGTTTAAAATATGACCAGCAACGTTTTAATATGCTTTTCATTAAAAAGTCAATCTTTTTTATAAAATGTAGCAGGCACATGGATCCAATTAATAAACGTATAGGTGGTGTTTTAGTATCCTTGAATTTCAAACTTTTTTCATTTTTTGCTGCCTTGAATTAATTTATACCAAGGTCTAAGTTCCTTGAGCTTCATATCAGGTTAAGTCTAATCTAAAAGAAAAACTTAAAAAAAAAACAAACTTGTTGATGGTTTCATATAACACGAAACATTTCATCAGTTATTTTATATCATATTATTGGTTTTGCTGAAATCTGTGCATCTGAAATTGTTTGTTGTAAATTTCTATAGGAGCTTCACTGAATAGATATAACCAAGCATAGATACCTGCGACATAAAAATGTGATTAAAACTAATCAAAGCAATTATTAGTTGTTTTTAACGATAATAGTTACTATAAACTTCCCATGCTAAACGAAGAAACAGAAAACGATTAGCAATGTTTCAAATTTATTTCTTAATAGAACCATATTTGTCCATGACAGAGGTGAAGTTTGGTATGTAAATAATTTTTTCTGTAACCATGAATCGACAAAAATTACAAGCAACGAAATTCCTTGGTGGATTAAAAGTGAATGTGTGTTCGTTATAAAATAACACTGAACTAGATTATGTGCTAAATTTGGAAGAAAAAAAAAACACTTCTGTAGATGATTGTTTAATTATTTTCTGACAAAATATGCTACATCTACGATACAAAATTGACACAAATATAAGATAGGTAAATATTTTAATGAGGGATAGTTTTAATCTCCTTGACTATTTAAAATCATATTCCACTACTCTTATAGAAATTTCTAGCACGTCATATTATCTTAGATTTATTGCGAATTTAAATAGCTAAATATTTTCATTTTTATATAAAAAAAAATATAGGGGAAGGGCGCCCAAAGCCGGTCACTTAAGGTTTATTTTAAAATAAATGCTACATTTTTATATCTAAACTGGTTTTATTTGAATAGTCTGCATACTTATTTAACAAACTTGGAAAGTAACACCATAAATCACGCAAATTTTAACAATTTTCTTAGTTATAACGAAAAATATACAGTGTGTCATTTGATCCGCTTTGCTCGGAAGGTATGCCCAAAGCGGGTATGGTATCTGGGCAAAGCGGGTAAAGACAAATCAGATAAAAATATTATCTTATACTAATAAATCGTCAGTCAAATGCAAAAGCACAGATATGTCGGTTTTCTTAATAACACCTAAACACATTAAAACAAAACTGTACTTCTTAACATCCATTAAATCTTAGACAAAATCAACATTTTAAAAACTCAAAAAATTTTCTAGATTTAAATAAGTAGCAATCTTAAAACGGTATTTAAATCAGCCTCTTTCTATCACTCAATAACAAAGTAAAGTCTAAAATGTAAGCATTGGTGCTTAATCATAAAATTTTCAGTCTTGAATAAAAGACTACCTAGCTAAACAAAAATTATTCTTGGCACATATCATAATAGTAGGCTTCGATACCAGGATAAGCTATACACGCTTCATGTACCCAACTCTGGCAGTCGTCGCATTTTATCCAGTCTTCCGTAGGAGGATCTAAATATGGTTCATGACATAAGAAACATACAACGTCCTCTGAAGACTTTTTCTTGCGGTTTGAAATTTTATGAGTTTTGCCTGAAGTCGAGGCCTTCGGTTGTTTGCTGGTCACCCTTTCTTAGTCGAAGTTCTTTCAGCTTTTGCCTTTGCTTTCATTGGGATTTTGTTTTTCTTCAGCTCTATTTCTTTTCGCTGCTCTTTTATGGAGGTACTGATTAAAATTTCAGTTTTTTGTACTTTTCTTTTACGACAAGTTTTAGGTACAATTTGTTTAGGGGTAGGACGAATGTCCATCGGGGTTATTTTTGTTTTGGTAAGACGTTCAGGTGTAACTGCCGACGCCGATAGTCCCTTTAAAGCTTCATCGTCTGTTTTGGACTTGTAATTATAATCTTCAATCATTTGATCCAATACTGAAGGCGAAACAGTGCGATCGGAATCTATAGAACGGCGAGGAGGTGTGTGATGAGAAGGAATTTGTAGAATGTCAACACCAATTCGTTTCGGGAAGTCTATGGGAATTTCAGGTTCAGAATCTTCATGCAGTTGATTTTGATTATCTGTTTCGGCAGCTTTGGCTGAATCTTGAAGATCGTTTGGTAGTGAACTTGCTATTGTTGGTGATATATGATTTGAAGGTGAATGAAATGCATTGCTGGAGTTGTTAGGCTGATCTGTTGGAATGTCAGTTCCACTTGAAGGTTCCGGTTTATCAGTCATTGTTGAAGGAAGATAGTCGGCATCACTGAATACATGTCGATTTATCGGCCATACACCCCTAGACTCAAAACCTTTGACAGCGTTTTGAGAACTAGCCGCTTTTAAATAAGCTTCTCCGAATAACTTGGCTACGTCAAACTGCGATATGATTCGCCCCACATGGTTTCGTTGGAAAACCGACACAGATTGTTCAAAGTAAGTTTTCAGAGGACCGTAAATGCATCTGTCCAACGGTTGAGTCCGATGAGTGGTATGTGGAGCCAATGAAATGAAAATCACATTATTTTGCGAAGCTAGTGCTGGCAAGTACTAGTGCAACACGTGATTGTTCATAACAAGAATAACCTTCTTGTCTTAAGTGGGTCTTGTCATTGCTACAAAATGTCGCAGCCACTTTAAAAAAGTTAAAGCAGAAACCCATCCGTTGTTCGTACAGGTAGCTACAGTACCTGGTGATGCTTCGTCTAGTAATCGATCATTCATACGTTTACGTCCAAATATCATAAACGGTGTTATAAAAGAGCCAGCAGCATTACAGCAACATATGACCGTCGTCAGTTTTCCTCTTTCGGTGCTAGAAATTACACCAACTTGTTTTTTTACTATTTTAGTGAGCACTTTAGGAGGTCTGTTGCTGGTCGTCAGAACACCTGTTTCATCTACATTATAGATCCTTGTGCAATAAATTTGGTGCTTATCGATTTGCTCCTCTAGGAGACCGAAGAAACTTTCTACTTGGGGTCTATTGAAACCACGGGCACGAGCCACTGAAGTCGGTTCTGGTTGTCTCAAAGTAAGTTCAGGGTGTCTTTTTCTAAAAGATTTGAAGCAGTCATCGCCTGCAGAATTATTTTAAATGGATGTGAAATGTTGTTGGCTTCTGCAAACTGATAAACCAGAGCGCAAAATTCCTGTCTGGTCAGACCAAAAAAGAGATTGTCCATGTGAAATAAATACTCAAGTAATTCAGTTTCTTGACTGGCTGAAAATATACTGCGAAATCTTCCAAGTTTCTTTTCCGCTGAACCTTTTTTAGTGTGCCTTTGCAAAGTTGATAAATTTATACCATATTTCTTGGCTGCACTTCTGATGGATGTTCGATTTGCTTCTTCCATGGCGAGCTTCATAGTTGCTTCACCCCAAGATGCCTGTTGAGATTTTCTTTTATATTTTTGTACCATCTGTAAAATTAATAGAAGTCAATCAGCCACAACACAAACCTTAAATCCAAGAACGTAAAAAAGTACCATTCTATTCGTAGTTACCAGTGTAAAGCATGGCAAACGGGGGTTACTTCTAAATATATAGAAAATATTAGGAATGCATAAAAATTAAAAATCATCGCATTTTTTAATAAATTGCTAAGTACATTGGGGCTAAATTATTAAATTGATTAAAATTTGAACAGTTTATGATTTATTTTGTACCCTTTAAGGCAATTTTTCGATGTCGATAATTTTTTTTTTTGAAAAATAATTTATTTTATTATGTTTAGAGTAAATTGGTTTTTAAAATGGGTAATTCTAGTAATGTTCGAATAATACATGAGATACGTTTTTCATTTTTCCGTGAAAATATTTTAACGGAACCTTCTTGTAGGTATCGTTTACAATATATTGTAAACCGAATCACAAGATCTTACTTTAATCAAAAATAGTGAGCAAAAAATTCGCACACCAATTTTTTTTATCCCGGTATAAACTTACCGAAGAAATGTTTATACAAAATCCCATTAGTAGTATTCTCTACAGAATAATGAAAATCATAACGAATATTTCACTCTATTAATGGTTTAAGCCAAATGAAGTCGATTAAAAAGTTCATTAATTAACATGTCATTTCAGTTTTACACTCTCTTTTAATAAACCTATGTTGAAAATATTTTTTAGCCATCCCTAGCAGTACTTTCTACAATAGATTGAACAGCATCTCAAAATATCTGTTTTGAACTTACATATAACAAAAATTATGTGCAAATAAAGTCTCAAAGTTCACTTACCAACAATTCTTTTCTAATTTTTTACCTCCTACAATCAACGTGTCTCGAAAATATTCTTATTCATTCTATAGAACCCATCAGAAAATTTCGTTAAAATAAGTCACTCGTCTCAAAAGTTCTATGCGAATAAAGCCAGTTACAAATTTTACTATCAAACATTTTTTTCAGTATTTCAACTCCCTTGCAATAAGTTTATCTCGGAAAGATTTTTATGAGATCGCTTCGAAGAACTTCTTAGAATATGCCAAACATTTCGCCAAAACATTTCATATCATTTTTATATAAATATTTCGAATTTGTTACAGTTCAACTCAACAAACTCATCTTTTCAACATAGTTTTTTCAAAAACTAATTATCATCTGAATTAATGCGACAATTGCAAGGTTACTGTCACAATAGAATTTTAAAATTTTAAATGAACAGTATTTGAAAATAGATGGGGATGATAAAGATAAGATTTTGGGGAAGAAAACATGTTTTATTAGCAGTTCTTTTTGGCATGACTCAGCAATTAATTATTTTAAAAATTTAATGAATATAGTTATTTTTTCAATTAGGCAAATGGCTTATTTATATGCCATTTGAAATTTTGATGAAGTTGAACTTAGCGTCAGCAAATCTCTCCCTGGATGTTCCTGGTAAATAATATTAAATGGCTTTTGCAAAATTTCTATTTTTTTAGACACAGTCGCAAAGATTATTGGATTTAAGAAGTTTAATATAAATTACTTTATATGGATCTTTTTTTCTCATTTTTTTTTTTAAATTCAAAGAATACTTTTCTAAATTCTTATTAATATTTTATTATCCTTTTCTATATATTCCAAAAAATTAGAATTTTTTTCAGACATTAAAGTGATTTTAACAATGACACATAATTTAATTTACACATCACAAAAAATACGATAACAACCTATATAACGGTTTCATTCCATTGAAGACGGAGAAATCGTATCTTAATTTTTTGTCAAATTTAGCATACCGACTTTTTCTTCGCCAATGAAAGAAAGAACAGGTTCTTCATAAATAATTTGCTCGCTGATGAGGAACCAACCAGTCTATATGAAGAACCAATAGCCTTCGGCGAATTACAACGGTACTCTAGCATCGATTTCTCAAATGAGTTACACGAAGTTCTTTCTATATTTTTGTCTTAAACAAATATTTAATTTTACAAAAAATATGGATGAAAATTTGTTGCTCGTTTGTGTTAAAATAAAATTATAATTATCCACCGTTTCTTAATATTCTTCCCCGGGAATGTTAAAATTTTAGAATATATTATTGTCAATTAAAATAAACAATTTCATAAAATGTATTTAACACCGGTTATTTAAAATATATACAATAAAGAAATACATCGATACCGGCTCCAAAAAAGAAATTAAATCGGTGGGAATCCTGATTAGTTTTTACTTATTGTCTGGCGATTTCCAAGTTACATTATTAGATAAAGGAGTTGAAATAGATCACCTGTACCTTAGATAGTATTTTTAGAACACCAGAAAAAAACACTGCATAAGCTTGGCGGTTTGCATAGTCACAACATTTTAAACACTTGAAAGGTGAGTCACGTAAGTGCGACAAGGAGAGCGACCGGGGTTGCTACGTTACATTGTCTTCTCTGCTTTATACATGTATGTTCACTATACCTAAAGTCCATAATTTCCGCCAGTGACTCATTTAATACTGGTCACCAAGGCGATGAAGCGGCGGAAGAAACATCTCATGCAACTATATAATGATTTAAAACTTTGCCGCTCTGTCAACAAGGCAAGAACTAAAAGCTTAAAATGTCTTGTTGTCAAATTTCACGAGTATTAAATAGCAATCAGCTGATTGCATTTAAAATAAAACGGTGACGCCGATTAACGTGTACCTGATTTCTTATCGTGAAGATAATGGATGTGGCAACACACATATACGGAATATCTATCTTGAATAGACTTGAAAATACGCATCCCGACTGGGCTTTCACATTGTTTAAAAATTTTACTGGTTTATTATTGATTTATGGATAGATTCTGCGAGTTCACATTCTAATTACTATACTTTTATAGTATATATAGATATTATGTCGTGTAAAAAAATTTATTATAATGTACTATAGTGTATATTTGGTATATATATATATATATATATATATATATATATATATATATATATATATATATATATATAATAAAATATTGGCGAAGCGGACGTGAAAATTTGTCAATCTACATGATTCTTGTGTTAAAAAATGCGGAGCACTCCAAAATATGGAAAAACTCCGGGTCCGACAGATGGCGACAGCGCTGTTTCGTCCTAATATGGGACTCGTCAGGCCACCGCAGTCGGTACAAACCATCATCTCGCCTTTGCATCGTATAAAGCTGAATTTATAATCAAAACACAGCAAATAAGACGACAAAGGCGACATCTCGATGGTCCACTTGATAATACAAGAACCACACAGATTAACAAAGTTTGTAAAAGAACCGTCATATGGTGGCGCGACGGTGAATTAAAACAGAAATATGTAAAATCGAGTACACGAAACGCACTGCCCAAAGGATAGTGGTCGCATTTTTCGGTACTGGCAAGCAAGCCTACCGCTTATTTTAGCAGCCAAAGCCACGTGCCGCACCAAACGATCCCACCATGAGAGCATCGTTTAGCGTGTTTCAAAGCCAAACAAATAAATAAGTAGATAAGTTTTTGTCCGTGTAATTTAAAATAAAATAGAATAAAATATTGGCGAAGCGGACGTGTGCTCCATGTTTACCATTGTATTTGGAAATGAAAGCCTAAAGTTGTTTTGGATGCTATAAAAATATGTGGCACTTTAACAAAAATTTCTTCGCTCAAGGTGTTCAGAGTTTTAAATGGCCATTATAAAGAAAACGACCAAAAAAGCAAAGCCATAACGTGCCATTTGTCAGAAAATCCTTGGTTTCTTTTTTAAAAATGAAATATTAATATTAAAAAAAAATTAGGACAGAAATTAATAACAACAAATTTTTATCTAAAATATCGTTAATTGTTTTGAAATAAATATAGGAATCGAAAAAGCTTACTTGAGAGGAACGAAATTATTTTATGCAGTCTAAGAGCTTCTCAAACCTAGCCTGCTATATCATTCAATCAATCAATCTTCAGGTTAGTTATGTTTTATATAATGTTAAAATTTAGGTGTTATATTTTTACATTCTACCTTCGATCATACCCTAGATATAAACAACAATTTTGATTTGTTTGAAGGCTGTTTATGGTCGGTGGGGGAGACGCTTTTTTGATGTTTGACCGACATAAACATATTTACTTATCTTTTCTTTCAGTTTAATTGCTTGTCGTGGTTTTTTTCGGTGTTTTTAACTGTTAGAAATTAATATAAATGCGAAGTTTACAATTAATATTAACAAAAACCGGATTTAAAAACTTATCTTTATTGGTAAATATTGTTAGATATCGTTTACATATTGAAAATAACAATAATAATAATTTAGGCAACCATATATTCATACTTTATGTATTCAGAATTGACGTACCGATTAGTATGATACACGTTTAAATAGAAAAGGATAGCATAAAATCGGCATGCCTGTACCAAGAAATTAAATATCTACTGTTTATCAACACTTTTTCAAATATAAATAAAAATATTATTACGTTATTCAGCGTTCAAACAACCGGGCACTAGTTCTGACATTGTGCTAATTCTACAGGGGTATGTTCGAAGCATTCTACTTATTTTGTTGATAAAATTATTCTGAATTTGAATCTCTGGCTTAGTATCATATACTATTCCTAGATGTTTTGGATTTTGGTAATTATAATCTGTATTATGTTATGTTTTTGGAGCTATGTATTCAGGTGTTTGGTAGACTCATTCCGTAATGATTTTGGTTATTTTTGGTCTACAAACTATTATGGGTAAATCATAGACTGTAAATATGTTTTGATTCTGACAATTTTGGATAGGAAGATTTTTGGATTAATTCTTTTGAGACGAAGATTTTTGTAGAGTTTTCTGGAGTTTCATATGTTAAGAAATATTTTGTGAGTTCAGAATTTAAGGAGCTATTTTTGTATTGTGATCTTACATTACTATTTTTGGTGTAGATATACACCAATAATTGTTCTTGTTAGTGGATTTTTGTTGCTTATTTCGAGAATATAGTAAAGAAAAATATATTTCCTTTTTATGTATGGGTATCACCCAACCCCATTTGGGAGATGGTGTAAATCACGCCCGCGGCATAGCAATTTTTTTTTAGGTTATTTTTGGTAAATGAAAGAATCAAAATGTTTTTAAAATAATATTTTAATTAAACTCATTTTTACAAAGCAAACAGTACAAGTAAAATAATTAACATAAACAAGGAAAACAGAACAGGAGAAAAATATACTAACGTATTAGTGAATCCATCCTAAAAATGTGTACAACAAACCTATGTAGGGTTCGACGTCAAACTTCATATCTTTTAATATTTCTCTCATTTTCGCCATTTCTGGTAGGTTGTGTATAGCTTCCGCAATGTTCTGATTTTCTTTGCTGGAAATGTCTTCATATAACTTCTTGGTTTCTTCATCACCTAAAATAAACAATTTTGCACGTAACTCGTACAAAAAGTTTATAGCCAACGAGATGCTATTAGACCTTAGAAAATATATTTATATCACGTATGTGTTTGTAAATTTGCAGACATTTTTCACGATATAATAAAACATTATACGGAGTGTAGCAAAAATTTTTTAAAGTAATGATCTACATTTTTTTTATCGAAGTTGGAATCTTATGGAATCCTCTTTTCAACCATCAATTTTTTTTCGAAGTTTCTTAGTATTTCACGTAAACTTTATTATCCACACTTCAGTTATTTATTTTTTGATAAAACGAGACAATTGTATGGCGTTGATGTTCGATTATGAAGAGTAGAATAAATGAATGCCTCGAAGCAATACTAATTTTATATAAGCACGAAAGTTTACTCAAGGGGCTGGAATTGATGAAGATGAAAATGCGTGAATATTGTTGAATGAAATTGCCTTTACCTAAAAGTCTTTGGCTTCTACTTATTATGTTTGTCCAACGAACAGCTCTAATTTATAAAATTATATTTTCTCCAGATTAATAACTGCACAACATGGAAATGTTGTTTATTATTAGTATCGAGGCTGTGGTGTCATTTAAACGAATAAATAAATGTGTGGAGTACACATATCTATTAAAAAAAAAGAGATGCTTGGTGGAGTACCAGACTTTGTTTTGACACATACAACGATATAGTTTTTTTCTACGTATATTTATAGCAATTTTGGCTAAAAAAATGTATTGTATGGAATAGGCTTAAGCCCTCTGATAATCGAAAATTTTAATAATAATCGGTGTTGCCTATATAAGTAATTTTGGAATGTAAGATCCAGGTATGAGACATTATGAACTAGCAGCTAGTAGTTGTAAAACCATACCAACTTAATAAGTGTAAGAGATGGAAATCACTGTATTCTGAAGAAAAAAATGTTGTTTATTGCAAAAATTTTACTATCTTGATAGATCAATATCTTTTTAAATACGGTTTTATCCAGTTTCATATTTCAAAAATACATATAACTTAATTGATCAATGCAAAATATTTAAAGAGTGGTTTTGAGGGTTTTTGTAAATTAATTCTTGGTGACGATATATTTGAAGACATAAAGTTTTATGAATCATTTTGGCGATGTTTGCAAATTAATTTTTGGTGACAACTTATTAAAAGACATAGTTAAGAAGTATTTGAAAACACTTTTCTATTAAAGTTTTAAATTACAATGTCTTTTTGTTTAATGACATCTTAATGCTCAACGTATCTGACTAAAAATTATAACATTTTTCATTCTTTTTAATGGTCAAAAATATATTTACGATCTGAAGAAATGCAAAGTGGCTTCTAGATATTTATTTTTGATTACAAAATGAATAGCAAATTAAAAATTTTATTTACCTAGTTGAGAAGCTAAAGCTGTTGCCATGGCACCAATGGGCAAAATACTTTGGATCTCTTGGACGAAAGGTTCAAGATTTGGTTTCGTTGTTGGCTTTCCAGTAACTTGTAAAGAATCGATATGGTTTCTTAGACAGCTCATTGCTTGTTCGACGTCTACGTTATACTAAAAATAAATATGCTTACAAAACTCTTAATTTAATTAGGTTGACATTTCATTTAAGTAGTTCCCAAGCATTAATTTTATCAACTGACTTCAAAAAAGGAGGAGGTTCTCAATTCGACCGCAACATATTTTTGATGGATGTACAGGGTATCTAATTTTTGACACTTGTGCAGGGTAACTCCATTATTATTAAAGATAGATACTTGCGACTTTTGAGAACCTATGCTACTTTTTTGTTAAACAAAAGATGCAACAAACGTAATTTTCTTAGCCCTCTCCATTGTTGAGGTACGGGGCGAATTGAAATTTTTCCATTTAAAAGCCTACTCGTATCTTAGTTACTAAAAAAACTAAAAAATCGGTATTGTCGAGTTTGCAAAATCTACTGGCGTTCTTAGTTTTTTTTATGCATCAGATTTTGAGTTATAAACCATACTTATGCTTTTTTAAATAGAACACCCTGTATATTATTTCACAGCTTAATTTCAATTTTTTCAACCTTTTCAAAAATGTATAATAGCTGATGATTGATTCTACTAAAAAATCTAAAATTTTGTTTTTTTTTTAAACTCAGGTTTAAATTCATAGTAGGCAATGAATATTGAATACATATTTTATTAATATTAATGCTATATAATAGTTTGAGAAAATAATTTCTCTCGCAAGGTTTCTAAATATGTTTTAAAATGTATGTATAATATACTGGGTGTCTGAAAAAATGTGGAAAATCTCCAGAATATGAAAAAAATACGCGAAAGAAATGCTACAAGTTCCTATAACCTTTTTTCGTATGGGCGTCCTCTTTGGAGATATGGGCACACCTTCAAATGAATAAAGTTTTCACATAATTATTGACCCACCAGGTATATTTAATTTTTTTTAATATGACGTATACCTTCCAACTCCTATCCAAAAAAGTGTTGTGAATTACTCACAGCCACAGAGACAGACTAGCTGTGACACTCATTTTTTTACGCACTGTATGACAAGAATGTTGGACAACATTTCTTACATATCTTTAACTATTGACTAAAAATTAGGTACTCTTCATTCATATCGCTAATCCTAACCGTTTTCGAAAAAACGACATTTTATTTACATTTTGTATTTTCCACCTTCAATCTTATGATGAAAGAAATTCGATTCAAAATTGGAGTTTACCTCTTTAGTTAAAAACGTCTAATTCTGTGAATTGCATTATTAAATTTCTGCATAATTTTAGGCAATTTTGGAAAAAGAAGTACAGCTGCTGGTCGGGGAAGAATATTATGTACGCCGCAATTAGAGGAAAATATTTTAAATGATGTAGGTGATACTCCTTCAACAAGCACTCGAAAATTATTAGCGCAGTTTAATACGTCGAAAAGAATAGTACATGAAGTTCTTCAAGAACTGCTGTTATATCTATATCATTTGAAAAGTGCATGAACTGTTTCCTGAAAATTTTTTCCCGTAGAATGCACTTTGCAAACTGACTATTGGATCAGCAGCGACATAATGTAAAGTTTATTAGCCTATCCTCTTCACGTATGAAGCAGGGTTTACCAAAAATGGTATCATAAATTTACACAACTCACATGTATGGGCTGATGAAAATCCTCATGCAACTATTGTCTCGCATCAATATCAGTTCCCATCAATTAATGTCTGGGCAGAAATAACTGATAATTTTTTGATTGGGCCATTCGTATTGTCGGCACAACTGAATGGAGAACTTTATTTGAAGTTCCTCCAGAACGCTTTTCACGATTAAGTAGAGCTTGAAACTTGCCGAAACCTGAATAACGTCTGTCCAAACCGTTAGATAGGTAGAGGAAGACCTATTGCCTGGCCTCCTTAATTTCTCGACCTAATGCCGTTGGACTTTTACCCGTGGGGACACCTCAAAACCTTGGTGTATTCCACTCCGGTCGATAGTAGGGAGGCACTTCTACGAAGAATCACTTTTCATTGCGATCAAATAAGTGACAATGCTGATTTAGTGTGGTGCGTATAGCAGTCCTCAATTTGTCGTGCCCGCGAGTGTATCACACTTCACGGAGCCCATGTTGAACCCTCTTAGGAAGTTTATAACTAAGCAGTTAATTTAATTTCTATTGAAATTTTGGTCACAGGGGAAATTTCCTCTTTTTCATATTCAACCCGACAGAAGTTGGGGGACTGACAGTGTAAATAAAATGACGTTTTTTCGGTAACGGTTAGGATTAGCCACACGAATGAAGTGTACTTAATTTTTAGTCAATTGTTAAAGGTGTGTAAAAAACATTGTCCAAAATTATTATCATGCAGGGCATTTTTTTATTAGGGTCATGAGTGTCACAGCTAGTCCTTTTCTACTTTCTTGGATTTGAAGGGTATACATCATATTAAAAAAATTGAAATATACTTGGTCGTTCAATAATTATGTGTAAAAAACTGGATTCCATTGCAACTCTTTGGGAGCCCATATCTCCGAAGAAGAGGTTTATACGAAAAAAGTTTATATGAACTTGTAATATTCCTTTCATGTGTTTTTTTTCATATCCGAAAGATTTATTAGATTTTCCCAGACACCCTGTATATTTATTGATATCAAAAAATCTTTAAGGGCTGCGATGAATTATTAAAAAGTTGTTTTTGAATTATAGATGTCCCGAAAAAAAGCAGCTATATCCAAATATATTTTCTAGTTTAAAGAATAACTTGAAACATGGAATCTTTATGTAACCACGGCACAAAATAGGTGACAAAGAAAACAAAGAGAGGGGCGAAGTCAATACTTTGACTTGTGTAGAAATAGCGCCTTCAATTTCATTTGGAGGGATAAAAATGAAACTAGAGTCATCAAAAGTCGTTCGCAAAATTCATTCGTGATTGGTCGAGTTGTTCAAATTTTTGAATAAAACAACAACGCGAAATTTTTCAGGTAAAACTCGAAGCTTCCGTGATTAGAGAGCGGGGCAATTGGTGCAATGTCCACTCTCCCTCCCTCTCTGAGTCGAGCAAAACCAAAGCACTTTAGGATTTTAACAACAACTTTTTTAGAAGATATACAGTATGAACAGAAAGAAATCCCCCTCCTCTCTCAGCGAAATTCTATTTCACCAGCAGTAATGAAAAATTCCTAATTATTGAAAACAAAGTCACAGTGATGTTTTGAAAAAAAAATCAGTATTCAACTTGTCAATATTTTATGCAACAGTGCGTCGTTTTCCTACAAAAAGTTAATAAAATACAATTTTTATAAAGAAATTGAACCTAATTCTACTATAATAAATCTGTTATCTAAAATTTTAAGCAATTAATTTTAAATTCGTAACCAAGCCCCCCCCCCCCCCAATACTGATATTGAAGAGACATAAATTTTTTGATTCAACATATTTTATTCTGCATATTAAGATGAAATAATTTCATGTGAGGTCCTTAATATACGCCCGAAGAACCTCGAATATCAATTTCTACAAAATCAGGAAAATATAAAAAGCAGCTATATTAAGATATATTTTCTAGAATAAAGAATAACTTAGTGAAACATGGAATCTTTATGTAGCCACGGCACAAAATAGGTGATAAAGAAAAAAAAAGGGGCGAAGTCAATGCTTTGACTTGTGTAGAAACAGCGCCTTCGATTTCATTTGGAAGGATAGAAATGAAACTAGAGTCATCAAAAGTCGTTCGCTAAATTCATTGTTAACAACAGGTCTGTTAGTTGGCTCCCTGATTACTTGATCTATCTCTTCAGGAGTTTTTTTATGAAGAACATCGTTAGGAAGAAGAATTATGTAATACACAAATTTGACTTTTCAGTTTTTGCAAAACAAATCCTTTATTATTTTAAATGCTTTAAGAACAATTGCAGAGCTATGCCGAAAAGATGAGAGGAGAGCCATTTTCAACAGTACTTAAAATAAAATATTTCATCTAGTGTTCAGTTTGGCTAATTATCTAATGCTTTGTTTGTATTTTGGGAATATGTGAAGTCTAGTACATAATAAAAATTGCCTTTAACTCTTGCACCATATTATATTACAAGGACCTTTAAAACTTAGTCTAAATAATATTTAAGACGTCGCACCAAAAATATTATTATTAAAAAGATATATATTTAATATTCATAGCTTTTTGCGAATTTAAGTGTGAATTTTCAAAAAATCATAATTTTCGATTTAATAATGTATAACTAATAATTTTTAAGAAACTTGAAATCGAACTATCAAATAATATACAAGGCATTATATATAAAAAAACTATGTTTGGTCTATAACTCAAATCTGATGTATTTAGAAAAAAAAAACGAAGTAACTAAGAGGATTTTGCGTAAGAAACCTTACAGTAGCCCGTTTAACTTTTTTTTATGAACTTATTTATTAACTAAGATTAGAGGAGGGCTAGTAAATGGAAAATTTTCAATTTCGCTCCGTATTTTAAAAATAAAGAGGTCTAGGAAAATTTTGTTTGTTGCATCTTTTCTTTCACAAAAAAATAGCAAAGGTTCGAGAAAATCGCAAGTCTCTATTTTTAATAATAATAGAAATACTCTACAAAAGTGTCGAAAATTAAACACTTTGTACACCGATTGCTTCGGATCAACTGCATCGACTTAAATGGAATTTAATTTACTGCGGTAGTACTCTATGGATATGGCTGAAACTGATTCAATAAAAGTTAGGGTGGCACTTTTAATAGGAGGGACAAACGAATTAGTATTGCCCGATTTCCCCCAAAATTGGCGTAAGGGATTTTGGATTATAAAATCACAATTATGGAAGATCTAAAATGACTGCGAAAAAAATAACTGTTATATTCGTTTTAGTTCTTTACATGTAAGACCTCATGAGTATTTATGTAGTGTTAAACGTTGTTGAGATACGTTAATTTATTTGTACAGAGATATTTATTTTAATTTATTGAGGGAAAACGAAGGATTTTTTTACATAAACTATTCTGCGTTTTTTTACCTAAACTATTCTGCGTTTTACTTACAATACCTTATATTTTCATAAAATTGGTGATCCGATTTATGATGAGATAGGAGAAGAGTTCCTTATTTTTCAAAAACTAACTCTGGCTTTGTTTACAACAATTATAAATAAACTCGTTTTAGTGCCATTAAATAGCTAAAAAGTTATATTTTTCATTACTGTTGATGACTTTGGTGTAAAAGTTGTTTAAACGTATTGAAAACAAATGTAAATATGCATACTTTCGCTCTACCGCTTGTTGCTTGAGAATAGAGACTTCAAATGCATACAAATGTTTACGTTTCTGTCATCTGACTCTTTCTAAAGTGGTCTTTAAATCCTTTTGAACATTCAAAATATTCATTTTATGTATATTTAAAAAGTCAAATACCGTATAAAATATTTAATATTAAAATAATTTTTACAAAATTTGACAGGAATTCGTAAAACCGACAGTTTTCCTTTATGAGATTATGTGAGAAGTCAATAATTGAATTGTTTTAAGAATATACTCGCTGACACTTTTAACATTTTATTGCGGATCATTGAACTTTTATATTAATGATGATGAAATTGGTAAAACAACTTCAGAGAACAAAAGAACCCACGACTCGATCTGGAACCAATTATGAAACTTCTATGATAAAACAAAATTATGTCAATTATTTTATATCCTTTATCGCATATGAAACTCATATAGAATGTAAAAGAGTTTAAAATAAGTCTAAGTAAAATAACTTTTATAATTTTTAGTGAATAAAAAATCGTAATACTCTAACATATACACTAGTTTCGAATTTTACCGGAAAAATTTCATATTGATTTTTTTCTACATATTTTGTTTTTAAAAAAATGGTTCTGACTTCAATATTCGTGAATGGTCGAGTTATTCAAATTTTTGAATAAAACAACGCGAAGTTTTTCAGGTAAAACTCGAAGCTTTCGTGATTAGAGAGCGGGGCAATTGGTGCAATGTCCACTCTCCCTCGCTCTCTGAGTCAAGCAAAACCAAAGCACTTTAGGATTTTAACAACAACTTTTCTAGAAGATAATCAGTATTGAAGAGAAAGAAATCCCCCCCCCTCCCTCTCAGTAAAATTCTATTTCATCAGCAGTAATGAAAAATTCTTAATTATTGAAAACAAAATCACAGTGACGTTTTGGAAAAAAAATCAGTATTCGACTTGTCAACATTTTATGAAAATATAAGGTCGTAGAAGTAGAGCGCAGTTTGTTTTAGGTCAAAAAAGTGCGTCCTTTTCCTACAAAAAGTTAGTAAAATGCAATTTTTATGAAGAAATTGAACCTAATTCTGCTATAATAAATGTGCTATCTAAAATTTTAAGCAACTAATTTTAAATTCGTAACCAAGCCCCCCCTCCCCTCCAATACAGATATTGAAGAAACTTGAGACATAAATTTTTTGATCCAACATATTTTATTCTGCATATTAAGACGAAATAATTTCATATAAGGTCCTTAATATACGCCCGAAGAACCTCGAATATCAATTTCTACAAAATCAGGAAAATGTAAAATTTAGATTCGTAACCTACGATGCCGAAAATCACCTAATAGCAATTTTGAAAAAATGTGTGAAATTTTCAGCCTACCATATTGAATTTCAAAAAAAATAATTTTAAACTCTTAATCTAATCTTAGTTTACACCCTTAAAAACTCCCAGTACCAATTTTGAACATAATCCGTTTACACTATCAGAAAACCCCAATACGAATTTTGAACAAAATCGAGAGATGTTAAATGTTTAGTCTGCCATATAGAATCTGCCATATCGAATTTTTTAAAAATAATTTTAAATTCGTAATTTACACCCTCAAAAACCCCTTATACCAATTTTAGACAAAATCGAGAGGTGACAAATTCTTAATCCGTCTTATTGGATTCGCTATATTGAATTATTTTAAATTCGTTGTGTACAACCCCGAAAACTCCCCTATACCAATTTTGGAGAAAATTAGACAAAATTAATTTTTTCTTCGCCATATTATCAGCGCAATCTTGACTTTTACTGAACCAGTTTGGGATAAAATATTATGAAACCAGCAACTTTCTGAACACTATGCAAAAAATTTCATTCAAATAGGAATCCGAAGTGATCGACATACATACATAAAAAGAATACCTAATAGTCGAATTTAGAACCTTCTTAATTTAGAAGTCGGTTAAAAAATCTCTGTATAAACAAATTTCAGTAACAAAACAACTTTTAACACTATATAAATACTCATGTTTTTGTTATCATGAATGATTTTTTTTTTGGAAATAATGCCAACGAAAGAGTTGTTTTTCTTTTTTGGCTTTTTTGTTACTACTAATTAACAAAATGAATCGACCTGTACCTCAAATGGCAGGTTTTTACCTACCCAGAACATAATATTTAAACTTTTATGTCTATAAAACTTGAGCTTCTAAAATTAAAAAAACTTTGATGTTTTCAAACGCTCCTAGTTAATTACATAGGACGACAAATTTAAGTAGCCGAAACCAGACTATACTTTACCGAAGGTTTTCGACACTGTCAAAATGAATAGGAAATCAAAATTGATCAGGTTTTCGAATAGACATAAAAGTTAGTATATAGACTGAAGATCCTATTGAAGAATGTTGGCTCACGGTTAGACAAAGCGTTTTCGATGAGCAGCACCTCTCTTTGCATGGGCGGAATGAAGAACGATATCCCAAACGTCATTAGATAACCTCACACCTGACCGGCATTTGAAAGAGAGATACTAGTCATCGAAAACACTTATATGACTTAAATATAATTAGAAATCTTAACTTTGAATCGCCATAATGAATTTTTCATGAGTTGTACGAAAAAACCATTAACCGACAGAACATTTTTTGTTAAAATAGCTAGGGTTGCATATGAACCAGTCGAATTACTCTCGATATGAGGTGATTTTGACATTTAGTGTTTCTACATATGAGCCGGTGGGAGGATATTCAGAATGATGGTAATTTATGGTTTCTTAGGCTTCGATTTTTTTTGGTATAACTTTTTATTAAACAATTTTTGGCAATAACTAATGAACAAATAAGCCAATTTTGACGCCCTTTTTTTATTTTGTAGAGATTTTTAAGGCGCAAAAGTTTTGTTTGGAACTTTTTTCTAGAAAGCAATAGTTTTTCCTATAATTGAAAAAAACTGTTTTTAACACCTTAGTGGTTTAATAAAAGTTATGCCCAAAAAAAAATTGAAGCCAAAAAATAATGAATTACCACCTTCATTTTGAACATCCTCCCGCTGTCTCATATCTAGAATCAAATTTTTTTTAAAAATTTTTATTCGGCTGGTCCAATATAGGTGAAAAAATATCAACTTACTTAAAAAGGAAATCAATCTCTTTAAGATTGGACGATTGGCTGTGTTCACGAGTTATTATGCCAAACTAATAAATTCCAATTGACGATATTTTACAAATGAAAAAAGATATCGATGTAAGTCTAAGTAAGTTTCGAAGGGGAAAACTAATACCTTGAAATATCATATATAGTTTAGAGATAAAATTTAAACTTTCTCTGGTAAATAACCCCAAAAATAGCGAAAAACTTTGATTTTTGCACTTTAAGTTTAAAATATCGCAAAGCTTCAAAACAACAGGTCAATTCTGACTTCAGATTCAGATTCGGCATTTCGAAAAACCTTCGATTTCTGGTTGTGAGGATCAATGAAGTTTTGTCAGCCTGTGTTATTGAACATGACTAACTGTCGCCAACTATCATGGGTAGTTTTGTATTTTTCCTCTCTACGACCTCCAATAGTTGGTAACATCTTACCTTGAAATGTATGATATTTTGTTATTAACTGGCATAATTAGAGGACGCGTAAATTATGAATCCAAAATAATTATTTTAATATTACAAATAGCCAACCAAAAATTTTACATTTTCAGATTTTGTCTAAAATTTGTAGAGGGGATTTTTGAGGCGTAGATCAAAAATTTGAAGTAAGCTTTTAAAATTTAGTGTTGCATATTAAAGGAATTACACTATCAGAATTCACAACTTAAAAAAATCTTAAAATAATGTCCTAAAATTCAATACGACAAATTCAATGAAGCGTACTAAATTTTTCCTCCATCCAATTTTTTTATTTTTAAATCCTCGATGCTCAATTTCGTGAGATTTATAATAATTTTGGCTGAAATGTATACGTTTTTTGGAAGCATAGCTGGGTATACTACACATCTCATTTAGTGCCTAGTTATTAAAATAATTTACCGATATCGAGATAACTAAAATTCAAAATAAAAAAAAAATGGACCCTCCAACGAAAAAAAAAAGCGCTACAGTGCGAAAAATTTATTTATTTACTGATATGTGTAGTAAATACTAACACTAGATACAAACTAGCTACAGTAAAGAGGCAACTACAAAAATGGCCTTTGAGAGCAATAAGATTTTTAACAAAATCTAATGAACATTATATTAGAGAAACTTAGCTCTCAACCAACTGAAAAAACCTTATACTATAAGGCCAAACGTACTCTGTTCTAACACAGTTAGAGACAAAGCACTATCTCAGAGATAGCGCCACTTTTATTATATTTCATATCTTGTCCAATATAAGCTGCTTAAAGGATTTACCTTTCCGATGCTTAAGTGCGCTAGCCTATTCTGTACTGACGAGAACTAACAAGTTCGAAACCGGTCTACAGATGACGGTGCACTATCATAGGAGAGGCTTCCACCCTTTCCTGGTATTCTTGCAATCTGAGATAGTGCTTTGTCTCTAACTGTGTTAGAACAGAGTATGTTTGTCCTTATAGTATAAGGTTTTTTCAGTTGGTTGAAAGCTAAGTTTCTCTTATATAATTGTATATTATACACCCAACTGCAAGTATATTATCCACTTTTGGTTTATAAATATAATGAAACATTTTCCGAGCCCATGTGTGTCCGTATATTATAGAGTTAGTAATTTTTAGGTAGCGTTTTTGTTAAAGAATGTTTTTGCATTGACTTTAAAGATTTCAATTACGACTAAAAATTATAAAACTATTTTTCGCACCTTATTCTAGCACCTTTGTGAAGATGGATAAATTTTCGTTAAAGTTAAATATTCGCCGCAAATCAACTAAAAATACTGTGTTGTGTTGACGGAGTAAATTTGTAGTCAATTTATATATTAAACTATTTATTATTAATTTAGTTTATTTAGTATTTATTTTTATCCACGGCTGTTCCATCCAATTATCTCAATGATTCTTAGGAAATCATTTGAATTTATTTTATTCTGGGAAGAAATTTCAACCATTTTGTACACTGTAATATACACATAAACATCCACAAAGCAGCAACTACATTCTTAAATACGTTCTGTATTATTTATTAATTTTTTTGACTGTTTTATTACGGAATTCAGGAAAAATATATTTTCTATCAAACAAAAATTTTGTGAAGATATAGGCTACATGAAAATATTACTATATATATAATACTTCTTCTGGTAAATTTTTAATGTTAATCTCTTAATAATATGGGAAAATTTTATTTGTACCTTCTTTGCCATTTTAATAAATCTTTGATACTCTGGCTTCTTAATAACAGCCTCCACAAGATCACGCCAATTTTTACTCTGTAGGTACGCCACTGCTGCTTGGAAACCATCATCGTTCTTGAGGTGAACCTGTTCAATTTCTTCAATTTTATTTGTTGGAAGAAATTTAAGAATGTCATGAACTTTAACATACTCCAATGAAGAAGATTCCACAGGTATCGAACTCACAAAAGCGTAGAAAATTGGTGTGCATAGCAGAAAGATGCACACACTTTCTCGTATCATAGTTTTCTCTAAAATAAATGATTTGATATATAACTTTTATGTACATATTTTGACTGTATTAAATCTAGCTGAAACAAATTTTTTATTTTTCAACTTGTTGACTATTTATCCAATCAACTTCAAATGTTTTATAGTCCAATTAGATAATACGTAATGCTAAATAGTGCTAATGAAAAAATAATAAGAAACATTTAACTTAATATAAGATACTATTTTAATTTTACTAAAAAAAATCTATAACAAAAACATCCGAATAAACACTGGAAATGTCAAATAATATATATATATATATATATATATATATATATATATATATATATATATATATATATATATATATATATACAGTGTGACCAGTAAAGTCCGCATCATATGAAATTTTTTTTTATTAATAGCTTTATTCGAAATTTGACTTTGGCATCTATTTTTGCTTCGATCGAGATAAAAATTAACTCAAAAAATAGTAATCACGTGATTAGCATTATTTGTCAAATTTTAATTTTTCTCGAATAGAAATTCAAAAGTGGGGTTATATCTCAAAATATCGACAAATATTATTACAAAAAGGTTTTTGTAAATGCAATTTTTAGCCCGCATACAATTGTATAAGGTAATTTATATTTTTGGTCCATTTTTTGTAAATTGTACCATTGTTGCAAAATAAGACTCAACGCAACCTACATAAAACTTCTTAGTTTTGACAATGCTTCATTATAGACATATTTTGTTTAAAGTAGCGCCATATTAAATGTGTGTTTTTCTACAAAATCCCAATAGGGCTATTAAAATTTGATCACATGTGATGCAATGTTTATTTATTTTTGACCCTATATAAGGTAACTTCATAAAATAACTATTTTTGAAAATGTGGTTTGAGTTTAAAAGTAATACACATTATAATTAAGACAGACAAGTACACAGTGTCTTCAGTAAAGTCTGCATTAGGTAAAAAATAAATTTTAACTGCGTTTGAATTTTATATTATGATTTTCTATTAGAAAATTTGAGTCTTTTCAATTATCAACTAATTTCTTAGCATTAACGTGTATTATTTTTAAACATAAACTACGTTTTCAAAAATAGTTATTTTATGAAGTTACCTTATACGGGGACAAAAACAAATAAACTTTGTGTTCATCAATCCGAAAATTCATTCACGTCAGTGAAACACGACTGATGTTCACGGAAAAATTAATAAATTAATGACTCAAGTCGAATTATTAATCATTGGAAAGATTTCAATTCAAAAATCAAAAGTTGAAAAAATTGCAAGCATCAAATTTCTAACATGTGATATCATCAGTAATTGCAGCTCCACCGACGAGACCATAAGGTGGTCGAAACGCGTATGGAGGGAGAACCAGAGTGGTACTGACAGGAAATAGACTATTTGTATATAGTTTTTCCTTTTTTCTGCCTGAATGAATAATCCATATAAAAAACTATTTAAATACGGATGATTTGTGACCAAATTTTAATAGCCTCATTAAAACTTTTGTAGAACAACACACATTTAATATGGCGCTACTTTAAACAAAATATGTCTAGAATGAAACATTACCAAAACTAAGAAGTTTTATGTAGGTTGCGTTGAGTCTTATTTTGCAACAGTGGTGCAATTTACAGAAAGTGAGCAAGAAATCTATATTATCTTATACAGCAGAAATTTTGCATATGGACTAAAAATTGCATTTAGAAGTACTTTTTCTAACAAATTTTTTTGATATTTTGAGATATAATCCCACTTTTGATTTTTTTTTTTGGAAAAAACTAAAAGTTGACAGATAATGCTAATCACGTGACTACTATTTTTTTTGTTAGTTTTCATCTCGATCGAAGCAGAAGTTGATGCCAAAGTCAAATTTCGAATAAGCTATTAATAAAAAAAATCCCATATGATGCGGAATTTACTGATCACACTATATATATATATATATATATATATATATATATATATATATATATATATATATGTATATATATACATGTTTATACGGCTTTCACGGTTCCTCCGTGTGAGTTGCAATAGCAGTGCATACATTCACATTATGTCATTTCTTATCTCTCTAATTTTTGGTTAATTCAGTATAATTAAAATTTCTTTGATTATTGAGATTTCCAATAACCTCGCAACTTTCCTACTATTCGCTAGTTCATAAGGTTCATGAAATTATCGACTTCCGTACATAATAACAGCTCTATATGTTCATACAATACTCTCAAAAAACTCGGCACCATATAGGAAATGTTTTTTTTTAATTCGGTATCAGTGCATCCACAGAAAGGCACTAAGCAGTAGCTAAAATGATCTGTAAAATTGTTTATGCTACTAACTTATAATGTTATAAATCGCCATTTCTTTATTAGAACACAACAAAACCTAAATGTCATTAGTATTTACATCAATGTTCTGAATAAGCCTTTTGGGAAGAAAATATTAATTTCATCATTTATTACAATTTTTTAAAAAGAAATTTACTATGATTTCTTGTGTTTACCATTTCTTTACAATTGAGTTATTTAAAATGACAAAAATATTCTCGTAACAGGTTTATTTCCAAAAAAAAAATATATTTTATTTGAAATAAAAGTACAATTCAAGGAACAATTTTCATTCGTAAAGAAAAAGTACAGAGACATATATATTTTTTAATTATAAAGTTAAAATTTTCATCCCAAACTACTTTTTAAAATTTGGAGATATTCCAAAAAGGAAATTTCGTAGCTTCATCATTTTCGATTTTATAAAGAAGCAATATAAATATGTTTAAGCTCTAAAAAAATTTGAAAGGTTTTGATGTCCGCGGACAAATTTTTAAATTTTGAAATTGTTAGTTATCTGTCAAAATATCGTTAAATCAAAATTATTCATTTACACATTATAGCTCAACGTCAAGGGATCTAATAAAAATCGTTAAGATTTTTTTGCCTTAAGTTGCAAATAAAAGGTTGGAGATATAGAGCAATAGTCTATAATTCTATAAATTTTATTAAATTTTAAGCTGATGAATTCTAATAAGTTATTCGCCCCTTTCCAGGGGACTTCCCAAAACGAAACAATTAACCCCAATTATCTTAACCTGATTATATATATTACAATGTTTAAATAAATAAATTGTACAACTTTTAAAAATATTAAATACTGGGTACTTACGAATAATTCTTTTTGGATGTTATTTAAACCCAACTCAAATGAATGAAAATTCTATGACTTTTGAAATTGACAAACTCTAACAATAAGTTGCTATGGTTATATTTTCTGGCATACGTTACTTGATTTTTTCAGTAAAAAATAATGATTGTAATTAAAATTTGTTATTGTTTGCTTTGCCATATAGCCGGGGAGCCCAGTGATTCTTCGTAACCGATGAAGAAATATGGTTCTACCAAGGCTTTTCGTATGTATTTTGTTCCCTTGATTACGAATTTCGATGGTGCATTCCCGAAAAATGGCCACTTGATTTTTTTTTTAAACAAAAAATTGTTAATAATTAAAAAAATATTTTTTTTTTGTAAAACATATTTCGTGTTCCTCAGCCGATTCAAAGCAAAAGTTTCTTTCGTGATTTTTCCGTCCGACGCATAGATTTTGATTTAAAAATCGTTAAATATTTGAAAAATGGCACTTATTGCCACTTTTCAACATGAATAACTTTTAATTAAAGAAATATTTTCAATTTCTGCGCCCAGCAATTGATGGTTCGAATTAAAAGCAATGAACTCGGATAAATCGCCATGAGAAGATATACTTTATTATGTTTTTGTTATTTTATAACGTTATAAACAAATAGCGTTCCATCACGTACGCGCCACCATATATGAAGAGAAAAGGAAGGCTACTTACAGGCGCTCATCTAGTGCCTATGATCAATTATGGCTTTCACTGATCGTTGAATTAATACTTTAAAAACCTTTTACTGCATATATATATATATATATATATATATATATATATATATATATATATATATATATATATATATATATATATATATAGAGAGAGAGAGAGAGAGAGAGAGAGAGAGAGTTTTCGGGTATTCCGTATATGTGCTAAGTCCTTCTCAGGACTATAGGGCAGCTGACGTTTCGGGTGAAATCTCCATTTTCAAAGCGCACTGTACGACGTCTATAGGCGAACTGACGCTTGCGACTCTGATGCTGTCTGTCCCGTGTGTACGTAGAGCGTGTTCGTTGGCTGAATGTTATGATCCGTTTCTTTACTACCTACTATTAGTTGATGTCTCGTTAGCAGGTTTTTCCAAGTATTAGGCAACCGCTGACCATTATCTCTGCTATTTAGGTTGTTGGGGCTCTTTGCAATTTCGATGGCTTCCCTTATAACTCTTGTGATGAGGTTTTCATATCTCGATAGAATTTTTGTTCCTGAGAAGTGTATCTGACGTATGTATATGTATCTGTGTTTAACAAGTGTTAGGCTAAAATGGAAAAAATTGTTTTTTGCTTGACATTGTTTATATGTTCGTCCCTTTTGGCGCTTATTTTAAGGTTGATTCGATCTATGCAAGATGAGCTGCAATCTCCGTATGGAATTTCATACACTCCATGGTTTTCCAGAGGGATTTTTTCTTAGGCAGGAATCCAGGACTGTACGGTCTGTGGTGAAAATGATTTCAATGTTGTGTCTCTTGAGAATCTTTGCAATTTTGTCGGTGATGCCTCTAACATAAGGAACAAAAGTTTTGGAGCTCTCCTCTTGGCTTTCACGATTTTTTGGGGCCAAGCGTTTGTTTTTTAGAGCCTTGTCTATATATTCTTATTTGTAACCATTTTTTGTTAGGCCGTCGTGCAGTATGTTCATTTCTTTGTGGTAATTCTCTTGATCTGTAAGGCACTGAGATCGAAACCCAACTGATTTCACTACAGCAAATAATTGGGCGGGGTGGTGATGTCAATCGGCGTTGAGGTATCTGGTGCTGTGAGTGTTTTTTTTATAAACAGTGTCTGAAAGCAAGCCAACTTCTTTTCTTTTTAGTAGGATATCTAGAAAATATAGTTTTCTTTCCATGGTGAATTTTATTTTTGGGTGTATACTGTTTATGTGGTTTAGGAAATTTTTGAGATTTTCTTCTCTATGTTGCTAGATAACGATAATGAATGTGTCATCTATATAATGCATCCATAATCCTGGTTTGTGTGAGGAAGTCTCTAAATCTTTTGATTCAATGTTTTCCATAAAGAAACTAGCGAGTGCAGGAGATAGAGGTGATCCCATAGAGGCTCCCTCGACTTGTTTATATCGCTGGCCTTTATAAGTAAAATAGGTAATATCGAGGCAGCGTTTAGCTAATTCGACGCTATATTTTGGCAGATTGTGTTTCTTTTCTATTATAGAAAAATTGTATTTGTTTTCTATTACAGAAATATTGTATTTGTTTTCTATCACAACCAGCTCCACTACTGATGCAGCTAATGCTTAAATCTTTACATGATTGCTTGAGTAGGGACATTCTCACTAAAAATCAATGCTATGAAATGATTTTGTCATTTGAAACGCTGGCTCTCGGACTATTTCAGTTTAAAATGATTTACTTTACAAACGTGTGAAATGAGAGGTAACAAATAAATGATATTTAAATACTGAACACGATTTTATTTATATTACCGTTTTTTAAAACGAATTGCTCTTAAATGTTTAATCATAGTAATTCTTATTAAAAGTGTTGGGAAACAGATAAGATCTTACGAAAAAAAAATAGTTAAATGCGAGTGTAACTTGCACGCCAAGGACTTCATACTATCCAACTTTATGGAATACATTGGATGGAAATATACTCTATGGTAGTTTCTTTAAAAATAATAAATTCGCTTAAGTCGATAGAAGAAATTTTAGTGAACATAAAATTAAGTTGGTTGGTAAGATAGAATCGTGTAAATATTATAAAAAATTTGAGATATATTAGCCTAGCTATATTTTTATCCGAAATTTTTAGTATAACTCTAGTGCTAATATTTTTTTTTTTTCAAAAACACATATTTTAACAAAATTTCCAAAACCACCTAAAATAAAACAAAAAAAAATTGTGGAATTCCTGTAACTAACCTTTTTAAACACTCCCCAATATCAATAACTATACAAAATTTTAGTACCAAATTTGGCCTTTGACATTGACGAACATTTTTAAAATTGTAACTATATACAGGCACGGATCCAAGGGGGGGCGGTGGGGGCGATGTTTAAGAACTAGAGAGAGTAATAAATCATTTTTTTGTCCTTTTTCTCTTCGTAAACTACCTGTGTTCTTTAGTCCGGTGTCTTTAGCAAAATCAGTTAGACAAATATATTTTTCATAGGAATGGGTTAGAAACTTTATAATCAAAAATACCAATCTATAATAATGGACTAAAACGTAGCCTTATTCCCTCAAAAAATTCGAAGTTATAATTTAAATACTTACAAAATATCCATTGTCAAAAATACAAAAAGGTAAACATATATAAAAAAATAAATTCGTCCATATAATATTAAAATATTTTTGGGGCTATCGGTAATTTTATTATTAATTAAAAACATTTTTAGGGTATTTGACGTTTCAGTTTATTTATTTCTTAAACCATCTGCAGTATTACAATTAAATACTAAAAAGGTTTCAAATGTAATTACTTTTTTTATGTGGTAATTAAAATTAGACCTACTTATTTTTATTTCTATTGTACTGATATCTTAATTTAATTTACTTTATTATATGGAAAAATAAGATACACATGTTAATTCTACACGCTTAAAAAAAAGATACAAATACAATAATAAAATAATAATAAACTTACGGCTAATTGGAATTAAATATATATAAAATTAAAGACTTGGACATACTCAAATGAAAATATATAAAAAAAACATATAAACAACATTAAACAATAAAATACAACAAAAGCAAAAATTTAAATAATAAATTGAGTTTACACTAATTAACATTACGTATATAATTCCTAATCAAAGTCAGTGAAACTATATTCGCTCAAATTAATTATAATTGGTTCTTCTATCTCACCAATCATGAGATCGAGTTCTCACATTTCGTTTTATTCTTTTATTATATGGATTTTTTTCAATTTTCTAGAGTCACTTTATTCAAAAAAATCTTTCAAAATTTAGTTAAATTACTAATTTTGTTAATTGTGTTATTTCTAGCAACTCTATCTTTTAATTGAGAGAGATATTTACTTCTCCAACGGACAGTTTCCGGACCATCTATAGGAACAGATTTTCTATCTCGTTTTTCCCAGCAAAAATTAAGTTCTCTGAGCAATTTCCAGAGATCAGTTCTTTTAATTTCAGGTAAATCGCGATCTTCATTGATTTTAGTTAGAATTTTGTCGACCGTTGGGATCTGCTTCTCATAATAAAATGTATATACAACACCTTTAATTACAGTTTTCATTTCTTCTTCCAACGAAGTTTTTCATCTGCTTGTGATTGAATGTGGCTTGGGAGTACTAACAATTCCAGTCGTTTTTTCTCCATCAGTATTCGGTACATAGTAGATTTTCCAACTCCTGTCATGTTGAAACACATCTCAATAGAGCTTTTAACATTATTATCTAGATATATAATATATAAAAGCAAACGCAAACAAGATAAATCACTAAGAACAAACTGTAAGGTGTACTATGCTCACTGACAGAAATTAAACTATCAGAATTTTTATGTTGCAGTAATATAATGAAATATAATTAGATTTACGGCAGTTCTCAGTTACCAGCGGCACTGGAGCAGGTACGTTGAAGGTTTCGGTAACAGTTTTATTACTCTCTTTAGTTCTTGAATAGAGTATAGGAATGTGTGTACTTGCGATTTACGGCAGTTCTCAGTTACCAGCGGCACTGGAGCAGGCACGTTGGAGGTTTCGGTAACAGTTTTATTACTCTCTCTATTTCTTGAACAGAGTATAGGACTGTGTGTACTTGCGATCCCCCCCCCCTCCCAAGAGCTTTGAGTTCAGGAAAATAGAACCCATTTTGCCTTTTATATTATGAATGAGTATGCTGCTTGCACTCCCCCCCCCCTTTGATAACTTGCCTTTCTTGACATACTGTACTTTTGTGATATCACCGCCCCCCCCCAAAGAGAGGGGCTGGATCCGCCCCATATATATATATATATATATATATATATATATATATATATATATATATATATATATATATATATATATATATATATGTAAGCTACTAAATATTATTACAACTTTGAATTTTAACGTTCTACTCCAGTCTCCGAGAAAATGGGCTGTGACAAAAAGACGCCTGAGGAATTTTAAGGTAGCACCGGCTTTCCTTTTGAAGGACGGAACCCTAAAACATTTTTCTTTTATTATTTATGATGAATATTTATGACGAATTTAGCTCTTTAAATTTTATTTTTTAAAAATAATATTAATTTTGAGCCATTGATCTTTAATAATAATAATACTTTGAAACATAATACTCTATTAAAGGATAGCACTATATTGTTGTTAAATTGAGTAACCAGCAAATGTCTTTATGTAAGAGAGACTTTTTATGCTTAGCTCTTGAGCAACACTGCAGTGTAGTCTTAGAAAGAGCTACCAAATGCATCGTAATCACCTTGTAGTCATGGTAGAAGAAAACATATAAAATAGCAATGCGAAATATTATAATATAATAACATAAAATATTATATTACAAAGTATCAACGAATATATTTTTATACATACCTCACTTAATTTCGACTTAATTTCCTTTGCAATGTTGTAAAATCTATAAAAGAAGCTAAAAGTAAGTTTGATAACAATCTTTATTACGGACTTGAAATACAAAAGTTACTTCCCTTCAAAGTTTTTCATCATGCTCTCTACAAATTTTTACTGATGAATCTAGAGTGAGAGCTCACGTCTGCGAGACATACGTTATAGTATAAGACTTAAAATTTGGCGTTTAAGTTCTCACTATGGTAGGTAACAACGTTTGTGTGTTATGTACCTTAAGCAATGTGGGCTTTGGCAGGTAGTAAAGATGACCAAAAATACCAATAAACACTGGAATTTATAGACATTATTCTAACAGTTAATTCGTAATAGTACCTAAACAGCCAGACTTATTCAATGGGTCCATCTCAAATATGAAAGAACGTTCGCTATGAGAAAAAGACCATAATCCGAATGTACAAGTGTGAACCATAGATCATTAGTTGAATTTATAATCAAAACCGATATAATAAAAATTGTTTGTTGATCTTACACACGATGTACTTGATAAATTCATTTATGAGCAAGATGAGCAAGAGAGTATTAGTTGATAAATTAAGCTTAAAATATAAACATTTTTGGTAGATCTTACACACAATGTACAAGGTAAATTGATATAATTTTTAAAGGAATTTAAAGAGCTAATTATTTAAAAGTTTAATTCATTTTATTACAAATTAACTATGTTGTATAAAAATATTAAAAATTAATATATACAATTATTTTCATACAAATATGACATTGTATTTTACGAGTCATCAATGTATTCTCGCTCGCACTCATCCCCTTCGATGATGTTCACTCGCTAATAGCTGACCTTAGACCGTATCTGGAGGAATGAGTCTGTCTAATAAATATCGCCAATTTTTTTAGAGTTTTAAGATGTCTGGTGGAAGTAACACCCCGCGAAAATTATCGAGTAATTGTTAATAGGAGTTCATATTATTGTCTTCTTACACATATTCAACAATAAAATTTTTAACATTCGTATTTTTGTGCACTTTACTACCTAATAACTGCAAAAACCAAGATTTATACTATTCAAACATTCTGATCTTCCACAATGTAAATTCACTCCTCAAAATTGAAGCTGACTTATGGCCAACGCGATCTTAATATATTGCATAAATACATATAAAAAATTGATTGTACTCTTGTTTTTCAGATGACTAGCGAAAGCCAACATCCCGACTCCTTTGCGAAATCCTTCAAAAAAATAGTTGCCCTCAAAAATGCAACTAACCTGAACTAATTGCAGGAAGAGTCAATCACTAATATTTCAAATATGAACAGAAATAACATACTATTTTAAAACTAAGTTGATATGTGATTCAACACCACATTTTGTTTTAAATAAAAATAATAGTTTTTTGATAAAATAAATATAAAAACACAAATAATAAAATTCCCTTAATGTAAAAGGAAACTTGTTGATTATTACTAGGCTCAACATAAAATTCATTTTCATAAACATGTTAACAAAGTCTGATAAAAGGAGACTACCAAGTCCTTATTAGAAACTATATAAATTTTTATATGAAATTGAACTTTTTGAAGTCGGCGACAAACTAATACCTGAAAAAATGTAATTTGCATAAACAGATTAAAAATACTTTATTTGTAATTGCTTCTTTATGATTATTTGTATATATTAGTAGTTATTTATTTCATTTACAAATAATTTGGCGCCGACTTCAAAAAGTTCAATATCAAATAAAAATTTATAGTTATTTTTCACTTTTCAGCGCACTTCTAGAAGTCGGTTTTTTATAAAAATTTATTTTTTTTATTTTTAGTTTTAGAATTCATTATGATATCCATAAATTTTTTGAACTAAGTACTAATCGAGATTAGAGTACCTCAAGATGATTCCAAGGTGGCAACAAAGAACTCATTTTATCCCAAGTTGTAAATTACCCTAAAATGAACCACTAAAAATCTTTGGTTCTTAGAGTTTTCCAAATACCAGTAAAATTGTATCAAACAAATATTTAGTCTGTTATAGTAAATCCACTATCTAAAATTTCAAATTAATTTTACATTGGTAATATAGGCCCCAAAACTTTCCAATATCGATGTTTAAAGAAATTTCTAAACCCTATATATTTTATACTGCATACTGAGTTTGTATACGCCTCAAGAACCCCACAATATCAATTTTCAATGTTTAAAGAACCTGAGATGTAAATTTCTTAGCTCGATATATTTTATACTGCATATTGAGTTGGTATACGCCTCAAGAACCCCACAATATCAATTTTTAATATTTAAAGAACCTGAGATGTAAATTTCTTAGCTCGATATATTTTATACTGCATACTGAGTTTGTATACGCCTCAAGAACCCCACAATATCATTTTACACAAAATCGGAATATGTAAAATTTTCTGTCCCTCATATTATATCTTATTAACCTAATAGTTGTCGCTATATTGAATTTGAAAAAAAAAATATATTTTAAGTCCTAATATAATCTAAATCTAAACCTTTTAAAGCCCCCTAGTACTACTTTTCGATGAAATCCGGAAATTTAAAATTTCTAGACTTATATTCGCTATTTACATCCTCAAAAACGATTCAGTCCTACCTTTGAACAAAATCTAAAAATGTAAAATTTTTAGTCCGCTGTTCTGGATTTGCCATACTGAATCCTGAGAAAATATTTTTATATTCATAATTTACACCCTAAAGAACCGCCCTATATCAGTTTGGGAGAACGTCGAAAAATGTAAAATTTTTAGGACACCATATTGTATCTGCCAGATTCCGTTTTTCAAAAAATATTTTAAATTCATAATTCACACTAACAAAAATACCCCATACTGATTTTAGACAAAATTGGGAGATATAGAATTTTTAAGCCGCTATCTTGGATCCGCCATATTGAATTTTTTCAAAATAATTTCAGATTCGTTATGTGCTACCTCGAAAACTCCCTCGTACCAATTTTGAAGAAAATCGGACAAAATTGATTTTTTCGTCCGCCATATTAGATCCGCCATATTGAATTTTAAAAAAATAACTTTAGATTAGTTATGTACGACCATGAAAACGCCCTCGTACCAATTTTGGAGACAATCGGACAAAATTGATTTTTTTGTCCGTCATATTGGATCCGCCTTATTGATTTTTTTTAAAAATATTTTAGATCCATTATGTGCGACCTCAAAAACTCCCCCACACTAATTTTGTAGAAAATCAGACAGAATTAATTTTTTTGTCCGCCATATTGGATCCACCATATTGAATTTTTTAAAAATAATTTCAGATTCGTTGTATACGGCCCCAAAAAGTCCCCCATACCAATTTTGAAAAGAAAACAGACAAAATTATTTTTTTTGGCCGCCATATTGTCAGCGCCATCTTGGATATTACTGCACGAATTTCGTCCAAAAAAATATGGGACCACCGCAGCAACTTCCTAAACATAACATAAAAAATTTAATTCAAATCGGTGCCGCCGTTCCGTAGTAATCGGTGTACATACATAAAAAAAAATACATACTCGACGAATTGAGAACCTTCTTCTTTTAAAAGTCGGTTTAAAAAAAATGATTCTTTCTTTTCCGCTTCTTATTCCTCAGTCACCATTTATCCAGTGTTGGATATAGGGGTGATGGATTCTCATTTTTCTGAACCAACCAATGAAATACTCTTTTCTACGAAGAATTAGGCTGTTTATTTACTGTCCGAGACTGATGACATGCATTGTCTAGCACAGTTATTTATGGTTCATTCAAATTTATTATAAGCTATTGTCATATCCAGTTTTCAAAATGCTTACAATTCATGTCGTCGTGGTAATCAGCTTTTTGATTCAAAAGAAAAAATTATTGTTTCTTGATAAGCGCCCTTAAACAAGTCTAATTGTATGATTTGCATGAGAAATTCTTTGATTTTGCTTTTACAAGAAAATGGTCTAAACATAATTTTCAATTGTACTTGTACCCGTGCAAATGTGGTGATGTCCGAACCATATATTTTCTGTTAGTATATTTAAATAAATGTTTGAAACTAATATCATTACTTATAAGGAAGGTACCTGAAGTGTCAGGCTCCGATTTTAATGAAACTTCAATATGTTATAGAGGGTATAAAAATAAGGGAGACGTATTTTTTTTTATCTGCCGAGATTCATTTTAACGGGGTGAAAATCGCTTCTAAAGTTCACCCCTAAAAACAGTACTTTTGAAATTTATCAGGTTCTAAATGAGATATCTTTATAAAACACATTAAAAATTACTTCTTATTAGACTAAACTATTGTTGTTCCACTCACAAGGATATCATCCCTAAAAATTACGAAATTTAATAAAATTGTTTGAATTTTTTTACGAATACCCTCAGTAACTTAAGTTGGTGGGTTTCGGGATTTCTAAAAATAACTAGTAGAAGAGGGTGAACCACCCCCAAATACTTTTTTTCTTAGATTTTAAGTTCTATTTGAGATATCTTTACAAAATAAAATCGAAATTACTTGTTATTTAAAATAATGTTAACCTAAGAGTAGATGTTTTGTGAGAGTTCACGGACCACCGGAATGGCGATACACCGGAAAGCCACACAAGTGGCCTATGCCACTTTTTTAAATTAATTAACGAAAATCGACCTATTCCGACCCAGTTTGCCCCTTAAAACAATGGACTAAAGGGTTATTTCTATTGTTTTAATTAATTACTCTATATTAATTAAATAATCATAAAAAATCTCATTAAAAAAACGAGGATCTGCCAACATCGCCACCGGCGGACTTGCGGGGCTATGTCATACACGCTATCGATCGCCAGGTGCATAACCACCTGCCGTCCTTTACCGAGGCGAAGGGTTCTATTGTATTCTCGGACCTTATTGTACCTGCTTTTGACCGCCCGACAGATGCCTACCTTTTTGAATTAGGTCACAAGTATTGTTAGAATTTTAAAAGAGATAAAGTATTTGTATATGGCTTTGGGTTCTATATGTTCCTTTATTGAATTCTTTTTGTTCCGATTTTATTTTATCTCGTTTAAAGTATTATTTCGAATATTGGGGATATTAAGTTTAGAATTGAACAGGTGAGTTTTTAGAAACTTAAAAGGGATAAAGCGTACCTCTTGTGGGCGCTTTTATATTTGGGTTCTATTGTTGTTTTAAGTGATAATGAACGTTTTAACCAAAATATATAGTTTTTAATAGAGTTTCGCTATATATATATATATATATATATATATATATATATATATATATATATATATATATATATATATATTTATATATATATATATATATATATATATACCTATTATTTTACATCCGTTTTAAATGATAGTTTGAAATCATTTCTACGAAATCAGAATCACGGATGTATCTTTACCTGGACTCGACCGTGCCTGTATATTATCGTTCCTCGTTAGGTAACAATGCGTTTTTAGAATTTGAAAAGAGGTAAAGTATGTGAATAGAATTAATGGCTTACATTAATAGGATTAATGATACATTTTTGCTGTATCAATTTTTTTACCTGATTTCAAGTAATATTTCGAGTATTGTGGATTCAAAGAGATTAAGTTTAGAGTTGAACAACTACACTTAATGTTAAAATAGCTTTACTCACATAACTTAGACTTTGCATTTATTTGATCTGTATTAGTTAAGTAATCATAAGAAAGGAAGAAAACGGGAATCTGACAACATGGTTTTTGGGTGGACTTTTTAGACCACGTCATACATATTTGCTATGGATCACCAGAGATACGTTTTTTATCAGGTGTAAAGAATGGCTAGAATTTTAATAGACATAAAGCACTAATGGGATGTGGTTACATTATCAGAAATAATAGGTGAACGCATATAAATTTTATCATTGATATCTAAATCACTACTTTTGTTGAGATTTCTGATCTAGGTGTTGATATCACCGATCTATATACCCTCTCTAATGACGCCTTTTCGTTGTTTCTATTTCTTCTACTTTAAATTAATATTTCAAGTATTGAGGGAAGAGTGAACAAAACAGATTAAGTTTTCAGTTTAATGGATTCTATAAAATCTTTGTATATATACATCTATTTGAATGGTATTAATGTTGGGTGTTTTCCAATGCTTTGTATCTCATTTTATGTGACTTTTCGAACAATACGGGTTTTGTAAGTCAAAATAGAGTAATTTTTAAAACCATTTCGAATGATCTTTTGTAATCATCTCTACCAAATCGGGTTCTTGGATGTATCTTTTTCTAGAAACACATCAATTATTTCTAAAGGGGCGAGGCTTCGCGCATAAATACGAAAAAAAAATTGGGTTAAGCCTCATCACTTTTACCCACTCGCTTTCTTAGATATTAGCAGAAAAAAAAATCGTTGCTATTTGTAGGGGGTTGAGACAAAGAGTGGACTGTATATAGGTTTAATTGAGGAGATGAGAAATTATACAAAATACGGCGACAGCGTGACACAAGTACTAAAATGGCCTACCTTGTAGTCGAAATCACTTCACTAAATTCTTCTTGGTGGCCACCAGAATAATTCCAAGCTTCACCATACAGGAACCAGGAATCGGGGACACTATCACTGTATTTCGGAGTAGTTTTGAGGCGAGAGTCAATATATTTGAGAGCAAAACGATAAGCGGGAGACGTGCAATACGACGAGTACTATACGATACGACTATGGTACTACTACTATTCTGTCCCTTTTTACATTGTCCAAAGGCGCGAGGGCCAGTAAAATGTGTCACGTGTAAACGCGAGTAAAATTGAACTAAAAAGTAATGAAACCTAAACATACCGCCCACCTAAAATGAGACATTTTATAAACAAAAAAAAATATTTCTGTACCATCCAAACAAAAAAAAACTTAAAGTAGAGTAATAAACAAAAAAAGTATATAATTTTAATTTTGAGGTAGGGGACGTATTTTGGTTACAGATTTTTTTTGAAAGTACCTTGCGCGGTACGCACAGTCACAACGCGCGTAACTCCGTCCGCACCCGGATGCACCTCTAACACCCGGCCTAAATGCCATTTTAAGGGCGGCGCGTGTTGGTCTTTGAGCAACACGAGAGTATCCTTGAGAATAGGAACTGACGACTCAGTCCATTTGCTGCGTTGCATCAAAGTGTGTAAATATTCTTTGTTCCACCTTACCCAGAAATGCTGATGTAAGGCTTGTAGTAATTGAAAGCGAGATAATCGTCCGAGCGTAAACGAGATCAAGTCCGGTTCCATAAAGGAGTTTAAAGGTTCCAAATTTAAAAAATGTTCCGTTGTACGAGCGTTAAGATCGTTTAAACCTAAACTTAAAAGGTGTCGGAAATTTACCAACGCTTCAACTAAGACTAAAACCGTGTTACACTCTGTGTAAGAGAAAATCTGGGTACCAACAACGCGAGATAAATGAAAAATAAAACGAGCCTTAGGAATACCTTCCATAGTAGGCTGAGAAGACTTGAGAATGGTTGTTATATACTTGTAACAACGAGAAAGCAAGCGAATAGGTTTCTTAGGATATAAAATCCACAATTTTTGAGCAATCAAATGCAGTAGGGTTAGTTGGCCAGGATGTAACTTTCTAAAAGATAGATGGGAGTACGATTGGTGTCCGCCCACCCTCAGGATACCCGGTTCAACAAGAAATATAACATTGCGAATGTACTTAAATAAGCACATGAGAGTTCCGGAAAATGGTTCCGAAAGAGCATCTTGCGTTTTCTTATTCGACATAAAATGTAGAAATCCACAAAGAATGCGCGTTATTTTATCCAAGGAAGAAAATCTATCAAGAAGATCTAAAAAGAAGTCCCTAGATGGAACTAAGGTAGACAAAATGGTCTTTCTTCGCTCCAAAGCAGTTTCCGTGAACTTGAACGTTCGACAAGAATCTGGCCAAAGCTCTTCAGATTCAGAGAGAAAAAAGGGCCCCGCCCACCATAGCGAATGGTCAAGCAATTGAGAGGGTAATAAGCTTCGAGAACCACAATCAGCCGGATGGTGTTCGGAAGGAAGATAACACCAACGAGTAGGTGCATTCCTTTCTTGAAGATGAGTAAGACGATTGGAAACAAAAGTATTATACTTATGAGGAGACGATTTTATCCAGGATAGAGTTACAGTCGAATCTGACCACGCATAAATCCGACGAAAATTAATTTTGTCTTCAAACGCAGACAAAACCGAAATCAAGAGATCTGAAAGGAGTACGGCTGCACATAATTCTAAACGAGGAACAGAAATCGTTTTCAATGACGCAACACGAGATTTTGCAGCTACAAAAGAAGTTTTTATTTGATTTTGGGACGTTTCGTATCGAAAATATATAACGGTTGAATAGCCGTAGGAGGAAGCGTCACAAAATGCATGAATATCACAAAACAAATAATCGAGAGAGAGGAGAATACGAGGTAATTGAAAACTAGAGAGTAGAGATAATTCACCCGTAAATTTGCGCCACTTAATTACAATGTCTTCAGGTGGAATTTCGTCCCACTGAAGCCCAAGTGTCCAGAGTTTTTGTATTATAAGTTTACCAAAAAGGACAACTGGAGTTAAAAATCCTTCAGGGTCAAATATGCGAGCTAAATCTGACAAAATATTACGTTTTGTATAGGAGGTTTCACTAACACTTACGTTATACGTAAAGATATCCAATTTGGGTTGCCATTGAAGTCCCAGAATTTTCACCATATTTTCCTGATCATTATCAAATGAAAGAGGATCAATTTGCAGCCAAGATTGCGGCAAATGAGTCAATAACTGTGGATTGTTACTGGCCCATTTTCTCAGCTCGAAACCACCAAGTCGCAAGAGCTCGACGAGCTCCTGTTGAAGCTGTACTGCTTCGCTAACAGTATCGCAACTGCAGATCAAGTCATCAACATAAATAGAATTTTTCAATGCTTGACAGGCTAGAGGATAATTTGCCTGGTAATCACTAGCCAGTTGCTGAAGGGTACGAATCGCCAAAAATGGAGCCGAAGATACACCGTAAGTCACTGTTAGTAAACGATAATCTTTAATAGATTCGTCTTGGGAGAAGCGAAATAATATTCTTCGATAATCACAGTGACTTTTAGTAACCAAAATTTGACGATACATCTGCTTGATATCAGCTGTAAACCCTACAGCGTCAAGTCTAAAGCGCAGTAACAGAGTGAAAATATCTAACTGAAGCTTGGGGCCAATTAAAAGAGTGTCATTCAATGATATATGATTTGCATCTTTAGTAGAGGCGTCAAAAACGACCCTTAATTTAGTCGTCCGACTCTCTGGGCGTAAAACGCAATGATGAGGAATATAGTAAGAGTGGGGTGCTTCTAAGGGATCTTCAATAAGTTCCATGTGTCCAGCTGATAGATATTCTTGCATAAAATTGCAGTAGTCTTGATAAAGCGAGGGATTATTTTTCAGACGACGCTCCAAGTTCACAAATCTACGAAGAGCGATGTCGCGAGAATCACAAAAATTAGGAGAAGAGGAATTTTTGAAGGGGAGAGCTACTACGTATCTACCAGTGTGAGTTCTATCATGAGATTCAACAAATATATGTTCAGCAGCGTTCTCCTCGGGAGAAAGCTTGGGGGTTTGAGCTACTTGATCAAGCTCCCACAATCTTTTTATACAATTTTCAATTTGAGTTAAAGTACAAAACGTTCCTATGCGATAATTATTTTCAAGAGATACTTTGCCCATAAGTATCCATCCAAAAGACGTATTAACAGCGGAGGGTTTGTGGTGATCAAAACAAATTGATTCACCTTTCAATAAAGAGCCAAAAACTTCAGCACCGATGAGCATGTCAATCGAAGAAGAAATATTAAAATTTGGATCAGCTAAGTTTAAATTCAAAAATTCTTTAAAATGTTTTACTGGTAAGTCAGCGCATGGCAAATCGGCACAGATTTGCGGTAAAACAACAAATTCTAAAGTTAAACAAGGTTCACAATGAAAATGAGGACGAACTGTGCAAGCAACACCTTGCGTAGCCTTGGTAGCCATAGGTCCTAACCCACCTATGGAAATATTTAGAGAATAAGAATCCAAACCCAGTGTTTTACAACACTTTTTAGTAACGAAATTAGCCTGACTTGCGGAATCCAGTAATACACGGACTTTTTGAAATTGTCCCCACGCATCTTTGACTTCTATGACCGCGGTGGACAAGAGAACAGTATGGTTACGAGGTAAATTAGCAACGTAAGAGTTAACATCTGGAGAATTATTGTTAGGCAAATTGTCTTTATCTGAATGTGACTGCAATGCACCTGTACCGAGAGAGCTTTCCGCCAAATGGGAAACTTGAGTAGGCGCATGCGTGGATGTATGAGAAACAACTTGAGAACTCTGAGGATGAGAAACAACATTTTGAGAAGATGAGGGGTTAAATTCTGAACCAAAATGTAAAAGTGTATGATGTTTTAGAGAACATTTACGACAAGTGCGAAGAGATGTACATGAAGGCGAAAGGTGCCTTGTACCCAAACAGTTTATACACATTCTTTTAGTTTTAACTATATTATACCGTTCCTGAGGAGATTTTGATAAAAAGGTTTGACAACTATAAATGGGGTGTAACTTATTACAAAAAGGGCATTTTTCTTTGCCATCGGTATTGTTTAGAAATGTTTTTATTTTATTTTTAGGAAACTGTAATTTTACTGGAGAAGAAGTAATAGAAACAGCATCTAAAGCGTCACAATGTTTTTGTAAAAAGTCTCTCAAAATACCAAAATTATTTGAGCGATTTGTTGGGTTTTTTAATTCAGTATGACAATCAATTTCAAAACGTGTAGCTAAACTGTGATTTAACCGTTCCATTAATATATTAAATAGTACAAAATCCCATTGTTTAACTGGGTAATGCAAATTATTTAAAGCAGCCAAGTTTTCTTCAAACTTGTCCACGAGATTTCTCAAAGAGCTGACCGAATAATCATCAGACAGTTTTTTAGTACCCTGTATTTCTTGCCAATGAGTTATAGCAATAAGTCTAGGGTCTTCGTATCTATTAACCAGAGCATTATAGGCAATTAAATAATTTGCATCACATAAAGGTGTACATTTAACTAGAGCAAGCGGGGCTTTATCAAGAGAATTTATCAAATAGCTAAATTTTTCCACGTTGCTCAAATTGGAATTAGTATGTATGAGCGAGTTAAATAAATCATAGAAGGTTTTCCATGTTCGAATATCACCAGAGAAAACCGGTATTTCCAATTTGGGCAACCTACCATTATTTTGGGATGGCGCAGAATGAGAGACATTTAAGTTGACAAGGGGTTCCGATTCAAAAATACTATAATAAATAGCCTGAATTTCAAAATAATCAAAATCGACAAGTTCCCTAAAAGTGGCTTCGGTTTTTAAAAGAGCATCTTTGTTTTCCACGCTTGCTATTAAATCAACGATATTCGAATGATTTTTATCAAAATCATCCTTAATATTTTCTAACATTTATAGCGCATTTTAAAATGTACACGTACATTTTGATCTGTTTGAGCTTTTTCCGCGATATTCAATAATTCTTTGATGCGAGAATTAGCAGCATTTCTGCGAGCAATGTATATATCCAGTTTTGACATTTTCAAATATATTATTTACTTTTCTAATCGAACAATATTTAATGAACAACAAATCAATAAAAGATATTATTATAATATTTCCAATTGAGAGCCAGTGAATAAAAATAAATCAGCAAAAAATATTACTATTTTTTTTTTTTTTTTTTTTTATTACTCTAAAATGAGGATTAAATACGCAATTTCAGTAATTTCCAATGCTTTAAAAATTCAAATATTTTATGTCGAAAATTTGAAGATACTGATTCAGCTGATCAGCAGGACTAGTGGGTGCAATGGTATGGAGGGAGTACGACCATGAAATTGCGTGTGACAGGTGCGCCTTCGAGACTCTTAAAGGGCCAACGAAAAAATTCTAAAAATGGTACATTCTCGAAGAAAATGTTGTAAAATGTTAATTAATTAAAGAACATTTTTAATTTTCTGAATAAAACAATGAACATGCGGCTCGAAGTGGCCAAAAAATATGTAGGGGGTTGAGACAAAGAGTGGACTGTATATAGGTTTAATTGAGGAGATGAGAAATTATACAAAATACGGCGACAGCGTGACACAAGTACTAAAATGGCCTACCTTGTAGTCGAAATCACTTCACTAAATTCTTCTTGGTGGCCACCAGAATAATTCCAAGCTTCACCATACAGGAACCAGGAATCGGGGACACTATCACTGTATTTCGGAGTAGTTTTGAGGCGAGAGTCAATATATTTGAGAGCAAAACGATAAGCGGGAGACGTGCAATACGTCGAGTACTATACGATACGACTATGGTACTACTACTATTCTGTCCCTTTTTACATTGTCCAAAGGCGCGAGGGCCAGTAAAATGTGTCACGTGTAAACGCGAGTAAAATTGAACTAAAAAGTAATGAAACCTAAACACTATTTTTTGTACAGTGTAGAGGAATATACTTAAAATGTGAGTATACTTTTATCCAAATATTTTAACTTATAAAAAACCTCTGTATCGGGATATGTATGCTTATATGTATGTATGTATTCATATGAATATATGTGTGTACGTTTGTAGGAATGCAGGTATGCCGATGGATATGTATATGTATGAATATATGTGTAGACATGCATGTATAGTTATGTATGTGTAAGTATATGGGTGTATACATGCGTTTATGTAGGTATGTGTATGAATGCATGTGTGAGTATATGCGTGTACACATGTGTCTGTGTGTGTGTGTATATATATAAATATATATATATATATATATATATATATATATATATATATATATATATATATGTGTATGTATATATGTATATGAGTGGGCATATGAACGTATATACATGGATGTGAGTATATGGGTGCATGTGTGTTAACGAACTTCAATTTTTTAAATGCTATAGCTCATTTCTGTTATGATTTTTTGCATTTCGTTTCAGAGAACCATTCTTAGAATGCTTCTTGTGTACCAAAGCACTATTTAATTTTATATTGAATTGTATATACTTTCATAATTAGGGTGTGATGGAAGATGAACCAAATCTTCTCATCCATAATGAAGTATGTATGCAAATAAAACTACATCTTGTTTATTATTATATCCATTTATGTTTATTAATAGCTATTACTGTTCACTGAATGCTTTTTTTAATACCATTCCTCTTTTTAATGCATAAAACCAAGTTGAACATGTTTACAGTGTATCTGATTCTAGTTATAAACTCAACTCAGATCGAGTATTCTCCCTGATTTTCAGTTATAACAGTTCCAACTACGATTCTGGGGAGGATGATACATCCTTCAAAGCCGAGGTCAAAGTCATAAATATAGTGGCAAAATATCGCAACTGGAGTGCTAATTAAACCATTGAGACCTACTTATAATGGAAGATGACGATGTTATCCTTATGAACGATATCAATGCCAGTAACATTTACTGATTGAGATCCGATGACTCGATATTTTTAAGGAATGCGAGGTTCTATTAGAATTTTTTAAATAAATTCATTTCGGTGGAAATAAGCTTTGAGATAATATCGGTATATATTTTTGTTCGAATTAGTCCTTTCATTTCGGTTAAAGTCTCTTCTATGTGCATTAGTAAGTACTAAAATATCCTTATAGTTTTCTAAATAACTGCCGGAATAATGATCAAAACATGCCTTTGTTAGCAGATCCAATAAACCATCAGTTTAAATACAACACACATTTCCAACTCCAAGAATGATATTCTTCAATTTAATTTGACATATCACCTAAAATTATAATTTCTAAGTCCGATAATATTTTCTTTTTGATTGATCCAAAAGCTACAATTTGATTTTACAGCTAACTATCTTAACACTTTACAAGTCTGTTTTACTGATCACATGTTATTTGTGGTCCTATATATTCATAGAAACATGATAGTAACGTAACTTATATATTAACTGGAATTTGTAAGATTTAACTATTACATAGGCTTTATGCGATATTATAATGAATATTAATACCATAACCCCCACTCACTCAAATGATTGGGAGATATTTATCAATCGAGAGTATCGAAGGGATTTTTATGTTATATGAGTATATTTGTCTCTTGAGTGTAGCTAAAAAGACTAGTTTTGTTCTAGTACTACACCTGTTGGTATAGGTCAATAAGGTTTTTCCTGTATCAAATGAAATAAAGTTGAAAAACATATTTTGATGTGTGCATTTAATAAGAATCACTAACAAAAGTTTTTAAAATTTAGATAAATGAGGTTCTAATCTTCCTGTATACTAATAAATATCTTAATATGGCTAGAATAAAAATAGGATAAAAAGTATTGCAAAGAATTTTAGAAAGACAAGGATTGGAGAGGTGGTGACGAAAACGGGGACATTGAAGCCTATGGTTTAATAGAGGGAAATTATGTAGATTTTAATTAAGTTTGTTATACGATTTCAATTGTATGAATGTTACATTCCTACTATGAATTTACATAAAGACATTTAAATGAAAATATGATTCCAATGAATCCTATTCTGCTGGAAGACATAAAAATACACCACAAAAATTTAATATATACAGCAAACCTATCTAAATAGGTTTCCCAATTCTAAGTATACTCAAGACTATTACGAATAACTTGTATACACATATATCAAGTCTACATATGTCAATCAATCTCCGCGCTGTGCATTCTGTTGCTTAATATTCCTGAAATCTATCAGACATATTAATTTCACATACTCAAACTAGAAATTTCTATAAGGATATGTGTGAGAATTTACATAAATTCTATACTTCTAATTACTCTAAGAACAATCATCACGGTATACTTCTAAACAAATCTAGCGAAAATTTATCCTCAGATGTCAGCTTTTCAGTTACACTTATACGATATACATATCAAAGTTAAAAAATATCACACACGAGAGATAAACCCTATTTTATACCTATAATCGAACATACACCTGAAGGTACAATAATTTGACTTTATTAGAAGGATTTTATGATAATTAAAAGATGTAACTAACCTGTTCGCATAAAACAAACAATACAACCTTCAAGTTGCAGTACAAGAACTTCCCTAACCCAATGGGCTATATAACTCATTCAATCAGTTAAAGACTATCCTTATAAAATATGTTTTATTTATTCATAGGGTTGTAGCATTAACCTAAGTTACATTTTAATTTATTCTAATGATTTTACATATCTTTTAAACATTTTTTCAAAGCAAAGGCTTTCACTGAATTTAAAATCCCCTCCATATTTTCAGCATATATAACTACCATTTTTCACTTTCAAATTTTAGATATATACAACCGCAAACCATTAAATTAAATTTCTATTATTTTATTTAAAAGACTTCCAAATTTTACAAGTTTTCATAAATTTCAGAAGAAAAAAACTAACAGTGAACAACCTAAGATCTTGACTTTATATTTGATTTTTCGTCATGCGTAAACTAAAAATTTAAATGTCTAGTCTTGTAAAAGACTTGCTTTAACAAGATGAACCCTATTTCTTTTTACTTTCGAGGCTTATATCTCGTATCCTTTCACATATCCTAGACTGTTAGGTTTTTCCCTACAAGAAATATCATTGGTTTTTTAATACAAATGAAGCAAATCACCCCTTATTGTGGGCGACTACGTAGTAGACACATCTCTGTGAAATTGGAAAACATATTTTTGCATTCTTTTTGAAAGAAAATTTGAACGGGTATATCTATAAATTTGAGCACCTAACAAGAGCTACAGTTATACAAAATTTAAGTATCTTCATAAACATCAGAAAAACTAACAATGAACTAGATTTTTGCATTACATATATGATTTTTCCATAATGCGTAGACTAAAAAATTGAATGTTTAGTCTTGTAAAAGAATTGCTGTAACAAGTTGAGTCCTATTTCTCTTTGCTTCATAGGATTATAAATTATATTTATTCAAATATCGTAGACCTTTAGATTTTTCTTTACAAGAAATATCATTAGTCTTTTATTGCAAATGAAACTACCTATCCCTCATTGTGTGCGAATACATAGCAGACACATCTCTGTAAGTTTAAAGAACACATGTTCTTTTATCGGAAGAGGATATGAATGAATATATATCTATATATTAGAACGCTTAACAGATTTTGAAGTTACATGAAATGTATATATGAATTTTTGATGCTATAAATCTCGATTCTTTTGGTGGTAGTAATTCTCTGCCCGAAGAAAACTCCGAGTCTTCTAACAGCATAGATCCACACCTATGGTTACATATAACATTTTAAAATAGTCTTTCGTAATCCTTAAGTCCATAAATGTCTGTAAAAAAAGTTATTTCCGATCGCATCTTTGTCTAAACTCGTCACTAACCATATATTATCGCCCTACAGGTAACAATGCGTTGTTAGAATTTTAAAAGCCATAAAACATATCCATTGTGCTGACTATTAAGTTTGAGATCTATTACCAGAACTATTATCATTATACATACTCATTTAATCCACTAACCACATGCTATTAGTGAGCTTATATCTTCATAGAAATATAGTGATGTAACTTATGTAAAATTTGTAAGATCTAGCTATTGTAAAGCTTTTATATAATATTATAATAATGTTTTTAATATCAACACCATAATTCATACCCATTCAAAAGACGGAAGACACTTATCAATCGAGGATACCGAAGACATTTTTTATATTATATGTGTACTCTAAGCCTTCTCACAGTACAAATCTAATATCTACGGTTGCATTTGAAACTGATAAAAGCCTAGATCTTCAGGACATTTAAACAAACAAAATGAAACTTGGCCTAAAATGTTTAATTAGTGATAGCATCCATATATAGTTTGAATGTTATGAAGATTACTTAACTCATGATATATTTAACCCTATTGTAATCTTTATATATTTGAAGAAGAAATCTATTACACTATAATTCTGTAACTAGTTTGCGATAACAAACATGTAGCTATTCAAAGATTTCTGATATATCAAAGCAGTTGAGTGAACCCCATGGTATTTATATAGAAACTATCCCAATATCCAAGTAGTTCGAGTGCGGAAAGTACCTTGTTTAATTATATAAAATATGCAACTTGTATAAAAATGACTGTTGAAAATGAAGTTTCAACATAAAACTCTGAACCATTTACAACAAAATGGGGATTCTCAGGTTATATGGATAATGTACATTCGAGTTTTGAACAAGCAATGGATAGAAAAAATACTGAATTAATGAAGTCCCACTCACCGTGAAAGATATACTAATTAAATTACCTACAAGAATCAATCCTACCCGAGATTTTGCTGTACACATATAGACTTGAAATGATAAAAAAAGATTTAGGAGTCGTTTAACTAAAAATGGGTACTTTTTAGATTCACTTACAAGCTTGGTACAGTATAACTATTCTCATCACCCCCACATAAACTAATTGGCTTTTCTTCGTTTGGTTTTGGCTAACGAAGGAAATATTATGATAAAAAGTGAGGTGTCCTATAATAGGATGGATGCAGTAACAAAATTTAATCAATCACTCAACTTGTCTGTAAGTTTTTAAGTAATGGTTAACTTCATACATACATCAAAAATTACTAGTTCTTTAGAGAGAAACTCACCATACTCACCTGGGTACACATATCCTAAAATTAGTTATACCCCATTGTTCTCAATGTCTTTTTTTTCACGGGGGTGAAGAACTGTATTACTACAATTTGCAGTACTAGAATAATCATTTAAAAGCTATTTAGATGCAAAAACAATAAAAGTGTAATATAATAAAGCTATCTAGACAAGTTTTCAATGCTGAATATATAAGGCTGATATGTGTGACTTTCTGAATGCATATATTAAGTCTAATATAACAACCATACAATCTCGTCTCTATGTTCAAACTTAAAATTTCAATAATAAGGCTTGCGAAAACTTGATTGATGAATTTGATGACCTACTTTTAAAAATGTGAATTACTAACCGCATGTTATTAGTGGTCTTACATATTTATACGAACATAAACTAAACCAACCCACACCAACCCGAACTAAACCACTATTGCTAGGTTTAATTTGTTATTGCTAAAATATTTGATAGAAATAGGTATTTCCACGAGTTCATATAGGAAAAGAAGATATATATATATATATATATATATATATATATATATATATATATATATATATATATATATATATATATATACTGAAATATTCGCATATAGATGTGTATAACTAAATAAAATAATTTTCCCTAATCATTTGTAATCTTTATACACTTGAGGCTACCATGATTTGGACTTGTAAAGAGAACTGTATGATAATTAAAGCATGCAACTAACGTGTTGACATTGAGCAGATATAGCAGTTACATTGTGGTCTGAAGATTTTTTGTGTATTGTCTATAAGCCTCGAAAGTAAAAAGAAATAGGGTTCATCTTGTTAAAGCAAGTCTTTTACAAGACTAGACATTTAAATTTTTAGTTTACGCATGACGAAAAATCAAATATAAAGTCAAGATCTTAGGTTGTTCACTGTTAGTTTTTTTCTTCTGAAATTTATGAAAACTTGTAAAATTTGGAAGTCTTTTAAATAAAATAATAGAAATTTAATTTAATGGTTTGCGGTTGTATATATCTAAAATTTGAAAGTGAAAAATGGTAGTTATATATGCTGAAAATATGGAGGGGATTTTAAATTCAGTGAAAGCCTTTGCTTTGAAAAAATGTTTAAAAGATATGTAAAATCATTAGAATAAATTAAAATGTAACTTAGGTTAATGCTACAACCCTATGAATAAATAAAACATATTTTATAAGGATAGTCTTTAACTGATTGAATGAGTTATATAGCCCATTGGGTTAGGGAAGTTCTTGTACTGCAACTTGAAGGTTGTATTGTTTGTTTTATGCGAACAGGTTAGTTACATCTTTTAATTATCATAAAATCCTTCTAATAAAGTCAAATTATTGTACCTTCAGGTGTATGTTCGATTATAGGTATAAAATAGGGTTTATCTCTCGTGTGTGATATTTTTTAACTTTGATATGTATATCGTATAAGTGTAACTGAAAAGCTGACATCTGAGGATAAATTTTCGCTAGATTTGTTTAGAAGTATACCGTGATGATTGTTCTTAGAGTAATTAGAAGTATAGAATTTATGTAAATTCTCACACATATCCTTATAGAAATTTCTAGTTTGAGTATGTGAAATTAATATGTCTGATAGATTTCAGGAATATTAAGCAACAGAATGCACAGCGCGGAGATTGATTGACATATGTAGACTTGATATATGTGTATACAAGTTATTCGTAATAGTCTTGAGTAGACTTAGAATTGGGAAACCTATTTAGATAGGTTTGCTGTATATATTAAATTTTTGTGGTGTATTTTTATGTCTTCCAGCAGAATAGGATTCATTGGAATCATATTTTCATTTAAATGTCTTTATGTAAATTCATAGTAGGAATGTAACATTCATACAATTGAAATCGTATAACAAACTTAATTAAAATCTACATAATTTCCCTCTATTAAACCATAGGCTTCAATGTCCCCGTTTTCGTCACCACCTCTCCAATCCTTGTCTTTCTAAAATTATTTGCAATACTTTTTATCCTATTTTTATTCTAGCCATATTAAGATATTTATTAGTATACAGGAAGATTAGAACCTCATTTATCTAAATTTTAAAAACTTTTGTTAGTGATTCTTATTAAATGCACACATCAAAATATGTTTTTCAACTTTATTTCATTTGATACAGGAAAAACCTTATTGACCTATACCAACAGGTGTAGTACTAGAACAAAACTAGTCTTTTTAGCTACACTCAAGAGACAAATATACTCACATAACATAAAAATCCCTTCAATACTCTCGATTGATAAATATCTCCCAATCATTTGAGTGAGTGGGGGTTATGGTATTAATATTCATTATAATATCGCATAAAGCCTATGTAATAGTTAAATCTTACAAATTCTAGTTAATATATAAGTTACGTTACTATCATGTTTCTATGAATATATAGGACCACAAATAACATGTGATCAGTAAAACAGACTTGTAAAGTGTTAAGATAGTTAGCTGTAAAATCAAATTGTAGCTTTTGGATCAATCAAAAAAAAAATATTATCGGACTTAGAAATTATAATTTTAGGTGATATGTCAAATTAAATTGAAGAATATCATTTTTGGAGTTGGAAATGTGTGTTGTATTTAAACCGATGGTTTATTGGATCTGCTAACAAAGGCATGTTTTGATCATTATTCCGGCAGTTATTTAGAAAACTATAAGGATATTTTAGTACTTACTAATGCACATAGAAGAGACTTTAACCGAAATGAAAGGACTAATTCGAACAAAAATATATACCGATATTATCTCAAAGCTTATTTCCACCGAAATGAATTTATTTAAAAAATTCTAATAGAACCTCGCATTCCTTAAAAATATCGAGTCATCGGATCTCAATCAGTAAATGTTACTGGCATTGATATCGTTCATAAGGATAACATCGTCATCTTCCATTATAAGTAAGTCTCAATGGTTTAATTAGCACTCCAGTTGCGATATTTTGCCACTATATTTATGACTTTGACCTCGGCTTTGAAGGATGTATCATCCTCCCCAGAATCGTAATTGGAACTGTTATAACTGAAAATCAGGGAGAATATTCGATCTGAGTTGAGTTTATAACTAGAATCAGATACACTGTAAACATGTTCAACTTGGTTTTATGCATTAAAAAGAGGAATGGTATTAAAAAAAGCATTCAGTGAACAGTAATATCTATTAATAAACATAAATGGATATAATAATAAACAAGATGTAGTTTTATTTGCATACATACTTCATTATGGATGAGAAGATTTGGTTCATCTTCCATCACACCCTAATTATGAAAGTATATACAATTCAATATAAAATTAAATAGTGCTGTGGTACACAAGAAGCATTCTAAGAATGGTTCTCTGAAACGAAATGCAAAAAATCATAACAGAAATGAGCTATAGCATTTAAAAAATTGAAGTTCGTTAACACACATGCACCCATATACTCACATCCATGTATATACGTTCATATGCCCACTCATATACATATATACATACACATATATCCATACATTTACGCTCATATGCCCATTCATATACATATATACATTATACGTGCATATATCCGCTCATATACATATTCATACACACATATATATATATATATATATATATATATATATATATATATATATATATATATATATATATATATATATATATATACACACACAGACACATGTGTACACCCATATACTCACACATGCATTCATACACATACCTACATAAACGCATGTATACACCCATATACTCACACATACATACACATACATAAGTATACATGCATGTCTACACATATATTCATACATATACATATCCATCGGCATACCTGCATTCATACAAACGTACACACATATATTCATATGAATACATACATACATATAAGCATACATATCCCGATACAGAGGTTTTTTATAAGTTAAAATATTTGGATTAAAGTATACTCACATTTTAAGTATATTCCTCTACACTGTACAAAAAATAGAAACGATTTTTTTTTCTGCTAATATCTAATGTTTTTCAACTTTATTTTGCTAATATCTAAGAAAGCGAGTGGGTAAAAGTGATGAGGCTTAACCCAATTTCTTTTTCGTATTTATGCGCGAAGCCTCGCCCCTTTAGAAATAATTGATGTGTTTCTAGAAAAAGATACATCCAAGAACCCGATTTGGTAGAGATGATTACAAAAGATCATTCGAAATAGTTCTAAAAATTACTCTATTTTGACTTACAAAACGCGTTGTTCGAAAAGTCACATAAAATGAGATACAAAGCATTGGAAAACACCCAACATTAATACCATTCAAATAGATGTATATATACAAAGATTTTATAGAATCCATTAAACTGAAAACTTAATCTGTTTTGTTCACTCTTCCCTCAATACTTGAAATATTAATTTAAAGTAGAAGAAATAGAAACAACGAAAAGGCGTCATTAGAGAGGGTATATAGATCGGTGATATCAACACCTAGATCAGAAATCTCAACAAAAGTAGTGATTTAGGTATCAATGATATAATTTATATGCGTTCACCTATTATTTCTGATAATGTAACCACATCCCATTAGTGCTTTATGTCTATTAAAATTCTAGCCATTCTTTACACCTGATAAAAAACGTATCTCTGGTGATCCATAGCAAATATGTATGACGTGGTCTAAAAAGTCCACCCAAAAACCATGTTGTCAGATTCCCGTTTTCTTCTTTTCTTATGATTACTTAACTAATACAGATCAAATAAATGCAAAGTCTAAGTTATGTGAGAAAAGCTATTTTAACATTGTGTAGTTGTTCAACTCTAAACTTAATCTCTTTGAATCCACAATACTCGAAATATTACTTGAAATTAGGTACAAAAATAGATACAGCAAAAATGTATCATTAATCACATACTTTACCTCTTTTCAAATTCTAAAAACGCATTGTTACCTAACGAGGAGCGATAATACACAAGCACGGTCGAGTCCAGGTAAAGATACATCCGTGATTCTGATTTCGTAGAAATGATTTCAAACGATCATTTAAAACGGATGTAAAATAATAGGTACATATATATATATATATATATATATATATATATATATATATATATATATATATATATATATATATATATATATATTGCGAACCTCTATTAAAAACTCCGTAAAAATATATTTTGGTTAAAACGTTCATTATCACTTAAAATAATAATAGAACCCAAATATAAAAGCGCCCATAAGAGGTACGCTTTATCCCTTTTAAATTTCTAAAAACTCACTTGTTAAATTCTAAACTTAATATCCTCAATATTCGAAATAATACTTTAAACGAGATAAAATAAAATCAGAACAAAAAGAATTCAATAAAGGAACATATAGAACCCAAAGCCATATACAAATACTTTATCTCTTTTAAAATTCTAACAATACTTGTGACCTAATTCAAAAAGGTAGGCATCTGTCGGGCGGTCAAAAGCAGGTACAATAAGGTCCGAGAATACAATAGAACCCTTCGCCTCGGTAAAGGACGGCAGGTGGTTATGCACCTGGCGATCGATAGCGTGTATGACGTAGCCCCGCAAGTCCGCCGGTGACGATGTTGGCAGATCCTCATTTTTTTAATGAGATTTTTTATGATTATTTAATTAATATAGAGTAATTAATTAGGTTAATTAATTAAAACAATAGAAATAACCCTTTAGTCCATTGTTTTAAGGAGAAAACTGGGTCAGGTTAGGTCGATTTTCGTTAATTAATTTAAAAAAGTGGCATAGGCCACGTGTGTGACTTTCCGGTGTATCGCCATTCCGGTGGTCCGTGAACTCTCACAAAACATCTACTCCTAAGGTATTTTGATCCCCAAGAATATCATCCCTTTTTTTAGAGGTAAACCATCTATTCGCGAACTTAATTTATTTCTAAAAATTTCGAAACTTATTAAAATAGTTTGAAAAAAAAATTTTTTACGAATACCATAAGTAATTTAAGTTGACGGGTTTCGGGGTTTCTAAAAATAACTAGTAGAAGAGGGTGAACCACCCCCAAATACTTTTTTTCTTAAATCTCAAGTTCTAATTGAGATATCTTTACAAAATAAAATGGAAGTTACTTGCTATTTGCAATGATGTTAATCTAAGGTATTTTCATCTCCAAAAATATTATCCCTTATTTATTATAAGGGTAATTCATTTATTGGCGCTACTAATTTAGTTCTAAAAATTAGGAAATTTAATAAAATTGTTTGAATATATTTTTTTCACGAATACTGTAATTAACTCAAGTTGACATCTTTCGGGGTTTCCAAAAACAAACTATTAAATCAAGGGAGTCATCTCCAAATTCTTTAATACCTCAAGTTCTAATTAAAATAACTCTTCAAAACAAAATGAAATTATTTTTTATCCGAAATAATATTAAACTATGGTATTTTCACTCCCAAGAATATCATCTCTTATTTTTATTAGGGTAAATCATATATTTGCGCACGTAATTTAACCGTAAAAATTCAAGTTCTAATTGAGATAACTTTACAAAACGAAGAATATATATATATATATATATATATATATATATATATATATATATATATATATATATATATATATATATATATACCAAATTTCAGTTGAAATGAACGTTACAGAGCTTCCTGAAATTGTTTCTTTTAACTAATATGAAAATATAAACTTATTTCACCGGTTAAGCATTGATGTCTTTGGATTATTATAATTCATGACAAATAATGATTTCTAATTCTGTAACGTTCATTTAAATTAAGATTTCATAATTGCAATAACAATAATAAGTGTATAAAATGACTGTTTACTTTTCTAAATAAGGAATAATATAATGTCTCTAGGAGTGAAAATTTCATAGTGTATTATCATTTCGAATACAAGTAATTTTCATTTTGTTTTGTAGAGATATCTTTATTAGAATTGGAGATATTAAATAAACGCATTAGGGGGTGGCTCACCTTCTTTTACTAGTTTTCTGAAACTCCGAAACACGCCAACTTAAGTTACTTATTGTATTCGTAAAAAAAATTTTACCAACAAATTTGGTTTAATTTCGTAATGTTCAGAATTAAATTATGTAAATGAATTACAATATGAACCTAAGAAAAAGTAAGGGATGATATCTGTGGGGTTAAAACAACATGGTATAACCTGACTTCAACTAACAAGTAGTTTCCACTTTGTTTTGTAAAAATATCTCAATTAGAATTTGAGATAAAAAAAAAATTATTTGGGGGTGGCTCACCCTCTTTGCTATTTAATTTTTTGAAACCTCAAAACATATCAACTTAAGTTAATTATCGTATTCGTAAAAAAATACATTGAAACAATTTGATTAAATTTGGTAATTTTTAGAATTAAATTACGTGCACTAATATACGGTGTACCGTTATAAGAAATAAAGGATGATATCTTTGGGAATGGAAATACTATAATCCAACATCATTTGAAATAACAACTAATTTCCATTTCGAATAATAAATAATTTTCATTTTGTTTGGTGGAGTTATCTCCATTAGAACATGTGTTATTAAAAAAAGTATTTAGGAGTGACTCACCGTCTTCTACTGGTTTATTTTTGGAAATCCGGAAATATGTCAACTTAAGTTAATTATGGCATTCGTGAAAAAAATATTCTCAAACAATTTTATTAAATTTCGTAATAGATGGTTTACACTTATAAAAATAAAGGATGATATTCCCGGGGATAAAAATACCATAGTTTGACATCATTTCAAATAACAAGTAATTTCCATTTTATTTTCTAAAGATATCTCAATTAGGACTTGAGATTTAAGAAAAAACTATTTGGGGGTGGTTCACCCTCTTCTACTAGTTATTTTTAGAAATTCCGAAACCCGTTAACTTAAGATACTTATAGTATTGGTGAAAAAAATATTTAAAACAATTATATTAAATTTCGTAATTTTTAGAATTAAATTAAGTACACTAATAGATGTTTTAACCCTTATAAAAAAATAAAGGATAATATCCTTGGGAGTGAAAAGCCATAGTTTAATATCATCTTGAATAACAAGTAATTTTTATTCTGTTTTGTAAATATATCTCACTTAGAACCTGAGATAATTCAAAAATACTGTTTTTAGGGGTGAACTTAGGGGACAGTTTTAACCCCGTTAAAATGAATTTCCGCAGATAAAAAAAAAATACCTGTCTCTTATTTTTGTATCCTGTACAATATGTTGAAGTTTCATTAAATCGAAGCCGGACACTTCATTTACCTTCCTTGTTAGTATATCTATGTTTTTGTCGCCTACCAATACATGTAAATGACATTTCTCAATTAGCATTACATACTTTAACATGGCTTAATTAAATGTATTTGAATTAATACCACAATGCCTTTAAACTTATTGTTAAGCCTTTTACCAGAGTATGTATGTAGATCTGACTACATAACCTGTATATTTTCAAGATATTGAACAGAATACTTATTGTAGACTTCGGAGAATTTGAAGACATGTAAATTTTTCTTCGCAAAAATTGCCATAATAAAAGTTTGTAATAAGGTTTATGAGAACAAGATCTTGCTTAGTGTTTTTTTTTGTAGCAATTGAAAAATGACGCAAGGGACATAAAATGATCTGCTGCTGCTGAAAAGCTTCACTAAAATTGTTTCAACTTCGAGCATATCAGAAAGATCTTAACATCATCGTTGAACATAACCTATTGTTAGGTCAAATGACTACCTAATTTCAATTTATCATGGCTTACAACAATCTTAAGGGACAGTCAACTAAGAAAGATACGCAAATTTAATTTTTGGATCGGTGACTGGGTGGTCTTAGTAAGCAATTACAGCGCGAAGTTTGCAAACTGGAGACAGCTAACCGTGATAAGATGATTTTATTGAAGGGCTGCTAAGGAGGGCCAAGAACGTTGAGAATACTGCTCCTTACTTAGATAAAACTATGAAAAAAGCATGAGAGACCTTAAGGAGGATAAGTCGAAAAAGCGTATGGAACTGGTATCTTTGATTGACAGAAATAAATAACTTCAGGAAGAGATAGAGTTATTTAGGGTGAAGCTTACTAAATAAGATCAAATATTTGTTTATTACAAAAATGTAACCAGCTAGATGAAAACAGCCATTGAAATTTGGACAGAAGAAAACAGTGTGTACACAGGAGATTTAAAAAGGCTCATCAGTATCTATTTGCCCTTAGAGAGTCCCTGATATGTTTGGAATCATACAGTTCTCCGCTCACCTCACCTCCACCTAACCGTTGTAATTCATATAGACTTGATACCCCTTCGCAACCCTAATCTAGTGCTAATAGTAAAGAGACAGTTATGCCTCCTGGTGCAAAAAAATTGTTGTTCTAACACACAATTTTGGAAAAAACATTTATACCTATGTATTAAAGGAACTCAGAAATATTTAAATTTTAAGTAATAATTCACCCATTTTCTAAATTTTGGGTCTAGTGTATACACATAACGGTTATATTTTGGAGGATTATGTAATTGTGTTGGCTGATTTAAGTAAGAGTTTTATTATAATATTTGATACAACACCTCCTAGACAATGCATTTTTCTACCAATTTACTTGTTTACAGTCTCCCTATTTTACCCAGTTCTGTAAACAACTATTCTACTTATACAAAGAACCTAACCTTTATTAAACGAACACTGATGTGTGTTGCTGAAAACCTAAAAAAATTTTGTATTAGTATAGACTTTTTGAATTTGTCTAATAAATTTATTTGCTCACCAGAAACTAGTATTAACGAACATTTTTTTATGAATTCGGCCTTGGATAGCCCAACCCTAAATAGGACAGTTGAGAATTCTTGACTAGTCAGTGTCAAACAAATCAAATGAATTTGAAATTTTTGTTGGAACTCTTGACTCACCCGACGTATTATTTTGACTGAACACTGGCTTAAACCTGAAGAGCTTTGTGTTGTTACTACTTACAATGTGGTGTCTTATTCCTACAAAAAATGGTTGGGTCATAGTGACACCATAATTTTGGTGAAAGATACTATTTTACAAGGTACCAAAATCTAGGAAGTAGGGAGGTTTGAGGCATATATTATTGAGGAAAAATATGACTTCCCCGTGATTTTTGTAAATATTCTTAATTCTTAATTCTTGAATCTTTTGAAGTGCTCCTGATATCACTTTCGACTAGTGGTAAATTGATTATTTATGGTGATTTTAATATTAGTTACTTGATTGATTCACATGAAACTGAATATATTAAGTATCTCTTGGCCTGTTTTAACCTATATATGCTTGTTGTGCAACCCACAAGAATTGCATCTCGATTATTTTTGTATGAGTTTTGTCTCAGAGCCGGTTTGTGATATTGGTGTGATTTTCTCGGGGTTACTGGCTCATGAGACATTTCGACCAAGATCAGTGGTTAAAGTTAGTAGATTGTATAGTAACTCAAATTTTATCTCTTTCCGAAACTTAAGCAAACATATCGACTGGGCAAAACTGTATAGTTTTATTGTTCCTCCGGATCTCTTTGGTGATCTTTTCTCACACATTTTTAATAATAGTTTTCCATTACAAAAAACTAGAACTAGATCTGAAAAACCATGGATCACTCTTGGTTAAAAAATTTTAGATTTCTGCATACCTTGAGAAAGTATTTATCATTACTTTAATATTGTAGAAGAATTTATAGACAGGTTATAAGAAATGTCAAGTAAAATTATTATAGAGATAGAATGGAAAAATCACGAAGTAAAATTAGGGATAACTGGAGAATCATAAATGAATTTAGTAGTAATTTATAGCAAACCAAAGAATATCCAACTGATGCCAATATATTTAATTAAATCTACTGTACAGTAGTAGAAAAGCTCACAAATGGCCTGAAGCCTCAAACTGATCCTATATTCTTTACTCAACATACTTCTATCAAAGATTCCTTTCACTCCACTGAAAGAGACCTTCATAAGATTAAGAAGGTTCTAAATGTTATTAAGAACAAACATACTTTTGATGGATTATCTATTAGGAATGTTCAAAGTCTACCAAACCAGGCGCTCTCCTTCCTGGTTTATGCCATAAATATCTCTTTTGAGACTGTTACCTTCCTAAATAATCCTAAAGTTTCCATTGTAAAATGTCTATTTAAGGGAGATAAACTGAATGATCCAACTAATTACAGACCCATCTCCCTCTTACCATGTTTGTCTAAGATTATCGACGTGCTAATTACGCAAAGAATGGTAACTTTTCTAGCTAAGTACATTGTCGAAAAGGAAAACGCCTTCCTAAATGTGGGAGATTTTGTTGTGGTATTTTGTGATTTTTCAAAAGCATTTAATTGCGTGCATGACGGGAGACTACTTGGTATGCTACTCAAATATTGATCCAAAGATGTTGTTTTGCAGTGGTTCCAATCATTTCTGTCATATAGAGGGCCGATTGTTGAATGCATGTCCAGTTAAAGATGGAGATGACCTTGCCTTTCTAGACATAAGAGGTCGTTTCACTATTTTTGACGATGATACAATCATTCTAAGTTCTCATGAAGAGCAAAAATCGCTAATCATTTCGGAGAATTTATTAAAAATTAAAAAATGATGCTGCCTCAGTAAGTTGAGGACCGGGCGTTCTCTGGGAATATGGTCAACAGTTTCAGCCTCCTCCGGGCACCAATTGCATACTGAGTCGTCCGAGATACTAATCCACCAGCAATTATTTGCTTTTCAGACAAAGAAGGTCCCTAGTAAGTCGCGCGTTAGGTTCAATTATATGTTCCTTGGTATATCTCACTCCAGCATTCAATAAATTTGCTTTTCAGCAACAGTTTCAGTCCTCTCGTACCAACAGTAGTTGGAGCGCATATAATAGGTTAAGGACCTTATGGTTCAGTCATAGACCATATTTTTGCCAAACAATATGCTTCCTCGCTTTCATGTATACCCGAGTGATCCAGAACCCACACAAGTCTGATTGTGCACCCCTTATTTGTTAATTTATCGAGTACATCCTTGTACTCAGTCATACACTAGTGGTGAAGCTACGACACTGGACCCCAATGTCAATATTGCAGCCTGACCATCCGGGCATATGTGAATAGTCTTATTTCTGCTTATGTCCTTCATGGAGTGATGGCTACATTGAAGAAAAATGTAAATTTTCGCTTGAAACATCAGTGCATGTTGTCCAAAAGGGTTAAGCACTCTAACTCCAGTGTTTCTACCGAACACTTCAGCTTCATCTCTTTCATCCCGTCAATATACGTCTATAATAATCCATTTATCGTTAAAGTCTGCTCTTCTTTCAATGCTCTTTGCTTGGTAACAGTATCTTGAGAAAGTGTTTAGGTCACAAAGCCCGGCTATATGATTTGTTTTTATAGGGAGTAATGGAAATTTTTCTACGACGCTATCCCCAGCTACACGAGTAGCCGTCAGTTTCTGTTCTGAGATGCTCTAGGCAATTGAGGCAGCAAAATTATCTATGAATACGTGAAGGGATGGAGGTTAATTGGACCCTCCAGTATTTAAGTGACGGCGATACTTACCACAAAAACCTTTCCAATAAAAGGCATTATCCGAACCTTGTCAAATTCAAGACGGTGCTTGTGTTTAGCTGTACTAGGATACCATACAATAGAACAAATCACTTTCGGTGTCAACTTCCAGGTGCATACAAAGGGACTCTTACAAGTCCATAAAGCACATATGGTCTTCTTGGTTCGAGCCTCAATATAATTACTCCAACTCAATGGTGAGTTCAGAATCACTACCAGGTATTTAATAGTTCCCTTATACTGAAGGCTCCTTCCCGATATCATAGTTATCGGTAATCTCCCTATTTTTCTTTATTTTGTAAAGAGTACCACTTCGGCCTTGCTCGGAATTATTCCGAACACGTCCTTATGGTATTATCGTTTTACGATCTGGACAGCTAATATAATTGGTCTCTCCAGGTCCTGGACGGACATAAGGTGACCAGGTCGTCCGCATAGGGCTTATATATAAATCAGCTTTGTTTACATAATTTAACACTACAAGGCTCAACAGCAAGGATGATAAGCTTGCGGACAGTGCCTGCTGATTAGAGCTTTAGCAATTATACTGTTAAGCACAGTATATATTAGTCTCTGAGTTACCATTGCTTTGATTCAGCCAACCACTGTCGGTTCAGAGTCTTACCGTTGTAATGTATTGCATATCGAGTCATCAGATGTGTTATCAAACGTCCCCTCGATGTCGATGGAGATGCCTGAAGTATATCGTTAATTCGACAGCGCGTTTGCGACTCAGTAGCGAGTTGATGCAGCACCGTATTTACGGATGTTTCTGCTTAATAGGCAGATAGTAAGGAATCTTTTCAATATTTGTAGTAAGAAACTAGTCAGGGTAATAGAACAAAATGTCTTTGTGTAGTCTGTTCTTTTTACCTTAGGAATAAAGACCATTTTTGTCTCCATTCTAATTCTCATTTTTACCTTGTGCCTAAAAAATCTTTAACATACGAGATCTTTTATACGTGAACCTAATATAATTAACTAGATTCCTGGAAGGAAGGCTTCTTATTTCATAACACGTTAATGTGACAATCTTTTCTAAAACACACAACGCATTGTTTCTTCTTCTTTATCATAATAGCTAAAAATCTATTTGTTATCATTACCATTTTTTTTGAAATGGTATATATGAATCTTTTCACGTCGTTTCAAGTGAGGAATGTTAGTAGACGAGTTTCTCGTCTCATTTAATCTTTTTTTGCTATTTAAGTAAAAATGGTAAAATACCTAGGATTAAAATAACGATAAATCAGATATAGTAATGTGGCAATAAGATTGTTTCATATCTAACATGATTACGAAAATAAATTGTTCAAGTTCTGAAAATATCCAGCTAAAAGACATCCCACACACCTTAAGAAAATGTGGTTCCTATCGAATTTGCTGAATTTTTTCAGACAAGTAGTTTACCGAAGACATGTCGACGGCTCTCAAGGGCTCAGTGATCCGAGTTTCCTGTTAAACTTCAGCAAAAGAAAAAGCAGTGAATGATCGACGAAATCTTAGGGATGAGTAAGAATTCTACATGAAACGGGTCTGGATGGAAAAGACATAAGGTTCATTGTCCATTTATATTGGAATCAGAAAGCAACAATAAAGCTGGAAAACAGCGATTCGTTAATTTTATATTTTTATTAACAAACACAATGTTGCCCAACTTTTTGAAATGACGCATATTAAATTTATCGTTATTCAAGTTATTTTGAAGGCTCTCATGCAAAAATCTCAATCTTCATTTGACATTCACGAAACCCCGATATTTTACAGATAAGCCCTGGTCTATTATAAGTAAGCCATTAATAGCTGAATAAAAAATCATTGAGAATTAGACAGAACAAAATATTTATATTTTTATTAATTCCATTTATGTAATTTTTATATAAATTTGACCTGAATGAATTTGTTTCACCTTTACAAGTGCGATACTAATGATTTTAATTTGAATTTATAAGAAATATGGTTACTATACTTGTTTTGTAAATAAAATGTGCGCTGAAAAATAAAATGACCCCAATACTGAACTAAAAAATTTATCTCCCTAAAATATAATGATTTTTCAAAAAACAATTCAATAAAATCGATTTTATATCACCCGCCGAATCTCTCAAATCTGATTATACCAAGCAGAATCTCTCATGTAAACGTTTTAGAGTGTTCTAAAATTATCCAGCTGTCAACTAGCAGGTCGGTTTTCACCAGCCGCTGCCATGATGTGACATGGGAAACGCACAAATAAAACCCCATCCCAGATTAAGAAATAAAAAACAAGTACACTGGAAAGCAGCAGGTAAATATTGTTTTTGTTCTCTTCACATTAGGAAATTTACACTTAATTTTGCACAACTAACCTATATTTTACGGAAGAGTTTTTATTTATAAAAGTTAAATGATGTCAGATCAGGGAAATCTGACGAGTATTTTTAGAAATGTACTGGCGTGTGGTGTATGTTGGTGAATCGCTTTGCTTTTTGTTTTTTGCTTACATCAATTACAAAATATTCGACAAAAAAAACTATCAAGACGAAAATGTTATTTTTTTGGTATTTTATTTGCTTTTTTTGTCGAAATTTACTTGAAAAAAATGCAATTTCTAGATCATAGTTCTTTGTTTTCTTTCAAATTTTCTTATAGTAAAAATACGTTTTTGTATTTAGTATAAAGTGATTGATTGTTAGAAATAATAATTTAAAATTCTCAGACTCACATAAAGTTTATAGCATTTTACTTACACATTTCAATTTCAAGAAAAGTGAAATAAGACTATTTAAAATAAAAAATAAATTTTGTATTCTGTATTTATTCTTTGTCTCAGATGTTTTTCGTTATTCTCTATATTTTCTCTTTTTGACAAATTTTAAAATTTTTATGGTGGTTTTACGAGAAAATGGACACAGTTTAAAAACTTCTGTTCGTATATTTTTTAAGACACTCTTATTTTTCTGAAACAATAAATAAACCGAAAGGGGCGCATGACTATGAAAATACCTCATAATTTATCTGTAAGGAAACTTATATATTTTTGAAAATTTAGGTAATTGTGAAAAATACTATTTCGTTATTAACTGATCTAAGTTAACACAAGGGTTGCAATAAGTCAATTAATTTTTAACCTTGAAAATATAAAGAGAAAAATCATATTCTTCAAAAATTATAGGATGGCAAGGGGGCTAAGTAGTAGTGACCTTGTAGATAACCTTGATCTTAACCTTCAAGGTTATTTGAAGGCTAACTTTGGAATTTTAAATGGAACCCCCTCAATTTCGACCCCGGAAATGGAAAGGGCAGAAAATTTTACTACCACATATGACCTTGACCTTCAAGCCGGCTAAGGGGTCTGAGCCTTGAAAATAATATTGACCTTGACTTTTAAGATTATTTGAAGTTCAATTTCAAAGTTTGAAAAGAAAACCTCCAATTTGACCCCCGAAAATGGAATGACCGATCAATTTCACAGTAATTTCACCATCAAATGTGACCTTTACCTGTAGGTTACGGTCTAACATCAAGGCCATTTAAAAGTCAAACGAAGATGTTCAACGTCATTATTTTATAAAATGTTTCATACTAAAGTTGCAAGACTGCAAAGTTGCTATAACATTACCTTGATCTCGATCTTCAGGGCTATTTGAAAAAATTCATTCGTTCAGAATTGTTAGCACAAACTATACTTAGTATGACTATGTGCATAATTAACTACTTTTAGCACTACCCAGGAGCATCGACGTGGACGTAGTAGTTTTTTTGTTCTCTTCGAGGTGTTTGTTTAAGGTAGGTTCCTTCTCCTCTCACCATCGGGGTGCTTGTTTTCGGTGAGTCCCCTTGTTTCTTATCATTTTTTATAATCATGTTAAAGGTTTCATAAAAATTTGTTTCAATAAGTGCTCAAAATAGTTTCCTTTAACTTCAATACACATTGACAAACACTTCAGAAAATTGCACACAGGTGCGGGACATTTCAGGTGGTATTTTGGCACAAGCATCTCTGATTTGTTAATTTCGCGATCCACCATTTGACGAGCTAATTGGGAATAATGCACTAGACATCCATCGGGTTAAAACCCTATTTGTTGCCTTACATCTAAACATATATCTTCAAGCAAAAGTGGAAGTGAAATATCACGATATTTTGTGCCGTTCAAATTACGTTTTCAAATTTTGAAATTGAGCTTCAATTTAAGGTCAAGGTTGTTTTCAAGTGATAGTTACCACTTAGCCCCGTGCCATTCAACAACTTTTGTACGAAACATTTCACGAAATACTGCGATCTTCTTTGTTTTCACCTTGAAATTACCTTGATATTTGACCTTCACCTTGAGATCGAGATCATAGCCGATGGTAAAATTTTCCGCCATTTTCACTTCCAGGATTGAAATAAGGGGTTCCATTTAAAATTCTGAAGTTGATCTTCAAATGACCTTGAAGAATACGGTCAAGGCAATTTTCAACGTCTCGAAAAACGTTTTTTACAAAAATTATAGGATGGCAGGGGGGCTAACTAATAGTGACGTTGAAAATTGCCTTGACCGTATTCTTCAAGGTCATTTGAAGGTCAACTTCAGAATTTTAAATGGAACCCCTTATTTCAATCCTGGAAATGAAAATGACGGAATTAAAGGAACTGCAGCGTATTCGGAATATCGGTTTGTTTTCCGGGAATAAGTAGAAAAGAAAACGGGTTAGCCCAATAAAAATATGCATTAAATTATTGAAAAATTATTAAACTTTAATAGTACAAACAATCAAACAAAACAGAAAGTAGTAATTTTAGCAAAGTTTTTATCAAACTAAGAAACTCCAAAATCGTGATTTGACTTAGGGTGCGGGTAATTTGGAATATAGTATTCCAGATTATATTCACGTTTTTTTCTTTGACAATTGTTAACACTTTGTCTTAGAAACTGACAAATATCTTTTCTTTGTTACAGTTTTACTGTCTTAAGTTAAGTAATCAATCTTTTCTTTTTAAATAGCCTACAATAATTATTATTAAGTGATCACTCACAATAATCACTGATCAGGGTTTAGGTTGAACTTGCAGTTTACTATTCTTTCCGTATTCACAGATATACCCACCGGAATCATAACCACCACAAGCAGCGTGAAATCACAATTCGCACATTAAGCACTGTACCCATCTTCACCCCTTTTATCCTCGCTATATTTTCCGTTATAGAAAAAAACACTCGGCATCTTCTCCAGTAGGAGCGGCAGACTCATTTTTCTTGCTATATCGACGGACGAGTCTGTGTTATTTCTAGAGTTAGCACCAGGATTCGAATCTGAGATTCACTTTCTGTCATATTTCTCTTGTTTGTCTTTTTTGTTATTTTTTTTGCCTTTCCCCTTAATTATTTTTTTCTGTGCTCTATTCTCTTTAGCAGACTTTTTAAATTGTGCATTCACAAGTTCCTTCTTATAAAGGGAACTTTATATTATTGTAGATCTTGCCATTCTGGTCAGCCCATAAAATTTGTTCTCCATAGTTAATATATACTCAATCAGCAGGTTTTCAATATCTATGCCCAAAACTCGCCTTCGACCAATAACCTTATTCTTTATCGAGTCAATCTTTATCATTAACAAATCGAAGGGTATTGACCTGGGAACGTTGAAGTGTTTAGCTGCCTTTAAGTATATATCCCATTTTCTTTTCTCGAACAGCGGCAGTAGAAGCGCACATTTCTTCCCTCTCCCATCTCTTTTTCTTCTTCTGTTTGTGGGATGTTGTCATTTCTAAAAAAAAATCAAGAATTAATAACTGCTTATAAAAATGTGGATAAAATTTGGAATATTCCAAATTATGTTCACTTTCGGTATTCCAAATCAACAACATAACATCTTAACCTAAAATTCCATGTTACATTGTTAATTATAGAAATATTCACAAAATGAAGGAGAACTCACAAAACTAATGGGGTCACTTAACAGTTTAAATAACTTCAAGGAAGATTTTAGATATTATAGTAAATGAAAATGAAGGATTACATTCTTACCGAAAAAGTTTTCAAAATAGACTTCTCGTTCCCGTATGGCTGGCAGCAGGAATATCAATATGGCGACCTGTTTTTAGTACTCATTAGCTTTGTATGTCATTTAACGTTATGTTAGATATCTGAGTAATCCAAGTCACCTGTAGTTCTTATATATATATATATATATATATATATATATATATATATATATATATATATATATATATATATATATATATATATATATATATATATATTGTACCTATTGTTACGTAATCTAGTCGAAAGTCTACTAACCGCGAGACTTAAAACATTCATTTGTGGCTATAACAATATATTGATTAAAAATTGTGCCTTTAAACCACGCACAGGTTAGTTCTGATTCGTCATTTTTGTATTATTTTATTTAGTACGTAAATAAAAAATAAATGGCAAAAATATATGTGAACCTTGATCCAAGTTTAAATCGCTGGCGCGGAGTAGACATATTTTTGTAGATCTCGAACATAGAACCTATTAAAAAAATAGCGATAAAATACCTGGAATAAAATATGATCGATAACGTATAGTGCCCACATTTTAACCGCCAAAAAAAAAGAATTTAATTATTACGGGATATGTAATAATAATTAAAAACACCTTGAGCAAGCAATGAGATTTTTAGGAAAAAACATATTATATAAAGCGGTAAATCTTCTTTCTGTTTTAGTTTAAAATCGAAACCGATAAATTTTACAATAACCAAGTAATATAATTTTATATTTTTGTGGTAGTTATGTCATGAAACCATAGCTTTCGTCACATAAATTTTAAAACTTGAATAGAAATTTTAAAAACAAAATGGGTAAGGCAGTAAAATTACTCACTTTGATTTACTTATACAAGGAGCGATATATATGTTTTAGACAAATATACAGTATCTTAATGAAATAAAACTGTTATTAGTGTCATTCTTCTATTAAAGGTACATGAAATCTAGGCAAATCAATAATGCCGTGCCAAACATGCCACTATCTATTTATCCTGGTTGAGCCTTATCAGTAGATGAAAAAGTATATGAATAAAGTTATATTGTCGCTGTTACATATTTTGTGATAACTGTATCCAACTGAGCCATGATGCATGCGTTATTGCGAGTTTTAAAAGGTTCATACTCACGAACACACTAATGGGCGTTATAAAATTAATGTAAAAATAGTTGACAACTATGAATTTTTAAGAAAACGTCAGCATTTTAAGTAAGTGTATGATCAATGGCTTCTTTGGTAGAATAATCTTCTTCGTAGTTAACACATAAATACTAGAACTTACATGCCTTGAATATACTGAAAAGAACAAAAATCATGAAAATATTAAACTTTTTAAAAATTTGTTATATTGATACTTACATGGAAGGTACCTGAAGTGTTCGGCCTCAATTTTAATGAAACTTCAATATGTTGTAGAGGGTACAAAAATAAGCGACATGTGTTTTTTTAACTGCGAAGTTTCATTTTAACGTAGTGAAAACCGCCACTAAAGTTCACCTCTAAAACATTATTTGTGAAATATCTCAGGTTCTAAGTGAGATATATTTACAATACAAAATTAAAATTAATTGTTGATGATGTTAAATTATGTTTTTTCGCCCCCAAGAATGTTATCCCTTATTTTTTATAGGGGTAAATCATGTATTCGCGTACGTAATTTAATTCTAAGAATTAACAAAATTTAATATAATTGTTTGAAAATATTTTTTTCAGGAATACCATAAGTAACTTAAGTTGATGGATTTCGGGGTTTCTAAAAGTAACTAGTAGAAGAGGATGAGCCACTCCCAAATACTTTTTTTCTTAGATTTAAAGTTCTAATTGAGATACCTTTACAAAACAAAATGAAAATTACTTGTTATTTGAAATGATGTTGAACTAAGGTATTTTCACCCCCAGGAATATCATCCCTTATTTTGATAAGGGTAAACCATCTATTCGCACACGTAATTTAATTCTAAAAATTACAAAATTTAATAAACTTGTTTGAAAATATTTTTTTCACGCATACTATAAGCCCCTTAAGTTATCATGTTTTGGGGTTTCTAAAAATAAACTAGTTAAAGAGGATGAGCTATCGCCAAATACTTTTTTTACATCTCAAGTTCTAATTGAGATAACTTTACGAAACAAACTGGAAATTGCTTGTTATTTGAAATGAAGTTCAACCATAGTATTTTCACCCTCAAGGATTTCATTCGAAGGATGTCATTTCATATATCTATAATTATTCTTAAAATTGCCAAATTTCAGTTGACATGAATGTTACAGAGCTTACTAAAATTTTTTCTTTTAATTAATAACAAAATATAAACTTATTCCATTGGTTAAGAATTCATGTCTGTAAATAATTACAATTCATGACAAATAGTAATTTCTAATTCTGTAATGTTCATTTACACTAAAATTTGACAATTTTAAGAATAATAATATATGTATGAAATGACGGTTTAATTTTATAAAAAATAAGGAATAATATCATTGGGAGTGAAAATACCATAGTTTAACATCATTTCGAATAATAAGTAATTTTAATTTTGTTTTGTAGAGATATCCTAATTAGAGCTGGAGATATTAAAATAACGTATTTGGGGGTGGTTCACCTTCTTTGACTAGTTTATTTTTGGAAACCCTGAAACACGTCAACTTAAGTTACTTATTGTATTTGCAAAAAAATATTATCAAAAAATTTGGTTTAATTCCGTAATATCCAGAATTAAATTATTTAAATGAATTACAAGATTAATCTTCATAAAAAGAAAGGGATCATATTTATGAAGTTAAAACAGCAGGGCATAAACTCACTTCAACTAATAAGTAATTTCCACTTTGTTTTGTAAAGATATCTCTATTAAAATTTGAAATTTGAAAAAATATATTTGAGGGTAACTCACTTTCTGTTACTACTTTATTTTTTGAAACCCCAAAACATGTCAACTTGAGTTGATTATAGTATTCGCGAAAAAAAATACTTTGAAACAATTTCATGAAATTTCGTAATTTTTAGAATGAAATTACATGCGCGAATAGATGGTATACCCTCATAAAAATAACGGATGATATGCTTGGGGATGAAAGTACCTTAGTTCAACATCATTTCAAATAACAAGTAATTTTCAGTGTGTTTTGTAGAGATATCTTAATTAGAACTTGAGATATAAGAAAAAATTGTTTGGGGGTAGCTCATCCTCTTTTACTAATTGTACACCGAAATCCGCCAACTTAAGTTAGTTATGGTATTGATGACAACATTTTCAAAAAATTATGGTAAAAAAATTTTTAGAATTAAATTACTTGCGCGAATAGGGGGTGTACCCTTATAAAAATAAGGGGTGAGCAAAACCATTGTTTAACATCATTTCGGATAAAAATTTATTTTCATTTTGTTTTGTAAAGATATCTCACGTAGAACCTGAGACATTTCAAAAATATTGTTTTTAGGGGTGAAATTTAAGGGCGGTTTTCACCCCATTAAATCTTCACGGATAAAATAAAATACGTGTCTCTTATTTTTGTACCCTCTACAACATATTGAAGTTTCGTTAACATCGAAGCCGGGCACTTCAGGTACCTTCTTTGTTGGTTTTTAAATTAAATTTAACTTATTACTATATATTCTGCAACAAGAAAACAGTTAAGAAAAAAATTATATTTTCAACACTAATGTACAATTAAACAACAAAAATATTTATAAAAATAGCTACTACTTAAATATAAAAGTGACGAAAGATATTACCACACCCTATAAAACATGACCTCATCTTTTTGTTTTTCCGGCTGTATGTCTAGAGAATAACTGAATATTTTTTTAAATTTACATAAATAAAATCTATTATTACATTTTATCAGTTTAAAATAAAAAGAAAGTTTAGTTAAATTTCAGTATTAGAAAAAAATACACGATGATGGAGAAAATTAGAATTTCTTAGAATGGAAATGAAACTTAAATGATTTGAATATTAATTTGCGTTAGAGTTTAACGTAACAAATAACATAAGTAAATGTGTCAAGATAGTTTTTAAAAGCTTTATTTCGATGTGAATTCAGATGGAATTATTCTCGTATTATTGGCATTTATAGAAATTTGAGAGAAAGAGGAAATAAATTTATAATCGTATTCCAAAACTTTAAAATCAAAAAAAAAATCTAATTATTTCTTTGTTCTTTTACCCAATATATCTTTGTTATATATAACTTATGGTTTAAAATTCACTACCAGAGGAAAATACGTGCGTTGCTTTTAGTCCAACGACTTTGTAGTAAATTAAAGGCAGGAGTTTTTGAATTCACAATTAATTTAACCGAAAAAAAGTTCATTTAATTTTTAGCGAAAACTGAATTAATTTAATATTTGAGTTTTCAAAACATTATACAGAGTATATTTTCATTGAACTTGAACACAGTGTTTTCCTTAATTTTCGAACATATCTAAATAGTAGTTTTACAATTTTAAAAGTTTTGGTAACATAAAAAGGTCAATTAAATTAGGATATTAATACTATCCAAGTGAAAATTTTGTAACAGATTTTACAATTTATATTTTCTTGATTGAAATAAGTAAGATTGTAATAGTTCTTTTCCTGTAGAAAAAAGTATTTTTTACTTGACTTGGCAGTAATATTGATATAGTCCTAATAATACTAACTACAATTCCAACGGATGATACAGAATTCTACTTTATCAAAAGGAAAGAATCTACTTTGGCAACAAAAAATTCTTTAGTGTTATATTTAGTTTCGGTAACTCTACCCTACGACTCTTCTTAGCGATTTCCAATTAACCAGGTGCATTTTTTAGCGCACTAGTCTATTACTTTGTTTTTTCACTTGCCACTCAGGTTTGGTTCCATTCAGTCTTGTTTTTAGGTTTGAGTTATCCAGGAACTGGATCTCCTCGGGTTTACAAGGTCTCGTTTCGTGATTTTTTGCCAATATGGCGATTTTCGTTTCGGATGAATTGAAAGTTATTTAGAATACCCCACTGAGATATTAGATTTTTTTAGTATATCCTCAAAATTTAATATCGTACGTCTACGCAGGTCTTAAAATTTGCTTATACAAGAGAAGCCTATCACACGTTGACAAGGCTGAGATTCTTACCGATAGCCAACACATTTTCTTATTTTCTTACTCAATTTTATCTTTATTTCTTTTTGTGTGCTTTTTATCATAGCATTGCGACTAATGCAAGGCCAAGATAGTTGGTTTTGTTAGAGTACTGTAGTTATTATCTATTTATATTGATTTGTATATGTTCAATCTGCCTGTTGGTAACGGATTAATTTTCATTCAATCTGATTTTCCATTTGTGAATGTAATTTTCTAATTTGTTGATTGCATTTTGTAGCCTATTGACTGTTTCAATATTTTCTTCGCCCATCGTAAGGGCATTGTAATCAGCGAACCGGACATAAAACACTACCATATGGAACTTTAAATTTTATTTCTTTAAGATCAGAATAAACATCATCCTGTATGAGCCTAAAATGTCTGTTAAATATGACTTTATAGAGTTTTTTCGAAAGGATAGAATTTAATTTGTGGTGTAGTCCTTTATGCTAGACTATATCGAATACCTACGCAGCATCTAAAAACACACCACACCAAGCTTCTTTAATGTTGGTTGTTTGTTTTATAAAGTTGATCACTGGTGAAAGGTCGATGTCTAAACCCCAACCGGTGATTTCAAATAAAATTCCTGCTTTCTATGATTCTTTGTGGAGTAATTTCTCAAATATTTGAGATATCGTACGTAGTAATGGTATTGGTTTATAGGTGGTAGCTACACAGACGTTTTCCAGGTTTCAAAAATGAAACATTTTAAAAATAAATTTATTTTTAATATTTCTAATCGATTATTATTTTTATATATATTTTATAATTTCATCAAACCACATTCCTCAAACATTATTTGATGTATCATGTAACTATAATGTTACAAAAAAATGTGAAATTTTTGTAAAAATCAAAATAACGCCAGACATTTAACAAAGTGATTTGAAATTTTCGTATAAAATCATTTAATTTAATTGTTGTAATAAGAGTTTATATTTTAATCGACTTACAAAAAATTAAAAATAAATAACTGTATTATAATATATTTACATTAACAATAAATCTTTATTAATTATTTTAAGTGTTTTTTATTTCTTTCATTTTATCTATTTTTAATTACCATTATAATTTTTTCCTAGGACTATGTTTAGGTAGAAAAACAGCCCAGAGTTTCGATTTAGGTAAAGAGAGTATGCAACTGTACATATCATGCCTTATATGTCTTTTTTCTTTGCAAGTTCAATGTGTCTTACTGTTACATGTCACGTTTGACCTCTGCGTTACATAATTTACTACTTTAATGTACTTGTAAACGTGTTTGAAATAATTATACCATATTCCATTTAATTAATTTTATACCAGTGCTGCCCGTTTTGAGGTGAATAATATTTGGAATAAAGTTTAACAAAGTTTTTGCATGATGAGTTTCGCTAATCCTAATATTTGGGTATGACGTTCAAGAATGATAAACTATACAGGGTGTCCGGGAAAATGTGAGAAATCTCCCCGATATGAAAAAACCACGTGAAAGGAATACTACAAGTTCATATAAACTGTTTTCGTACAGGTCTTCTCTTCGGAGATATGGGCTCCCAAAGAGCTGCAATAGAATCAAGTTTTTTACATATAATTATTGAACCACCAGGTATATTTAAATTTTTTTAATATGATGGATACTAGATAAGACCGTTCAAAATAATATCCAAGAAAGTGATGTGAATTACTCACAGCTGCAGGAACGGAGTAGCTGTGATACTCATGGCCCCGTGATAAGAACTTTGGACAACTTTATTCATGTCGTTAATCCTAACCGTTTTCGAAAAAACATTTTATTTGCATCATGTATTTGGCGTATTTCGATAAAAAATACATTTTTGTTCCTATCAAATGTTCAACCTTCGAACTTGTGATAAAAAAAATTCGGTCCAAAATTAAAGTTTACCTCTTTAGTTAAAAATGTCTAATTCTGTAAATTATAGTACGACCTAGGTTAGCAAAAAATGTGTATTTTATTTTATCGGCACCAAAAACAAAATATTATTTTTGCAAACGTTGCTAGATACGAAAAAAAGAAATATCCTGGATTTTAGAACTTGTCAACTTTCACATTGCTGACACACTGATTATTTACTTGGATATTATCTTATTGATTTTTGGATTTCGTGGTGAAATTAATTGTGAAATAGTTCGAAATATGAAATATACGTTTATTAAGTATGTGGAAATGCATCTGATGTATCGTCTTGCATCTTGCAATACTTTGGAAGATATTACGATAGATATCCTAATCGTACTATTCCAAATCAGAAAACATTTCAAGTCTAAGAGAAAATGGTAGGCGTTTTCATCTAATAAGGAAACATTATTAAATTTCTTCATAATTTTAGGAAATTCTGGGAAAAGAAGTACTAATGCTGTTCGGGAAGAAAAGTAGGTACGCCGCAATTAGAGGAAAATATTTTAAATGCTGTAGCCAGCACTCGAAAATTATCAGCGCAGTTAAATACGACGAAAACAATAGTACATGAAGTTCTTCAATAACAGCTGTTATATCCATATCATTTGAAAATGGTGCATGAACTGATTCCTGAAGATTTTTCCCATAGAATGCAGTTTGTAAACTGACTATTAAATCGGCAACGAAATAATGTAAACTTCATTAGCACTATTTTCTCCACAGATGAAATAGGGTTTACCAAAAATGATATCATAAATTTACACAACTCATATGTATAGGCTGATGAAAATTCTCATGCAACTATTGTTTCGCATCATCAACATCAATTCCAATCCATTAATGTTTGGGCAGGAATCATTAGCAATTTTTTGATTGGAACATTCATATTGCCGGCACGACTGAAGGAGGAACTTTATATGGAGTTTTTCCAGAGCACTTTTTATGATTTAGTAGAGCACTTACCACTAGAAACCTGCCGAAACTTGTACTAACTACATGCACGATGAGGCACCACCTTATTTCAGCGTTGCTGCGCGTGAGCACCTAAATAACATCTATCCAAACCATTGGATAGGTAGAGGAGGTCCTATTGCCTGGGCTCCTCGATCTCCTCACCTAACTCCATTCAGTTTTTACCTGTAGGGACACCTCAAAAAACCAAAACCTTTGGTGATCTCCGTAGAAGCAAGATGAAGATGTTATGCCAGTTAACTTGTCTTCTAAGAGGTCGTGACGAAAATGCAATACCAAAATTGTTGCAGATAAAGCACTACATAATCTCCAGAAGTGCCAATAATGTTTAGAAACATGCAAGTACGACCCCCATCAGAGAAAGGATTAAGGTAATTCGCCGTGATTTGGATACAAATGTCCGTAATCTCTATGAGCTACATCTAAGACTATCGTCTATAATGGAACACAACAAATTTGCAACGCTGAATAAAATAACCTATACCCAACCAGAAAGAATCCGTCAACAAACACTATGAAGCCAAGGAGGAAATTCGAAGCACTTTTGAGCAACAATAATTCAGCAAGCACATCATTGAACACAGTCGTCAATTTATCAAGGATACAACTTACCTAAACAGAAAAAACAATCTTATCCAAAGGACAGAACTTAGCCATAACTCCAAGGCGCATACCAGTGGAAGAAATAGTTTCTAGTGTCGAAGCCTCCATTAGAAAATTGACTTCAGAGCAGACACAATTCGATACCAAACAGCGAAGATCATAAAACACTCAAAGCCACCTAAATCAAATATTACATTAGCGAAAAGGAATGCTATTAAAAAACTGAACAAGAACAACATCATCTTAGTTCCCCCAGCTGACAAAGGAAATGCAACTGTTGTGATGTATAAGAACAAATATACAGAAAAAATAAACCAGCTCTTGGACGACAGTACTTAAAAAACCAAAACCTAAAGGAATTTCACATCTCTAATCAACCAATCCAGCCTTGCTCCAGAAGAAAAGAAAGCCGTTAAACCAAGCAGTTTCAAGATTCCACGCCTATCCGGACTGCCTAAAATACATAAAGAAAATGTACCTCTACGCAATAAACTCACCAACCTACAAAATAGGTAAATTTCTGCCCAAACTTTTACATCCGTTTACAGGGAAACTGAATCCTTTGTTAAAAACTCTAGACACTTTGTCCAGAGATTAAAAACCATCCAATTAGAGCTCGAAGATATATTGCTCAGTTTTGATGTAGCATCCCTATATACAAATGTTCAACACATCTAAGAAAATTGGACAATGTTTGAAGTTACCAAAAGACGCAATACCATTACAAACAGGAGGCGTTTATAAAATAGCTTGCTCTTGTAACAAAGTATATGTAGGTGAAACAGGACGGTCTATATCCACTAGGCTTAAGGAACATGAAATATGTATTAAAAATAAACAAATAGTACAATCTGCAGTAGCTGAACACCAGAATTGCACAAGTCATACCTTAAGTGTTAAAGAAACGAAGGTGCTTGCGTCAGAATATCATTTTTTTAAACGTAAAATTAGAAAATCAATCTAAATTTGTAATTATCCAAATAATATTAATAGATACAGGTTACAGTCACTTCACACCTGAAAATCGGTTATAACACTGGATCATGGTTCGCTGTGTAAATAATTATACAGTCTGAATATATGTTCGAAGGATGAGATTATCCTTTTGATATCAATTAAACTCAGTAAAAACTTGCACTATAAGATAAGTTGCAAGTTGCCTCAAATCTGTAGCTGAACTTTCAAAGAAACTCGTTAAAGCTCTGTAGTAACATGTTGATAAAAATAACTTGAAATGACATTGTTTTAAACTCTAATACGACCTGTAGGGTTTAACGTTTTATTAGGCAGAAATTCGAATCTATGCACTATAGTTACTAGTTACTCTTCAGAAGACCGCTATCGCCTAATAGTGGACGTCGAAATAATTAGTTAGCTAGAGAGAGTTAATTTTTTCGGAATGGTGTGCATGCTGGAAATTTAAATGCTGTTGGAATTAATCAATGTATTTTATTTGTAGACAGCAGTTTAATTTACAACTAGGGTTCTTAAAACTATGTGACAGCATAGTTTTTCCTAAAGAACATAATTTTTCTGAAATCACCTTCTAAGGCTTTTTTTCGCAATGATCTTTGGTATTTAAGCCACGCTGCTCCTTAAAAATGAAGCTAGAAAATGGCATAAAGTAGCAAGCATTTATGTTTTTATACAAATAATAATTGAAACCCCCGAGAACTGTGTGGAACCGTAAATGATTCAGTTAATATATGCAAGTTAAAATTAGCTAAATAAAAAGTTCACGGAGCAATTGAAAATATTTTCAAGAAATGTATTACTGTAGGGTCGAAATTATCCCATTTAATTCAGAAGAGCTAAATATTAAGGAAATGTAACGTCTAAAAATGATACTAGGATTTGTTTTTTCAAATATTCTTCACGTTGGTTAATATACTTTTGCATGCGTTTAAGCTAATCTGAGAAGGATTTTTGCCACAAAATAAATGGTTCGGTACCATATCAGGACTGTATGGCCATCAATTCCATGTTTTGAGTGCTCAAAAAGTCACTTATTGGAGTCGATGTGTGAGAGCCCGCATTGCCATGGTGGAGAATGATCCGTCGGTCAGATTCGTTTTTCTGACGATTTCCAGCAAACAATGATTATGCTCCATTCAGAATTGATCATTCTACGATTGTTTAAAGGCACGGTTGCGATATGGCCAGTTTTTTCTAAAAAACAGGCGACTATTTGCTTCGAAGTGCTTCCTGCAGGATCAACTTTTGAAGGTTTTGATTCATCATAAAAGACTCATAAGTTTGACTACTGGTTACTTTCGAGTCTGTACGAGATAATTTTGAGGTCCCGTGATAGTCTTTTTTGAGCATTTTCTTGCATCAACAAACACGAACCTTTGTTTGAGCGATTGTCAAATTATGCGGAATCCAACGCGATCACATGTTCATGTTCACTAACGCACATGAGATGAATTAGGTTCATCGATGTACTCTTGTTCAGATAAACTACGTCGCACCTTCTGGAAAATATTCGCACGAAAATGTTTACCAGTTAATTGCATTTTTTGACCAAGATGAAATTTTAAAGTTACTGTAAACTACACAAATAGCATCGGTATGTCAAAATGCTTTGAGTACGTATACTATTTAAAATATCAAACTTTAACAATGGATATGTCAAATGACACCTAGCAATGCTAAATTCTTGGGATCTTCTTTGTCAACATGAGTTGGGCTTAGCCCATTGACTTGTATGTTATAACATGGACTTTAAGGTACGACATTGATAAAATTTATAGATATGACGCTAATGGTCAAGTATCCAGTCACGGACGAATCGGTAGTGGTGTAGATGTTAAGTTATGGGATTGTTGAATTAATGCATTAATGGAGTGAGAAACTCGATCGAGATATTGTTCGATGGAATGTCTGATAAAGGTACTGAAGGTGTTACAGTTTAGGTTCTTATGGATGATAGTATTGTGTACGAAGTATGGGGCTCCACAAATTATGCGAAGAACGTTGTTTTGAAACCCCTCTAATCTTGAGAACGTTGTCCTGCCAGTGTTGATCCAGGTAGGAGCACCAAATGGCAACACTGAACGTAAGAATAATTTATAGATAATAAGTTTATTATTTAAGTTTAACTTTCTATTCTTATTGAGCAAGGAGTAAAGAGTGATTAGAGAAATCTTCGCTTTGACTAAGATATAGTCGGTATTGAGTGACGAATTGAGTTTTCTATCAAAGACTAGTTCCAGATATTTTGCACGATTTCGCCAGGGAATGTGAGCATTATATATGGATAGCCGATTGTCTGGTGTTGGATTACGTGATTTTAAAAACATAATTGCCTGAGTCTTATCAGGATTCAATTTTATCTTCCAATCGGCCATCCATCGTTCTAATTTGTTGATATGGCGTTGAAGCCTTAAAATAATCAAGCAAAAAATCCAGAAGACGTCGCAAATGTGGTGTCATCGGCAAATAAATAGAGTATACTGTAGTCATCGACCGGTATGTCTGCAGTATAAAGGTTAAACAGAGTTGAAGACAGGGGAGAACCTTGTGGTACCCCAGCTGTTATCTGCTTAACCTCAGACATTGTGCCGTCAACTGATACCACAAATGATCTGACTTCTAGAAAACTGGAAACTAGTCTTATTAAGTAGTTCGGAATTCCCACCCTGATCAGGTTGATCATAAGACCATTGTGCCATACTTTGTCAAAAGCCTTGCTGATATCAAAGAAGATCACACCTATGTAGAATCTTCTGTTGAATCCATGTATGATCATCGAGGCCAGCCTGGTCGTCTGCTGAACGCTACTATGGTTGCTTTTGAAACCAAATTGCTCCGAAGGCAAGAGGTTCCTCTCTGTTATGAAATCACTTATTTTGTTTAAAATGATGAGTTCAATCATTTTCCCAAGATTGGAAAGCAGGATAATAGGACTGTAACTGTTGATACTTGTGGCCCCTTCGTCTTTCTTTTTAATAAGAATCAACTTACCCAGTTTCCAATCCAAGGGAAAATGTCCTGATTGCATAACTGCGTTAGCAATGTTACTATTACCAGCCGAAATATAAGTTGAGTACGAGGGTAGTACTCCATGATATAGAAAGGATATATTATCTACGTAATCACAAGAACGCTCGAAAGCAAAGCATATATACTCTTATATGCAGCGCATCGTAGAATAATCTCTGCGCGGCACAGTGGAGATCTGTCAATACAAATCTGGAACATGTAATGAAATAATGATTTTATGAGGCGCGGAGTGCGAATCTGGAGTCGAAATAATGATATAATTTCATTTTGTGCAAAAATTTTGCGAGTAAGAATTTTTTCCGTAATATCAGCGAAACGAAAAACTTTTATTAGAAAACTACTTAGACACTACAAATGTTGTTAATGGTATGCGTTGAAAATCAAACGAATGAAAAACAAAGAAAATATTCTTTTTTTTTCAGCGATTTTTCATTAACATATTTTGAAAAATTCCTATTTTCGATACATGATATTTTAAATAGAGAAAAAATGGAAAAATGCGATTTTTACGCCTAACTGTTTGAAAAAACAATGGCACACTACTTTTATCGTTAGTCACGAGATGGCGAGCCTTCTCTATTACCTTCCCCAAGATGTTTCAACCATTTTAAATACTCCGTTTCTTGGACTAATATCCCATTCGACAAAAAGTGATCAGCTAACTCTTAGCCGTGTAATACTGCGACTACCAGTATTACACACTTGAAGTGTTTAAAAAACGCTTAGTAGAAAGAAAGTTCTTAAAGCTCCTTTCGCTTTTATCCGTGCTTACACTAGAGGAAAAGGCCTACTAAAACATGCACGGAGGCCCATATATTTTCTATCTCTCTCCAACTCATTGCACACCTGCTATAAGCCTAACGCTTTCCAATTAAAAAAAATCATCTTTAGTGATTTGTAGCAATTTTTTTGTATTCTTTCTGCATCAGTATGAAGTATAATTGTTAAAAAAAAACGGCAGTTTAAAGATAGCGTGCAACTACTCAAATCCCAAAATCGTACAGGAAATAACTAATAATATTTAAAATGAACAAAAGTGGACTGGTTTTTACTTTCATAAGGCACCTAATAATATCACTTACAAATTGAAATCAATTTTGTAGCCCTACACCATCCTCCGTGTAAACTTTTTATTAATTAAAATTTGAATTTACTGCGAAAATGTATTTAATTTTCAAGATTTTACATCTTTATTGGCGAATCAGATAAATTAAATGATACTTTTTAATATCTTTGAATCCATTTTTTTAAATTCAGATCGGTGCAATAGACTCTTGTGAGAGCCTCCGACAGGCATGCACCTACATAAGCATTGCCTCCTACCCAAATAAGCGTAGGTGCATGCTGCAATTAATCTGATTTTGAATTTTGTCGCATCACAAATCACTCTAAGCAACTGCATCACACAAAAACACTGAATAGAGACTTTATTTTGTTTACCTTGGCACAATTTTCCGTATACAGGCACCACTGTGCGCCGGTTCAAATGTTATTACTCAAATAATTTACTGTTATAATTATTTAATGACTTTGTTTCATTGGTGTTCACATTACTATATATATTTTTTTGGTTTTAATTTTAACTAAAAATGAATAATTTTATTATAAGAAAAATTTTCCATTTTTAACAGTTTAAAATGCATGTTAAATTAAACCTATGAAGTGCTTTTTAGAAAAGCCAATATTAGGCAATATAGTAACAGTTTTTTATTTATTATTCTTGTATTTTAGATCGTCCCCCACCACCGGGAAAGCCAGAACTTCTTCCCGAAACTGAAGGAACTCCAGATTTAGTCACTCTTCGTTGGTCTCGACCTGCAAACGATGGAGGTTCCCCAATATCAGGATATCACGTTGAACACCGTAGAGTGGGATCCCCACACTGGGTGCGAGCTACGCCCCTGCCAGTACCTTTTCCGGAAATAACGCTCAGTGGACTTGAACCTGGGTAAGTATGTCTTAATACATTGCGTAATATACACTAGATCCGCGGAAGGAGGCCTTAAAGCACCTACCGGACTGTAATTCATCTACGGGTATACATGTTAATTCAGAAAAGTTATTAGTAATATTATTAAACTAATAAGCTTCGTCAAAATACCGTAATACGTAAAAAATCAGGATTTCTTTTAAATGCTGAAATCTATTACAACATATAAATAAAAATTATATATTTAACAGTTAAGAACTGTTTATTATATCTTAAATATGATCATTTGTAGCACCCATCACTACATTTACTACTGTCGAGCTACACTTTCACTGACAACTCACTTGAGACGACTACAGGCTGGCTTATTTCAGATGGACTTCTGAATGACTAACTCTTATCCCAAGCACGTCCGCCCTTTTGTAATGCTATTATTTTTCATCCGCTTTTTATCAAGTCAACAACTTGTATACTTTACCAAACTTTGGCTCATCTTGACCTCGAAAGCGGCATTGTTAATTCGGTAAACTCGCATGATTGACAGCTAAAAGTTAAAGGTAACACGTTTTGTCTTCTTATTAATGGAAAACTATTGAATATTAAGTGAATATTGGAAATGGGGATTTATGAAATATTATATCTTATATTTTTTCTGTTACTAAAAATTTCTGCCAAGAATCTTTGAGCTTTCACTATGAACGCTCTAGAGGGATTTCGTATTTCTTCCAGTGCCAGTGGTACCCATTGAGTTGCGTCCTCAATGCGAGTTTTGTAATTGATTCTAATAACGATGAATACATTTTTTGTTGAAGATGGTGCTCAAAGATTTAAAATCCATTATCATATAATCATGGCTTCTCGACGGCCAATCTTCAAGAACAAAAGTATTTTTTCTTAAGATTTTCAACATTTTTAAAATTTTCTAGCACCACGTACAATTTTATGTTTTGTTTTTCGCCTTTTTAAATCTACAGAACAGTAATTCCAATCATTTAATACAGCAGTAAGCAAATTAACGCTGCAGAGTCAATAGACATCTTATTTTATTCGTAATACAACTAGGTAGGAATGGAAATGCCCGGAAATCGACAACTTCTCGGTGGGTCTCAGGTACAGTGGACCACATGCGGCAATCAACTGACAAGAGAGAATTATGATGATCTAATTTGTAGCTTCACATGAGTGGGAAATATGAAAATAACAATTGTAAAACGAAGCAAATAGATCATTGTCGCTACTTATCTACTTAATGTTAACCTCTTGACATCTCAATAATTACCAAGAAATATATAAAATCCCGAGTAATGAGATATTCGTTGTTACGATGGATAATTTAAAGTAGTTTTAGAGACAAGATGGTTTGCAAAAATATTTAGTCTATCAAAATATCATATATAAATTGATGAAAACAAAATGAAACTTTTGTCTTCAAACCTTTAATATAGAAAATCTAATAGAGAATTTCAAAGTTTTGGACAATCTAGATTTCAGTGATTAAATTTATTTTAATATACACGGTGACCCATTTTAAGCGACGCATGCAAATAACTCTAATGAGAAGGCATGGAATTTATATTTCATATAACATTTGTTTCCTGCGAATGTTGCTCTCGGTTCGATACAGCTCCACTGACGATACCATGAAGGTGATTGAAACTCTTATGGAGAGGGAACCAGAGTTCCTGACATGGAAGTCGGCAGGTGGCAGGTTTTTAACATTCCACCGACATACCTTGGATTTATATTTCAGATAACATTTGTTTCCTACGAATGTTGCTTTCGGTTCAAACAGCTCCATTAACGATACCATAAGGTGGTCTAAACGCATATGGAGATGGGACCAGAGTGATATTTACAGGAAATAAATTATTTAGTATATATTCTTTCCTTTTCTCTACCTAAATAGATAATACATATAAACAACCATTTAAATACGACAGTTAGATTATATTATTTCTATTATTTTTCAATGAAGTACTGAGATTCTCAACATCCTTTTGATCCTAATATTAGCCTAGCCATACTTCCTAATGCAAATCATTTCTTGCATATGTCTATTATTTTAGTTAACTACTCCTGTATTATCAAAATCAAAAGTATGCCCATTTTCACGGCTATAAATTAACAAAGCCTGGGGTATATGGTATTTTTCTTCTAAAGTCCGTCTTGTATTCAGATAAACGTGGTTTAATATAATGGCCAGTTTGGCCTAGGTATGACTTGTTAAATAATTTGCAAACATCCTCAAAAGGAAAAAGTTATTTTTCTCCTAGTCATCATCAAAAACCCCCCTGTCAGTATTTTATACTGATGGTAAAGTCAAGTAAAATTTGTTAAACTTGTCAAATTATTTTTTAAGTGAATATTAATTTAACACCATAAGTAAAAAAAAATATGTAGGATCTTTACAAAAATTTTAATTTTGTTGAAACAGATTACTGAAGATGTTCTATTTTTCTAAGAAAATAAAAAATTTCCAAAAGTATCTGAAATTGTAAGGAAAAATTTACTGATATATACACGAACATATTTTAGGAACATCTGGTTAATATTTGCAATACAATACGGCAAAAATAAGAAACATCTTGTAGAGTGTTAGGTATTTTTTACTTTCATTAAATTCTTACCTTGACAAAAGATTTTAACTTTATGTCTCTTGTTATTGCGTTAATAAATTCTTAGTAATAATAAAAATTCAAAAATAGCGACAGTGTCATCTGGTAATCATATAATTTTTAAAAAAATATGTATCAGAACGTCTGTCGCTTTGTTGCTTAAATTAATTTTAAATTTAATTTTCAACACTTTTAAGTTTCGAACTGGATTTTTTTGTACCTGCCAATCTACTTCAGAGCATGTTTTCTTCGTCTAAGATATTTAAGTGGTATTTTTTTTTCTTTTTATCCATTGTTTTAGACCTCATCCTCTTCGAATTCATATAGTCCTAAATATAAAAAATACGTTTTAAGTTGATTTTCATTTTCAGGTGGCGATACCAGTTTAGAGTGAGCGCAGAAAATGCAGTGGGTTATTCTGATCCATCTGAAATATCAGAACAAATCACTGTTACCTTTCAAAGATCAGCAGTAACAGCCCCTAAATTTACACAAGATGTTATAGACACAGTAGCCTTAGAAAACAACAAGTGCGAGTTTGTGGTTCATTTTCTTGGTCAACCAGCCCCAAAGGTTTGTTAACTGTTTTATAAGTTACTATTTTACTTTTACCCTTACATTATTACTAATTAGAATGTTTTATTTACTTAATTTAATTATATTTTATGCCTATTTAATTTCTGAAAATTAAATTCCTCAGAAAGAACCCCGCAGAAGTCTTAGGGATTTTTTATTAGATTTCCTAAACTTGGCGAAACAGTAGTTCTTGAGGAGTAGAACAAAAATCTCGACAGATACAGGGCTCGCAAATCCATATTTTTGAGATATTTCATCTAGAATTTAAGATTTACAAAATGAGACATCAGCAAATTCAACTGTCCGGAGAATCACGACTCTCAAAGCTTTTTAGACATTCTAAAAAACAGACGTCTCATTTGTTTCTATTTTGGCATGTGCAAAAACTTTAAATCTTAGGGAGACGCGTAATTTACTTTATAACAGGCCTAAAAAGCTTCAAACTGGCGATTTTGTAGCTTTAATGATTATAAAACACCAGCTTTTAATGTTTTTCAGAAGCTCCAAAAAAAAAGGAAAAGGGTAATTTCTTTTCGGGATGTCAAACTTGCGACTCTGCAGACAACTGATGTTTCAAAAATGGAAAAAATTGCATTTTTTGTAACTCCTGATGATTGTAGAATTATGAGTTTTAAGTCTTGTTAAATGCACCAAAAATAATATAAAATAGTTTTTGAAGATGCGTAATTATTTTTTAGCACGGTTTAACAGGTTCAAAATTCGCACTTCCGAAAAAAGTTAAAATGTTATAGAATAGAAAAACCGCTTCTTTGCCGATCTTTAATGCTTGTCAAGTAATTGGGCCTTTTAGATGCGCCAAAAAAAAAAGAAATTGCATATCTTCAAAAGATATTTCTTTCCTTTTGTGTAAATCTAGAAAGCCACAATTTCATAGAGACTAGACGTTTCAAAATCGAAAAAATTTGTTATATATATCCAAACATTTATTCGTATATTATTTCTGTCTCCATATTCATCTCGATATTTTATATAGATATATAACATACGACTCTCATTGCAAACTTCGTAACGTGCCATGAATTCTTGTCTGATAATTGTTTCAAGATTAACACTTGTAGGAAAGGATCTATCTATTAAAGAAAGTCTTATATAGAAATAACTAAGCTGACAGTCTGTCTACTAAATTATTGAAAATAATTTTTAGAAAACAATCGCTTAAGCTTTGTCTCATTTTGCTCAAAAATAATTGCAAATATTTGCTGTAATGCAGTCAAAATCTTCATCTATCAAGTTATCTAGGTCAATAATGTCCATTTTGTTTGCATTTTTTACATTTCTTGCTTCTTACAAAAAATACTTGAAGTTTTCCCCCTTTAAATAGTTAAGGTCTGTCTATGGAACGCAAACCAAATAATAATATATTATAAAGTAAGCTAATTTCATTTAAATAATATTGACAAGTTCAGGAATTTTCTAATACATAGATTTATCTTTCAATAAATGTATTTACTTCACATTGTATTGATAATTTATATATGTATATTATCCTTGGTATTACACATAAAACAAGAATATGATACTGTTTCACTTAAGACATTCAACCGCAAAAAATCTGGGTTGGCTTCCAGCGTAATTATATGTTGTATTACAATTTAAACAAAATATTGAATCTATATCAATTGCTAAGTGTGGATAATTAAGTTAATCACGCCTTGTGTTAACGATTTGTCTATATATTTTTAACGGAGTTCTGTAATATGTTATATAAAAGTAGTGTAACAAGATTTACTTAGATATGTATTACATTGTATTCATTTATTGTGAAATTTCAAATCCCTGGGGAATCGCAAGTCTTGAAGCGTTTTAAACTGCTGAAAAAGAAATTATACGTTTTTAAAAGACACTTCTTTTCTATTCTGGCGTGCCTGAAAAACTTCAAAATTTGAGTGTCATTAGAGAGAATGCAACTATTTTTCAAATTTTAAAACTTTACCTGTCTGCAGATTCGCTAGTTTTGAGGCTTTTGCCATACTAAAAGGAAAAAAAGCCTTTAAAAGACCCGTAATTATTTTTGAAATATCTAAAAAGTTTTGAAAATTGTGATTTTACAGACAGTTGAATTTACTAGCGTACTTCATAGAGGTAAAAATCTCAAATTCAAAGTGAAATATCCCAAAAACGATTGGTTTTCGAACTCTGCACCCATTGAGACTATTGTTCTAGTCTTCAAGAACTATTGTTGTCCAAAGTTTTAGGAAATTTGACTAAGAGCCATGTTCCATAAAGATTCTGAAGTGTTCTTTTATGCCAAATGACATTCATTAAATTTAAAACAACATTTTTAATTTGTATGTTTTTAAATACAAAACAGCCTTGTAGCTTATGAGTTAATACGTCTATTAATAAAAAATAATCATTCTCGTAATGAGGTAGGTGCACATATATAACAAGAAGTTTCAATTTTAAATCTCTATTATTAATAAATGAATCATAAATCTATTTTTTCTGGGACGTCCGGATTTTAAGGATTTTTTTGTTTATTGATTTAAACCTAAAAATATTTTACCGAGTTCTGTGTGCCATCTATTTACTAATTTCTGGGTGTAATTATTTATTAGCATGGATCATAAAAATGTTTAAAAGTAGAGATTTATGCCAAGTTTCAAATTCATAAATTTTCAATTTATGTAATAAGTTTTTCTATAAATTATACGCATAAAGGTTTTGAATAATTCTGCTGATAAGCATGTACTATTAAAATGTAACCTATCAATTTATCTGTAGGTAAAATGGTTTATATGTTTGAAACTGCTAATTCACTAACATAATCTAGAATTAAAATTAGTCTAAGTTGACAATAAACTTAATCGAGTATTGAAATTTAAAAATTCAAGTATGTAAATATTGTTATCTTTTATTACAGAACAAAATGAAAAATTTTGGTAATTTTAGGGAGACAACTATTCCTCCTACCGATTCTTATGCTTTATCTTAAAATCTTATATTTACTTTTCCTTAAATTTCCTGAAAGGGGCTGTCCAGTAACTTTTAAATTTTATAAACAACATTTCTTTAAACCTTACAGCAAATCAACAAATACACATAAAAACAACAAAAGATTTACCAATAAGAGTGGTGAAATTTTATCAGTCCTTCCATGTAACTCACCATGCAACTTCAGGTGCATCATATTCCTATTCAGACAAAAGTTTTGTTATTTAAATATATAAATTCTGGGTTTACTTAAACACTTGTTGCGGTTTTATGCTTCTCAGTTAAAATCCATGCAAAATTTAAATTAAAAGAATAGCTTTCCTCTTTTTGGGATAGTTAAGTAAATGCAAAGATGTAAAGTTTTTCTTCTTTATTAAAAGGATTAAGTGTACATCTTCGATTAAGTGTATAATGGGTATTTTTATTAGGAATACTTCTTCAGTACCTAAAATACAAGAAATAATGAGGTTAGGAGTAAAAGTATTTTGAGTTCTAACCGAAGGAAAAAAGTAGGATGTAACTAAAACGTAGTATCCATTTACTTCTTTCTTTAACCCTCTATATATAGCAAATATTCTTTGGTTACCTTCATATCAACTTCTAGAGTAGGCTGAAAAGAACATGAACTTTAATCTGGGCAGATTTGATTGAAAAATTGTCTAGAATCTCCCTGGAATCTCTTAAAAACCTCTTGGTCATTCTGTTAGACACTTTTATAATTCTTTGGTGTTTGCCATTTTGTGGCAATTTTGATTTTTATCATTTAAAAAGACAAATCCTGTATTATCGAGTAACAATAATAAATTTCATGGTTAGAACAAACCCAGAATATTTTGTATAGGAAAGTTTTACCTTAATAAGGCCCTTTTAAATCCTGTTGATTTTTGCATATTCTTCAATTTATGATTCGGGAAATTATTTAAATAAATTTAGGTGACATAATTAGTTTGTATCTGATTAGCTTCAAGCAAATTTGAATTTGGTTACTACTGGGAATATACAAAATTTTCAATTACCTCCTCTCGTCATAAAACTACCACAAAACACCTTTGGCTTTTTCTCTTCACTCTTTCCTTTTTCCTTTCTTCTTTCTGTTTTATGTGTTCCTTGTTTTTTCCTCCTTCTGGACATCTTGCTCGGTGTCAGTCATTTAATGATTCCTTTGTTGAATAATAGCGACTCTTGTAAAACTCGGTAAATAGATCTATTTGCGTTAGTAAAATGAATACATATTTAAAACATATTATTTTTAAGATAACTTCTCTATATATAGGGTGTTTGGAAAATACGTGTACAACGTTTGATGATATATTCTTGACGTCAAAATAGTTCGATTTAAGCCAACTTAGTTATATTCGATACTGCCTCGTGTGGGCGGTAGAAAATGTCAAAGTTTTAAGAAAATATTGATTTTTCCCAAATTTCTTGAAAACGTGGTAACTGAATTCAATGAGTTCTGGTGTGTGGTCTAACATTATAATATGATGTTTCCTAGTAATATAACGACCAGCTATAAAGTAGTGTGTTATAAAAGTGACGTCAATTGTAAATATCGCTTATAATTTTTTATGCCATTAACGTTAGGAGAACCTAAATATTTCTGTCAGCTAATCGCATGAGTTTGGAAGCTATTATACCTCTTGAAAATTTTTCGCTAGATGAGCGGTTTCGCCAAGAAAAAAATATTTTCAATTACATGCATACAGCAATTTGTTGTAAAAAATAAAATAAATTTTGAAATAAATGTTAATACATGTATTTTGAAATTGAAAAAACTAATTAGATAACATTATTTAAGCCAATGTGCAAAATGGCCACCATTTCGTTGAATACACTTATTTATTTAAAAAATGAAATTGGACTCTGTCTAATATCTCAGGTTTATCACAAAGGTTATCAGCGTTCGAAATGCGAATCAATAATTCTTCGCGTGTGTTAAGAAATCACATATATTTAACTCTGGAGAACGTGGTGGGTATCTTACTGGGCCCCATTGCCTCTTCCAATCCATCGGTTGGGATAATGGTGGTGTAAATATTGCCGAATAGCAATGGAAAATTAGGTAGGGCACCAAGACGCATAGATCATAGTTCTCGCCAAAGTAACACAAGCAAAATTTCGAGAATTGGTAAGGTGTTTTGCAAAAAATATAGATAAATATTTCTATTTATCCTGTCAGGAATCAAAACAGAACCAATGAAGTAGCGATCAATAATACCTGCCCAAATATTTATTTTAAAGTTACGCTGATTGTGTGCAACTTTAATTGCATATGGATTTTCATCTGCATAAACATGTTCGTTGTGCTGGTTGGTAACTTTAAATCTTGTAAAGCATGTCTCGTCAATAAAAAAATTATTTGCACTAAAATTTGGATCACAAATTCTTTTTTTTCGAATAAATTCAAAAAATGTAAGGCGCATGGGAGGATCAATCGGTAAAAGTTCCTGAATCTTTTGGATGTGATATGGATGTTACAACTATTGTTTTAAAATATCATTTACAATTGTTTTAGAGTTAATCAATTCACATTTTAAGCAGCGAGTACACTTGATTCTTCTTGAATTCTTTCCGAAATTCCCCTTTCTTTTTCAACTGTTAGAGTTTTTCCAATACGAACCCTTCCTTCAATTTTTTTTTCAAAGCTGCCCATTTCTTGGAGATGACGCCCAATGTTGGCAAATGTTTGATAATTTGGTATTCGGTAGTTAGGAAATCTCTCCATGTAAACTTTAATACTTCGACTCACATTTCCTTCACAAAACCCATACATTAGAAGCATGTAAACCTTCTCTGAGTGAGTGTAGTTGCCCCTGTTCAATAGTGAAATAGGCTTAGAAATTTAAAATGTTGATCTTGCTTTAGTGGACTTCTTAGACAGTGATGGCAATTTTCCAATAATCAAATTGTTAAACGCCATAGCAACAGATTCATTCGAAAAATTGTTATAGGTATTTTCTATTATTACAGTTAATTGGTATATAATTAAAAATATTTTTTCTGACGAAACTGCTCCACCAATGAAAATTTTTCAAATTTTCACTTTTATAACACTTACACTACTTTATAGCCGGTCCTATACCATTAGGAAATGTTATATTACAGTGTTAAACCACAAACTAAAAACCATTAGATTCAGTTACCACGTTTTCGAAAAATTTGGAAAAAATCAATATTTTCTTAAAACTTTGATGTCTTCTACCGCCTAAACGAAGCAGTTTGGGATATAACTAAGTTGGCTGAAATCGACTTGTTTTGACGTCAGAAGTCTATTATCAAGCATTGTATACGTCATTTCCGGACACCCTGTATATTTACCATTATTGTAACAATTTAGATAATTTAACAACCATCTAGTTGTTACAGCCCGCAAATCAGGCACGTTCTTTTAAAGCCAGAGTACAATACTCGCTGCCTCGAGCCAGTGTAGACTGTAACAGGTCCTTATTTAATGATTCGTGAATTAACTCAATATAATATTAATAAAGATAAATTTAAATTTTATTTAAAAATCCTTTATTATTTACTAGATTATTTTGCATAACACTTTATTTTCATGGTATATAACACACTCTACATTATGTTTTTACTTGAAATATCAGTATTTCTCTTCAGGTTTAAGTGTTTCTCTTTTTATAAGTAAGTTTTCTTTTTTCAAGAGGAAAACGGTTTCTATTCCAATTCTTCATCCCAAAGTTACCTAGTCGAATGAGATACAAAATTAATAATATATCCTTCTTTCCTCATAATTTATTTATTATTCACTAAATTTATTTTAATACGTTATGGCGATCTGTTCTGGTTTATTATTTCATCCTGTCGCGAACGTGCCAAACTATTCAGTAAATTAAACCTTAAGCTTAATTTAAAATCTAATAAAATGATCTTATCACCTTTTTTTCTGTGCCCACTGATTGCATTAAATAAAATATACTAAAAATTTTCTCATAAATTTGAACTTCGAGCCATGAAAGTAAATTGCAGGTGAAGGAATTTTCGCCCAGTGAATATTAAGGCGCCCACCAGTATTAAGCACGATGACGAAATAGACTGAAAAATATAACTTTAAGACAATGATGAGGGTGTACTTAGTTACGGCCTTCTTTTTGTCTGACAACTCTGTTGTGCTGGCATAGCCGAAAGTGCCGCCATTTTGCAAATGTCAGCTTGGTTATTTTGAATGGAACGCCTTATACATTATTGCATTTTTGATTTCTACGTAAAATTCTAAACATTTTTTATGTATAGTATTCTATACTTACGTCTCACCGTTTTGGACATATTTAAATTTATATGTCAAAAATGACGTTTGCGTACCAAAAGTTAACTATAAATTTTTCCTATAAGAAAGTCTTTATTATTCAATTTGGGTTGGTTTTCTTGTAGACAAAGATCAACTTTAGTAGTCTTTGTAAAATTTTGAAAATTATTATTAGAGTGGTCAAAAAAAGAAAATAAAAATTATATTTAAAAAATCATCAAAAGTTAATTTTTTCAAGTAGAAAGCACCTATTTTTATAATTTTATCATATTAGGCATTAAGAATTTGTCTATTCCAAAAATTTGTAGTTTTCAAAATATTGGCAATTCAACATTTTTCTATTGTAAAAATGCTATACGGCTTTTAAGTTTTGTTATTAGTTGGCTATGAAGGCGAAGCGTGGCGAAAATAAAACAGTCGAACCCTACAGAATTGTTACTATTTCTTGCTGTTTGACATTCTTTAATGGTAATCATGCTGGGGTGATTAAATTACACGCACAAAGATTATTTAAATTTATTTATTATTTATGTAGAATTTGATAGAGTTATTTCAAGAACATGCGATACATTCGCGTGCCGATATCCGCAGAAACAAAAACCAGTACCACCAACTTTTAAAAGGATTATAGACAACTTCAAGAACTTTGGATCTATACATGCTCAAAGAAATAGAAATAAACCAGTTGTTAATAAAATAAAATTACAAAAATTATTTGAGTAAATGTTCAAATTGAGCCCTTTTTCGTACCTAAGCAGAAACTCTTCATGGATGGCTTTTCTTATTGACTGAGGATTAAGTTCTTCAAATACTATTCTGATGCGCTGCATTCAATCTTCCATAGTGGTTAATGCGGTGTTGTATACTTTATTTTTAATTGTCCTCCAAATAAAAAAATCAAGTACTATTAGGTCGGGGGAGTGAGGTGGCCAAAGATGTGGCCCATTCTTGACTATACATTGATCATAAAACAAGTTTTGCAGGTAATTGTTTATTAAATGACTATTATGTGGAAGCGCCCCATTATGTTGATAAAATAGATTTATATGATCAGCCACTGGCAAGTTATCTAAATAGTTCACTTCCAAATTTCTCAACATATCGAAGTAGCGCTCACCTATATGTTGAAAAACGTATTTTGTATCTAGAAGTCTTCAAAAATGGCTAACTTACTATTCAGATTATCTTGGTAGAATTCTAGAGCGACGACTTTGTCATTTCTTAGTAGTAGTGGGAATTACGTCGATTAAACAATCCATTTTTTGTGAATTCTCCTCCTCCTCGTCCGACCAAATAATTTTATCCAAAAAAAAACAGCATATTCTTGTGACCGAAGTAAAATAAATTGACAAAACTCTACTATTCGTGGAAAATCAATGCTTTTTAAATGTTGTACTATTGAACATACATAGGGATGAAAATTGTATTTCCATAAAATCCTTAAAACATATGTTTGAGATAATCCAGACTCTTATGTTGATTGCCTTGTACATATTGTCGGATATGCGGTAAGATATCCTAAAATTGTAATTTTGTCATCATGGCCAACTAATAACAAAACTTAAAAGCCGTATAGTGTATTTACAATAGAAAAAATGCCAATATTGTCAATATTTTGAAAACTACAAATTTTTGAAATAGGCAACCTTATCCAAAGTTACCCTTATTTTCAATGCTTAATATGATAAAATTATAAAAATAGCTGCTTTCTATTTGAAAAAATTGACTTTTGATGATTTTTTAAATATAATTTTCATTTTTCATTTTGACAACTCTGTACTAATAATTTTCAAAATCTCATAAAAAGACTACTAAAGTCAATCTTCGTCTATAAGAAAGCTAACTTAAATTAAGGAATAAAGGCTTTCTTATAGGAAAAATTTATAGTTAAGTTTTGGTCCGCAAACGTCATTTTTGACATAAAAATTTAAATATGTCCAAAACGGTGGGACTTAAGTATAGAATATTATATATGAAATATGTCTAAAATTTTACGTAGAAATCAAAAATGTAATAATATATAGGATGTTCCATTTAAAATAAGCAATTTAACATCTACTTTCGGTATAACCGAAAATGCTGCCATCTTGAAAATATTTTAGCCGGTTGTCCCTCATGCACGTAAATACACTGTCAAATTTTAAGATTTGTTCTAATTATAATTTTCACACAATCAGTGGATAAATTTCCCGAAGAATGACCCTATATAGTTTAAAAAATATCTATATACATTATTATTAATATTTTTATATAAAGCTATATTTTTGATTCATAGTAGGTCTTATTTTAGTCAAAGATTTTTTCAATCAGCAATCAAAAGTTAACTCTGGTCAAATTTAAGTCTTCAATAACTCTATGGAGATATTAAACAATATACGTTTTTTATTCTTTTAAATCGCTGTGTTCAGAATTACACAAATATCTTATACGGCGCAGAACTTAAGGTTTTCTTAAAAGTTTTTATTGCTATTTTCTGTCGGTTTACCCGCACTCCCTACAATGAACATTTACTCATTCCGAATAGATATTTAATGACGCTTATCTCATGTTATCGGGCCCTAGTTGGCGGTATTTTCTGTTATATTTTCCATTTTCCTGTCAACTCTTGGTCACTTATAAATAGAACTACCTTTTGCATAACCTTATACAGATTTCGCTAAAGCGCAATCTCCGTAATATTACGGAAGAGACTCTTTTGAGAATCTATCAGTTGTGTTGATAGAATCATGCGAATCATCTGGACGCTTGTCTTTTCCTACTTTCTGTGTATTTGCACCTGATAATTTGATTTATTCTTATTATGACTGTCCCTTATAATATTATTTCAAATACTGTCGCTCTCTTAGATATGATATCTACTGAAATAAGGTTTGGTCGGTTATGAGCAACTGGCTGGCCCATAAGCACGGTGCGTTCCCAATACAGCTTAAACTCGTCATTTTCTAGTATACCTTCGAGACTACATTTATAGCATGGCACTTTTTCTGTCTGCAAAGTTCTCTATTTTGATGGGGAATCTTAGTGGCTGAGTCATATCTCTCCTTGTTCTAAATGATTGCCATTCTCTCGTTATGTCCTGGATTGATGTTCGACATCCATATCGGCACTGATTATTGTATTGAAGTTCTCCTGATGATTTATTTCAGGTAGTTTTTTGTTGGTATAACCTTGTCGTGAATAGTTATTAAGGAGCCTTAGATCTTAAGAAACATTTACTTTAACTACAAGCAGTGAGTTGCCTCTAATTTGTCGATATTTTCTTGGTAATGAGAAGTCAGTTCAAGTTACCTTAAACATTCCCTTTAATACCATTATATTATCTTATTACTAATATTGATATTTTAATTCGAGTAAACAAAAATATATAGAACGATTACATAGAAGTATTTTTATTCAGAATATTTTAATTGTTTTAAATTAATAAGAAACACTGAACTGTGTGAGATGAAGCAAAACAAGATACTCAAAGTAATTTTTTTTTAATAGAACTTTTTTGTTACACTCTGTGGCTTATTTTTAGTAAACTGTTTAAATATCGCAAGAAACTATGTCTGGATAAAAGTTTTACTAAATATTGTCTTATTATAGGCATGTTTGAAAATATGCATTCGATATTTTTTCAGTTCCTCTGTGTATTTTTTCTACAATGACGTAAAAATCTAACAATAGTTTTTCTGTATAGTATCCTGTTCATTTTAGTATTTTTATATGCTTAAGAATACTAATAATTCCCTGAAAGATATTTGAAACGTATTACATTAAATTAACGTGAACTATCCGTAATTTTTGAATATTTAAGCAAAAACAATTCTTAGCAAATATTGGCAATTCCTTCATTAATAAATTGAAAATATTTATGTTCCCCAATTTTATACTGTGATAATTTTTCCATGAGATAATTCGGTTTGTGAATAGCTATAACTAAGAAAACCGGCCAAAGAACTTAAAGTACGATAATACCAACTTTGGTGATAATGAAATCATTTAGATCGTATTAGCAATTGTAATTCTGATAAGAATAAGATCTTTTTGATTTCGACATATAGAGCAAAACAGTCCTTGAAAAATTTAATTTAGTATCACTATTTAATATAAAAATTTAACTTGACTTTGTGATTCTTATGTCAAAATATTAAAATATATTTTTTGTTTGCCATTTTTTTCAAATGGTACAAATGTTTAAATATTCTTGACTTATTCTTGATAATTAGATATCATAAAACTCTATTACATAACAATATATTTAAGTTTATAACCATTTTGTATTATTTCGCTATATGGAATTTGGCTGTTTCTAAGTACTTGAAAAAACTACATCGAAACATCGACTAGCGGTAGGTAAAAAAAATAGATCATAACTTGGCGACATAACCTTAGATACTGAGAGCTGGGCCGATAAAACGCGCAACCTGATTAGCCGGAACCATCCAGCCAATGAGCAACCCACAAAACTAGTCACACCCGAGTCGCAGGTATCAGTTCGCTCAAAAACGCCGTGAGCTTTGCAAATGGTGAATGGGATTTCACCGAAATGCTGCCTTACAATCCTAGAAAGGACTCGACACACACGCGGGTTACCGGAAAACCTTTTATTTCACATCATACCCGTGAAAATACCCAAAATAACATATATATATATATATATATATATATATATATATATATATATATGTATATATATATATATGAAGTAAAATACGAACAGTAAATGCAAACTTCTCCCCATCTTATCCTTTCTGTGTTAGAGGTTGCACAGTTAGAATAAATTGCTATAAACGCACATTTATCCTATTCCACCACCATCGAGATGATGGTACAGGTAGTACCACCATACTGAGAAGAAAGTCAAAACTTACCCTCCCCGCTACAGTGATACGGCAGAGATACATGTTTCGTCTCTACTAGACTCATCAGGGTACTGACATGCACCTGGCTGTGCAAAGGACAGATCGGAAAGAAGCATGCAAACACTGAACGCGGCTTCGCCGACCTCCCGCCGGATGGCGTATATATGTTTATGCGGCTTTCACGGATTCACCCGTGTGAGATGCAATAGCAGTGGATATATCCACATTATGCCGTTGTAGTGCTGAAATCACATTCAGCAAACGTACAACTATATGCATCTCCGTGTATAGAATGAAGTAAAATACGAACAGTAAATGCTAACTTCTCCCCATCTTATCCTTTCTGTGTTAGAGGTTGCACAGTTAGAATAAATTGGTATAAAACGCAAATTTATCCTATTCCACCACCATCGAGATGATGGCCTACCTGGACCACCATACCGAGAAGAAAGTCAAAACTTACCCTCCCCGCTACAGTGATACGGCAGAGATACATGTTTCGTCTCTACTAGACTCATCAGGGTACCGATATGCACCTGGCTGTGCAAAGGACAGATCGGAAAGAAGCATGCAAACACTGAACGCGGCTTCGCCGACCTCCCGCCGGATGGCGTATATATGTTTATGCGGCTTTCACGGATTCACCCGTGTGAGATGCAATAGCAGTGGATATATATATTTGCGTTTTATACCAATTTATTCTAACTGTGCAACCTCTAACACAGAAAGGATAAGATGCGCAGAAGTTTGCATTTACTGTTCGTATTTTACTTCATTCTATACACGGAGATGCATATAGTTGTACGTTTGTTGAATGTGATTTCAGCACTACAACGGCATAATGTGGATATATCCACTGCTATTGCATCTCACACGGGTGAATCCGTGAAAGCCGCATAAACATATATACGCCATCCGGCGAGAGGTCGGCGAAGCCGCGTTTAGTGTTTGTATGCTTCTTTCCGATCTGTCCTTTGCACAGCCAGGTGCATGTCGGTACCCTGATGAGTCTAGTAGAGACGAAACATGTATCTCTGCCGTATCACTGTAGCGGGGAGGGTAAGTTTTGACTTTCTTTTCGGTATGGTGGTACAGGTAGGCCATCATCTCGATGGTGGTGGAATAGGATAAATTTGCGTTTTATACCAATTTATTCTAACTGTGCAACCTCTAACACAGAAAGGATAAGATGGGGAGAAGTCTGCATTTACTGTTCGTATTTTACTTCATTCTATACACGGAGATGCATATAGTTCTACGTTTGCTGAATGTGATTTCAGCAATACAACGGCATAATGTGGATGTATCCACTGCTATTGCATCTCACACGGGTGAATCCGTGAAAGCCGCATAAACATATATACGCCATCCGGCGAGAGGTCGGCGAAGCCGCGTTCAGTGTTTGCATGCTTCTTTCCGATCTGTCCTTTGCACAGCCAGGTGCATGTCGGTACCCTGATGAGTCTAGTAGAGACGAAACATGTATCTCTGCCGTATCACTGTAGCGGGGAGGGTAAGTTTTGACTTTCTTCTCGGTATGGTGGTACAGGTAGGCCATCATCTCGATGGTGGTGGAATAGGATAAATTGGCGTTTTTTACCAATTTATTCTAACTGTGCAACCTCTAACACAGAAAGGATAAGATGGGGAGAAGTTTGCATTTACTGTTCGTATTTTACTTCATTCTATACACGGAGATGCATATAGTTGTACGTTTGCTGAATGTGATTTCAGCACTACAACAGCATAATGTGGATATATCCACTGCTATTGCATGCCGTATAAACATATATATATATATATATATATATATATATATATGCCATTTTAATAAGTAGTTCGAAATATTTTTTAAAACACTCCATTTACAAAAAAGATAAAAATTGTGAAGGATGCGAGGAGTGATTTATCCGTCATAATGACCTTGGCCCGAAGGTCAATTTCAAGGCCGCTTGAAGGTCAAGGTGAAACCCTGATTTTTTATTACACAAATGAAACCCAGAGAAAATTTCCTATCCAACGGTATGAATAACATAAGAGTAAAATCACATCTAGAGGTTATTGGATGATCAAATATGCTCATATCTTGTATTGATGTGAATAAACCAATAATTCGACAACTAAAAGTGATGGAGGAATACTTTTTCTACAAAAGTTTCTGGAAATCGAACCGTGTATATTAGGGTGTCCTTAAATTTGGCCTTTACTTTAACCTGGAGGACCATATCAGGGTCATGGTAATTTTTTAACTGAGGCCCCATACTCTTGATCCCAAAAATTGAGATAGCGAAAAAATTTACGATTGGATATAACCTTGAAAATATTTTGAAGGTCAAGGTTAAGCCATTTCAAAGTCAAATATCAAAAAGAGTACTGGGGGTTTGGATGAGTGAAAAATTTTTACTTTGGAAATGACGATCAGTGACCCTCTCTTGGACCTTGCAGGTCATCCACAACATGAAACTATGAAAAATCCGCTAAACTAGGATTGCTTGAAGAATTCAAACGACAAGTGAAAATAAATAAGAACGACTTGATTCAATTGAAAATTGTTTTCGGAGATAACAAACGTTGAAGATACTATATATAAAAATGGGCGTTTTCATTTAAAAAAAAAAATCACCTTGACGTTCAAATGTCATTGAAAATTTACCTCAAGGTCAAAATAATTATTGTAGATAAACGATCCCTTCTGTCCTTGACAATTTTTATCTGAACCCTTTTTTTAAAATGGAGAATTTTGAAAGTTCCTGGGATGTATAGATGGTTCAACCAGTATATCTTAAGTCTTTTTTATGTTTATAAAATTAAACATATGTGGTTCTTGCCACATTTTAGTTGAGAGAAAAATCTAAACATAATTAAATACCCAGAAAGTTTTTTTTCATTTCTTGACTAAAACTCCTAGCAGCCACAACCTTGAACTAATTCAAATGATTGTCAGAATTTAAATGAATGCTGATGAACATTAGTGACTTTTTAAAAACCTATAAAGTTTAAATCAATAATTTTTTTATGTAATATTTATTGTAGTTACCTACGGATACAAATTCTCAATTAAATTTCAAGTTTTCCCTTTTTCGTGTTCGTCAATCCAATAAATTAAAGAACTCTGTCATACAAATGACTTTCTAAGAAAAATATAGAAGAGATTCTAATTTCTGTTACAAACCATTGTTCCTTTAATTTCATTTTTTTTTAATTAAGCAGGAATTCCTCTAATTATTTTTTTTAGGTATGTTGGTTCAAAGACGGTTTTGAAATCTTCAGCAGCCGACGAATTCGAATTCTTACCGAGTACGACCGGAGCGTTCTCACGATTCACCAGACTTCATTGTCTGACGAAGGCGAAATTAAGTGTACTGCTACGAACAAAGCTGGGCACGTGTCGTCGAAGGCTAGACTTACCGTCGAAGCACCTCCTAGTATACGACTTCCAAGAAATTACGAAGATGGTCTTTTATTTGAAATTGGTGAGTATGTAAAAATATATTTAAATTTTTGAATTTTTATCCTAATTTAAAATTTTCTTTAACTAGCTTACATGACGTATATTTTAAAACTGTTTTTATTCATTTAATGATTTGAAATATGCAGATAAACAATTACATGGCAAAATATAAAGAGAACGGATTTTTAAATTACCTTGTTAATTTATAAGACACACGTTTTAATAAAGAAATTATTATCTTGAATAGAATAACCAAGGATTTAATACACTAGGTCAATTAATCCATTCAAAGATAGAAAGGGTAATAAAGGAAGTTTGTCTTTCTGCCATTTGCAGGCCCTAAAATTTAGCATTTAATAGTTTCGTCATTTGTGGTACAAATAGGAACTGAACCGATTACAACTGGCTACTTAATTTTATTAATTATAGGGTCTTGGTTACCATAATTTTTCAGCTTCCTTGGTTCCAGTACTGAATTGAGGAGTGTTAAATAATTTGTAATTCATTTTTAAATGTTTGGTTGAAAGTTGTAAAAGGTGAACAACACTGGTTTTTATATTTGATATGTCGTGTTTGATGTTGAGTTTATTCTTCCATTTTATTTCTCGCTTGTCCATTTTGTAATATCTATGTTTTAATATTCCTCGAATTCTACAGGGTATCCGGAAAAATGTGAGAAATTTCCCGGATATGAAAAAACATGTGAAAGGAATAATATAAGTTCATATAAATTTTTTGTGTAGGCTCCTCTTCGGAGAAAGGCTCCCAAAGAGCGGCAATGGAATCAAGTTTTTTACACTTAATTATTGAACCACTAGATACATTTAATTTTTTTTAATATGATGTATATCACCTAAGACCGTTCAAATTACTATCCAAGAAAGCGTTGTGAATTACTCACCACTGCAGGGACGGACTAGCTTTGACACTCATGACCCCATTTTTTTACGCCCTTTATAATGAAAACTTTGGACAACGTTTTTCACATACCTTCAATTATTGACTAAAAACTGAGTACTCTTCATTCATGTCGCTAATCTTAACCGTTTTCGAAAAAACGTCATTTTATTTACATCATGTATTGGCGTATTTCGATAGAAGATACATCTTTGTTCCTATCAAATGTTCAACCTTCAACCTAATGATGAAAAAATTCGATGCAAAAGTAGAGTTTATCTACTAATTTTTAAAATTGCAGTTCGACCTAGGTTTGCAAAAAATGTGCGTTTTAATTTATCGACACCAAAAACAATACATTGTTTTTGCAGACGTTGCTAGGTACGAAATAAATAAAAATACCGCATTTTAGAACTTGTCAACTTTCACATCGCTGATACATTGATTCTTTTCTTAGATATTAATTTACTGATTTTTGGAGGTCGTGGTTAACTTAATTGTGAAATGATTCGAACTATGGAATACACGTTTATTGCGTATGCATAAATGCATGTGATGTATGGTCTTGCATCTTGCAGTGCTTTGGAAGCCAGGAGGTAATATTACGAATGGACCAACGTGTAAGGGAGAATAGTAGGCGATTCCATTTAATAAGGTAATATTATTAGTCCATCTTTGCAGCTGTGAGTAATTTGCAACAGTTTCTTGGATAATAATTTGAAGGGCTTTACCTGATATACATCATATTAAAAATAATTGAAATATACCTGGTGGTTCAGTAATTATGTGTAAAAAATTTGATTTCATTGCAGCTTTTTGGGAAGTCATATCTCCGAAGAAGAGACCTATACGAAAAAAGTTTATATAAACTTATAATATTCCTTTAACGTATTTTTTTCATATTCGAGAGATTTTCCACATTTTCCCGGGTACCCTGTATAATATTTCACGAACTCTATTTTATCACTTGATTTTCCCCCTATATTTCTTATTTTTATAAGTCAATTTTCATATTTTTCTTCACTATTTAAGAATCTATTGCTGTCGAAAGCCTCATGAAGAGTTTCTTTGTTCAGACTCTTAGGAATAATATGACTTTTTGCAGAATATTTTAAATTAGGTATTTTTAAAAGTATATATATATATATATATATATATATATATATATATATATATATATATATATATATATATATATATATATAATAGCGCATTGAAATAGTGCAGAAATTCTTTTTTAACAGTTGACAATAAAGAAGTATAAGCTTTAAGCACGTATAGTGAGTGTCTATGTATAAACTTGTCTGTGGCTTTACGCTTTACAGAATATTCGAATCTGGTGTTTTTTCGTAATAATGTAGTGTCCTATAAAGAAGGTTTTTAATTGCGTAGCATCACATTGTCAGTGCAGGTTAGTTCACGTTTGATAGTTAAATTTTTAAATATAAATAAAATTTGTAAAATAAATAATAATTTTAAAAATTCCAAAAAAATGTTCCAATTTATAGAGTATACGTATATTAGGCGCCTTAAAGTTGATTAAGTGAGATTAACAGAAACAGTACACCACTAAATCCGTTTTCTTATAGATCCAGTTTTCATGACATACGCGAGCTGAAACAAATACAAGAAAATTGCAATTATAATAATAAACTACTGAATTTAAAATTTTTATGACGCTTTTGTTGCAGGTGAAGTTATACGCCTCAAAATTTCAGTTGTTGGACGTCCAACTCCATTAGTTTTATGGAAACATAATGGAGAATCTGTACAAGACAATGATAGATATGAAGTTGAAAATACCGATAAGTCATATTCACTTAAAATTGCTGAAGCTCGACGCAGTGACCGAGGAGAGTATCATGTTAAGGCTGTTAATAAACTTGGGGAAGACAATACTTCGTTTTTGGTCACAGTCACCGACAAACCATCACCACCAGGTATTTAAAATTTAATTTTATACAAGTAAAAATTTCAAAATAAAATTTTTTAAATTGGTGGAGATATATTTTTTATTTTAGTTATCCTTAAAAATAGTATAAAATTTGTTCTGTCACTGGTATTTTCGTATTCTGGCGATTTTTCGGTGATGCAAATAAAGTTTGAATGCAACAATATTGCTTTTTTTTTAATTATAATTAGAGAATCATAATAATGGGATTTACTAAATAAATTAAAGGATTAATCTATTCCATTTGACACAGAAATTCAAACTTCTAGTTTACTAGTGGCATTTTGCCAAGATATTATTATAATTTGGAATATACTCGTATTTTACTAAACAAATCTAGATGGAAGAAAGACCTTGAATCCGGTATTCCTTTTTTGAAATTTTTAATGATCTGTATGGAGCGTTTCTAATTTCCGGAAACTTTGGCGCTGGAGACATACAGAAGAGTAGTACTATTTGCAAAGAGGTAAAACTTTCTATAAAACTAACGTACAATAAAGTCATTATTTTTCTGAACTAGCTTCCAGATCTTGCAACCAGTAACATAATGGGTAATAGTGGTTATCATCTTTGACAGTAGTGCTCTTTATTATGTGCATTGATGTATTTTATAAATAAAGAGAATAAAGTTGAACAAATTGGAATAGAGAGAAATTAAAAAGCTCCTGCGTAAGATCGCTGTATTCTACATAACGAATATGTGAGAAACAGAAAGCCATATAATAATATTTTTTTACGCATCAGAGAACGTATTAGAATGTAAAATAACAATCGCGTTATTTTTTCTATATATTTATTAAACATTAGCCTATAAGTTTTATTAATTTTTAAATGACGAAAATAGTTGTATTGAAACATTCTTAATAGATAGATATATATACTGTCGCGAAAAAACTTTTTAAGATTTAGGGTCTGATCATACATTATGATGTATGTATCTCAACAGTTTGGTTAGTGTCAGCCAGGAAAGCGTATTTAAAATCATCGTCATTGCTCGTCTACTTTACATTACATATTACATTTTAAAACAAAACCTGCTTTGGAAAATGCCTTAACTAGTTATGAAAACGGGATCAAAATTTTCAACTTTAAAATCTGAGTACCATTTTGTAGTAACAACGGTTATTTAACTTCAATTTTACATTCTTTCCAAGTAAGAAAAAATAACAAACAAAATGTTAAAATATGATAGTTGAACTATTTTTATAGGCAATAGTATAAAAATTTATTGATTTTGCTATTAAAGATAAATTAATATATTTCTGTATAAAATACAGCATTGGCCAATTTTAATTAAATTTAACTAAAAACTGTTTAGTCACTTCTGTTCCAGGTAAAGCAAGAGTTGTTATGACACTGGGAAAATCTGTTACCTTATCCTGGACATCTCCAGAAGATGATGGAGGTTGCAAAATAGGAAACTATATCGTAGAGTACTATAGACTAGGCTGGAATGTGTGGTTAAAGGCTGCTACAAGTAGGCAACTTACTACAAGACTTGGTGATCTTATTGAAGGAAGCGAATACAAATTTAGAATAAAAGCTGAAAGTCCATATGGTGTTAGTGATCCTAGTGAGGAATCTGAGGTAATTTTTATACCTGACCCAAAAAGAGGTATAACCCATCCACCACCAAGAAGTAAAAATCAACAAAGAGACTTTTTTGAAAGAACTGATAAGTCTTTAGTTACCAAAAAACAAAATAAACCCCGTTCTTTGTCAACTACAAGAGTAGAGCTACCATCTAAAATGACGGATTTCAATGATAGTATCACTGCTGCTGGCATACCACCAATAAGACCAAAAAGGACAAAAAGTAAGAGTCAACAACACACTCCTGAAACAACTCCTTTGGCTAAACGAAAAGTAACTGATTCTCAAATTAATAAAAGTATTTTTGATAGAGCATCACTATCGAGAGATTTAGCATACGGTAGCCCTGATTTTAAAATAAAGAAAGAACTTGAACCACCTCAAAAGAGAAAAAGTATTTCAAGTAGTTCAGATGCTCGCTCAGATATTTCTAAAACACCTAGTCCTGAACCAAAAACCTCTACAACATATAAGGTTAAAATTGAAAAGTCGAAAGATGATCTTAAACCCCTAACAGTGAAACCGAAAAAGATCTCAAGTCCAGAGGGGATAAAGAAACAAATAAGAGAACATAGCGAAAATATGTCAGGAAGTTCTGAGTTCATGTTAGTTTTATATTCCGATGAAAATGAACGAGGTATGATATTTTCATATTACTACTGACTATAAAAATAGTAATATTCGGCTTTATTTCTTGCAATACACAACAAAGTGTTTTTTTATTTATACAGGTTTGTAGATTTAAAGTATTCTAAACTTCCATATACTTTCTTGTAATTTTTTCCAGATGTTTTTTTACTGATATGTTTAAGAATTGAAAGTAAATGGCCTAATTATTTTCCTAAATTTTTCAAAACTGCTATTTTTTTCTGTATAATATAACAAAATTGCCATTCAATAATAGCTTTAATGTTTCATAATATATTTTATGCATTTCTGTTTTAAGTTTTTGCTAATATATAATTCATTATGTAGAAGTTATCACTAAATTTATTGGAATTAGAAAGTAATAGATCAATTTTCGGTATGTAAAATAGTTAAAGTTACCAGCGAAATAAGCAGGAACAAAAAAAAAGGAACAAAATTTTTGTTTTGTAAATATTTCCTTGGAAATAAATCTAACCTTTATATATATTTTTAAGTGGTTGAAATAAAGGCCCTAAACAATTATTTTTAGAATAGACAATAGATTAGATTTAAAACAGTAAAAAAATACAGTTGTTTATTAAAAGCACGTTTTACTTATGAAGAATACCAGTTTAAGAATATATAGACAAAATAAATGTGTATCTGTTACTAAAATTCACTAATTTTTTACCCACTTTTTTTTAATAGTTTTATTAATTATTTAGATAAGTGGGAACACCAAATTTTAGGAACTTTGCTATGATTTTTTACATTGCTTCTATTGTCGCGTTATGAGAATATGAAGTTTTTTTTTTCGCCAGCTCGCATGTTTTTTCCAAAAAAATTTCACTTTCACTTATATAACTTGTAGTTTCCGATCACTATCTTTAAATTTTGGCCATTTCTAATAAAATTTATAAACACAATACAATATTTGATAATGTTTTACAAAATTTACATAAAAACTGTAGAAAAATGCGAATTTTCCATAAAAAGTAAGAAGAACGTTGGATTGTCGTCTAACTTTTTTTGGGGGATTTGAATTCGTGGATATTAAATTTCATTCAGGAACTTGAGTAGTTCTGCTTTGAATAATAGAAAAAGGAGATTAATGCAATTACCGATAAATGTGTGGAAATAAAAAGGAAATAAAAAGAAAATCACTAATGTTAATAACAAAATAAAAAAAAAACTAAATTTGAACTAATCTGAACAAACCTAGATTGATTTGACTAAAGTAAGTTTAAACCTGGAATAAATAAATCCATTTAAAAACAAATATTTTTCGATTATTTTGAAAAAATTACAAGTGCATACAAGTGCAGAAACAGAGAACTTGAACTTACCTTAACAATCTTTTAATCCAACATTAAAGGACAGTTGTATATAAATCCCCATGTCTATTTCCTCGCTTCCAAGGTCTTTATTGCGCAACTGCGAGATGGAAAAGTGCTACTGGTGTTTTCAATATATCTCTAGCTAAAAAATGCTTTAGGTTATTTTAAATTCTTTTTATAGCTCGGAATTTCTAAACAAAATATTAGGTTATAGCGATATTTACTATCTTTAAATTGTACTTTAAATATAAAAGCAGAGCTTGATGTTGCTTTTATTCACCTTTATGGGTATTTATTTTACATGTTTACAATTTGTTACGTTCCGTGATCTGAAAAAAGAAGAAAAAAATAAATTTGACAACTCTACAACTCGTTGATTTTGATTCACTGATACTTTGATGTTGCACATGTGATAGTTGACGTAAAAATTTTTAATATAGTGATTCAGATAGAGAGAAAATTACATTTTTGAACATATTTTTATGCCTTAAACAAGTTTTTACATAATACGTGACCATTTTCCTCACCGAAATTTAGATTACATAATTATTGTATTTTTGATACAAAAAAAAATGTGTAAAAAATCTATTATTTAGTGTATCTTTATAGTGACATGCAACCAAATCTATTTTAGTGTAGTGCAGATTAGTCCAAGCTACAATATTGGAATGAGCACATTTAACTGCATTTGAACTATCAAGTTTTCCATCCTAATCAAATTTAAGATCCACGTCAACGTGGCAATATCTTAGTAAATCACCCAATGAATTTCCGCCCTTTGAAATGACATATTTTAATCTATATCGTGAACATGCCCCATAAAAAAATCAAAAGACAAGTCAACGGTCTTCTTACCGTTCGCATTTTTCAGCGATTTTTTATGTAATTAATTAATATTGCTTAGATCGAAAAAAACTTCATATTCGTGTCCTATGACTTGAAAACAAGACATATGTAAAGAATTATCGAAAAATTCGCTGTTTTCACTTTTCCGAATAATTACCATATTTTTGGTTAATTGTATAACTCTTACTGAGTATAAGACAACTTAACTGTTAAGATAATAATTTAAAACTTCTTGAAATTATTTTAATAATTAATACTTAGTATACGTAACAATATTAATTTTATTTTAGATCATTCGGATATGTTCAACTTTGATGAAGATTCAATACCACCGCCCTTATCCCTCTCAGCGCCAGAACTAAGCGGTCTTGAACCACCATTATTTCCATCTCTTAAAAACTCCGCAAGCTCTACTGAACTTTTACATGAAAGAGCTATGATGCGGTTCTATCAAGCCGCTGAAGCAGAAGAAAGAGAACTAGACAGAATAAGATCGGCAAAGCTTGAAAATAACTTAAGTCTAGATATCCCCAAAATACAAATTAACTCAAAAGATCGGGAAGATATCGTAAATTTAGACAGGAGACATTCACTAAGAAGAAAAATGTCTGCTGGAAGTCTAACACAGCAGCAAGCGAAGTGGGCTCAAAAAAGACATAGTTTAAAGAATCCGTCGGAATTAAAAAATGAAATTTTATTAAGCAGTCTTAAGAAATCTCCAGTATCCATTGATATGAAACATGATCTAATGATGATCGAGGGCAGACCATTATCAAAACAGCACGAAAAACAAGAATTTGGCAAAACTAAGTTTAAGAAAAAAGTATACACTCAAGATAGTTTTGAAAGAAAACCTGTGACTATACTGGAGGAAGAAAAGTGGAATGATGAGTATGAAGAAAGTATGTCTGAAACTGAAACTGAATCCGACTCGGAATATGAAAGATTTAAGTATCAAGTTAGCAAAAGTAAGAACATGCAGTTAGATAGGAGGAGTTTTGATGAAGAAGCGGATACATATCGGCCACCAGGCGGCCTAAGTGGCATGAAATTAAATAACAATGAACCTTTCGAAATACTTAGTAAACGAAAGAGTTTACCTGATCCGAACTTTATTCCTAAACCAATACTTAAAAAGGGAGATTCGCCCTCTGTTTCCCCAAATATTTCACCGGCTGTTTCGCCTCCATCATCTCCAACTAAAGTTCCTAGAGCACTATCACCAAGACCGGATATTATTTTACAAAGGAATAGATCCAAGTCTCTAGCAGTTCCTGCTTTGCCCCCTCTAATATCAACTTCTTCAGGAGATGAGGATGAAGAGCCGAAAAAACCAAGAAATAGATCACTGTCACTTACTACAACACAAAATTTGTTGCCACAGTTAAAAGATCCACCAAAATTGTCAAAAAAATCACCGAGCGTGACTCTTCCAAGTATTGCTGCAGTAGCACAAATCACTGGAATTACTGCAGCTAGCATTGTTATCCCAGAAAAATTGCTTGATAAAAGACGTGAAGCAGAAGCCGTTAGAGTTGTGGCAGATCACTATGATGATATAGTCAAGACTGTAGGTCAAAGAAGAAAGAGTAATCCGCAAATATATTTAGATCGAGATGCTCTTAAAAGAGTTGCGGTAGGTATAGATACTCCACAGGACGATGACTTAAGTAGTAAAGAACAGACACCATCCAAAGAAAATTTAAGTCAGGATAGTGGATACCAAAGCGTTTCTAGTTACAGAAGAAGTAGTTTTACTGATCATTATGATTCTTTGCCTCCATATAAAACAACAGTAAGAACGCCTCCGGTTGATATTAAAAGAAATCCATTTGAAAAAAGCCCATCGGAAGAAATTGCTCACAGTAACCGAAAAGACAGTTTAACGGAAAAAATGACCGAACTACCAGTAATATCTCCGGAATCAATTAATATAACACAAAGCAGAAAAAACAGTAATTTTAATCAGCAACCACAAAATGTTATTTCGCCAGAATTTCAATACAACAATCGAAGAAATAGCTTAACTAACAAGGAAGTTGAACCTCCATTAACACCATATGAATCAAATAATAATTCTAAAATTAGAAGAGGAAGTAATTTTAGCCAAAAAACACAAAATAAAAGCCCTGTTAGGAGAATGAGCAACGGCAATCAGTCATCTCCTAGGAGAGATAGTGGCACGGGAATACAACTAGGTAATTTTGCGCCTCAACCATACCAAAATAACTTTCATCAACAACGAAAAACCTCACCAACCCCAAGGACGAGAAGATCTGTCGGTCGTTCCAATTCACCTTCTAAAAGAGGCACAAGTATAACTAGACGACAAATAGGTGTATCACCTTCTAGACCGGAAAATAGTTTAAAATCTGGTGATGCTCCCAAACGATCAAGAAAAACATCTCCATCTCCTATGAGGGAAGCTATAGTTCAAACGGATTCTAAAAGCCGCTCGCCCAGTCCTTTAACAAAGCGTAAACCAATGTTAAAAGAAATTATGACTCAAACGTCTGGTTTTTTGGAGACGTTTTCACTGGAGTCATTTTCATATTCCAGAACATCAACACCTGGTGTGGATAAAAATCGTCAAGAAGAACTGCTAGCACGTGCTGAAGTGCAAGTGAGATCTGCAGTAGATTGGTTAACTGATTTAGCAATGTTCACGGTTGCATGTTGGTTGTATTTATTTAACAATGAACTTTTAGCAATACCAATTTTGCTAATCATGGTTTACAGACAGTTAAAAGAGGAAGTCAAAAAGATAATTCCTGGATGGATAGCAAAAAAATTCAAAAGGAAACCAAAAGAGTAATTATAATTTATATAATGAACATGACGATAACACTTAATATTATATTTTATTGAGATTAATTTTATTTTTTGATAATTAGCATTTTGAACAAATACAAAAAGTTATCGGTTTTAGTAATAGTAGTTAAAAGAAATAATGAATAATATGTATTTTTGTGTTTTAAATGCATTTGAATAAAATTTTTGTTTGCTCATGCACATATGTTTGAAAGAGTTTGCATATTTTTTCTCGAAATATTTGTATACGTTACGAACATACTTATAATTATAAACTAGACTGAAATCTATGATTTCAAAAAATATTGTACCCTATTTATTGTTAGTTTTAGATCTAAGTCATCGACTTATAAATAAATAGAAAACTTTTTAAATTTTGCTTTTTTTACAATTTTTTCCCAGCAAATTTTATTTAGAAAATAAAATTATTGGATCATATGACAGGCAGTAAAGATGATGAACGCTGTAACAGACCTGCTAAGAATGCCGAATTGCTAAAATATATTGTGTGTTTTCAAAGGATTTATGAGCATTTATTGACTGGTAAAACATTTTTAGGTATATTAAATAGTAAAACTAAATTTAATATCAGTTTGTTTGAAAAGTGAGAATTATATCGCTATTTCACTCAAACCAAACGAAATTAATCATGAGTTATTAAAAGTAAATATGAGCTTTAATATTTTTAGTACCATATTTTCTTTAATTTTGTTGTGTTACTTAATTAAATTTGGCCAATTGTGAATGGACAATCTAAATAAAATCTATTTTCCAAACCAATGGTAAGGTAATATGTATGTAATAATAGTTGAAACATAAATAGCTAATTTTATAGCGTTGATAGAATTAGAAGTGCCATCTGACAAGTTTTTATAATACTAATAAATATGTTCCTCTATATAGTAAGCAACCACATATTTCTAAGTTCATGTTTATATTATTGTTAGAAGATGGCGCTAGTTATTTTGAAGCAGCGATATATTCTTATGGTTAACTGTAAATTAGCTTATTATTATTATTATCATGACTATATTGACTGAAAAATACGGTGCTGTTCATTTTCATATATATATATATATATATATATATATATATATATATATATATATATATATATATATATATATATATATATATATATATATATATAGTATAGTGAAAATACCTGTGGTAAAAGAGGCCTTCTCAATATACGGTGCTGTTCATTTTCATATATATATATATATATATATATATATATATATATATATATATAGTTTAGTGAAAATACCTGTGGTAAAAGAGGCCTTCTCAATATCGTTAGCAAAAATATTACCCACAGGAGCTGTTATTTTTAACGATCTTGTGTATTTTTTTCCTTACGATCTCTACTCTTATTTATAATATACAAATTCGTATGTTTGTATTTTCTGAATCGATCTTCTAAAAGTTTTGATTTAATATAAAACAAGGGATAAATTGACCCATACAAATTTTAAATTAACTTTACTACAATCCGGGGAATGTGTCACTACTAGATCTTCTGAAAGTTTTAATTTAATATAAAACAAGAGATAAATTGATTCATAGAAATTTTAAATTAACTTTACTACATTCTGGGGAATCTGTCATTACTACATATTTATAAATTCGGTCCAATAGTACAACTTAACATCTTTCCTAATATATAAGCATTATATGTCCTTTAGACGGCAGCAAACTTTTCAACTAGTGAATGTGCTAAATATCTAACTCGATATTTTTCAACCACTATACAATACGATTCATTATATATCCTTTAGGCAACAAACTTTTCAACTAGTGAATTTGCTAAATATCTAGCTCGATATTTTCTAATCACTGTATAATAAGATGCAATCTTATATCAAGAATTCTAGCAATATTGTAGAAATAAATCAAATTTTTAATTTATCTTATAAAGATCAATTTACAAGTTGTGATGTGGAGTTGTTACACAAACGTGGCAATGGTAAACTTCCAGACAATTATCAAAGATAAATTAAAAGACTTACAACAAAACACTTTCACATCGTCTTCAGATTGCATGGATTCAACAATTTGCTAAAAAGCAATACTACTATCATACCTTACATAAAAACCACAATTAGAAATAAAGTAAGATCATAATATAACTTCAACTCTAACATCGTCATAGATCAGGTAATAACAGAAGTCAAGAAAATCAATGAAAGATTAAGTATAGGAAGTGAAAAAATCAAAATGTTATTTATTAAACAATTTATGACCTTCAGTTATCTCGGAGTTTCCGCTAATAGAAATCTTACTCAAGAAGTAAGGACCCGACCAAACTGCCACATATTTCAGAGAGCTTGAGAGATATCATTTGGAAAAATGCATATATGTCGATCAAAGGGAAATTTTAAATTTATAGGACCTGCATGTGCTCCATGCGCATGCAGCAAAACCCTAACTAATATTGAGATCAATCGAAAGAAAAATCAATTAAAGGAGTAACATTGAAAGAACAAATCAGAAAAAATACTATCAGGATCGATTGCAAAAATTTCAATGATTTTCAAACAAAATTACTGTTAACATTTTTCTATTAACTTTTTATACAGTTGTAGTTTCGAAGCCAAATAAGCCTATAACACTTTTTTTTAGTTATTGCCATTTATCAATAAAACTGCATAAAATATGCAAAAGAACCTACTTGTAAAAAAAAACAAACATACGTTTTTACTAAAAAAAAAAATTAGTTTGTAATGCACAATCACAATATAGAGGCACTAGTTGACACCAACAAGAAATTTCATTGAGGAAGTAGACATATCCATTCAGTATATAATTAAAAAAATGTTAGCATTCCTTCAATTTTTCTCTCTTTGCTGGATTAAAAAAACAACAAAAAACACATCAACTAACCTCTACTAGCCAATAATCAACTATCGTTGATCTGGCAATCGCTTAATCTTTCCTTGATAAGCTTACCCAAAATCCAAACTGAGAAAAGATGAAAATCATGTGATTGATATCGTGTACTGTGATGAATATATATATGTATGTGCGTAGAACTGGTGTCTGTATACTGCGACCTGCTAGGTCTATTACATCCCCGTACTGCTTCCAAGTCGTAAGAGTTGCGTTATCGGCTAGAGCAGGTAGTCGAGTCCTATTTCCCTCAGAAACCCTAGGATATTGGAAGGGCTTCAAGGTGGGTAGCTCCCCGTTTTCGATTTGGTGTGTTCGCGAGAACCGCATCCTAGGGTTTTCTAGTGCACTGTACTCTGAAAGGATATGAATAGAGGTTTCGTCCTCCTCCTCGCAGAATCTGTACTCCTCTCCTTCTACCAGTCCGAGTTACTTGAGGTGTCTCTTTAGGTGGCAATGCCTCGTCAGAACCCGTCAGAACTCTGAGTTGACTTTTATTTAGCTTATGCATTCTTTGAATCTCTTCTGGTCGTAGTTCCCAAGAAGTATCTTCGCTAGTCTTTCACAGAAAGGCTCTGGCCTCAGAAATGGTGTCTCAGCCCCTGTCCTCTCGAGTCTGTCTACTATTTCATTCCCCTCTATCCCGGTGTGTCTCGGTACTCACATGAGGGTGACTTTATTATTCTTACTCCAATTATTTAATTCTTTTAGGCATTCTCATACCATCTTGGAGCTGATAACTTGAGAGCTCAGTGCACTGATGACTGCTTGCCTATCCGACATGATGATAATCTCTTAGCCGTGATAGTTTTTTTCTTTATTGATTTGAATATATTCTTAATGGCATGTATTTCTACCTGGAAAATGCTTGGTGACTTACCCAAACTTTCGTAGTGTTTGATGCCGGGTCCATACACTCCGATTCCCATTCCCTCCGTTGTTTTGAAGCCATCTGTATACTATATAATGAATTTATTGTCGAGTTTTCCAATGGTGTTTCTGTCCCATTCGCTTTTATGACTCAACTTTGTGCTGAAGTTTTTCACAAAGTTGATTTTTTTTTCATTTCATCTTGGAGCATGTCTCAGATTTATTGATTTCTGGATAAGAGATTGGGTCTTCGTTTTATGACCTCATCTCTCACTTTCATTTTCGCCATACTCTCCACAGGTATATGTAGAGTTGTGAGGTTTAGGAGTACTTCCATAGCGGCCGTTGGGCAGGTTTTCATTGCCTCGGTTATAGATGAACAGGCCAGTCTTTGAATTTTCGAGAGGTTTGCTTTCGTATTAGCCAGACTGATTCTTTTGCCCCAGATCGACATACATATTTACTAGAGCTGCAAATTTTAATCTCAAAAATGGAAAACTTACTATATTAAAATGTAAACATAACTGCGCATTTCTGGGCACACGCACTACAAAATAGTCAACTAACCGTCTATAGAACCGAAAGTTGAAAATCTATTCGCCCTACTTGTGGAAAAACATAAGCATACACTTGGTGGTGCTCATTGTACTAGATAAAGCACACATAAATGAGGTACTGAAGCCATATGTATTGTCAAATTCCCAGTTACCATAAAAGGTAAAGAATAAATATAACAAGTTAGTACTTGTTTACTTAAAGAATGGTACTATCTATTTTCTATACATATTGCTCATATGCAAAATTGGCCCACTCTTTTTTGTTTCTTGCTATTTTCCTTGCCTTGGCCAATTATTCTTTCCTCTTCCTCAGTATATCTGTCAGAATTCCATCCCATATTTTTTTGAGTCTCTTATTTTGTTTTGTTCGATTTTGACTCCCAAACTTGTTTGATCCGTCTCGTATTATTCTTCTTTTGTTGGTAACCCCACCACCTCGATTATCCTTTTTGTATACAGTCTAATGTGACCTATATTTCTAGGTCCTCTACTTTTTTGTATTTCTTATTCTGTCTTTAATTGTGACACATCAGTTCAACTGCTTGTGTTTTATTTTTCTGTCTCATCATTAATATCCAAGATTTACACCCACCCAAATGTCAAGAATTCTTCTATATATTGCTTTAGATATATTCAATTTCGTCCTTCTGGAGATTTCTTTCTTATTTATAAAGATTTTATTCATTGCACAGTATACTTTAATAGCCATATTCACTGAGAAGGTTTAAGACTTAGACCCGATCTAGTTGCCTTGGAAATTAGATTTTCTAGATGACCAGTTTTGTTTTTCTTATAATATTGTTTTAATTGTATTTCAAGGTTCAAAACTTGACATATTGTTACCCTTGTCAATTTAACGTCTCTACTGTAAATCTAGATTGGTTTTAAAGTTAAATCATGGTAGTGAATTAGGGGGTTAATATTTTTTATAATGATGTTAATCCCTTTTCCTGCTCTCTTCGATTTATCTTCCTAAACATTTAAAAATCTTTGCTTTAAATATTTAACCGCAAGTTATGGCTGCATATTCGTCTTAAGATCGATAAAAGAAAGTTATTCTTTGTAAATTTCACCTTGATTCCCAAAATATATAGGTGAGTTTTTATTACATTATGATCTCATAAGTTGAGTTGTATCTAACCAATAAAAAATTAGCTATTTCGTGTCATGAAAAATTGGTCGTTTTCCTTCAACAATGTCTCATTAAATTTTTAGTTACCATTTTATCGAATGAAGATTATTTACAAATACATTAGCTAATAAAAAATCTATTTCTATTTTTAAAATTATAAAATAGCAAAAATTATAATTACCGTTGCTATTTTTAAAGATGATTGAGTGCATTTACATCCTCGATTTTAACACATCAATGAAGATGCCAAAATTAAAACAGAATCGTGTAAGTTTCTCAGATGTTTTGTAGTATAAATTTTCTATTTCTTTCGTGACGCAGCCACTATTCTCTATCGTGGTAATTTTTCTTAATATTGGGAAACACTTTTTCCTTTAATAAATCCTAAATATCCTCATTATAGTAACGTAAATAAATAAGTGTACATACAGTTGATATACAATTTACGTATCCTATAGTAACAGAATTTTTGTTATTAAGTTCCAGTATATGTTTAACATAATACTCAAAAAGTGACTTTAAATAATTATTTTAGTGTACCTTTGATTACTAAGATGTTGTGTGGTCACTGCTCCGCAGAAAATGCAGATATCGTCGTGGATTTATTGTCCAAAGTCGGCGGTGTATGTAAATATTGTTATGAGGTAAGACAGTATATTTAAATGTTCCGTCTTCCATATACTTTGTTTAGTTTATTACTTTATTTGCTTTTATGGTCTAGTGAGTTTAAATTAATATCGTATTTATTTGTTAATAGGGATTGTAAATTTTTCTATCACTTAAAAAAGTTAAAGTATAATTGGGTTTTACATGCAAAGACTCTTAATACATAATTTTGACAGAATTTTTCATGAAAAAGAATCAGATCTATAACAATTTGTATTTAGAGAAAATATAAACTGGAAGAAGAACTAAAATTAAATTTATACTATATACATAAATGAAAAGAAACTAAAATTTTCTGCGCAATATATAAAAAGATGATTGATAGAAATATATTATCATCAGATACACTTTTCTTTCATTTCTTCTTCCACGGACCTTTTTTGCCACTCTTACTTATTTTACGTCACTGAATTAAAATATGAGTTCCAGTTTTCCATTATATACATACAATTAAGGGACCTTCAAGGAAGGGAACGTTTTATTTAAACAATTTTTTTTAAGTCACTAGTAGATGGTTCTTGTATAAGCATTTAACAGTAGCCATTCAACACAATCAAATTCCAGTTTTCACTTTAAGATATGAGCAATGTCCTGGTGAATTTTTTGTCCATGTTTATATAACACTGAATCTAAATTTTCTGCGAAAAGTCAGAATGGGTTTCTAGAAAACGTAATTTTAACGAGATATTATTTCAACTCGTGGCTCCTATGTAATAATGTTATTTTCAGATTTTTTATTTCCAAGGTAAATTACTCTAAATATTTTGGAATGCATTCAATGTTTTACTTTCGATATTATAAGAATTTAGGGTTATTCCTTCCACGTATTTAAAACGTTTTCTTATTTTGGCCTTTTTTTACTCTTGGCCTTACTTGAGGGTGGCAATTATTCTTCCAGGAATAGAAAAGAATTTCCTTCAGTATTTAACGGTTTAACAAATCTACATTCAGATACATCCATTTCAGATTTAATCTTACTGTAAAAGATAAGATTTTGACACAAAATACCCATCACTTTCGGAGGGAGAATTTTCATGCAGAGTAGTGTAATTAGAATTCTCACCCTGTTTATCGAGTTATTACAGAATATAAACATGCCATAACTTTTAAGTGCTTCAGGTTAACTTTCTGAAACCAAATAGGGTTATAACCTGTCTTATTTGCTGAAAATGTGTTGACTTATCCAAAACTAGGATATAATCTCAATATATTAATGGCTAATACTCTGAATATAGTGCGGCAGCCAGACATAATGTATAGGATTAATTTTAAATTTCATCAACTCTAGGTACTAAAAAGTTCAATAAAGAATATAAAATCCATTTTACTGTAAACTAAAACTTGTTGAATTGCTTTTGGCTATTGCCAAGTGATGTTGATAATATTTAAGAACATTTTATTATATTTATATATTAGTGAGTAAAACGGTACATAAAGGCGATAATGCAAGTTATCTCTACTAGTTCGTCTCCTATAACTTTGTTAAATAATATTTTTCTAGTTAACTATAGTATTGAAATTATTTTAATAAAATAATAAAAAATAATTATAGTATATTATGTTTGCTTACCGGACATCCAACCCTATTGTTTACTATGTTTACATTATAAACTGAGACAAAACATTTAAGGGTTCTACCACCTTGGCGCTCAAAAAATTAGGTGTAAAAATAACAATTTTTTTGACTTAGCTATTAAATACATAAATAAATTTTTATTTTACACATATACTTGGTACTATTATAAATAATTTTAAAAAAGGCAAGAATTAAAAAATGGCTGAAATATAAGCCCTCAAGTAGGACCCTCTTTTGAAAATACTTTTCGATGGTAGATGGTAGAACTGTCGACCATCAGCACAGATGGTATGTCAATGTGTGGAGTGGAATAATAGAAATATCCACATTTTTTCGATGGCCGCTTAAACGGCGCAATGTTTCTTGAGTTTATTAAGCAAAATTTACCAACACTTTTGGAGAATGTTTCACGGAATATTCGAAAAATAATGTGGCTGCAACGAAACGGTGCTGCTGCGCACTTATAAGTTAACGTCAAAAATGAGTTAGATACGCAATATCTCAATAGGTACCATAATACTAACCAGCAAAATCTTCTGATCTAGCAAGTTCTGATTTTTGCTAATGGCAAAATACTAAAACTATTGTTTATGTTATATCGTTAAGGACTCCCGAAAATATGAAAGAACGAATAAGAACAGTATTTCGCTCACAATACCAAATATGTTAATTAAAGTTAAATACTAATTTCTGAAAGAGATAGATATCACTTTGAGCTTGTGTTAAAACATTAGTTTTTTTTTCATTTTTTTTAAAGTTTGTTATCTCTTTAAGAAAGTATAACTATTTGGCATTAATGATAACAAAAATCATATGTAAGTTTTTATCAATCCTGTATAATTTTTTGAGATTATCTTCATTTTACAATAAATTGTAATGATTTTACTAAAAACCAAAACAATTTAATACATCTAGTTCGAATAGGCAAGGTAGGCACTCATTTTAAATTTTAATCTACAATTTCGAGGATACTTAGATATCTGAAGAATGGCTCGTCTTAGGTACATGAAACATAACACTAACTTACCCTTATTTGGCCCGCGCTATTAAAATATGCAATAATTTCAAGACATTCTATTTAAGTTTTGACTACTTTCATGTGAAACTTTTTTTTGGGCTATCTGTATAAAATCCGATGGAAATTTCGGAAAACGATAAGATATTTTTTAAATATTTTTAATAAGGGATGTGTAGGTCTATTAAGATTATGTTTTGAAATATACACAATAGCTTTAAAAAAAATTCACATCAAAGTTTTCAAAATTTAAATGAAATGCCCTGAATATTACTGCAGATTTTGATAGCGCGGATCAAATAAGGGTAAGTAAGTATTATGCTTTATGTATCTAAGACGAGCCATTACGGCTATTCTTTTGAGTCATTATCAGTTTCACTTCTATCACTTGAAGTAATCATGATCACTTCGACCCAATGACAAGTAAACGCATATTCAAAAGAACATGAAGTTATCAGTTTCGCTTTATTCACTTTGATCAGTGATAATTTACTCAAAAGAATACAGCCATTATTGAGATATTTAACTATTCTTGAAATTCTAGATTAAAATTTAAGATGCGTACCTGCCTGGCTTATTCGAGCTAGATGTTTCAAATTGTTTCGATTTTTAGTAAAATCATTAAAATTTATTGTAAAATAAAGAAAATCTCAAAAAATTACACAGGATTGTTATGAACTTACATTTGATTTTTGTTATCATTAAAGCCAAATAGTTTTCTCATTTTAAATGGAACACTGTGTATTTAATATCGAATATATATTCTAATTTTAACAGTATTTAAAAATGTATTAAGGTTTTTTACTTATCTTTTATAGTTTTTTAGTAATGTCGCATTTTCAATTTTAGATATAAATTTTTTGAATTTATTTTTTAAAAGTAGGCGTTGACTGAGTTGACGTGGTTATTACTTTCACAGATGATATATAATCAATAATCATTTTAAAAAAATAATCATAACTAGGCTTATAACAAATACATACTTTCTTAAAGAGATAACAAACTTTATTTAAAATATCTAAAAAAAACTAATGTTTTAACAAATGCTCAAATCTCTTTCATGTATCAGCGAACTCATTTCTAAAATTATTGTTTAACTTTAATTAACTTATTTGGTGTTATAGAGCGAAACGCTCTTCTTATTCGTTCTTTCAGATCTTCGGGTGTCCTTAGCAGCATAACATAAACAATATTTTTAGTATATTTCCATTAGAAAAAATCAGGACTTTTTAGATCAGGAAATCTTGCTGGCTAGTATTGTGGTCTTCTACGCCCCATCTACCTATTGAAATATTGAGTATCTAACTGATTTCTGACTTTAACTTGGAAGTGCGCAGGAGCACCGTTTAGTTGCAGCCACATTCTCTTTCGAATCTACTTATAGATGGCCCTAGTATACAAGAAATATGCCGTTGCTTCTCGAACTCCCAATACCCGATGTTTCTAGAAAATACTAGAAGTACGGAACGGCTATAAAAACAGATAGCTGGCAGTCGTATCATCAGTATTGGTTTAGCACAAGTAGTGGTCAGTATTAGATAGAGAAGCGAAGTGCGCGAACAAGTCAAAAGTAAGAGCCTTGCATTATTGTTATCTTTGTCTTGAATAAAGTTAGTTGATGCCTGTAAACATAATATCACATCTCTGAACCAACGTACGCGACAGTACAAAAATGTCTAAATTACAGGAACGTTGCTGTGTTAACGTCCGGATAGTTTTTGCTGCATATATGTTCAGTTTTTCCCTAAATAGCAGAAAAGCACAATTAACAAAACGACCAAAGTAGCTTATCATAAGTATTTTGGATGTCTTCTTGGCAATCAAGATCGGAACTGGGCTCCTCACGTATGTTGCCAAACCTGTGCAGCAAATTTAAGTAACTGGTTAAATGGCCTATGCCTTTTGCAGTTTCAATGATTTGGCGAGAACCAACAAATCATTTTAACGACTGTTACTTTTGCACGACAAAAGTATCTAATTTTTCAAGAAAAAGTAAGCGTAATATTGAATAGCCGGACAATCCTTCGGCAATAAAATCGGTTCTTTATGGAGAAGGTTTACCAGTCCCAGCGCCCCTGGCAAAATGGAAGGAAGATTTAGATATGTATGATGATAAGGCAGAACCCGATAATATATCAACAACTTGAATTAAATGATCTAGTTCGGGACCACCACTTGTCCAAAGAGCATGCTTGTCCAAAGAGCATTAGGGTCTAGATTACCACAATAAAATTTACTAGCCACGGGAACCAATATTACAATATTTAGGAACTGTAACTAGGAGCTATCTTCGTTTTTTACTCCGCAGGATAAAATGTGTGTTTGTGTTAATGCATATAGTTTTATGGAAAAATTATGATTTGCACATAACTCAGACGATTGGTGCTTATTTATAGATGCTTTTTAAAGCAGTTCTGCTCGATAATGGAAACAAAAGACTCTCTATTCCTCTTGCACACACAGTTATCATGAAAGAAATATACGAAAGTATGTCACTTATTCTAAGTGTAATACGTATAAGTGGCAAATCTATGGTAACATAAAAGTCATAGGACTATTACTAGGGCTTCAGGATGGATTTACGAATTATTGCTGCTCTCTTTGTCTTTGGGACAGTAGAGCAATACAAAGCCATTACCAAGTAAAACAATGGCTTCCGAGAAATCAATAAATTCCAGGTCAAACTAACGTGAAGAATATACCTCTTGTTGATCCCAAAAAAAGTACTGTTAGGTCCATTACACATTAAACTAAAACTGGTTAAATATTTCTTTAAAGCATTACATAAAGCCGGAGATGCGTTTAAATACCTTAGACAAATTTTTCCTCAACTAAGGGATGCTAAGTTTAAGGAAGGAATATTTCTTGGACCACAAATTAGAAAAATATTAAAGGATCAACAGTTTGATCAAAAATTAAATGATATTCATTTAACTGCGTGGAGTTCTATTAAAACAATTGTATCTAAGTTGTAAGGAAACAACAAAGTAGAAAACTACGAAAAACTTGTAAAAGAACTACCTGAAAACTACTGCAAAATGGGCTGTCGCATGTCTCCTAAAATACACTTCTTGCACTCCCAATTAAATTTTTTCCCAGAAAATTTGGGTGCGATTAGTGACGAGCAAGGACCAAGGCATAGTAACAATGGAGCAACGCTACCAAGACAGATGGGATCCAACAATGATGGGGGATTATTGTTGATTTCTTATGAAAGAAAGCGATTAGGAACGTAAACGAAAGTCAACATTTGCAAAAAAGTTATGTACAAAAGACTTTCTATAGAAGTATTTTCATGTATATTTTTGTAAATAATTCCTGTAGTTCTTAAAATTTCTGTTTTTTTATTGTTTACAACTTATGTATAAATATTATAAAAATGTTTATATGAAATAAAAATAACTGATATATTCCATAACTATAAGAACTCTACACTGTTCTGCCTGAGTGTGTTCTTACAGACAGCGTTCTAATCAACGCTTCCACCGCTTTTAATTTTTTTAACTGACGCAGTGGTATAAACTTCTTCCCTTTCCATTAAATAACGGTTACCGAGTGATGTTTTTTGTACCCCAATAAGGACTTCCAACTGCTTCTCGGCTACTTTTTGATCAGTGACTACTCATTTTGACATTTAACTGTTTTCTATTTACAAATATATATATATATATATATATATATATATATATATATACATATATATATATATATATATATATATATATATATATATATATATATATATACATATATATATATATATATATATATATATATATATATATATATATATATATATATATATATATATATATATATACACTTTTTGTAATACACAGAGAGTCTTAATTAATTTCAACTTATGAACCTGAACTATTTTCACCTTCTGAAAATCCTTTAAGTTATTGTTAATAAAAAGGACTGATTCAAAATATCTAATTCAACAATTTACTCTTGGTCAATATTCTGATCGGTCCACTCGCTACTTGGGTTTTGGTCTGACGTCTTGCCACGTTCACATGTAATTCCTATAACTTCGGAAATAATTTGATTTTTGAAAAGATTAAATGCTACGTATTCCTAAAAGTATAAACAATTTATGCAGCCAAAACAAATATTTTTTTGCGAATCTCAAGGTGGTATAATTCTTGTAAGTTGTAAACATTATAATTACTTTAAAGATATTACACTGGGTCAATTCGTCTTGTCATTTGGAACTGTAAGCATTTCTAATGGGTTTTATTGACCACATCATTAAAACTAATTATTATATTTCACATTCAAATCAGCATGGATTAGGAAATTAAAACTTTGTAAAAAAAACATATTGCTTTGATTAATGTCGAGACTAACATAAAAATTGCGTTTAGATCTAAATTTTAATACGGTGTTTAATTAAAAATTTGGAAGAAGGAATTTATGTTCACACTATTTGGTCACTTAATAAGCAAACACACTTTGATACGTTCTTTTTATTTATTTTCCTATTGTGTCCATCAAGTTTGAATAAAATTCTGTCTGGAAGTTTCCGTAATAATGTTGATATAACAGCAGAGTAGTTTACCCTGTCTGAAACGACACTCCTGAAAGGTATTGATTATTTGGTAGAATAGGCATGTAAACATAGCGTGTCTGAAATTTAATATGTTTTTTAGGGATAGGTGAATATATTAGCTCTTGTAATAGGTTTAATAACCTAATGGAGATATATAGGTACAGCTATAAAACAATAACATTACACTAATATATTTGTAGGTACTACTTCACGAATAAAAGTATTTGTAAATAAAAAAGTGTTTGCTTTTTAATTTTTCAGCAGTTCAATAGAGATAATCTTTCCACATGTTTCGCCGGATGACGGCTTTTTCAAGAGTACATTTAATATTAAAACCAAAGATGTTTTTAGCATTTATATATACCCAATATTTTATTGTCTATTCTAAAATAAATTTTATTACAGTAAATCTAGGAAGGACGACATCAAGTATTTATTTATAATTGAAATTGAAAGGAAATTTGGTTGGTCTTTGATAGCACTACGAAATAAATTTTAGTTTATTTGTTGTATCTTGTATGAAAAGTGCATTTTTTTTATTAATTTTAGGGTGCTGAATACAAAAATGAAAATGAAATTAAAAACTTAGGGGCAAATTTCAAGATCAAATTTTTTTAATTTTATTTTTAACAAAATAATAAAAAAAAAACATATTTTTACACTTGTAGAGATACTAAATATCATGTCTTTTTCCTTTTCCTTTGTTAATTGTTTCTGGAGCATCTCTAGCAAAAGTCTAACAGTAGTCCGCAAGCTTGCAAGCATTCCATTTTCCCTGGTACCTTTTCTCCATTGTTGATATATCCTGACGGAAGCGTTCGCCGTGCTCATCACTTACAGCTCCGCAGTTGTCAGGAAAAAAGTCCAGATGTGAGTGCAGGAAATGTATCTTTAGAGACATATGGCAACCTATTTTTTGATACAATGACAGCACGTTTTCAACAAGAGTAACGTATATGTCAGCTTTTTTATTTCCGAAAAAATTAGTGACCATGAGGCGAAAGTCTTTCCAAACATTTTTTTCAATACCTGACAAAATGCTGCCAAACTGTTTATTTTTCAGAATATTTCGAAACTGTGGTCCAACAAAAATATCTTCTTTAATTTTTGCTTCAATTAGTCTTGGAAATGTCTGATGTATGTGCTGAAAAGCTGGCCCACCTGTATTCAGTGCCTCAACAAAGTTTTTCATTAAGCCCAATTTGATATGCAGTGGTGGCAACAAAATCTTTTTGAGGTCTACCAATGGAATGTGTTATACATTCTTTTCACCTGGCTTTAAGGATGATCAGCCTTTTCTCTTGAATGCATGACTGTCCCATTCCCACAAAAAAAAAACAGGAAAACTAGGTGTAGCCTAGCTGCAACCCGAGTAAAAGTGCAATCACCTTTAAGTCGCCACAGATCTGCCATTGATGCTCATCGCATTTTATACTTGTCAATAGGTATTTCATATTGTCGTATGATTATTTCATGTGAACTGCATGTTTAACAGAAATAGAGGGTAAAACATTTCCCATATGCAGTAGTACCGCTTTTAAGCTCAATGTTGAACCATCTATGTATAATGTCCATTCCTCTGGCTTGTAGTTTATATTTAAAGCCACCAATAAACGACTAATGTTATTGCAGGAAATCTGGTTTTTTCCATGTTAAAAAATGGCACTAGGCCTTTATGGCATTTACGAAAAACACATACTGAAACATCGTCTTCTAATAAGTTCCAATGCTGCAATCTTAATCCTAGTAACTCTATTTACTTTTTGGAAGTTCAAAGTCTCTCCCAAGATCATTTAAATGTGATTGGGTTATTTTGTGCGGTTGGCGGTATAACGTGCTGGGTGTGAAATCATGATCTCCTAATGATGATGACATATCTTCTTCTTGAGAAATCGTTGTTTTGTTATCTGATTCGTAGGTGAATGTTTCCAAGGGTTCTGGAATAGAAAGTTCGTGACTATGAGGCACAGGTCCCATGGCAGATGGTATATTTGGATAGTTGATAACCGACTTTATCTTCTTGGATATATCTGTGTATTGCTCAATAGGACGTATGGTGCAGAAATAGCAATCATTAACATGATTTGAAGGCTCTCTCCAGATCATTAGGACAGGAAACCGCATAGATCGTTTTTTACTATTTAACTAGTTTCTCAGAGAGTTTAAGACTTCGTATATGGGGCGTCACCTCAGGAGATTTTCCGTGCCATGTTGCCAAGTGGTGCAAAGTTTATTTATCTTGGCGAAAATTTATATTTGACAACGTCGCATCCCTCTACAGTGGTACAAATGTACCACGTGCATTCTTGCGGTTACATTATTAATATATAGGTAGACATGACATTACGTATATCTAAAACTTGAAGTAATATTAAAAAGATAAATTTAGTTTCGCTTTTAGCACACAAAAAATGGTAAGATTTAGTTGATATTATTTTAGATACATTTTGGCTGTTGTCCAGTATAACTGGAGTTGAAAGGAAAATTTTTTGGTCATTGATGTGGGTTATTTTTTTAAGATTTCTTTAATTCGAGTTGCTCTAGCGGATTTAAAATTTAAAATTTTACTTTTATTTTCAGAATGGATACAAATATACAAAGAACGCATCTACACAAATATGAAACTAGCCTTAAGCATGAGTTTGATTTTGTAATACTAAAATTTTAACGCAAGATAAAAACTATCACAAACTTCTAGTGAAGGAATTGATTCATATAAAAAGAGAACAACATGTCGTAAATGACAAACAAGACATAAGCAATTTAAGCCAAATTTACCACAATTTAATCCGCTGAATATATTTTTAAACAATTGTCAAAACTTATAACTCATCTCTGTATAACCACCTAGAATTAATCCACATCCGCTACACATTATTACAGACTTTACAAATATTTTTTATAAAAAAAAATCCAAACAACAGCAGCAAGTGATGGAAGATGAAGTTTCGCAGTACGTATATATAAAGTTATAAAGATGTTAAATTTTTTAATTATTTGGACAAAGTTTATTTCGTCGCCGATGTTTATTAATTTTAATATTTAAAATGATGTTCAACTGAAGTTTGTAGGTTTGTAAACAATACTTAATTTAAAAGTAAACCTGCCATGATAGGCGAAATATTAAATAGCCTTTCAAGCAACAAATGAAGTAAAAACCTATATATTTATATATATATATATATATATATATATATATATATATATATATATATATATATATATATATATATATATATATGAAGTAAAATACGAACAGTAAATGCAAACTTCTCTCCATCTTATCCTTCTGTGTTAGAGGTTGCACAGTTAGAACAAATTGTTATAAAACGCAATTTATCCTATTCCACCACCATCGAGATGATGGCCTACCTGTACCACCATACCGAGAAAAAAGTCAAAACTTACCCTCCCCGCCACAGTGATACGGCAGAGATGCATTTTTCGTCTCTACTAGACTCATCAGGGTACCGACATGCACCTGTTTGTGCAAAGGACAGATCGGAAGGAGGCATGCAAATACTGAACGTGGCTTCGCCGACCTCCCGCCGGATGGCGTATATATGTTTATGCGGCTTTCACGGATTCCTCCGTGTGAGATGCAATAACAGTGAATATATCCACATTATGCCGTTGTAGTGCTGAAGTCACATTCAGCAAACGTACAACTATATGCAACTTCGTATTTAGAATGAAGTAAAATACGAACAGTAAATGAAAAATTCTCTCCATCTTATCCTTTCTGTGTTAGAGGTTGCACAGTTAGAACAAATTGTTATAAAACGCAATTTATCCTATTCCATCACCGTCGAGATGATGGCCTACCTGTACCACCATATCGAGAAGAAAGTCAAAACTTACCCTCCCCGCCACAGTGATACGGCAGAGATACACGTTTCGTCTCTACTAGACTATTGCATCTCACACGGAGGAATCCGTGAAAGCCGCATATATATATATATATATATATATATATATATATATATATATATATATATATATATATATATATATATATTTACCCTCGTGCAAGCTTTTGCAACCATCGCAGAAAACAATTCAATCTTTAGTTATGGATTTACAAGAAAACTTTACAATGCCAATTTTTTTAAATCAATATCTGAATATATAATCGCAAATAGGCAACCACACTGTGCTTATTTTTTATTGCTGTTGAGGATCTAAATCCCTATGCAGTAAGTATGTTTAGGAAGAAAAATCTTTAAATTCCACTGAAAATATCGTTACTATTGTAAACATTTTGGATTAAAGGGGAACAGGGAAATTAGGTTATGATCAATTTTTAAGGCAATCAAATAGCATAACTCAACGAAGAGATTTTTAATTTGTGTTCAAAGCAGTTGTTATTAAGACATACAAATTTTATCACTTTGAAATTTATATAATGAGAAAAGTACAGGTTATATTATTGCTAGACCTTAAATTTATATTACTAGAGGTGAGTAAAATTTTTTTGTGTATTGAGATTTTAAGGCCATTGTGTACAACCTTCCTGATTATGCTCAATAGAGTGAGTGAGCTTACCAAAAAATAATATGAATAACATTATTATCTCAACATCCGCGATATTTTCTTTACGTATCTTTAAGGCATTACATAAATTACTAAGTTAGCTAACATGTGGGTCTTAAATAAAGATTTAAAGGATATTCTTCAAAAACAGCAGGGAGTAGAAGCAATTTATGTCCTGAAAATGTTACGTAATTCAAAGAGATCGAATTCATCTATCTAGTCTAAAAATTATATATACAACATTTGAATCCCAGATCGATGCAATTTTTTCCTAATTAATTATGACCTATCTGTATTTAAGTAATATACGTTTGCGATACATTTGTTATATTTTCTATCTACGAAATGGTTTGTCCGATTTAATTTTTTATGGCTATAATCTATTTTTCTTGTACTAGAAGTTAAAAAATATTTTGCACACAGCATTGCATTCAATTAAATATAGGTCAAGTTCTCATTAATATCAAAACCCATGCCAGAAACTTAGGTCTTTTAATGGATAATAAACTAAAATATTAATGGATAATAAACTAAAATTTACTGAACATGTTACTCAATATCTTAGAAGAGCTTATTATGCACTGAAAATGTTATATCCTCACAGACATTCCCTTGACCACGGTACAAAAAAAGTTTTATGTGACTCGTTAATACTTTTTCACTTCAGTTTTTGCGATCATATTTATAGACCATTTCTTGACTTTACGAAGAATTAAAAAAATGGAAAATAACTATATACACTTTCTTTTTTATATCAGACGAAGTGAAATAGTTTCTAATAAATTAAACAATTTAGGTTGGTTCAAGAGGTTTGACAGACATATTCTTCACCCAGTTTGCTTATTTTACAAAATAATTAAATTTAGGATACCACTTTACGACAGTTTGGGAAACTTGCGATTTAAGTTAAGTAAGTTAAATATGTTATATAATGCCTAACATTTTGCGTGGGAATACAATTTTCAGTTAGTTAAACCCAGACAGAAATATCTAATATTCTATGACAAAAAACCTACATAAAAACGCAAATGTGTCTTTATTTCAAGTATTCTTTCCATATAAAGTAACGATACAGTAATCTGATGGTCTTATAATTACTGGTACATTGTGGGCGAGTCGGCGTATGTTTTAATACGGTTTGATATAGTCTTATATATGTGTGGTACCGACAGATAATAACCGCTAGAGGTTAAAGGTTCTGACTTAATACACTACATGGGATTGTCCACTTAGTCATACATATTTAAGCAAAAAGTTGCGCAAAGGCATTTAGCAAGATGTTTAGAAATTAAATTTAGTTGAGTTTTATCAACTTATCGGATTAAATCTTGCAATTTAATATCTGCCTATTAAACTATACACATGCCTATTAGAAAGAATTTTCAACAAAATTCTTTATAATTTTCACTTAATTGATATAAAATAAAGAAGCAATTACCAATAACGAATAAGATATTAAGCACGTTTACGTATGTCAACCTATTTTTTTATTAAATTGGCATCTATATCAAAAATTTCAATTACATATTGAGATTTATAGAATTAGATGTATATATTGGCGCCGTGCGTGACACTAGTCCAACTAATATATGAATTAAAGAGCGATATTTGCGTATATTGACTTCGCATTGAGCAAATAGAAGAAAGCAACTGAAAAAGTCTTATATATACTTATAGAAAACAAAGGCACTACTAGCCTAGTAGCCTAGCAGTAACCTAGTAGTGCCAGAAACTACCAGAAAGAGGATTATAGCAACCTATATCAAACTATATAAAAGGTCCAATACAACTAGCGGTATCTCCCGGCATTTCACATAATCTAAATAGAGTAATCTCTTACGAGATCTATATATCAATAATGAGTTGGTATATGGGGCGTTTTTTGTCAAATGTGTCACCTCTCTTCTCCATTTTTTATCGCAAACATAATAGCTTATATTGGACACAAATTTTTATTAAAGATGTCTAATTTCAATTGCAGTTTAGTCTTTTTGAAAAGAATAATATGGTGGGTCAAACATGATGACGAATATGAATAAATCTTAGGTGTAATATTTAATACTTAACGATAAATAATAATCTACTCTGCCAATTTGTTTCATAACACATGTAAAATGGTTTTTGTATTTCTCATTGCAATGGTAATGTTTTATATTACGATTTTCAAAATGGCGAACCCAAGATGGAGGATTTAAGGACTAAATTTCATTATTTTACCACGAAAGTATACGTTACTGGGTTTAAATTCCCCAAATATAAATTTTAATGTGTTTAATTTTTAATAATACAAATTTACAAAATTTCAAAATGGCTGAATCAAGATGGCGGATTTACACTAGACTGTTAGTTCAACCACTTTAAAAAATAATTTCAAATAAAGGGGTTTTAGTAGTTGTTTTTTAACAACTTGAGGCAAAATTTTAGTTCAAAGGAATTAAATTTACAATATAGCAAAATATGTATCCGCCATATTGGATCTGGCATTTTTAAATTTCGAAAACTAAAATTTTACTATTGTACATTTATTTAAGCACTTCAAATTCTTAATCAGCAACTGCTAAAACCCCTTTATTTAAATTTATATTTTGACATGATTAGATTAAAATTGATTGAATCCGCAATCTTGGATTCATCATTTTAAAATCTAAGAAACTTCACTTCAATGATAAAAAATCATTTAACCACATGAATATTTTCATTTGTGGAAGTTTACTCCAGTAATGTAACTTCATTGCAAAATAATGAAATTTATTTCCTAAAACTACCATTTTGAAAATATATCAGTTTTTACATGTTTGACTACCAAAATGAAAAACTTTCTTATAGACTTTCATCCTCTGTTTTACCCGCTTAAAAGATCAGGTTAAAAATGAATACTTTATCAATATTTATATGTCTCTGATTCAGCGGGTGCAGGCTTAGCATATCCTGCAAATAGTCATAATTAAAATTTTCTCTGTGGAAAATAGTTTTATACCAAATAAAATGTAAAAATTTGTATTGTATTCTTTCAACTCGGTCTTTATGACATTGATAATAAAGTGGCCATACGCAGATACTATTTCTTTTAAAAACCATATAACCTTTAGAAGGTAAGACGCACATATGTTAAAAATTCCACACATTTCGTGAACATTATTAGTAGCATCAATCTAGAGCCAGACGACAGACTAATTAACTTTGATGGGGAAAGTCTGTATTCTAATGTACCGTTAGGGGAATCACTAGACATAATCAAAACTAGACTTTCAAATGATATTACTTTATCAGATCGAACCACGTTACCACTAGACGGGGTGATGGATCTTTTGGAGTGTTGCCTGCGTAGTACTTACTTTCAAGTAAAGGACAGGTTCTATGCTCAGGACGACGGGCTCCCCATGGGTTCTTCACTCTCTCCAGTCGTCGCCAATATATATATATATATATATATATATATATATATATATATATATATATATATATATATATATATTGGCGACGTAAAAAGTAAACATTTTTTTCTAACCATAAGTCTGTATACCAATTTTTACATTCCTAACTGGAGAACTTTCATATACACTTTCATCCCCTATTTTCCCCCCTTAAAAGATACATTTTTAAAAAAGGATGATATAGGAAACAGTTTTTTCTGCCCATAAGTCTACATACTAATTTGTACATTTCTAACCACTAAAATGATGAACTTTCATACAAACTTTAATCGCCATTTTATCACATAAAACGAGGAACTTTTAAAATAAGATCGATATAATAAACATTTTTTTTTCTAACCATAAACCTATGTTCTAATTTTTACATTTCCTACCATCAAAATGAAGATCTTTCATACTATCTTTTATCCATTATTTTACTCCTTAAAAAATCAATTGAAAATAAAATGATATAGTAAACATTTTTTTAACCCTAAGTCTATATCCCAATTTTTACATTTTTAACTACCAAATTTTCATGCAAACTTTCATCCTATGTTTTATCCCCTTAAAAGATGAATTTTTAAAAAAGAATGATATAGTAAACATTTTTTTCTAACCATAAGCGTATATGCTAATTTTTACATTTCTAACCATCAAAATGAAGAATTTTCGTACAAACTTTCATCCTCTATTTTACCCTTAAAAGATGATTTTTTAAAAATGAATGATGTAGTAAACATTTTTTTCTAACCATTAAGGGATGAATTTCCAAAAATCTTTTCTTAGCGGTCACTTATATTATCTAAGAAACCTTTATCCAAAATTTCATGCTACTAGACCTATATATATATATACATTTCTAACTACCAAAATGAAGAATTTTCGTACAAACTTTCATCCCCTATTTTACCCTTAAAAGATGATTTTTTAAAAATGAATGATATAGTTAACATTTTTTTCTAACCATTAGGGGATGAATTTCCAAAAATCTTTTCTTAGCGGTCACTTATATTATCTAAGAAACCTTTATCCAAAATTTCATGCTTCTAGACCTATATATATATATATATATATATATATATATATATATATATATATATATATAAATATATGTATATATATAAATATATATATATATATATATATATATATATATATATATATATATATATATATATATATATATATATATATAATATAATTTTACAGTCCTAAAAGGCACATGATCATTCATATGCACGTCATTTGGAATTATTTTTACAGCAAAAACTAAAGGCAAAATTAAAAGTTGTCAAGACATATGAATAAAAAATAACCCATATAATACGGATTTTATGTGTGACTTTGTATACAGTTATTTGAACAATAACAACCAGATTTACTAAGAATTTTTAAGTTGTAAATTTGAACTAGTTCCCATGGAAGTTAGTTCTTTTGGATGGCCCATTTTATTTTGCTTATGATATTGTTATAATTTTGATTATTGTTACATAGCCTTCTATTTTAATTAAACGGGTTATGAATTAAAAAAAAAAAACTAATCCAGTGCTATTTTGTCCGAGTCAGTGTGAAAACCGCATTATAAAGATATCCGTTGAACAATTGCTATAAGCTTATTGGTCATTGATGAACCTGAGCGAGAAGTACCCACAATATCCAGAAATTATAAAAATGTACACATGAGCACTCCCGTTTAATTTACGTTTTAGAATTTATTTAAAATTATTTGTGCGTCAGTTATGGATAATGAAAAAAATCAGTTCCTTTTTTTTTGGGATTGCCAACTCAAAGAAATGGTTCCCAATATAATTGAGTACAACTGCAACAGTAGATATGCTCGAATTGCAAATGAACCAATATTTTTTTTTTTAAATTTAGAACAGCTATTTGAAATAGGAAGATCAGTAAAAAAAAAAAATATTGCGATTCTGAAAAAGGAAATATATTAATGATATACTGGTTTTATAAAGGGAAGGAGTTAAATTTTTCCTTGAAATCAAACAGTGCTGACTATCACCATAAGACGAAATTATGAGTCATTTGAAAATTGGATGAGGGAGAAACCTGAACCAAATTTGGATAAACCTTCGTTAATTGGGCTAGATAATATCTCTAATCATTCTTGAATTTTTATAAACAGCCAAATTCTTTTTGGGAAAAAGTGACTTATTTCAATGGTTGATTCAGGACAATGGGAATTTATTACACCGATTTATTTAAATCAAAACTTCCAGTAGAAACAAAATTTATTCAAAAACAAAGAAAATATGCTCTCAATGAAACATAACAGGGACATGGTCATGAGATTTTGCGGTTACCACCATATCATTGCTAGTTTAATGCGATTGAACTTATTTGAACAGGTAAAAAAGTTTTTTTTGAGACGAATTTTTATCTAATATGAACTGAGACCTCATATCACATAAAAATGAAAATCCCTAGTACAGAGTACGGGGAACTATTGGAGAAAAGCAGTAAAAAACAAGGAAATAATTTTCTTGGTTAATTTTCTTCGAGAAAATTTTATGATTTAAAATTAAACCAATTTTAGAGCTCTTTTTATTTCGCTTTATTCTTTATTTAGCAGTTTTGGGATTTGATACGTTGTTGGATGCAGTAGTTTCCTTTACTTCTTTTTCAAAGTAATAGATTGAATTGAGAATCATTTATTTGTCTTCTATGTTATATATATATATATATATATATATATATATATATATATATATATATATACAACATAAATACTATACAATAAAGGATTCTAAAAAAAATATATATATATATTTTTTTTAATCTAATTTTCAATAATCAAAATACTCAAAACTTGTCCTGCAATACTATGCATCAAAACAAACCAACTTTTGAAAAACTGGTTTTGTGAGCGAGACTATTCACCGCCGAGTTTCAGTCGTTTTCATTATGCCTCTCAGTTTCACATAAAGAGTTAGCTTATTTTAAGACTTCCATTTTGGTCTTAAATATGTAAATGTCAGTCACCCATATGACATATGAATTTTTTGCTACAGTCGGTCACACACGTCACCAATAATTCTGGTTGGATGATGGAAGTATCTAGGCCCTTTAAGCGAGGCATCCTTCTGGGGTTTTTACTTTAAAAAACGATTTCTCAAATCCGGTGAACGTGTAAACCTTTCTGACGGATTTCCGGAGAGAGGCTGTTGTTACTGCTCTATTGTTTAGAAATTTTGAAATATTTTTGGAATCTCTGATATTATTAAATTGATTCACCATAACCCACCTAGTTAAATGGAAGACAACTTACTTTATGTCAGCCAAAAAACCTTGATATAAAATAATTAATGATAAATTTCTAGCGATAAAGACCTGGAATCGGTGAATGCACTAGTACCTCAAAAATAAATAAAATTCTCCATTTTTGTCAATTTAGTATCAAAAGAAAACAATTTTTTTATTCTCATATTTTAATGGTCGGCTTATACTTCAAAACAATAACAACTAAAACCAAGAATTTCATACTTTAAAAATTTACAATTAACAAAAATTATGGGTGACCAATGAAAATCGTCTACTGATACCTCTAACCTAAAGGTAAAATGTTAATTTTTTGCCTTTCAATTGTGGTTGTTTCAGAAATTCTTTTTTAAATTATTTTAAAGTATTTTGACTATTTTATGACATATTTTTATTAAGCTCCATTTCTTTATAATAGTATATTTATTTTTATTTTGATACAGTTTTTATTTAGACAAAAACGGATGAAAGGAAAATATATATATGTATATTTAACTTGCAAGTGAAAATTATTGATGTACATTCTTAGTATTTACTGTTAATTTTTTAAAGTAGTAATTTGGCTAATCTATTGTTGCTCATGTCATTTTAAATCCTTTATTATCATTCACCAGTTCCAAACTTAAACTATATTAGTAAATTAGGTAGATTTGCAAATTTGAATAATAATGTACAAATTGTTGTAACCTTAAAAATTAATCTAAATTCGTTGTTCATACGTGTCTTTGAGTGAACTTTTATCCATCATTTTTGTTGACGTCTACTTGTTTTAATTAATCTAAAGTAAAATACAAAATTTCCAAACTCCGGAAAACTTTACATTTAATTTTTTATTGTAAAGTATTATGTAGATATTCTTCTGCAATTTTGACTGAAAACTTATTATAAGAAAACAAACAAATAACAGAAATAGAATTGTTATAAATTATGCACGTAAAATACCTAATGCAAGGTTTATTGGTAAAACATATAAATAGGGCAACTAAAATATATCTGTAGGCAATATAACGTTCCAGTTTAGACGGTATTTTATTTCAATTACGTATTTACAATGAAATAATTGCATTATAAGGACGATTTTTATAGGATTTGTTCACTTTATGTTTTCCTTCGGATATTGGTTAAAACTATAACGGATATTGTGTCATTTAGTTATTTTTTATTTATTTAAGTAAAAGTAAAATACAAGAATAAACTGCTATAAGTATTGTTTTGTTTCTAGAATCGCATATTAACTTTACATAAGTTGTTCTCTTCATTCCAGCACATAATATTTTCTATCGACTATCGACATTTTTGGAATATAGTGGAGTTCAAATTTATTTGAAGCTTTTTTATAAAACACCGTCTATTACTTCATTAGAAATTAGAACGCATTTGAGGATATACAATATCAAATAAATTAAAATAATCAAGAGAAATTAATTAAATTTAATTCTATTTTGTACACCCACTTGATTAGATTTTAAAATGACAATATTGGTTGTATACATGAACCTCTTTAATAATGTGTCGGATCTCCTCGATGCTATATACAAATAATGAGTGGTTAGGTCATGCCTTAGATACAGCGATGATGGGGTAAGGAGGTCTCTCGATGTTGTCCCATATATGTTCGATGGATGAAAGATCTGGAGATCTATGTGGCCAAGTAAGAAGGTTAATTTGAACGTTGTTAAGGTAGTCCATTGTTACTTTAGCAATATGCGGCTTATGGTTTTCCTGTTGGAAAATAGGATTTTTAAGTGTTTAAAGCAAGCACTATTATCTGCATAAAACATTGTATCGTCATATTGTTTCTAGAGTCGACGTAATATAATAACGCACTAAACCAGGATTCTCTTAGAATGGAGCACATGCCATTCACCAAAAAACAGCATATCGAGGCTTTCCTCACTGTTTTTTCCCGTACCCGTCCATCAGACATTTCGATACAGGACCGAAACTTAACAATAAAACTATATTGTCCCAATTTTATCATTCCCTACACCCGTATCAGCGATCTCGACGGTATTTAGCTGTAAGGAAAGCACTAAATTAGAATAATATAAAAAAGCTGAAAGATTTTGTTCGCATAGAAAAAAGCATTCCTTGTTCTTCAAATCACTGTTTTGCAATGGCTACTGAATTATTAAAATAATCTTTAATAGCGAACTTTCTACGCTAGTGTTCACACTAACATAATAGTCAATACAAGACAATATTCTACGGTCCCATATTAGGTGAACAGTTTTAATTCGAGAAGATCAGACATCAAGATTATTCTTATTTCCCCGTTTTTCGGTATTCAAACCTGTCGGAAATGGATCAGCTGCATCGTCACGCGATTCGAATGAAAAAAAAATTAAATTTGTTGTATAAAATGGTACTAGATATTGTGGAAAAATAAAATAATAAAAAATGAAAATTAAATTTAAGTGCCAGTTTTTAAACGCACATCTTCATTGTTCAACAGTTATTGCCATACTGTGTTGTCTCTGGCTGTTCACATTAAGGACATTCTATCTTAGAAGGCACCTGTCATGTCCTAAAACTATTTGGGCAAAAAGTATCTTGTCCTAGCTATTATCGTGTATGAACCGGGCATAAGACAGCAATTGATAAGTTCAGCAGTTGGTTTTACACGGATAGTGCCCCTCGCTAGACGTTCACCACTCTGCAACTTCTCCACACTCTCTACGCAATTTTACGAAAATAAAGGTTCTCCGGAAATACGACCTCTGCCAAATATACTAAATTGCCAAAAATTTTCCGGCCTGCGAATTATCGACATTATAAATAGCATGAACTACAAATAAACAACTGTCTTCGGATATTTTAGATCTATTCACACAATTGTAGGAAAAGCTGCTTGTTGGTAAATTATTCTACACCTTGCGAAATTTTTATTTTAGCTGTTTCTGGCTGGTCCCTGAACCTCAAAGTGTATTACTTTTATTTGTATGTGCTGGCAAAGTCATACGAAAAATATTTTTTGTTAACCCAGATAGCACACATAAGCAAAATTTTTTCTTATTTTTGGAGATAAACTAAATATTCATAAAAACATTCAATAAAAAGGTGCACTATACAGCAAAATAACTTGCTTGTCTCTATTTTAATTTTTCATGCTGTCTCAATATTTGTCAACTTTCAAAACTTAGAATGTGTATCTACCTTCAGGTAATCCGTCAGTGATGAATATATCTTTATTAGACATAATTTACCCTTTACCAGATTATATTAACCAAGCCGTGAACTATGCAGAAAAATGGCTTGCATCTTCCTATATTACATACAAGTAATTTATGTCTAGTATCGGTTAACCCATCCGTTGACAATTTTATGTGGAATTAGGGATTCCGTTTTTCTACCAGATGCATTATTTAGACAAGCAAAAATAAATAAAATAGGTTCAAACTGTAAACAAGATTCATGTAAATTATTTTTTATTTTTAATAACGTTACATATTGTTTCTGCCTACAATCAATTTTTGGAATCTCATAAATAAATTTGCTATTGATTATAAAATGTTTAATATCTTTAATTCAGTAAATCCTACAGAACGAATATATATATATATATATATATATATATATATATATATATATATATATATATATATATATATATATATATATCAAACATTCGAACAATTTTCAACACATGTACGAATGTTGGATAATATTTGAAATCACCAAAGGACGCAATACTATTTCCAACCGAAGGCGTTTAGAAGATACCTTGCTGTTGTGGTAAAGTGTATGTAAGTGAAACAAGATGATCTATATCCACTAGGTTTAAGAAAAATAAAAGATGTATACAAAAAAAACAAACTGTACAATCTGCAGAGCTGAACACCAGCATTGCTCAGGTTACACTTTTAACGTAAAAAAAAACTATGCTGCTAATATCAGTGTCTCATTTCTTTAAACGTAAAATTAGAGAATCAATTGAAATTTATAAATATCCAAATAATATTAAAAGAGATATAGGTTACAGTCTACATCACACGTGGAAATCGACTGTAACCCTGGTTCGCTGAGCAACAGTCGGGTATAAATACCGGGCTGTTGCTCCTTGATGGTTATTCAGTGTTTTAATCTCGTGGAGTAAAGATCCCTGAAGATGCCTCGTGAAATCGTAGGCGAAACGTCTGATAACAATTTCAATTTGACAGTCTCTTAACGAACTTTCCTTTTTTACTAAATGTAAAAAAATTGTTACGAACTAATAGACAACTAGTAATTTTTTCTGGTGTTCAATTTTTTAAATTGCTCTCTAAAAATAACACCTAATAAATAGGCTAATAAGTCAACTAAATTTCTAATTTTCAATAGTTTTTATAACGTAATATTACGCCTAAATAAGCGGTAAAACTATAGAAAATTATGCAAATATGTATATATTATTAAGTTTAAGGTAATATATGAACAAAATGTTTCTAAGTTCTTAACATACATATTAAAATAATTGGCCACTTAAAGATAATAAAGCCAATATAAACAAAGGGAACTTTAATGTAACTAATTAAAAAGAAAAAGTTTATCTAATAAAATGAAGTCAAGAATACACACAGACAATCATTGTGATTTCTTCACTGTAACTGTTTGTTATAAGGTATAATTAGTTTTTTTATATTGAACTATATAAACAGTTACAGATAAAAATGCGAGGAATGTTCTTCCTACAAAGGAAAATAAATATACATTGCTAATTTACTGAACATAATAAATAATATTTTTTTTGCATTCAAATTTTATAGAAAAATAATAATTTACCCAACTGAAATTTTTGTTAATAGATTTTTACTCGTACACGTTAATTCGATTAATCTAATTTTGAAAAGGCAAGATATAAAAAAATTTGCACTCAACACTAGCAAGAAACAACGACCAAATCGATGTCCAATACGCATTACATTGGGGTTTCATCATCATGTAGCTTATCCTGTTCACTGCTGAACGAAAGCCTTCCTTAATTCCAGCCATCTCTTTTTATTTTGTGCCACTTGTATCCAATTTCCAGCCACTCTTTTTATGTCGTCTGTTCACCGACTAGGAGGTCGTCCTCTACTTCTATAGGCCTCATGTTTTGGCCTCCACTCCACAATTATCTTTGTCCACCATCCATCAGTCACCCTAGCCACATGTTCGGCCCAGTTCTATTTGAGATGTAAGATAGATTTCACCGCGTCTGTTACTTCTGTTCGGCTTCTTATGATGTGATTTAGTATTCTATCCCTAATCATGACTCCCAACAGTGACCATTCCATTTTTCGTTGCATGACATGTATTTTGTTAATGTTATTTTTTGTCAAAGTAAGTGTCTCAGCTCCATACGTGAGAACAGGCAAGACACACTGGACCTTACTTTTCAAGCATATAGAAAGATTAGATCTCAATATATCTGAGTCTACAGAATGCCGCCCACGATAAACCTATTCTTCGCTGGATTTCGTGCGTCTGATTATCTCGCCTAATACCGATCTCATGTCCCAAGTATTTGTATATATGTACTTGTTCTAGATTTATTTTATTGACTTTTAAGGGACTACTCATTACTTGGTTTGTCATGTATTGTGTTTTTGATAAATTAATCGTTTAACGTATCCAGCATATTTTGTGCTTCCTGTATATTGTCTGTTATTAACACAATATCGTCTGTAAAACAGAGATGATTTACCAATTCGCCATCGATGTTGATTCCTGTTGAATCCCAGTTTATCTTTTTCAGCATACTCTCTAGCAATACAACAAACAATTTTGGGGAGAGTGTGTCACCTTTCCTCACCCCTCGAGCGATACTAAATCTATTTGTGCATTGATTTGCCGATATTCTGACATTTGCTGTGGTATTCTCATATAGGTTTTTGATAATTGCAGAATATCGACGATCGACGCGTACATTCGCTTAATGCGTCTAGAAGTTTCCACTGATTTATTGAATCAAAGTCCTTCTCGAAATCAACGAAGACGAGTATCAGTGGTCTATTATAGTCAATACATTTCTCGATAAGAACTCTGACGGTCAGAAAATGTTCATTTGTCCCACAGCCTGATCGGAATCCCGCCTGCTGTCTCGAAAAAAAAGAGTCTACTTTATTTGTCAAACGGTTTGCGAGTATTTTGGTAAATAGCTTGTTTATGTGGCTAAGGAGGCTGATCGGCCTATAATTTTTAAGGTCTGTAACGTCACCTTTTTTGTGTACAATAACTATGGTTCCATTTGTCCACTGTGATGGGGTTAGTCTTCTTTGATTGACTCTATTACCATTTCATCGTCTCCGAGAGCTCTATTGTTTTTCATATTTCTTAGGGCACTCGTGATTTCTTATTTGGTTATTTCTGGAATTTCTTCCGATTTCTGATTTAGTACTTTTGGAATGTCAGTTGTGATCAGTGGCTGGTTTGATGTATAATGTTCTTGGTGAAAAGTTTGATACAGTGTAAAATTTTCTCTTTGTGTGTTACTATGTTGCCGTGTATATCCGTGATCTTCTGTATTTATTTTCTTACTGTACCGTTTCTTAATACTTTTAAACTTCTATTATCCTCTATGACGTCCCTAATTTATTAGAATAGACGATCGGTCTCGAATAGTTTGCAGCCACGGTAGAATGTAAAGGGCTTAACGAGGAATAAGCATCGAAGATCTAGTGTCATAACTTTTTACTCATTCATTCATTCATCCCATCAAGAATACTGTTTATTTTCACATGACTAGAGTTTGGAAACAAAAAAAATCAGCTCGTGAAACTTTAAAAACTTGACTCTCATACCAAATTCATTTTTCTATAAAAATCACCGTCTATACGGTGATATGAAAATACTAAATGCATAATTAATTAATAGTTACGATCCTTAGAATTCAAACACTTTCGACAGCCTAAAAAAGAAAAAAATATTATATGTTTCCTCCCTCTTGTATATGAAATAAGGGAAACAGTTTATGTCGATTATATTTCATATTATCTTTTTTTATTTCTTAGTTTTACCACTTGAAGTATCTCCCTTTTTTTGCAGGAACTACTGTTATTTATAATTCGCCCATAAGAATCTAGATTATTAATTTTATTTTTGAGAAGCTATTTTAGTCTATTTCCCATTTTATTATGGACTATATAAAAACTGTAACATCCATTTCTCTTTTACCAAATATGTTTTTATAGACACGTGGTAATTTTTTTTTGCGGTTTCTAGTAAAATACTCTTGAGGTTAAAACCACCACCACACAATCGCTACTTCATCGTATCCATGACTTTTCATGGGGTGTGCAAACGGTCAACAATTTTATGTGTATGCGATCGTGCATTGTATAGAGCCAAGAAAAAATACGAACAAATAACACTGGACAAGAGCCAAAATGTATCTAAAAAATACCATTCTTGGTGTGCTAAAACGGAAACTAAACTTATCTTTTTAATATTAGTTCAAATTTTAGAGATACGTGATGTCATGTCTCCCTATAAATTAAAAATGTGACCGCAAGAATGCACGTGGTATACTTGTATTGTTATAACAATAGATGGGTGTGACGTTGCCAAATATACGTTTTCTCCAAGTTAAGGAAATTTTGTACAACTTGGCAACACTGCATGGGAAATCTCCAGGGATGACCCTCCCCCTCTACACGAAGTCCCGACACCCCAGGGCTTAAAATAAGGGAGAAATCCATATAAATCAACTATTATTTCTGCTTTGTACTGGACAGCCCTTATATACAAACCAATGACAAACGCAACTATTGCGAATATTATGGAATTGAATAGAAAATTGTAGAATATTCTTTAGAAATGTAAAGTCGTATTTGGGTATATAAGCAGCTACAAAGTGGAGGTGTTAGTCAGTCGATTCGAATAGTTAAGATTGTAAGATGCCTCGAAAGTATGTAAACAATTCAGTTCACTTCTGTTGTGTTTGTAGCGAGGTGACTATTACGTCTCAGAAGTAGTCTATGGTCCAATTGACAAAAAAGCTATATCAGCTTTATATCGGTTACAATATTGGGGATCAAGACACACAGTTGGAGCCACATATCTGCTGTAATGCATGCGCTTCAAGTCTGAAAAACTGGTAAAATAGTAAAAAACGATCTATGCGGTTTGCTATCTCAATAATCTGGAAGAAGCCTTGAAGTTGTATTAATGATTGCTATTTTTTGCATCTAACCTTGTGTTGGGCAAGGCACAGGAATATCCAAGAAGAAAAAGTCGGTTATCAACTATCCAAATATACCATCTGCCATGAAACCTGTGCCTCATGGTGACGAACTTCTTATTCCGGAACCCCCAGAAACATTTACTTACGAATTAGACAATAACGATATAACAATTTCTCAAGAAGAGATATGCCATCGACATCAAAAAATCCTGATTTCTCAGAACCCCCCCCCCCTACGTTGTTGCTTGGGCGTTCAACTCAACTCTCAAATCGCTGCACAAAATATTCAAATTAAAAAAAAAACGACAAGAAGTTGCGGGTCAAATGAAAACTCAAGAAAGGTTTAATACTAATTCTACTCTTTATTTACTGAAAAAGATGTTCTGAAGGGTGCACTTGTTGATGTCCCTCAGGGTAGTTCTAGGCTTTCTTGCGCCCAGAGGGTAGATCTGGACTGTTCTTAGACCCAGAGGGTGGATATGGGTATTCTTCTACCTCGAGGGTGGACCCCGATCTTCTGATTCCTTCGTTGACCCGTGCAAACTGCCCAAAGTCCTTGCCTCCAGGTTTATCCCGATAAAAAAAAAAACATAACTGCCAACCTGGCAAGTGTCGACTTTCCATCTCAGAATCCCAAAAAATTGGCAACTAAAAATGGAGATGGAAGTCTGCAGCTGCTTCGGCCGAATGAAACCAGGAAAAAGTGAAAAATCAATGCAAAACGGCCTTCAAGTACCACGTGTGAAAGAAATGACAGCTCAAAAAGAAAGACACTGGGCAACAACAGTCGGCTGAAATGCATTTGTTAGTTAAGCCAATTCGTAAATCATTAGCATTTTCCAGTCAAAACAAAAATAAGTATTCAAGTAGTTATTTTCAAATTCATGAAATATAAATTAATACATCAATAGAACTTTCTTGATTTCTGCAAACCAAAACAAGATTTATGTGAATACAAAAAAAGGTAGCAGTAAATTTGATATTGACAAGAAAATACCTAAGCACAGTATATTGAAATACCAAAGTAGGACAAAATAATGGTAAATAAAATTAATCGAAATTGTACTTAATGAAATGCTTGTCTTCGAAGAATCCCTGGGAAATACTTAAGGAAAATGATACTGTGTGGCCAATAACCACATTATTTGCAAAATAAGGTTAAATTAAATAAATTAGGCATAGTGAGTTTAAGCGCAAAATTGAACCGCGACAAATTTACAGTAGTTTGCCTAAATTTATTGTATATGAAATCAATATTATACCCAGAAAAGCAGAAAGAGATCGAGTTAATTAAAATAAAAACAATTTTATTTAGGTACTTATTATTCTGATCACTAAACATCCTTAGTACTTATTTGTTCCTTATCTAAAATTTACGTATTTATAATTCGTGTTCTTAAATTTTAATAAATTTATTGTTACTTAAGGAAATGTGAATTCACATATGAAATAAAACAAATTTTAAGCCGGATAATTTTTAAGTTCATATCTGTTCATAGCTTTATCAGGAAAACGAAACAGAGTAGCACAAAAGTAGTATTTTTGCCAGTTTGAGTTAATAAACCATTTGTAATTTCGTCTTCAAAAATTACTATTAATATTTTAATAACATTTGTTATGTTTCTTGATTGATTACTGATTCAGATTCATTATTATCATCCAGATTGCATTAAATACCTCACCTAGTTATTGTAGGCAGTAAAAACAATCATTTTTTAAAGTATTTATATGCCTAACATTTAGTTATAGCTAATCTAAGTTTAACGTCTAATTCAACCTTTTTTGTGTGCGTCATGCATTGAATTAAAATCTTATATTTTCTTCGAATATCCAACAAGCGGGTTTAAATGAACGAAAATTGCTTTACTAACGATAAATTTAAAATAGAAAAAACTCGTTGAAATTTCGGATTATTCAAATCCAAATATGAACCTATTTTCGTTTTACCATTATTATTTTAATTAATTGTCCTGTAGAACTACGTATGGGGTTCTCCCACCGCGGTTGCTTTTGATATTAGATATTATTGTATAGTTCGGGAGAACTGAGTCAAAGTTTATTAATCTGTTTCGGAACTACAACTCTGGATAATTATTACTCTTGATATTTCAATATAATTGGTGAAACGTATTATTTGAATCATCATTATTATGTTCGGTAATGAACGCAAACATGGGAATTTGTGGACCAACACGGACTCTCTGGCCGCCTCACCTGTCATGTGGTTAAAATTTAGGATTAGTATTTAAATATTTAAAATTAGTCTAATCTGTCTAAGACGTGAGCCATGCTCTTAATTTTGGAATTGTTTTTAAATCTGGGGAATATACATAATACTTGTATGCACACAATGATCGATGGTCAGTGGCGCTAAAGATACTTACTTAGTGATTTAATATTTTTTTTATCATGATCTAACTAAACTTTATCTTTAAATAATTAAACTTATTTTTTTTATTTAACTCTAAATTAATTACTAGCATTTAAATAATAGCTAAAATATTCATCTTACGTCTAACTCCAAAAATCTATTATTTACATCTATTTGCACTTATTAAGATAAATAATTTCTTCACTCCGAATTAGGGTTTTCGTATTTCGGTATGAGATTAGCATTTACCTTCCGGAAATTATACTTTTAAAACCTGAATAAAAGCTGATTTTGTTATCTGTTTTACGAGAACTAAAAACCTTGTATTTTGGATTATAATTTCTCCAAAGTTTGATAACTTTTTAGCTTTGTCTTTAAAATTATGACTAGGATATTTTTACGTTATTAAGTCCTCGCGAAGTTTCAATGTATTTTGATTTAACAATCATGGACTTAAATGCATAATAGGATTCGTTAACTGTCAAAACAACTTTAAAGGTTGAGTATGCGAAACTCAGTAATATTTGAAACTTTTAAGAATGTTATGCTATCTAGTAGCCAAAGTACTATACTGCATTGACACTTGGATGTTCGACTAGGTTTCGAACTAAATAATTCTAAGGCTCTATTAGTTAAGAAGTTATTACTTAAGGTGTTGTAAGCGAAATGTCACGGATTAAATCAATTTTCGAAAATAGGCCGGTTATCATTCAAAGTGTTGAACTACTCAGAGACCGACAAACTATTTTCGGACATGTTGGGGTATTATAGTAGAATTTCCCAAATTTTGCGCCAAACAAGGTTTTCGTCGGCCTAAAATATGATGTCTAGAAGATCCAAAAGTTCACTGATGACTACAAGATCGGCATTGCTCAAAACTTCAGGCTGATATAGGAATAACAGGAAGACTAGGACACAAAGGATTTGATTCTTTAAAATACAGAATCCAGAATAATTTGGGAATGGGCCAACGTACTACAATGAGCCACATGTTTAGTCAAGTCCTACAACGAATTTCGAAATGTTAAAAAACACGAAAGAATATGACTAAAAACAAGTTTTGCTCAGAAACCATACCAAAATGCTATTAAATAAACTAAACAGATTTAGAACAACTGCTGAAATGCTCAATAGAAAGAAAAACCGAAAATGTCTTCTTTAGTCGGCAGTAGTGAACATAACCCGATCCTCTCTATCCCCCCACTCCTCGACTTTGACCTTGACCTTGCCTCACCCCTCTTTGGCCCCGCCCACATGTCCTTGTCATTGACCTTGAAAGTGCACGTGTGCTTTGGCCTTGACCTTGTGTTCAAGGTTGTGTGTGTGACCTTGACCTTGGTCGCGACGACCTTGACTTTGTTGAAGGTCATCTTGGGTGTGTGACCTTGAAGTAGTTATTTGTGCATTGTAATAGTGTGGGATGATCTTGAAATGATTTTGACCTTGCAAATTGTTCTATAAATTGTGTGAGTCTATTTGCATTCATTCAGTGTGAAATGTCAGATACGGAACTATCTAAAGAAAAAATTATAGAGCAAGTCGGCAGAGTAATTTGTTTATATCAGAGTAATTTAAAAAGTTTGTGTGATTTTGAAGAGAAGGATCTAGCATTTTTTCCTCTCGAATATTTAAAAACTTGCGTTGATACGCTGAGTTTACGGCAAATTTGGGATAAGCTGCCAGCGCCATATCGGTGTGACAAGGAACTACAGTTAAGCTTACCCTGTTACATTCACTATGAGCAAATATATCGTCATTATATAGATGGGCCACCACCAGCAATAAAAAAGTGTCATGAATGTAAAAATGAGTGAATAATATGAATAGTGCTTTGCAAGAGACAGTAAAAAAATTGGGCGATGAGTTCACTGAAACGGCTAGTAATTATTTCAATGATGCAATGAAAAGTCGAGCAGAATGGGCGTCGCGCTATTGTGATTTGGCTTATGAATATGAAAAGGCTGCGAATGCATGTCGTAAATATTGCAGCAAAACAATAAATTTACAAGACTTTGTTCGTGAAATAAAAAAGTTGGGGTTTAGTGACTGTTTGGAAAAACTGATTAGTTTCATTGCAGATCCGGTTGTGTTAGATGAAATTAGAGTGTAGGACTTAAGTTTAACGTAGTAGTAGTTAATATGGAAAGTTTAGTGCGAGAAATGTACGAAGAATTTCTAATTTCTGCAGCCTGTTCGGAATTTTACGCATATGAAATGCAAGATTCGGAGGCTCAGGATTTTAGTGTATTTTTTAAGTATATGGACCATGCCGAAGTGTGTCTTTTAGCTAGTATAGTTTGTAAGAATTTTCTAAGAAATAAAAACAAACAATTATTATTGAACAAATTAAGAAAATTAGGTTTAGGTGATAATGTTACACGTATAGAAGAATGGCAGAAAAATATCAATCAATAAAGTACATAAAATGTAGTTATTTGTTTCATTATATTTTGTCCTTGAAGTTATCCTTATACCAATTTAAATGTGTGACGTTATTTGACCTTGAATACTCCTCCCACTATTTCTATCGTTAAGCTACCCCCACCATTGTTACAATTCGACCTTGAAACCTCGCTATAAAGGTTCGTGGGGAAAGAAGTGACTTCAAACAGTCGCAGATATCAGTGGCATAAACATCAAATATTGTGTTCGTGTAGTGTTCTGAAAGTGCTTTTATATTCACGGTAATTTTTGGATTTATATACCATTTTTTCAATAATGAGTATTGCAAAAGAAACTCTAGATCAAATTAATGAAATGTTCAGCAAAGATTTCGAGGTTTTAGAGAGAAGAAAGGTTACCGAAATGATTGTAGGCAAAGTGTATAAAATTGTAAAGATGGTTTCAATGACTACACGATTTGGTAAAACTCTTTTAGTGGCTTTACACGATGACGGTGATAATAGCACATTTGAGACTTTTTTGCCAAAACGTGTGGCCGAAACACTATCTGACGATATTGTAGATATTATGAGTAAAACTAAAGGTAAATACACTCTAACTTATTTGGGGCAGGGCACTAGAGTTTTTGGAAACAATACTCGAACATTATTACGTTTTGGCTCATTGGAGTAAATTGTATGTAAATTGTTTGAAAAAAAGGATGTAATTAAATTTAAAATATAGTTGCACATGTCAGAATACTTACGCGTGTTCATTATTTCTGTTAAAGATGTCTGTTGATGCGACGACGACGACGACCGCCAACGAAGGTGTAGATAGATATATATTTTGGTTGGGGAGAGAATTAAGAAATAGGGCTCACGATATGTTAGATAGCGTAAATGATTGGTCGCATATTGATGTAACCAAAGATCAATATAAGAACGAGATCAGGGATACAATCAATTTTATGGCTGGGGCACACTTGTGCGACAAATTTTTATATGGTTCTATAGACATGGATACATTTTGTGCTGAAATGGTTGAAGAAGAATTAAAAGAATACCTCGTCAATATTCCACATTTACCAGGTGAGCTTGCTGCAAAATATGAATTGGTTTCTGCAACAGCAACAGCCCAAGACGTTGACGATCGAAATTGTGTCGGATGGTATAGAATTTTGAGCAACGAAAACGAAGACATGGAAAATTAATTTTTTATAATTTTTGTATTTGTGCAATTAAATAACTGTAAATAAATATCTGTTACAATAACAGTTTTATTTTATTTCTTTTATAAACATACCAACCCAGTAGATCATAGTCAGTGTTTCTTTTTCTCAGCTGAAATATTTAATATAAGTAGGGCAAATAAAAATAAAATAGTTTAGTAAAGATTGAAAATGAGTCGAGGAAACAACACAATTGATAAATTTGGCCGTCAGAAATATAATGAAAAATATCATATACTATCTGGGCCACAAGGGATTGGTTTTAAACTTACAGCGGATGGGCAGTATGATATGGGTGGAAAAATCATAACCAACTTAGGCGAACCTAAAGATGATGACGATGCTGTGACAAAACACTTTGTTAATAGAAAGTTTTACAATTTTGCAGTTGTAATATGTGACATATTTAACAAGGATGTCCTCCCCATGATATACAAAAATAATAGTGAGCTTAAAACAAAAATTGAAGTTATGCAGAAAATACTCTATCATCAGCTTTTAAATGACTCATTAAGCGCACTGTCGTACGGCTCGACTCCAAAAAAAATCTAAGAAAAGGGAAAGCAGGTTAAAGAATAGGAAAACGCACTCCGAGTGGCATAGCCTTGAAGATAACGTCGTAGTCGTCGGTGAATTGGACCTTCCCTCCAAGAATATTGAAATGTTATTTATGTGTATGATGTTTTATTGTCATTGTTTTTAATGATGAAGATTGAAATAAAAAACTTTATTTTACAATATATTGTTTATTTATTTTACATTTTAAATTAAAAATATAGTCATACAATATGTTATTTAGCAGATTTTTTCTTGTAATAGTACCACCTAATTTTGTGCCCATTATCAGAGGTTTAATAATTCGTAAATATTTGTTCCATCTGGTCTCCCGTAAACCATCACTTTTTTTAAAATTGTTGCAGACAGCACTCGTTGATTCCAAAATTTCCTTGTACGTTGAAAGTACATTATCACTTAATTGTTGTTGTTCCTTGCCTACACTTGGGGGTGTTTTAAGAAATAACAAATCATAAAGTGCCGGTGATCCACCATATTCTGCAATATTTTTCCCTTTTCGGTATAAGACAATATTTCCATTTCGAAAACGCACCTCTAAATTACCAATAAAATTTTTGTTATAATCTGTTTTTGAACCAAAACGTACACCATATACAGTATCGTATAGAGATGGTTTCGAACGTAATCCTTTCAGGTGTGCGTTTAAAGTATCGGAAGTTGTGGTGTCAGCGGATGCGAGAGATGTATTAGTTGATGCCGAGGGTGTATCAAACACCGATTGGCTAATATCTTCTTTTGAAATGCGATGCTGCTGCTGCTGCTGCTGCTGCTGAATAGGTGTGGAGGTTTGAAAGGAATGTGTAGGTTGGGGAAAACCTGATATTTGAGTCGACTGCACTGATGTACTGAGACTATGTGACTTTGTAGCTGGATAATGTTGTTGCTGTTGTTGTTGTTGTTGTTGTTGTTGTTGCTGCTGCTGCTGCTGCTGACGTTGCTTAACCACATCAGATATAGTTGTCAACGGCTTAGAAATGGGTTCGTAAAACTTTTCCAATTCCACAACATTAAATTCTTTAGCCGCTTTAATTTGTTTAAATTTTTTTCTGACGGCATTGGTAGCTTCCACTAGTTTACGTTTTAAGTCGATCGCGTTATTCATGATGTTAACAAAGGACGTTTCAACAATCAAATGAGCGTTTTCTCTTATTATTACAGTAATATATAGCTATCAAATCCTTTGCGGTATCTTCCCGATTTCACATCACTGTCTTTATCAATTACTAAAAATCCATACTTATTATCCCAACATTTTGAGCACATTTCTTGAAATTGAGTAAAAGTTAGATCCGGTGAAACGTGGTCGGAAAATATGTGTTTCATATTCAACTCATCTTGTTTAAACATAATAATAAAATTGGCGTTGTCTCGCACAAGCTGTTTAGGCACTCGCGAATATGTTTGCGCTAGGTAAAAGGAGTCGATATTTTTATGACGTCCCATGCTAAAGTAGGATCTTATAACATCTTGTTTTTCACATATAACATCATCAAAGATAAATATAGAGTTTGGTTTTACATCGGACGGTTCCACAATATTACTGGAATCACTAAAGGCATAGTAGCCTAAACCTTTGATGGGCGCTAAAATTTTCCTTAAATACTCATATTTCGGTTGATACAGAGATTTCGAGTAAATATAGACATTTTCGAAACGTAGCCCAAGGGGGTGTGTAAGCAGCGAAATCATGACATTAGTTTTTCCACAATTGGATGGACCAATTAACAGGCCGCGAATAGAGGAAGGAAGTAGAGGACCGTGTCTCTTCATTATCTTCTTTTCAAATCCAAGTCCGACTTTTTCATCGAGATTGTCAATAGGAAGTTTTTGTTTAAGATCGATAACGCGCATCTTAGGAAAATTTGATATTTTATAGGCAATTTTTCACAAAAACTGTCATTCAGATGCCGAGCGTCAAACGAAGTGGACGGTCTCACGTTTCCAACAAAACTGGATACGGTATTGTGAATTCGTTAATACATAAATTACCATTCGAGGTACACATTCCTGGTTATCAATATTGCGGACCCGGAACAAAAGTAATAAAACGTGTAACAAGAGGTGATCCAGGCATTAATCCTTCGGATGCCGCATGCAAAAAACACGATTTAGCCTATTTACATAATAAAGACAACATAAGTGCGAGACATCGAGCGGATTACGAGCTCGAACAAAGTGCTTGGAATAGAGTAAAATCGAAAGATTCCAGTTTAGGTGAAAAAACAGCAGCTTGGTTAGTTACAAACATTATGAAAGGAAAACAACGTTTTGGTATGGGTGTACCATCATCATTATCAACAAAAAAAACATCTAGTAAAGGCACACGTCATACAAAAAGGAAAGGTGTTAATAAAAATCGACATGTTCGGAAAGCCAGTTTCGGAACAGCTATTCGACAAGCAGTTCGAAGGGAATTATTAAAAGCCGGAAGTAAAAATGTGTTGGAAAAAAATGTCATGAATGCATCTAAAATAGCTCTGTCGGCAGCACGTAGATCGGTAAAAGCGGCAGGTGGCAAAAGGAAGGTTCGTAAACCGAGAATAATACCGATTCCTAAAACTGGTGGAATATTACCATTAATACCAATTTTTGCCGGGTTATCAGCTTTGGGTTCATTAGCCGGTGGGGCAGCGGGAATTGTGCGCACCATAAAAGCATTAAAAAAAAGCAGCGAAGATAAAACCGGTGCCGGCCTGTATTTAAAATCGAAAGGAAATGGTTTGTTTCTAAAGCCATATCGTAAAGGTATGGGATTATTTTTAAATCGTAGATCAAAAAACTAATTGAATCCCTACCTCGAAGACCACTATCTAACATCGATATAGAAAAATATGCCAAAAAGAAAAGAATAGGACACTTTCGAGGCGTTTATATGAGGGATTTATTACCTAGACAAGGTCCTCGACGTTACGAAGCAGCAATAGTGAATTTGGATAGTAAGCGTGGTGCAGGGACTCATTGGGTAGCTTATAGAAAAAATAATTCTAAAGTAACATATTATGACAGCTTCGGCGATTTACCCCCACCGATCGAATTGGTACGATATCTACAAACGGGATCGGAACCATCAAAAATTATTTACTATACATACGATCGTCAGCAGGATTTTGGAACAGTCTGGTGTGGACATTTGTGCTTAAAGTTTCTTGTCGAATCATCAGCGTAAAAGATGTCATCATCATCGTCACCATTAACACCGCAAATGGATCGCAATAACTATACTAAAATGTTGCAATCAATGAAAGCATTTCATCTAGCCGGTGGATTAAGGAAAATGACCGTGAAACAGTTAGAAAACATGCCCAAGGAAGTAATGATTGCATTAGCCCCAAATGAAATTCCATTCGTTTGGGAAAAGTTGCCCGAGCACCTCAAAAGCGATATCGATATATTAAAATATCAGTGCGGTTGCAAACATTATTTCAGCAGCAGCAATTTAAACGAGGTTACGGCTGATGAGGATGTTACGGCTAGAAAAATATTTTGTTGTTATTGCAAAATCAGCGATGTGCGCTTAAAAGCAGAAAATAGCATAAAAACATCACTATCTAATGCAGTGAGAAAAGGTGTGACGATGAATCTTTTTAAATGTTGCCGCTAAGAATAAAACCGAGATGTGTGATGTTTTAATGGTTAGTCATGTCTTATTCGTTCACATTAACAGGACACTCGAGCGTCTTAAGCGCCGATTTTTATCCACCAGTCGAATTAAATAGAGAAAACAAATATGGTCTGGCATTGCTGGGATTTTACACATACAATTCAATTTTTAATGTGGACGAAAGCAACAATAAGTTTGCCTACATGAAGGAGGGTTACACCACCGAGTCGATACAATTGCAGATTCCACCTGGGGCCTATGAAATAGATGAGATAGGTAAAGCTATGTTGGAGGCTTTGAGGATTTCAACTGAAGAAAAGAACGATGGAATCTTTTACTTGGTCGCTAATAATAATACACTGAAATGTGAACTGAAATCCCAATATACTATAGATTTCCGGGGAGAGGCGAGTATCGGTAAAATGTTAGGATTTAATCACACAGTGTTAAAAAGAGACAAAAAGCACGAATCAACCGAGATGGTGGAAATAATGAAAGTACGCATCATACGCGTAGATTGTAATATAATTTCCGGAGCATATATGAATTCGGTGGAAGGTCATACCTTGTTCGAATTCGATATCGACGTGGAGCCCGGTTACAAAATCAGTAAAGAACCACAAAATAATATTTATATGCCGTTAATGCCGGCAGGACGTCAGTTTATCGACAACATTACTCTTCGCATCTTGGACGATAGCGGTGATCTAATCAATTTTCAAGGCGAGAAAATAATCGTGAAATTGGAACTGAAGAAACTTTCATAGAAATGGGTTTTTGCTTCAATCGTCAATTGTGTGTGCTGTCAACTAAGATGGGGGAACCGCCGAAACATAATAAAAGTAAAAGAAGAGTTAACGTCAAGGTTAGTCATCGTCCAGACGTTAGATCACAAACATCTCAACAGTTATCTGCCGAAGACTATAAATTTTTAAAATCAATCGGTCTTAAAGTGCGAAAATGATTTCCACCACCAGCGATAAAATAGAGGTTTTCTCCGAGCCCATCTTGGACAATTCCATTATTAGTCTAGAAGAGCATACGTATAAACCATACGGATCTCCATCATTCAACAATTCGAATGAAGTCCGTATCCCCATTAATTTTCAAGATATTATACTGGATATCGCCGAAAGTTACATATATATCGAAGGAAAATTTAAACCCATAGACGCAACGAAAAGATGTTTTTTATCAAATAATGCCCTCGCATTTTTGTTCGATGAAATTCGCTACGAGATGGGAGGTGAACAGGTCGCCGTGGTTCGTAAACCTGGAGTTACGACGACATTAAAAACCATGGTTTCATTCGGAAGTTTGCAACAAAGATCTCTCATGACGTGCGGATGGGGTCTCGACGAAGCAAACCAAGATATCGTAGACACGGCAAGTAACGTATTCTCCGGGAAATTACCCTTAAAATATCTTATGGGATTCGCCGAAGATTACGCAAAAGGTGTTTTCAACGTAAAACAAGAGCTTATTATGATTATAGCTCGCACTTTTACCAATTGCTACGTCGGCGAAGTAGAGGCAGAAATTAGTATCGACAAAATCGAATGGAAAATTCGTCACATCATTCCAGACGACAAGCAAAAATTGAAAATACTGTCTCGCATTAATAAATGAGGAAACAATGCCAGTATTCAAATGGCATATCGTAAATGGGATCTGTACGAATTACCAGCTTTAAGGCAAACATCTTCCGACGTGTGGGCCTTGAGAACGAGTACAAGTTTGGAAAGACCGCGCTATACAATCGTCGGGTTTCAAGACAGCAATAATTGCGACAAGAAAGAAAAAAACGCAACCCAGTTTACCCACGCCGACGTATGCGACATTAGACTGTATCTGAATTCAATCGTTTATCCATACGAAAGATGGAATTTAGATTTCGCCAAGAAACTGTACGCAGCAGCCTATTACAACTACGAAAACTTCCAAAGCAGCTACTACGGGCGCGAAATAAACGATCCGATGATAACGTTCGCGGAATATATGAAAAACCCCGTTTTTATTATCAATTGCAGTCATCAACCAGAGACGATTAACTCATCGACAGTGGATGTAAAATTGGAGTTCCAAACGAGAAAGAATAAATTCCCCAAAGACACTAAAGTGTACGCATTATTTATTCACGACTCATTTTTTAGTTATAATGTATTAAACGGTTCGGTGACCAATAAATCTATATTTTAATGTATCTATTATATGTAACACAAAATAATGTTCTTGAATCAATAAATTTGTAATGAGTGAAGTAGTAGTTTTATATTTATTTGAAACCCAACCAAAAAAAAAAGCTGACGGAAAAGCCCGCTCTTTAAGAAAGGAGTACGGGAGTTTAGAAAATGGTGGTTTATTAAGTGGAAAAAAGAGCTTAAATAACACAAGAAAAAATTTTTAAGGCAAAATATGAAAACAAAGATTTAGAAAATTTGTAGGAAAGTAACGGTTAGGAATAGGGAGAAAAGTTATAAGAAAAAATTATAGAGGAAATCGAGTACTATAAGCAAGCATTTTTGTCGATTGTAAAAACTTAAAAAAAAATTTTTTTCAAGAAAAATTGAAAAATGGTGAATGCACGCCAAAGTTGAAGTTTTGGAGCAAAATGATATTAGGAAATTAGAAAGAGAATTTTTTTCTACATATGGTAGTACTTTTCAAAATTTGGAAAGATGAAATTTTAAGAAAAGGGTTATAGTAAGTTAGTAATTTGGATTTTTTAAAGCGCTGTAGCTCGGGAACCGTTCAAGGTAGAAAAAAAAATAAAAGCACTTCGATAGCCCAAAATTTTGAGGAGAATGCGATGGTGTAAAAAAAATTATAATTTTTTTTTTTTTTGAAAATGCTGAATACGCGCTAAAGTTGAAGATTTAGAGAAAAACGGTATTGGGAAATTAAAGAGAGAATTTTTTTCTACATATTGTAGTATTTTTGAAAATTCGAAAAAATGAAATTTGAAAAAAAGGGTTATAGAAAGTTAGTAATTTGAATTCTTTAAAGCGCTGTAGCTCGGGAACCGTTCAAGATAGAGAAAAATAAAAGCACTTTAATTACCTAGAATTTTGAGTAGAATACAATGGTGAAAAAAAAATTTGGAAAATCTTAAAAATGAAAAAAATTTAGACGAAAAAATTAAAATTCTCGAGTTAGGAGGCTAGAGCTCCGAACGGGAGTATGTGGAAGTTGTAGGGGAGGGTTTTTTTTTTCTAAGTAAGAAAAGTGGAGGGGGGTAGTTTATGTCCATAACAGAGATACGGTGAGTTATAAAATCATATTATTCTCAAACTTATATAATGCATATATGCACTCCACCTTACCCCCTCCAACTTTTTGAATGTATATAGAGGCCGGTATTAGAATTATTTCATCATTACACATTCGATCAGCAAGATGGAAGATACACCAAAAAGGATCATTGGCATTGTCAGGCCATTCGTGCCCGGCAAAATATGCAAGTGTGAGGAGTGCGGGGGTACCGCACCTGGAGCGGCACCTTCGGCACCGCCTGCAACGCCGACACCACCAGCGACGGCGACGGTGCCGCCAATGAGAAGACCAAGGGCTGCACCTTGGTCGGTGTTAATATCGTTGGGTATTACTCCACGGTAGGCACTCCACCCTCCCCCCAGGCCCTTTTAGGGCCACAAAAACGGTCCTTTTCAGGACCACATTATATTTTGATCGTAGTTTAGTAATCGTCACTTATGGGGCGAGATATTCGTTTAACGACGATTTGTCTCGTAGCTTAAGTGCCAAGTTATATGCTTGAGAACCTATGAAAATGTTAACAGTCAAAACAAGGTTTCTATTATTTTTTTTGTAATGTATTCTTCACAAAATATTAAGAATAAGTCTTATTGTCTAAACAAATCTAATTCCTTATTTAAAGTTTTTGAAAAAATCAATAATTCTATAAGCTCTCACCAATACATAACATTTAGAATCCGTTGGTGGGGTGGGGGTAGTTCTATATATATGAGACTGGGCCAGTTACACAGTCATATATTCATCAACCCTCATACGATGAACATGGAGGAAGAAAGACCCGCGAGCAGAGGCTCATCCATCTTTAGTGATGACACCGTAGCCGACAACGTTGGAGACCTGCAAGTCTTCGACGACGACGAAGAGGTGGATTTTGAAATTGACGTCCTACGTTGGGACGACTTGGATGAGCCGATTCCGCTAGTGTATGACCATGATCCGGGTCTAGTGGAATTAGACGATGCGGGCGATTGGGTCTTACAAAGACTAGAAACTCCGTCGCCGCAGCCAGAGCCTGACTCGACGGAAGATGCGGTGCTGGAAATTCCAGCATCACCAACACCCGACGACCCGCAAGGCCCCTGCGATTCGTCAAGCTGGTGGTCGACCAGCGAGGATGGGGCACCATAAGCCCCACACTCTCCCCGGCCCTTTTTAAGGGCACACAACAACGGTCCTTCTCAGGACCACAAAATACTTTGATCGTAGTTTTAGTACATATTAATACTTTGTTACTAATATTGTATGTATAGAATATACAATATTAGATACAAAGTATTAAAAGTTTAAGTGCTGGTGGAACCCAGCTAAATCGTTCGTTCGTATTTGAGACCACAAATAACTTTTGGTCTCAATACGTAATACGACATTTGTTTTCACCCCCCACCATTAATTTGTCTCTATATATACGACCACCAATACTTATTACAATCATTTTAGTTCAACATGTCTGCGACTGAACAACAACAATTCTACCACAGAGAATTGTCTCGAGTGGGAGTCGGACGATCCCAGATGGGATGAACTTTGGCGGTTCATCATCGAATATGCAGAGGACAGCACCGCCATGATGATGACGGGCCGTGCGACTCCACAACACAATAAAGAGTCGCATGTTTTACAGCCAAACGGTCCTTTTCAGGACCACAAAATAATTTGATCGTAGTTTTAGTTGGTTATAATACTTTGTAACCAATATTTTATGATTTTTCATAAAAACATACAATATTGAGATACAAAGTATTAGAAGTTCTGGCGACAGAACCTTAACTTCTTCAACCGAACCATGTTTTAGCATACTTGTAAATATTATCAGAAAAAAATATTTACAACTATTGGTATTGCGTAGTTTTAGTGGATTATTCACTCTTTTTTTTTTTATTACCTAATATTATGTGGGACAGGGCCTATATGAAATAACACACAAAAATAAATTTTCAAGTCATTTTTATTCTCTTTATAAAATATAAAAATCTGATCAAAGACTTTTTTTATTAACTACAATATATATATATATATATATATATATATATATATATATATATATATATATATATATATATTTACAAACTTAATACTATAAATTAAAAGCTAATACCTACAACTACCTAACACCTACTACATAATTTATTAAAGTCCTCTAATTGTCTTTTTAACCTCGCAGATTCCACCTTTTTTTATCTCTAATTGTCTTTCAAGTTCTAAAATGTCACTGTAACACGCGTTCACTTTTTTCACTAAGTGTTTTTTCATTTGATAAATGTCTGTTAATTTGCTCTTCTGAGAGTTGGTGAAGTCTTCAACCCACTCCGGTTGCGATGGCTCGGAATATATTAACGAAGAAGAAGCGGTTTCATTTGGTGAAGACGACGATGACGACGACGACGACGAAGCAGCGGAAACTTCATCGCCTTCAAAACACCGCTTAAACCGCTTCTTCATAGGTTTCCGGCACCCCAATATCGGCGACAGTGGCGCTGGGGAAGACTTCACCTCCGACACTATTTCCTGCTCTACGCTGGCCGGTGTTGGTGGCGTTGGTGGTGTTGGTCCATCGGGACCTTCTATCACTTGCACTTCTACCGACAATGGCTCTTGTGCTGCACAGGAAGTCGGTTAATGGAACAGGGGTGGAGGGACGCTTAAAGTTAAACTTTTTCTTCTTCCCTTGTCCCACACCTTTAATCGCCGAATAAAATGTTTTTTTTATCGGCGATTTCCGACTTCCGCATAGTCAAGAGCTTTTTCAATTTAGAAGCTTTCGGAGAAGATTCCCTAGGCCGCGATGCTTTTCGCACAACCACATCACTTATCACATTGATCTTTGGCTCCTTCTCCTCCGTCCAGCATTCGAGGAATTGCGCTGACGACTGAACTAACTCTTCGTCGCGACCATCATTGAGGGCTCTGTCTTCGGCATCTTCATGCTCCATGCCATTCCAATTCTCGAATACCCCTGGACTTAACACTTCCAAACAACTAATGTTATCCAGCATGCCTTGTTGCGAACCGCAGCTCACGTCAAGAGCATCTAAAAGAGACCGTACACTCGACATCTTCGATATTAAAATTCACACAATTAACTTTATCTTAGCACTGTACTGTTTGGTGTTCTGACGAACTGTGAAGAGCTCGAGCCAGCAAGTCTGCTTTTATGGCTATTTCCCCCACTATACCACCTTTATTCCTTTTGTTCGATGCATTAAGTATAATATTTAAACTTGTCAGATGCAAGGCCAAGACCAAGGCCGACGTAACCGGCAATACCAGGGTCGTTTTCAAGGTTGTAATTTTCATGGATTTTTTTTGTCCCTGTCAAGGTTATTTTAAAGAAGCATATAAATATAGTAATAAACTTGTCAGACGCGAGGCCAAGGCCAAGGTCAAAGTACCCGTCAATGTCAGGGTCGTTTTCGAGGTTGTAATTTTCAAGGATTTTTTTTTTGGTCCTGTCAAGGTTATTTTAAAAAGTAATACATAATTAGAGTACCGCGATTGAAAAGTACAACATATTCAAACATCATGTTGCCAACTGATGAACAACCTAGTGAAGCAGCCAAAACATACAGTCATATACCAAAAGCTTTTTATTTAACTTGTCATCATTGTAAAAGACTAGGTATCTGCTGGCGAAATGATCTTACGTACGACTTCAACTACATTGACCTTTTCAGGGTTAAATTTGTACAATGCGGCTTTTGTGGACTAGTTTACTACCAGTTCAAGGACATTAATGAACGTGCCATCCAGAGAAGAAATTGGGTCATAGAAGAAGCTTACCTGTACAGAAGAAATTAACATGTATTTTATTTCTTTATTTTTAATTTTTTTTGTTTGTTATATTTTTTTATTTTTTTTAATAATAAAAAGTAAACTCAATCTTTTGTTATATTTTAATTTTTTTTTCAATAAAACAATAGTAAAATGAATCTGTACTTGTATTTATTAAACATCACCTAAAATACGTTTTGCAATCCATATTTTTCTGCAGAGTCCGTTTATTAATGAAATAGAACCATATATTAGGGTGAAATCTAATGGTTTCAAATCAGTCTCACATAACAATGTCAGAAGTAAACACTATTGATAAGTTCGGTCGCAAAAGAAAATTTAAGGATTTTAACTTTATGCGAGGTCCTTCAGGAATAGGTTTTAAACTTACACCTAATGGAGATTACGACATGGGAAGCAAAAGATTGTGCTATTTAGCAGAACCTCTTGAAGGAGACGATGCGACCACACGAAATTATGTTGATAATAACCTTGCTCAGTGTGTGCAAGATACGCAGAAAGCTTTACATGACTCAACAATTGTTATTAAAGATATATTCAGAAACCAACTTGAAGGTTACGTACGCAAGAAATTAATTGAAACCGGTCAAGAACTTAGAGGATACATTGATGATACTGTTATTGCAATATATGAACTTAGGCAAGACGAACTGCGTGATGAACTTAACTCTAGAATGTTGAAAATTGAAAAGACTATGGAGGATCTTGTCAGCAAACCTGTTTCACATTAAACATTTACTCGTAGACCTGTGCGTTTAATTTACTATTAGACAAATTTTTCAACAATAACTTTTACAGTTTGTTATTTGTCGACACTTCATTATATTTATAATTTTAAAATAAAGGTTCAATAAAAAAGCAATGAAGTAATGAATACGCGTTTTTTAAAAAAAAATAAAAAAAAATTACAATACTATCGTTACATATTAATGTTGTATGTTTAATAGAAATAATAAAAACAATACAAATAATGAAATATGGATTTTCCAGATTACGTGCTGTCCTGACTTAGAAATGATTCCAACACGGTGACTAAATTTGCTAAGTTTTCTTCCGGGTCTGTTTTGTAAAAATCTATGTCTGCATGCCCCCAAGGTAGAGTTTTGGTTGAACTGGGAATTACATAACGTTTATCATCGCTATGTGACAATGCTACTTTATTTATTATGTTGGTATAAATGTTATGTAATTCACTTCTAAATGTCTTCATCTTTCTTAATATCAAACCACCCCGTTCAACAATTCTTTGGTAGTCTTCCTGATGAAGGTCTTTCTCGATAACACATTTTTTGATACCTTTGGCTTTTTTTAATTCATTATTAATGGACTTTACATAATAAGCCTTCGCGCCGGTACCATAAAAACTTATTATCGGATCACCAGGAAACTCATCTTTCATTCTACCAACTACAGAATTACTTTTAATTATGTTGAAATTATTAATTTCGGGGTAATTTGATGTATCAAATTTTTCGGGGTTTTCTGATATAGTTTGATAAAAGTTTTCCGTATACACTTTTAATATAAGCGAGTCAGTATCGGTGTAAAGTAACGAAGCATCATCGCCAAACTTGGATTTAATAAAATTATAATAAAAATCGTATATTACAGTCTTTGATATATCTAATATGGAAAAACCGATATAAATTGGTTTATTGTACAATATTTTAACTTTATTCATATGTATAGCAACAAAGTTCTCGGTAAATATCGAGCTACTATTGAAATTGGGGCGGGATATTAGTGCTCTAGCTCCATTTCTGCCTACACTGTTATCCCAATGTGTTACTAATTTTATATCCTTTCGATTTTCCACATTTTCCATAGTTTTACCAAATATCGCGTTATTTTTTAATTTAAAAGTGTCCTTCGCAAATTTTGTGGTGGCCTTGTTACGTAAATTGGTATTAAAATCAATATACGATTTTAGCCATTTTGATTGCTTAAACTGTAATACTCGATGGGTTTGCATTACCACTAAGCCGTTGGCGATGGCTTGTTTTAAAGTTCTATAGTGTACAATGTATTTTTTTTTATCTTGTAAATTAGGAATTAATTTCGGTAATTTAGCGTTTTCTGTTGGCGGTATGATATTTTCTACTAGAAATGGAAGATCAGAATGTGCATCATGCAACTCAGTCGGATAATGCACATCCACTTCCAAAACGTAGCCATGTAAACTATCATCACCAACAGCCATAATATTTAAATCCAGAATTTCGCGCTCGCTTAACCATCGAAAACCACCATATGGTAATGCTTGTGACATACTATGACCATATAGATTTGTAGCATCAAGGTATGTTATAAATGAAGAAGGTTTTGTTGGGTCATAGTCTGGTAAAAAAATATTATTAGCGATGTGCTTCCTTTCTGTACACTGGCTTATGCCGCCGCGTATACCTTTCTTAAAAAAATGTATCATGTCTATATCAGTTAAGAGCTCTAACTCTACCTTAGTCATACGTAGCATACAATCAAATGATAAACTTGGAAGGGTATAGTAATGTGCTGGATCAAGTTTATCGAATTTTAAACAATTATTCCGAAATTGCTCAAAAACATCACACAATAGCAACACATCTGATTTTAAATACAGGTCCGAATAGTCCCCCAAAGTTTTACACCCAAACAAGCGCCATACTTCTTTTGCTCTTCTATAGCTTTCATCGCTAATATGTTCTTCCCGTAAATTATCATAAAATTCATCTTTACTTGGAAGACATGTATTTTCCATTTTTTCTATAGAGTCAATAAAGCTATAGGGAAAAACACCCTTTTGACGCATCAAGTTAAATTGGTTGATATTTGAAAAATGTTTCCGCGTTTCAATAAAATCGTCGTCGTTTAAACCGCTGCCTAAATTTTCCAAAGACGTTGACAGAAATTTAAAACTATCATTAAATCGCAACTTTAAATGTTTCCTCTTGACTTTTCCACATTTACTATCAAAATAATCGTGCACATAAATGCTTTTGGTAAATGATATGTACTTTTCCTTACTTTGAGCCAAAACACCAATTTTATCCCCATATTTACATAACTCTTTTATAAATAAATGGCTGTCTTAGCCGCTTAAGTTATGAAATATGATAGGGATAAAAGAGGGTAATTTATAATTTAAATTACAAACGGAATGTGCAGCACCAAATCTTTTTGCACCAGTTATGTGACAGTGGTCTCGTACTTTAATCTCACCCTCTTCAAAAGGACCTTCACATATACCACATATTTTAGCATCATTAAACTCCCTTTTTTCTTCAGGCGGTTTCATAGGCTTAATGTCTTTTAAATATGTGTTGTATAGAGCCCTTAAATCACACTCGATACGATCCACAAAGACTTGAGCTGCATTATTCCCCCGAAATAGCTCAAATTTCGAAAGTGAGTCGTCAAAAGAGCATTTAATTAAATAATCAAAAGAATATGGTTCATGTTTAAAACTTTTTACAGTGTAAGAATTTTGTGGGTTTGGTTGTACCGTTTCAACGGGTTTTAAAACAGATTCGAAATCTGCATAAACCACGAATGGAACGCGCATTTGCTTTTCTATACCCTCGAATTTTAAAATATTTTCCGGCACACTCTTTCCAAATTTATCGATTTTTAAATCCACTGAGGGTGTTTGCGTGAAAATGTGGTTACAATCGTAGCTTTGATGTAAAGTTAAAGCTGACGGTGTACTAAAATAAATGAGGCAACCATCACAGAAATATATTTTATGTTGTTGACAACTAATTTGACTTGAAACTAAACGTGATAAATCCCGAATCCAACAATAATGACTCTTTGAACAAGTCGTATCACAAAAATGTTCACCGCCATCTTTACTACTACAGTCTTTTGTAATTAACAATAAATTTACATGCCTATCCAACTTTTTGACGCATACCTCAGTGGACCAATAACTTCATGTATTACTTCATTATTTTCATATTTAGATTCCAGACCGTATACGTTAATTAATATGTTGTTCATTTCCACAAATTTTTTAATGTCACGTAATTTTACTGGAAAATCCATACCTGTTACATTTAGCACTCTAGAAAAAAGGGGGTAGGACGTCTTCTGTGAAGGCTCTGCTGTTGGAGGAAACAATGCTGATGTTACAGCCCACGCAAAGCAAAATTCATCCTGGTTAATCACATTGACGACAGCTCCTTTCTTTTCAATAGAACACGGCAACTTGATGTAGTATGATGAGCCACCCATAGGCATATACTTGTTGATACCAACTTCCAAGTATAAAATTCGCACAAGAGCCCATCCTATAATAAGAAAAATAATATATAAAAATCAGTTTAATATATCGGGTTTTGATTTTTCCATACATGAATCTTTCTCCTGGAACTCTGTCGCCTGCGTTTTTATTAATTCGGTGAAAGAATGGTAAACGGCATCCAAATCACTTTCTACACTAATTATTTGATTAGCAGTGTTGAAGGATTTTTCACTGAATATTTCTTGTGATGGAAGCATGTACTCGCCAACAGCTGTCATGTTAACTTTTAAAGCATGATGCACACGTAATAAATTATTAACAAGTTCCACCACCTTGGATTTAATGTCTGCAAAGAACATTACGTAATCGGAATGCTCCATATCACTGCTAACCCGATAGGTTGCAATTCTCCTTTTGAAGGCACATTCAACGAATTGCACACCATGACATACCGGCAAACATGAATTATTTTTATGTTGTTTTGTTCGTTTATGCGCTGACATATGATTTATTGGAACATCTACATTAATTGTAGTGCAATTAATTACCGGAATCGTCGATGTATACTCTTCAATTCGGAGCCGTTTTCCTCCAGGCACTTCATTAAATCTCGCCGCACACGATTCTCTTTGATGACGTCTCATATTATAACTATTAGTAAACTTAGAACCGCAATTTTCACAAACATATGCCATGATTTGTCAAATATTAACACATGTACTACCTATACAAGTCAGAGCCAACTGATGAATGAAACTGCCCCATACCTTATATAAAACCATTCAAGGTCACCCCAAACCACGTAACATATCTTCAAGGTCACACACCCAAGATGACCTCCAACAAAGTCAAGGTCGTCTCGACCAAGGTCAAGGTCAAGGTCACACACACAACCTTGAACACAAGGTCAAGGCCAAAGCACACGTGCACTTTCAAGGTCAATGACAAGGACATGTGGGCGGGACCAAAGAGGGGTGGGGCAAGGTCAAGGTCAAGGTCGAGGAGTGGGGGGATAGAGAGGATCGGGTTATGTTCACTACTGTCGGCTTAACTGAAGGACAACTTAATTGGTCTTATTTTTCGAGTTTTGTGCAGTTCTTAAATAGTATGTTTGCAATTTCGCCCAAATATCAGGTGATATTTTATCACACACTTTTAGTCCTGGATTTTGATGGTAAATAATGAAATTTAGACTTTTTTGTGCATTATTTGCGTCTTGATTATTGTTAACTAATTTTTAATATTGTTTTAAGTAAATATTTCTTACATTTAAAATAGTCATTATTAAATATTTATAGATGTTTCCAAAAGTTATATTTTATATTAGGATAAAACAAGTGGTGATAATGATTTCGGCTGTTTATTAAATTTTTTAAATTTTTATAAAACTGATTAATTATTCACCTGTAAATGGGCTAATAATAGCTAAACTATCTGAATTTTAATATGTAGTTCATTCGATTTATCGAATATTACTGAAACGGCGGCCTATTTAAACTAAATTTATTATATTTCATGTCATGGCCTTTCAACAATTGATTTTCTTGGGTATATAATCGTAGTCGTAAAAGTATAAAAAACATACACGTATTTATTTTAACAGAACTTTAACGCTAATAAATATTAAGTCTACCGTGTGTGAACATCTTTAAAGACTTATCGAAATTATGTTTCTCTCTATTAAAAAATTATCTATACTTTCCTCCAATAGACGTCTTTGTTTATATATTAGTTTACGTATATTTGTTAGGATGCAAAAATAACAATAAGTATCGAGGCCTATAGTGATTCGATACCTTTTTTGCACGGTATCGATGCCTATAGATATTTCCCAAAAAAGTATCGATACCCTCAGATATCGGTATTGGAGGGTTTATGAAACATTTTTTAGAGATAATATTCTATCATATCACTACATATGACGTAAATATTTTTATTTAATTTTGCTCAGTTTTCTTTCTTGCCGCGAAACCTTTGAGTATTTTTAAATGTTAAAATTTATTACAAATGCGAAGTTTATAAATAATATGAACAAAAAGGAGACTGGAAAACTTATTTATATCGCTAAATATTGTTAAATTATTGTTTACATACCAAGAATAACACAATAATTTAGGCAACCAGAAACTCATATTTTTAGTTTATTGCTCGGTTACTTTATCCTCAAATTGATGACCCGATTAGAGTATTATACTAGTTAAATAATGCAATTAGAAAAGGATAGCACAGAATACGTAATATTTTTCCAAATATAAATAAAAATATTATCACGTTATTCAGCAATAATTCAACGGGGCCTAGTTCTGGCGATATGGTAATTCTATGGGGCAATTCGTTGAGGAAATTATATATTTAATTTCGATACTGATACTGCAAAAAAGTATAGAAAACTTCCTTGGAATCTCAACAAGATTATCGCTGCTAAAATACTCGATATTTCAGCAAAAGTATCGATATTTTAGAAGTATCGAAATATCGTTTACATTTCTACATTACTACTAAAGCGAGAGAGAGAAGGACATTCACGTTCTTGATGCAGCAAGCAGGGGTAAGTCTATTTTTCTGAGTTCAAGGATCTTGAAGAGGGGGGAGATCGCTCCCAACGCCCTCCCTTGAATCCATTCCTGGTAGTTAGTAAAGTTACCTACAATGAGTCAACACTATCAATTTGTAGCAAAATTTGTTGAACTATTTTGCAACCTCATTTAAGTAAGATCTCCACTGAGAAGTTTAATCAGCCTCTATATTGTCCACATAGTAGGTTATTTGACTTTTTCGACACTCTAGATAAAAATAATTTAGTTCTTTATAGTTCTTAATAGTTTGCTAACCCGAATCTCCTTAAACTATGTAAGTATCCTACTTCTTATTTGTCATGGTTAACACTAAATATTCTCAGATTCTTGCATTTAGCATTTCAAGAGTGATGTTTTGTATCATCAAACTATCTTCAGAAATACTAAGTTAAAGTAGTTTTAAAACTCTTAGGCTACGTAAATCTGCGATTTCGCTCTCCAGCCTCGTTAAACTTGAAAAATCCCCGTAGGAATTCATATCTTGAGTAATAATCAAAAAATTTGTAATTATTGAAAAGCATTTTTTATTTCATAAAGACAAGATTATCATATTTTTAATAAAATAAAAATAACTGGTTGTCAGCAGGTAAATAGGCATTCAAACTATATAAAATTGGCTCATCAGGAAAGTTGTATATTCACTGGGCAATTTGGATAGATCAGTATCAAAATGATGCTCTATAATTATTTTATTATTTTTCGCTATTGTCCTTCATGATTATTACATATTGTAGTATGCATCGTCATACCTAGGTCAGCACGATTTGAAAGGTAAACAAAAAATCATGATTCGTGTTATCGTTTGGTGACCCACTTCATCTTCATTGTATTTGTTTGTGCCGGTCAGCATACGTCTTTTTATTAGTGTCGTAAATATATTTCCAAAAGAGAATAATAAAAAAGATGATTTTTTATTCTCAAAATTACGGGGTATTTAACGTGAAGATTGTAGTTACATACAAACCAGTGAAAACAGTGACAGTGAGCTCATTCAAGGTAGGCATATTAATAAATTCATAAGTAAGTGACGTATCTCTTTCTTTTGTTTTTTTTTTGTAACATCTAATTGGTAACAATTGAGGCCTGTCTTGTGAAAAAATTGCAGTTTTCAGTAATTGACATAGTGTCTTACTTACTCACTGGTTGTTGCAGTAATTGATATAATGTCATACTAAATTTTTTTTTCTGATTCTTGCAGTAATTGACATAATGTCTTACTGAAATTTTTTTTGGTCGCTGCAGAAATTGAACGGAACTTCACACTGAACGCGAAAACCAAACGGAAAATACGGAACACGATAGAAATAAGAAAAATCTTAACGACGCTAGGTAAAAATCCAATTCCTAGTAACAAAAAAGTGAAGGAGTATGTTCATGAGGCAGTGCACGTAAGGTGGAAAAATTATTTTGAAATTGGAATTGATCGAAAAATAATTAGCGAATTGGTTAATAAATACTCAATTCCAGATAACTGCAACTCATTTAAGCTTCCAAATTAAATCACGAATTAGGGATATGCCTCAATCGGGATGATAAGTCATTTTATTATGCAGCTACAGGTTAACACTTGTACTTTTTGCCATACGGCGATTAATATCAGGCATACTAAAGAACCCACAGAAAATTAATACTGACGAAATAATTTCCATAAAAGCGATGGAAAAACCTTATGCAATAATTTTCATCAACTTTCAAATCACACGCGATTTTGAATTGATTCATTTTTAAAAGAAGATAAAAGGAAGATTGTTAATGAATGTACTATTGATGAACATCTTTTTGGTAAAAAAATAACTCCAAGAGTTGATCCAGTCGAACAAATTAAACAGGAGGACTCGAAGTAAACAATATTAAAACTTTTTGATTATGGCAAAAACTAAGCAGGAGTGCATTAAAAATGTAAAGAATGCTTGCAATTTACTACCAGAATTAGGCTTTATTTTAAATTTAGCTTAAAGTGAATTAATTCCAAAGCCGGAAATAGTTAATAGTTTGGAGATGACACTGAGTTTAAAAAGACGAGAAATTGTTCCATATAAATTATTTGGAATTAGTAGCCGTCTTTAATGTCATGTGATTATTTACTAACAACATATTTAATAAAAAATACATTATTAAAAATAGATAATGTTTTAGTTATAGCAGGCATTAACAAAATGAGAAGCATCTAATATAATAACCCAAAGATCTGGAGCCGGTGTCTACGAAAAGATATCTTTGTGCAAGTATCTCGTTTAAGTTCTTCAGAAAACATAGGTGATAAATCACGCAGAAAAAATAGATCCACGGAATATGAACTAAACGATAAGGTTTCTCAAGAAATTGTTTGTAAATTTGGTAATCCGGATATTGATTTATTTGCTAGCTTTCAGAATAAGAAATGTCCGAAATTTATATATTGGCATCCTCAATATGCATGGATATGTGTTCACTATAAATTGGAATGTTTTTTACTTCTATGCATTTCCGCCATTTTCATACCAGCAATAACGATTTCTTAAAAAGTAATTGACGTATGTGTTACTTTAATATTATTTTTTAGTAATTGACCTAATGTCTTACTGAAATTTCTTCTAGATGTTACAGACAATTCGCGAAAACTGCAAAGGTTGCCCCGACCAGGCTGAAAATACTAACAACGATTTACTTTAATTTTATTTTTCAGTAATTGATGTAATGTCTTACTAAAATTTCTTCTAGATGTTGCAGAAAATTCACGAAAATCGCAAAGGTGCGATGACCAGGCTGAAAATAGTAACAACAACGATTTCTTAAAAAGTAATTGACGTATGTCTTACTTTAATTTTATTTTTCAGTAATTGATGTAATCTCTTACTGAAATTTCTTCTAGATGTTGCAGAAAATTCACGAAAATCGCAAAGGTTCGACGACCAGGATGAAAATAATAACAACAACGATTTCTTAAAAAGTAATTGGCGTATGTCTTACTTAAATTTTATTTTTCAGTAATCGATGTAATGCCTGACTGAAATTTCTTCTAGATGTTGCAGAAAATTCACGAAAATCGCAAAGGTTGCGATGACCAAGCTGAAAATACTAACAACAACGATTTCTTAAAAAGTAATTGACGTATATCTTACTTTAATTTTATTTTTCAGTAATTGACGTAATGCCTTATTAAAATTTCTTCTAGATGTTGCAGAAAATTCACGAAAATCGCAAAGGTTGCGATGACCAGGCTAAAAATACTAACAACAACGATTTTTTAAAAAGTAATTTACGTATGTCTTACTTTAATTTTATTTTTCATTAATTGACGTAATGTCTTACTGAAATTTTTTATAAATGTTGCGAAAAATTGACGAAATTCTCAAAGATTGCAAAAACTAGGCTGAAAGTACTAGCAACAATAATTTCTAAAAAGTAATTGACGTATGTCTTACTTTAATTTTATTTTTCAGTAAATGACATAATGTCATACTGAAATTTCTTCTAGATGTTGCAGAAAATTCACGAAAATCGCAAGGGTTTGACGACCAGGATGAAAATAATAACAACAACGATTTCTTAAAAATTAATTGACGCATGTCTTACTTTAATTTTATTTTTCAGTAAGTGACGTAATGCCTTACTGAAATTTCTTCTAGATGTTGCAGAAAATTCACGAAAATCGCAAAGGTTGCGATGACCAGGCTGAAAATATTAACAAGAACGATTTTTTAAAAAGTAATTTACGTATGTCTTACTTTAATTTTATTTTTCATTAATTGACGTAATGTCTTACTGAAATTTTTTCTAAATGTTGCGAAAAATTGACGAAATTCTCAAAGATTGCAAAAACTAGGCTGAAAGTACTAGCAACAATAATTTCTAAAAAGTAATTGACGTATGTCTTACTTTTATTTTTTGATAACATCAAACTGTCGCATAAAAACAGTTTCAGTAACTGACGTAACTAAGCATGAGGTATGTTTCGCCTAGAGTGAAAGTGCAATTTTCGCAATTATTATTTACCTACGCTTCAAATATGAAAAAACATGATCAAAAATTTTTTCTGTTATCATTGTTAATCATTTTTTTAGTTAAGATTATCTTTATACTTTCTTCGAATTAGAAACCTAATACATTCATAATATAAACAATGAAAAACGAAACAATGGACCTATTCATAAATTTTGCGAACAGTTAATAGTTTTAAATACCAAATAAAAACCTATCCTAAAATAATAAAAAATTGATCAAGGTTAAAATAGTTGTAATACGGTCGAACACCAATAAGGAAACAATTTGTTTTTAAATTGAACCGAATTATCTAAGAAGTATGCTGATTTGACAAATTGAGCATGTCAGAACTTTTTTAGTATATGTTCACCAACAGTACGCCTACAGTCGATTTACAGTGTGCAATTTATAAATCAAGCGACAAATTTTTTATATATATTTGGGAGAAGTCGATATTTATTTATGTATTTTAATGCGTTATTTTTAATTGCGTAAAATTCCCATCGGTCGACGCTCTAGAAAAGTTCACTTTTATGGTATGGACAAAATGATTCAAAATTTTAAATGTGTTTGAATATTATTACAGAAACTCTATAATATTTTTTATGAAGCTCGATGAGTTTTAAATAGTATTTTGGTAATGCAAACATAGGTATACAGTAAAACTCGGCTATACTATAGCCATAACAACAGGACTAATTATATTATATCATAGATACATGAGAGAAAATGAAAATGTATATTCAAGACGTTTATTTTGGTTCTAACGAATTTGATTTGTAAAAAGAAATGAACGAAAGTGTAATAACATACAAAGCAAATTCCTACATTCAAATAAAAAAAAAGTATTTTATTTGGAAATTTAGCCGTATTTTCACCTCCAAAGTGCACTATAGTGTCTGGAGTGACTTCGTAAAAAAGACCAAGTTCTTCAGAGTTAAAACAGTCACATCATAATATTTAATGACAATATTAATTTAACAAAGTCATTAGCCTTGCCCATATTTAGGTTTGCATCTTCTTAGTGGCTCTTGCGAGCACTTACATGTTAGAATATTTTTTTAATCAGTATAACCACCCTGAATCTTAAAAAGAAAATCCAGTAACTTTATATAATTTTGCGAACACTTGTACTGTGGCCAGGAGCCACTTGTTGAAGTGTTGGTGTTTCTTTAGTATATAAACTAACGTTGTTATGGACAGCTTTGCTATATGTTTTTGTTTAAGATCAAAAACCACATTGAAAGTAATTTAATGTTGTGTGAAAATCACGAATTTAAATAATTGATATAGGAAAAACGTACTACTTAGTAAAAAATAAGAGGTATTGAAAATTTTCTACGGTGGCCATGAGTATATCATAAGTATGAGCACTTTATAAGTGTGTATAGATAAGGTTCATTCATTTATGTATCACATCCTACCTAATTTGAAAAACATTAGGTCATTCAATTATAAGCAATTGTATCTCCTTATTTTCTCAAAGAATGTTTATTTACTACTTTTCTGCTCTTTTTTTTTTAGATAAAAATGTCAATGTATGTTTGTTATATATTTGCATTATCATTTTTTATGAAAGTTATCGTTTTTCTTTTTTTTTCTAATTAATATAATATAGTCATAATTTTCACTTATACAGATATCGATTTAGTTACCTACATTATAAAATTACAATAAAATTATTTTTACCCCTCTATATTAGTTTTATTGTAATAAATTACTGATTAGTAGGTTTTATTGTTGAATTTTAAGTTAGTTTTCATAAACATGAATATAGAATATCTATACAGTGATAAAAATATCAGTTTGGTGCATCAGTCTAGGGATCTTGGGTTTAATTTTTCAATTTAATTTCAAGGTCTATTAAGATAATTTTATTATTAATAGATACGCGACCATAAATTCACAAATTTCATTAGAATATAAAGCTAAAAAATTACAAAAGGACCATTTGAAGTATATTTTAAAATGGGTTATTTATTTTTGAAATTCTAGCTGCGCAACTTGAAGTTTATATTACTTGAAGTTTTCATCTTTTTAGAATATTCGACATAAAATATTTACAAATAAATTAAACCGACTTCTAAAAAAGCGCTAAGAAGCGAAAAATAATAATATAATTTATATGAAATTGAAATTGGGCGTCAAATTAATACCTGACAAAATATTTCTCGCAAAAAGATTGAGAATCACTTTATTTGTAATTGCTTTCGTATTAAAGCTTCTTTATATCTCGTGTTAGTAATTATTTGTTGTGTTTAGTAATAATTTCGTGGTGACTTCAAAAATTTTAATTTGATATAAAAATTTGTATTATTTTTCTCCCTTTGGCGCTTTTTTAGAAGTCAGTTAATTTTTTTTATAAAATTTAATTTTTCGATTTTTAGTTTTGAATTCATTATGATATCCATAAATTATTTGAATGAAGAACTAAATAGTATGTCACAAAAAAATGCTCATTTTATCCAAAGTTATATAATAAAATAAATTGAACAAGAAGTTCTTTGACTTTGAGGAATCCACAAATACCAGTTTTGAATGATATTGTACCAAATAAATATTTGGACCGCTACAGTAAATCCACTCTTCAATTTTAGGAAATCGATTTGAGATCCGAATTGTCGGGTTCTTTTATTTTTTACTCTTTCTCTAAAGATTGCCTCTTTAGAACGATCTTTTAATAAATTTAAAATATCAAAAAGACTGTATGTATAGCAAGTAGTGAATGTGTTATTTGTTTATATTTTATGTAGATTGTAAAATTGCTTTAACCTTAAATACCACTGACTCAATAAACGCTTTGGTAATGCCAAAGTTAGAGAAAGGGCCTTATAATATATTGAAAATTAACTTTTTATTATATTATGTATATATCTACTACCTTCTAATGTTCTAAAGTTCTAGTTCTTTTGTGATGTAAACTGGAATCAGATAATATTTTTGATTTATTTGATAATAATAATTATTGTTTTTTTTTAAATGGGTTTGCTAATAAATTAATTGATTAAAATAATTTCTGTGAAATCATTTTAAAAGCCCAGGTTTGGTTGTTTTGGTTAAAAGAGACCCACAAGCATGATTTGCATCGAGGCCCCCTTCTGTATAGTTCCGCTGCTACTAGCAAAGCACTAGAATGTGCGCATACTCTTATATAGCTATTTCTAATTGTATACAGTCAATTTAAGTTTTATTTAATTATTTTTGTTTTTCTTTACAGCAGTTATCTCTTGGTGACAAAGAAATTGTGTCTGATATCTGTGTTCGATTTCTAATCTCTACGTTGTTGATTCATTCAGTAGACAGGCAAAAACATTTCCTATCAGTCAATCTAGAGTGTTCCCTTACCTAGCTAGAACAGTTTTCAACTTATTTACGATTTTTTGCAAAATCCTAAAAATATCAAGCAGTTTTAGTGATTTTTTGGCAAGAAATTTCCAAAAAACACTTATTGATTATTTGTGGCATAAATTATGTAATTTTATATGAACAATGTGAGTTTTCAACAAGATGGTGTAACATGACATGACATTGGACCGCTACAGTAAATCCACTCTTCAATTTTAGGAAATCGATTTGAGATCCGAATTGTCGGGTTCTTTTATTTTTTACTCTTTCTCTAAAGATTGCCTCTTTAGAACGATCTTTTAATAAATTTAAAATATCAAAAAGACTGTATGTATAGCAAGTAGTGAATGTGTTATTTGTTTATATTTTATGTAGATTGTAAAATTGCTTTAACCTTAAATACCACTGACTCAATAAACGCTTTGGTAATGCCAAAGTTAGAGAAAGGGCCTTATAATATATTGAAAATTAACTTTTTATTATATTATGTATATATCTACTACCTTCTAATGTTCTAAAGTTCTAGTTCTTTTGTGATGTAAACTGGAATCAGATAATATTTTTGATTTATTTGATAATAATAATTATTGTTTTTTTTTAAATGGGTTTGCTAATAAATTAATTGATTAAAATAATTTCTGTGAAATCATTTTAAAAGCCCAGGTTTGGTTGTTTTGGTTAAAAGAGACCCACAAGCATGATTTGCATCGAGGCCCCCTTCTGTATAGTTCCGCTGCTACTAGCAAAGCACTAGAATGTGCGCATACTCTTATATAGCTATTTCTAATTGTATACAGTCAATTTAAGTTTTATTTAATTATTTTTGTTTTTCTTTACAGCAGTTATCTCTTGGTGACAAAGAAATTGTGTCTGATATCTGTGTTCGATTTCTAATCTCTACGTTGTTGATTCATTCAGTAGACAGGCAAAAACATTTCCTATCAGTCAATCTAGAGTGTTCCCTTACCTAGCTAGAACAGTTTTCAACTTATTTACGATTTTTTGCAAAATCCTAAAAATATCAAGCAGTTTTAGTGATTTTTGGCAAGAAATTTCCAAAAAACACTTATTGATTATTTGTGGCATAAATTATGTAATTTTATATGAACAATGTGAGTTTTCAACAAGATGGTATAACATGACATGCATGAAACAATTAATTTATTAAGAAATACGTTTGATGCTATGAACAGGCCACCAAGATCATGCGACATTACTCCACCAGATTTTTAGTCTGGGGTTATATTAAACAGCAAACACTAATTCTTAAGAATAAATATTATTCGCATCACTGGTGAAATCAGTACCGATTTATGGGAAAAAGTGGTGCAGCATTAATATTTTAAAATCGACTTTTTAAAGCAATCACGATGATTGACCAGAAATACATTTTAAATAATAATGCCACAATTCAACAAATAAAAAACATTTCATTGCTACCTTATAAAATTGTGTGTTTTTTAAAAATTAAAGTATCTCATATTTAATGACCAGTTAGCTAGGTACTCTTATTAACCATTATGCGTCATTTTTTCCTCTATGTTCAGAAATATAATTTTGAATTTTTTCGTTGCTCTCATGAGAAGTAATTATTACTTCTCACTAATATTTTGTCTTAATAAATAACGTTACGAATGAAACAATTTTTGGTTAATAAAATATTGTAGCATGATTCCCAATATGTCAGGTCTTTAGTGCGTACTTGCGTACTCCTGTACCACTTTTCCATATGTCCATCATATTAAAACAAAGCTCTAGACAAACCCTACTGTATCTATGTTGCGTGACAGTTATTGTTCGTACCAAGATTTTTATTGGGATGATGTTTACTGAACTAAGTAATTTATTGTTACTTAAAAAAAACATGGAACGGCGTCTGTTCGTTTTACACTACATATTTATATCTTTCACTGATGAGAATACATTTTTTTGATAGAAAATTCTTGAAAAGAATCTAATTACTAACAAAAATTTCATAGGTAAATCTTATAGCCAACTGTCAGTTAACACAGTTTTATTAAGATAAAAGATATTTTACTGTTTGCAAAAGACTCATACTAAATTGATTGTTAAGCTACACAGGAAGTGATAATTTGTTAAAGCATCTGCTTACATAATCTTTTATAGCTCTAGACAAGTTTGTTTATAATTTAAGATGTATGTGCTTATTCTGGGAAATTATAAAAATCACACTTTAAAACTGTGAGTGTTCATATTTTAATTTATTAATTAGAATAAGCCTAGGTATATTATTCTCATCTTTTACTGTTAATTTTTTGGTTCTTTATGTCTTTGTCGAGAATATTTTTATATGAAATCTATTTTAAAGAATCAAGTTAAATTTTTTTATCATATTTCCAATCCTAGCCAAAGTGATTCAACTGAAGTCTTCTGCTTGAAATAGGTATAGCAAAATAAATGTTCACCTACATGAATTCGTTATTGGATAATGGTTATTTTAAGACATTGCATCAACTTCCTAATTTAATTCTAAAACTGTGCAGGGTATCTTAATAAGGAAAAATACCTCATCATATTGTTATGGTCAGAATAGAACTGCGTTACCAAAAATCTATTGATTTTACTAGTCAGATTTAGATTATAACAAACTGAAAACGTGAGTTAAAATAAACTTAAAACTTAATTCATATTGTATTTATCTTGAGAAAATTCTGGAGAACGGTTAAAGATCTATATTTTAATTTATTTTCCGAGTCGAACTATTACTCACATAAACAATATAATCAGAAACTGAAATACGCTCCCTTCAATTTTTGCAGTAAATATCTTAATATACTTACAAGAAATGAGTATATTTCAATAAGATTTAATGTGTTATTCTCTATCCAAATCTAAGAGGTTGGTTTTCTTTTTATCGGCTGAAAAACAGGGAAATCACCCCTCCTGATTGACACCCTACGAACGAATTTATACACTTCGCATATTATCAAAATTAGCTCAACTGGACAATAATTTCTAAAAAAAATGTAATTTGTGTCACGAGTAAGAGATAAAAACCCGTATCTCTTATTTTTATTCTTTTATAAATAGATCGATCAAAATATAAGCGATAGCTTTTCATTATAATTTTCTGTTGGTTTTTAACTCCAATAGCCTCTAGTCATTTCATCTTTGACATGTTTCACAAAGTGTATTCTACATTATTTGGCACGAAGACTATTATGTCACCAAGTGTATTTTATATTATTTATCACGAAGATTATGGTCCCGATGGATTAATTAGCAAATAAATTGGAATATATAAATTCGCTGGTAGCTTTTCGGGGCTTATTTCACCCCTCAAAAACGTTTTTTCGAGAACCAAAATAGTCAGTGTCTCTTAGATTTTAGGAAATTATATAAATCATATCCAAATCAAAGAAATATCGTTCCTTTTTAATCAAAACTCTTATTTGAACAATAAGATTTTCAGCATTTAACGACTTGCAGCAAAATTTCCAAATTCAGATTATCTAAATTTGCTACACCCAAAGGTTACGTCAGAGTACTACAAATTGATACATGTCAGCACATTTAGACTCTTTTATATCATATACTCATAATATTAAAAAATGTATTGATTACTAAAAGTTGTTCCTTATATTAATCAATCAGATTTTAAATGAAAACTTAACATTTAATCAGAATTTACTTTCAATTTAACCTGAATCACATATTCTCTAATCGATTTTTAGGAGTTATCCTAAATAAAATAATGTTTTAATATGCAGAAATATTCAATAGTAAGTTATTACACGAAAATAATTGAAAATATGTAGATAAAATTGGAAGTGACAAGAAAAAGAGGCAAAATTCAAATTTAATTTATTTTATTTTATTTAGACAGTTTCCAGTAAAAAACATTGGATAAACAAACGATTATCTTAAAAGTAAACTGTGCATATAATAACAATTTAGGTGCATATAAAAAAACACTTAAATCAGCAATATATTATTAGGTTGTTAATTCTGGCATTATCAACGTTTTAGATGTTAAAAATAATTATAATATACAAAACCAATAATCAATTTTAATAGACAAAACAGGCACACAAAAAAAATTATCTCTCTAAAGGACCAGACCGTCCTATCTTTACGTATCTGTAAATACGAATCCAGAGTTAATTTTCATCAATCGGATCTTGTTTTTCCTGAATTGAAAATAATACAAAAAAATTCGTTAAAATCGCAAATTTTGTTGCTTAAAGAATAGATGAGAAAATATTAGTAAGTGGAAATTTTAATTTGCTCCAATTAATGGAGGTCGCTTAACACAAATCCGATTTTAATTTCCCCGTATAGAGTCATGTTTTTTCCTAAACTGCAAAAAAACTGCTATAAAATTTAAGTAATTTTTTGACAGTTTCATACTTAACTTCCCAAAATGCTTGGGTAAAGTAATTTGTTCTCTGGCATAAATAAACTTTTTATTTTGTATGTCAATATAATTAAGGGGTCACAAAAGAAATAACAGGATTAGTGTGTGGTCCTAATGGAAGTGATTTTTATTCCAACGCTTTTAATTTTCAAAAGGTAGAATATCGATCATATATTAATTATGCATTTATTTTTGAGGGTAATGTAGCTTCAAAGACAAACGAAATCCAGATAGGCTAACACCTAAGTGATATCCACCCTGATCAACTTAATCCTAACTTAAGGAAAAAAATAATAATTAAACATAAAACAAGAGACAATACTTAAACCCTTCTATTGTATTAGTGACACAAATTTTAGATTTTTTTATAAATCCAACTGAACAAATTATAATTTTCTGATTTGTTTATCAAAGAGGTATCGAAACATAATATCTATATTTTAAAGGCGTAAAAGTAAAGCCAATATTGACTTTACGTACTTGTGATCTAAAACTGATTCGTCTGTGCTGATATTATCGGCTTTTTTAACAGAATTTTATGGTAAAAACAAGCTTCATGAAACCGTGTTCTACCCTCCATGTTCAGCCTCTGTATATTGGATAACTTACGAGATATTCTTTCATATTTACAAACTGCATAAATAAATCACAAATAAAATTTACACTTTTGTATTCTTAATTTTTGAAAGACTGTCAAATAGTTTTCATATATTACATCTTCATGGCTAAAAAGGGAAAGCCCCACCTAGTCACAGAGCAAAATATTAAGCTGTGTAAACTAAGAATGACGACAACTGTAAAGAACTTTCAGTTTTTATATTTATCGAATTTTTAACACTCTCTGTATCAGTTGTTAATTAAAATATCCGGATATCAACTTTATTTTTACCAAGTATTATACTGTATTTTTTTTAATTCCCGCTATATTTCTTGGGATAATTGAAATCAAGCATCCAAATAAACTTTTCTTTCGTTGCGAATAGTTAATGTTATTAGGTTACGAGGAGATTTATAAAATTTGTAGTGCTCACTATTTTTAGTTCATTTATACTTACTTAAAGCATGATTTCTAAGTTTCATAAAATTTTTATAATTCTGGTTTATCCAGAGATAATTATTCTTGGTGAACCTAGATTTTTTATGGAAGCATGAAGAGCTAATAAAGCAGATATGTTATAGTTAATAAATCATAGTTTATCACTTATAATTCTTCAGCAGTGAATATACTTTCTCGAGAGAATTCTAAATCAGCTACAAATTTTGGTATATTTGTATTTTTTACGTCTCCATATTCTTTAAAGATAATTTGCGTTTTATTATTTGCCAATATAAACTCATAAAGTAGGAACTTCTGTGCCAACATTAATGGGGCGGGTAAAGTCTCTCAATGTTCTACTAAATCTGTGTTTAAAATTTAAAAAAATTACTAAGTGGGACAGATCTGCTTGCTATTTAAGTAGGATTAATAAATAACTGAGCAAGTGCTAAGTAAGTATAATAGAGAATTAATTTTTAATAGCTCTTAGAAATACATCCAAAAAATTTGCATTAAAATTTCCTGTGAACAACATCTCATTATTTAAAAGAACCAGCGATATTATGGTATTTTCAAAGCCAGACAATAAATCAGAAATTTTATATATAGATGATCTGTACCTCTTTGCATCAAAAAAATACGGATGTATGAATGAATTAATGAATAAATAAGAATGGTAATACTCGATCCTATATGCTTAGGCCGCAATACGGATGAATCGTTAATGAAAATGTGTGTCCATAATGGTTCAAAATTATCATTTGCTGCAGTATTTTTAATGTAGATTCCGATACCACCCTACTTACCCTGTCTTATCTGACAATCAATTTATTTTAGTATCTTTAGACTTTATTGTTTTAGTTAACCACGTCTCTGTAACGCTCACTAAATGAAAACTTTCACCACATACGAACACTCTAAGTGCTGTAAAATTTGAAGTTAGATACCTAATATTAATATGAGCAGTTATTTTTGAGTCCCTTTCTAGCATAGAATATTTCAATGACTAATTTATTGTTTGGAGATATCCTTGCCAATTTGATAAGAAATGATGTCACAAAGGTTTGTAACAGACATTGTTGATTTTTCCTCAATGCCGCAACAAAATAATTTTTATTATTGTTATTCTTTCTGATATTCTCTATATCATCCTTGATTCTTGCTATTTCATCTTATCTTTTAATGATTGCTTACATCCGATTTTTAGAGCGGATATTCCTTTCTTAGACTATATATGTACTTACATAGCTATATAATAAAAGACAAAGGAAGAATGACTAAATTCGACATTTTTGAGAAATACTTTTTAAAACAGCATAGTTAATCTAAATTATTTAAACTAATATAATAAAAAGATAAAGTTTGTTTGTTGCGTTGTTTACTGAGATAATTTCCGGAATAACCTAGTCAATTTTAAAAATATTTTGACTGTTAGAAATGTAACTTTGCTAGTTCGAACATAATTTATGTTGTATCCGGAGAAAATTTGAAAGTGAAGAAAGGCGAAAGAACGTTTATGCTTCTGAGCAACCATATACGTTATTTATAGAGTGTATAGTGGAGAATTATAAATTTGATATAGTTGAAATTTTGTCTATATATAAGACTAAAATATTAAAAAATATACAGTTTATACTTTAAAATACTGTTGTGTCACAGGAGTAATACCAATTTTATTTTTTTTTTTTTTTGAGTCAAGATAGTTATTTTCTAACTATTATTATAACATGCTTAGGTTTAATAAACTTAGCAGAAAACTAAAAATTCAGTGAAATCGTGTGAATATAAATTATTATCATAAGCCGTTTCATATTTATGGTAATTCTTAATACTAATTAACTGCAAATTAAAGAAGAAATTTAAAGAATGAAAATAAATGATAAGTGGCGACTTATTTAAAACATCTATAATTAGATTTTTATTCAAGGAGCAATGATTATTTGAGAACAAAAAATAATTCATCTTGTTTTATGATTTTGGCGTGGATGAGAATATTACCACCAGTTACAAAATTAACAAATGTGCATATGATACGCATAATGCAACATATTTTGCTGAATCGATTTTAGTTGCTAAATTCATATTAATTATGCTAGTAAAATGAATTGAAAAATTGCCACTTAGAAAAGTCCAACTATAGAATAACCATGGTGATACTTTTAGTTTTATGTAAAATATATTATTCTTAGTCTCAAAGTAGATTAAATAAATAAGTAATTTGCCATACAAGGCATGAAGAAAAAAATTATTGAAAAAATATTTTATACATGCATATATATGGTTCCGTAATGTTTTAGGGATGGGAACATGTAAATCAGTATTAATTCGGAAATATATCGGTGCGTTCGTTTGGTTTCTTGTAAAAACCTTTAGACGTTTTGCTAAAATCTCATTTAACATTTCCTGTTTGCTAGTTGAAGATCAAATGGGGAAGTTTAATGTTTATGCGATCGTAGATCGTACCTATTGATTGACGGAGTTTAAGCGCTGTGTTGGTACAAAGGTCTCATTTGAGGTTTTCGGGTAGAACGAAGATTAAGTTCATCATCTCTTTTATCCTGAGTGTATTTTTTTTCACTTTCAATGAACTCGCAAATAACTTTGCGGCGACGAACTTACAGACCTGAACAAAGAATAGCATAATAAGATTACAAGCAGATACAGGCAATGTGACTATCATCATGCATATTGAAAATGACACAAAAATAAAAGATATCTTAAAAGACAGACGGTTCTCGAAAAAGAGGCAGAGCAACACTAACCTTTAGTTATGATCTACGACTGCTTATAAAGCACGCTGAACTTTAAACGACCTCAGTTGATTTTCAGCCAGCAAATACAGAATATGCCAGACAAGATTTTGACGAAAGGTCTGCCAGTTTCCAGAAGAAACCGAAGTAATGTACAAATGTATCCCCGAATTAATACTAAATAGGGTAAGTAAATCAAAAACCCTGTTATATTTCCAAGATCTGTTAATGAAATGGAGGATGTTCTCCCAGGTTGTGTTGAATAAATCAGAAATACTATTTCGGTTATTAAAAAAAAAAACATGAATATTTTTAAAAAAACATTTCTTAAATCTTTTCAGACAAGGCATTACAAAAATTTATTTCCACCATTTTATATTTTTGAAAATATAAAAATTTGCCGTTTTTTAAACAACTATACGAAATGTTCAGAAAAAATGGTTTTAAATCAAATAATGATTTGGAATTGAAAGATGTAAAATCACTTTAAAAGAAGAAAAATAATGATGTATCTATATTATGTGACACAAACACTTGATAATATATTAAGCATATTTTCAAATAATTTATAATCAAAATAAGTAATTTATTTTTTTTTATTTCAATATAAATGGAGGGTCATGTAATGGAAGAATATAAGTAGTAAGTGGAGAGGGAAGGAGTAGAAGAAAAAATAGTAAACCAAGTTGAGAGCAGAGAAGTGAAGGATGGTATAGAAGAGAACAAAATGTGATAGAGTTCAAGCGACTACGTTATCAAACAGTAACAATTAATGAACTTTTTAGGTGCTGTTAAAGCCTCAATAAAATTATAACAAATCATGCTTCTGACCATCCGCCAAAGTTAGAATTGTATTCTTATTAATGAAATATATTTATTTTTTTAGTTTCTAACGCACTTCTTTCATATGTTTTGATTTTTAGTACAACTTAAAAAATAATTAATTTAAGAAAATTGGTTGACTAAAATCACCGGTAAAATATTCTTTTATAATTTTTGTAGAATTAATTGGTGTAAATGGGTGTTTAAAAAACTTATTTTATGTTTTAGAGTTCTAATAAGTTGTTATAAATTCATCTTCAAATGTACATAGGAACTATTTCGGATGTCATCATGGAAATTTATTTGAAATATATTTATGGCGATTTCCAGGGATTAATTATTCCTAATAAAAGAACTGTCTCAAGGCCAAAATTTGGAACAATATCTTGTGGTAGAAATGAAAGTTATACATTTTTATAAAACCTACTAATGTAGCAATGGGTAAAAAAATGAAATAGTAAAAATCAGAAATTTAATAATTTATTTCATTATAATACAATGGGACAACAAAAGAAACACGTAACTGGAAGTTAAATTTTTATTTCTGCCTGAATTAGACCATGTTTAAATTTTAGGGTAGTAAATCTGAACGATATACACTTCTTCCATCCCTTTGTTTTGTATATCATTAGGTGGAGAAAATAAAAACCTCGTACGCCAAAATATTTGTTAAAAAGTAAATTAAAGCAATACCAAAAATCAAAGAAATAATCAATGAATTCAATTAAAACTAAATTCTTATAACCAAATTCCCCTCACATCGTAAAAGCTTGGACTATTCAATTAACTTTTCGCGACCGACGCGGCGCGTTCTACCTTAACACGTGCACAACCGTCAGTCGATTGTTTCGCGCGCTAACGTTGTATGCTAGAAGTATTATCGCGACGCGCTTTTGTTTTCAAAAAATTGTTACGAGCTTAAACTTTTTGTAGTTAATCGTTATTAATATGATTTATATAATATAGATTTGTGCAACTGTATTTATAAAGTAAACGCACTAATGTGATTTAAAAATGCTTTACTTTTAGGATTATTTTGTGAAAAATTAAATAATAAGTGTGTGCGGATACTTGAACGTTAATTATATTATTTTTATTGAGATTATTTAGTTCCTTTTTTGACCTATTTATTATGAGCACATTTTCAATTTATATGTAAAAAATCCATTAATAAAACTACCAGTAGTTAAATAGGTCCAGTGGCTAAGACTATTTTTTAGATTTCTTAACAAATATGTTCAAAATAAATGCGGCAATTATTCGGAATAGTGGAAAACCCAAATTTTTCGGTGATTTTTTGCACATCTTCTACTTTGAAGTTGTAAAACACGAATTTGATGTTTCTCTTTGGCGGCCGCACATAGATTTTCAAAAAAAATATTTTCACTTTTACACTCTATTTTCTGGTCTATTCTATCAAATTTCACCACTTCCGCTAAAACACATTTTAGATAAAACTTTAAATAATATTTTGTTAAAATATAACAGAAAACTCTAGAAGTAGAGCGGAAAGAAAACATGAATGACTTTAAACTTGGCAGAAAAATTCGTGCATTTTTTCTGGATTTCACAGGACCATCAAACATCAATTCAATAATTTAGCCATTTTCTCTTTTTGTCCCGAAAGAGAATATTAATTGTGCGGCAGGATAACTTTTTAAAAGAGATTAACAATAAAATATCGGTGACGTCATAGGATGGTGTTCCGAAATGTGCTCGGTTAGAACCAAATTATTAAGACCATGTATTTTTAAAATAAGTAACAAATCTATCCTTTCTCAAACAATAAGTATGAACTAGGTTAGTTCACATTTATATGGAAATGGCTTGTGGAAAGTAAGAGAAACATGAAAACCAAAATTTAACAGAGTATAAATTCCCATTTTTATCTTTTGCAATGATATTTTGCAGGTACATGCTTAAATTAACCCAAAAAATAGGGTTTTCTTTTAGGTTATATATATATTATATATAAAATGTAGGGAAGAAAAAATTTTGTTTCCGTGCAATAAAATTTTTATAAAAGAATTGACCCGACTTCTAAAAACGCAAAATTTTTATTAGAAATTGAAAACAAATACTTTGTTTCTAATTGCCTTTTTACCGTAGATTGTATGTATCTCACGTTGGTAGTTATTTGTTTCATTTAGTAATAATTTGAGGCCTTCTTCAAAAATTCCAATTTAATTTCATTTCAAAATTTATATTGTTATTTTCCGCTTTTTAGCGCGTTTTTAAAAGTTCGTTTAGTTTTTTATAAAAATTTTATTTTTCGATTTTTAGTTTTGAATTGAGGGTCGCAAAAAAGTGCCCATTTTGTCCATCGTTTTAGAACATACCAAATTGGACAACAAAAAATTATTTGATTCTGAGAATTCCCCAAATACCACTTTTGAATGAAATTGCACCAAACAAAATTTTGGTCTACTATAGTTATCTTGAACCCCCGAACATAGAAAGAACTTGAGACGAGTAAATTTTTAGTGCGATATATTTTATACTGCATAATGAGTTTGAAGGAATTAATTTACGATCCGTAACATACGCCCCAGGAACCCCTCCAATAACTGTCTGGGCAAAATCGAAAAAATGTAAAATTTTTAATAAATCTTTTTGAATCTACCATATTTAATTTCAAAAAAATAATTTTTAACTCTTAATCTAATCACTATCTTCACTCTCGAAAACCCTCTGGTACCTATTTTGAGTATAAACCGGAAATATAAAATTTCTAGATCGTTATATTGCATCTGCCATATATAGAATTTATTTAAAACAATTTAAAATTCGTTATTTGTATTCTCAGAAACCCACCAGCAATAAATTTTTTACAAAATCAAGATATTTTCAATTTTTAGTCTGCCATATTGGATCCGCCACATTGAATTTTTAAAAAACAATCTTAAATTCGTAATTTACACCCTCATAAACCCCCTTTACCAATTTTGGATAAAATCAAAAGATGTTAAATATTTAGTTCGCCACATTAGATCTGCCATATTATATTATTTTTTAATAATTTTAAATTCACAATTTACACCTTCAAAAATCTCCTAATACCAATTTTGGATAAAATAGAGAGATGCAAAATTTTCAGTCCACCTTCAAGACCCCTTTTTTGTAGATTTGGCCATATTTGATCCGCTGTATTGAAATCTTTAAAAATAATTTTAGATTGGTTATATATAATCCCCAAACACTCCTCCAAATGAGTTTTGAAGAAATTTGGAGAAATTTTTTTTGGCCCACCATATTATCAGCGCCATCTTGGATCTTACAGAACCCATTTTAACCAATATTATAGGAGACCACTTTCAGAATATAATGAAAAATATTTCATTCAAATCAGTGTCACCGTTCGGGAGTAATAGACGTACACACTAGAAACTTACATGGCGGTCGAATGTAGAACTTCCTTCTTTTAGAAGTCTGTTAAAAAAAATGAATTACTAAATTAACTTTAGAACAAGTATAATTTTATAATCATGTGTAACATCCGGCAACATTACATTTGTATGCCGTTAAGTATATTTTTCATTTTCTGTAGGATTTTTAGTGCTTTCTGCAATATTTCAATTTTGTATAGTTTTATCCACAATGTGTAATATTCCTAAATGAGCAATTGTGTTTTAGTGAAATCAGCAAAGCTTGATAGAATAGGTCGGAAAATATAGTGTGAAAATATTTTTCTTATGGTTAACTTTGGGAAACCACCAAAAAAAATTTCAGATTCATGTTCTACAGCAAAAAGAATAGGGGGCATGAAAAAAAGAGCGAAAAATTCGGTGTTTCCTCTAGCTGAATAATTACCATAACTAATAATTTCAAAAAAATCTTGAGGAACACTAGTATTAACAAAATATGTGTAATTTATACTGTACTTCAATTTTTGCTTAAACCGATTTGTTTTTATTTAACGTCTAATACATAATCGTACTTTATATTTTTACATTTACATGGAAAAATCAATTAGTTTTGTATTTTTAGTAACTAAAAAGAATGTTTTCCAGCTCTAACCAAAAACAACCACAGATTAGAAATTTATTTCTTTAGATTTTATTCAAAAGTAGAAAATACGTCGAGTTTCAATAATTATCTATCTATCCTATAAAAATCTTAACTTCGCTTCAGATAGCTAACTAAATAGAAGATTAAATATTTAAAACAAGTATTTCAAAATCTGTATAAGAAAAAATAATTAGACTTTATATTTAATTTTAGGATTATTTAATGGCAATGAAACAGATTATCACTTATAGATTTTTTAATCACTTTCAAATATATATTTTTTTAAATTATTTTCTGATAACTTAAAAAAAGGTCGTGTATGAAACTTTGGTAATATTAAAAAATCTGCCCAAAACAATTATGTTAGAGTTTCAGACTATGCAACCTTCAATCAATTTCGCAAAATGATCTAAACCGTGATTTCCGCTCATATCCACAAACAAAATTCCTATACTTTTATAAAAATTTGTATAGTCTGGAAAAACAGTTATGCCAATTACAGTATATGCAACTGCCAACCTATTTCGCTGAAGTAAAAAATGCAACAACGGATTTAAAACTTGACTCCAGCGCATATTCCCAAAAAAACTTGCTGTATTATTGTAAAAAGTTCTGTAGTCTGGACTAGCCTTAGAATAAAAATGGAAACAGACAGAATAAATTATTGTCTAGTTCCTAAAAATTAAGAAACCGTCAATTCTTAACATTTATGTGTTAATATAATACAAGGTTTTTAAGTTGAAAAATGATAGATCAAGCCTTTAAGCACTAATTAGTTAAAATTTATTTAAAAATTTTATCGGCGAGTTAACTTTAAAATTTGAAAGATTGGATAACAATTTTGCGTATCCCATTGCAGGGTTTCCAAACTAAATGGTGAAATTCTTCTTTTTTTTAGAGAGTATTTGTCGAAAAAGAAGATCAATATGCTGTATTAAAACATTAAAATCAAATACAAACATTAAAATATAACTAGAAATTAGGTTTTTATATACTATGTTTGTATATCCTAACTTATTGCATTATATATATTTTTCAGTACTAGGTATTTTAAAATTAACTTCCGAAACTGCTCTTGTCAAACCTTAAATCAAATTAGCAAGCTAGCGGGGCGTGTTTATGCCAACCTGAAATCATGGTTCGTTCAGGTTATTTACCTACTTTTATTTATCCCTGATATTAACGACTTTTTATACTTTAACTGCAAAGCTTTATCTTTTTAAAAAACACACAAAAGGTTTTTATGTGAATTTAAAATAAATCTGCGTCATCTTTTAAGACACAAGAAAAATAAAAACGTGTGTAAATTTATGATGCGGCGGAGTATTCGACCAAAACTAATGACTTAACAACGAATTATGGCGAATAGAGTCAAGGGCGACTATTATTTTTCTTATTGTTCTCTGCATCTAATGTTCCTCTCATTTTTATTAAATTATGATGCATCTACATATGATGAACTCTAATTTATTAATAATATTTTTTTTTTTATTTTAACCTCCTCCAAAAAGTGACAAGAGGCGAATTAGTGTACAAAAGTGTGAGATGTGATTAAAATTTTATCAATTTATACGATATTAAAGGCTACCTAAAACTTACTAACTCGGCATACAAAAACATTCATATATAAGGTTGCATCTTAATAATCTTATACTTCACCTTATTTATAATTACTTCTTTACTGTAGCTATCTCTAGTTAATAGTTATTTGATTCACTTAATATTAATTTGTCGTCTATTCAAATATTTTAATTACATTTAAACATTTATAAAACTATTTTTCGCTTTCTGGAACAGTTTTTAAAGCAGCCCCTAATAATATTTTTTTTTTATTTTTGTTTAATTTGTAATTATATATTTTGATATCCTCGGAGAGTTTTAGCCTAGTCACATATTTGGATTGAGAGTTGTGCTTGAAATTACCTATAGAACTCACATGTATGAGCTGATGAAAATCCTAATGCAACTATTGTTTCGCATCATCAACATCAGCTGCAATCAATTAATGTCTGGGCAGGAATCATTGGTATCACCTCTTGTGTTCAGCAGATTTCTGACCTTTTTCTGGAAATATACCAAGGCCGCGATTTCTATTGTGCGTGCATTTTCGGACTACAACAGGTTTTTAGTCTTTAAAATGTCGGTCTCAAAATGTAGCAATGAACTGAAGCCAGAAGAAATAAAGTATAAGATGATTTGTGATTTTTGTAATGACAGCCATTGCCTGCCATGTGCAAAATTGTCTTCGTCAGAAGCATATGTTACTCTCGCTTTACGAAGGAATGAATTCTTATATTTGCTTGTGAAGAGTGCCTACCAATAATAAAAAAAATCGAAGAAAAGTTCTAACATTGATGCAGTGGAGAAGCTTGTTGATCTCAAAATGGAATTGACTGCAATGATAAAAATAACATTTAGAAAGTTGTTTACTCAAAATATTAAGCCTGCACCGACAGAGCTTAAGGTAGCGGTAAAGGAACATAAAAAGTACATTGAAGGTAAGATGGACGCCATGGTTGAAAATATTTTCAGACCTAAAGGGCAGGTCATGGAAGATCCATTCAAATATATAAGTTCAAACATTGACGCAATTGAGGAGAGTGTGATTAAATCGTATGGAAATTATGAAACGTTAAAACCACTAATGGGAGGCTCTAATAAGAAAGTTATGAGCTCGTAACAGTCTGTTTCAATGTTCTTCTCATCCAGAATAACAAATCTTCATTTCGGCATCAACAGCAGAGAAATCAAATAATAAGAATGGATAGTGGCCAACCTGATCAAAGAACCCTCGGCTATTCTCAGCGAAAGACTGGTTCATCTTTTGAAGCTCAGGGAAGCTTACACATTGTAAATGATTCTGTAGCAACTCAAAGTAAGAGAAATACGAACATAATCAGAGGATTAAATTACCAATTTATTACTGTGTTCGCGGCTCAACAGTGGAAGTGGTTTTATATTGGATACCTTGTCTCCGAGTGTACTGTGGAGATAATCTGATTCCATATGGAGAATAATAACATCAGTGTACTGAGCTGTGAGAAGTTGCCTTCAAAACAAGAGCACATTGCTTCACTTAAGATTTCAGTTCCTGCTCATCTTCAAGATAATATTTTTGTTAGTCATAATTGGCCAACAGATGTAATAGTTAAGACTTTTATTTTCCCTGGTACTAATAGAAAGCGTAATTCCAGACGAAATTTTCAAAGAAGACCTCGAGAGAACCAGGGAAGATGAATGACCATCAGACCGTTATAACATCATATCGGTTTATTTAAATAAAGAAGTACTAAATGCAGTATCTCCTGAGAATATTAAAAACTCCAATTCTTAAAAAATTGGATCAAAATGTATTCAATATGTTTTATACTGAATATTAAGAAATTAATTTTAAATTCGTTGTTACGCTTTCGAAAAGCAACATATACCAATTTTGGAACACAATCGGGACAAATACATTTTTAGCCTTGGAACATTTTTTTCGCTATACTGAAGTTTCAGAAATTAATTTTAAATCTATAATATATCCTTGGAGATCCCAATAATCAGTGTGGAAGAAATCTGCAATGATTTATTTTCTACCCCATCATATTTTATCCGCCATATTTACACCATTGACAATCCCCTTATACTTATTTTAGATGAATTAGAATAATGTAAACTTTTCAGCCCGCCATATTGAAATTTAAGAAACTAATTTTAAATTTGTAATCTTTGCTTCCACTAATTCTTAGTTACATATTATTCGCCATATTTGATTTGCAAAAGTCGATTTTAGATTCATAACCTACAGCCTCAAAAAGCACACCATACCAATTTCGGAGGCAATCTGACAATATCAATGTTTCTGTAAACGCTGTCTTGAATTTTACGGTACAGATTTTAGCCAGTATTATATTGGATCCCTGGTCCAAATGAAAAATTTCGTTCATATTGATGTAGTTTCCGAATGTATATATACATAAACAAGTACAAATAGAGGTGCCAAATTCGAAGACGTCCTGCGTTTTTATGTCGGTTCAAAAGCAGAAAAGAATGTAGCCAAAAAGAACCATTTTGAAAACAAAATAAATTTTAATCCAGGAGAACCAAATAAAATTTTAAATTTCATAAAAGTCATAGGCACAACAAGGCAAAAAAAGTATCAATAGGAAATAAAATATAATTTTTTATAAAGTAACTTATTTTTAACTATAAAAATAAAAAATTTAAAATAATACTAAACAGTTAAAAAGGCTTTTTTCGAAGCAATATACTCAATAAATGTAACTTTAGGGTTCGTAAACCATTAAGAGGTTAATATTTGATAACAATTTTTCATGTTCTTGTTTCACTTAAAGCCTTTCATATAAATTTCACTCTTTTTGAAGGATTTGTCATACAGCCATCTAGTTACTCATTTTTATACAAGCTGTTTGATTTAATTTTATTCATTCTCTGACCTTTGCATTCGTATATTATTGATATTTTTAGTTTTCCGGGAAATTGTGTCGGCATTAACACATGAATATTTTATAGCAGCTTGCTAAAGAGATTGTAAAAAGAAATAAAGTATATCAAAAAAAAAATATTCATATACCAGTCAAAAATTATATTTTCGTAAAATATGTATAAATTAAGTAGTAGAAAGAAGACATTATACGTAACATTGTTATATATTTTTATTATTATAACATATTAGTCAGAAAAATCAAACAAAAATTCATCATTATAAAAAATAAATATTTACTTTGTTACATCAAAGAAATGTTCGAATAAAAACTAAAAATGCAGAAGGTTCGCTTTAATATTTTACTTAATATTTGGTCCAATAGCCTTTCATTTGTGTGATTTACGACCATGAAGGAAGTGAATTATTTAAGTATGTTGTTACTTCAGTATTCTATTCCATTTATTCAACAAAACATCCTGGAGCATTATTTTTTTCTGAATTTCGTATTTTCAATAAATGTGGAACAGTGTAAAATAACCACTCTTTGAAAAGTTTTGACGACTGCTTCGAATCATTGTCGAAATTATTATCGATCAGATATTTCAAAATTATTGGTACTCGTATCTAAATATTGACTGTATATGAATCTTTTCATATTAATTTGGATAATATGAAGACTACTTACTTCACTTGCTCCACTCAGCCTTAGAATATGACATTATCAAACCATGTTTTCCTTTTCAGGTTTTCTGTAAACAAATTCTTACTACATCTGACACAAACAAAAATAATATATTTATTTCCACTCCATGATTTTGTCAGATGTTTAAAGGCTTGTTAAAATGCTACCTAGCAAACTATAGGCCTAGTTTTCGATTCTTCTTGTTTAGCAAAGGTTTTTTACGAGCCTTCTACCTGTGCACCTTAATTTTTTTTTAAATTCTAGGTGGATCTTCTGCCCACTTCTAAATTATATTTCGGTAGTAATGTACGGAGCACTCATAAATGGATTTTTCCTAGTTCTGACTTCTTAAGAAATAAAACTCCCATCAAGTTTGACAACCCTAATAGAACGTGAAGGTTTATTTTCAACTTAAAGTTCTTTATTAAATTCAGAATAGTGCTAGCGGGTTTACGATCAATTTTTCCTATTTCTACAATTAAATAAATTTCCAAACAATATAATCATTTTATTTTTTGTTATTTCAAAAGTTATAGACAGTCACTTACAAAAATTTCATGTGTAAGCCTTGGAATGTAATTTCTTTTATATTTTTCCCTCCTGATTATTGATTTTAGAAGCGCACAATTTTTACTTATATTCTAAATGTTTCATTACGTAAATTTAAAAGTGAGTCGCATAATTATTTTAATGTATTATTTGTCTATTTCATTTCATGGTGTAATTTTTTGGGATATTTACTTCGATCATACCCTATAGATTTAAACAACAATAAAGTTGTTTGACGTCTATTTATGGTCGGTGGGGGAGAGGCTTTTTTCATGTTTGACAGACATAAACATGTCTTTTTATCTTTTCTTTCAGTTTAATTGCTTGTCGTGACTCTTCTCAGTGTTTTTAAGTGTTAAAAATTATTATAAATGCGAAGTTTGCAATTAATGTTAACAAAAAGAGGACTCAAAAACTTATTTTTATTAGTATATATTGTTAGATATTGTTTACATATTAAAAATAACAATAATTTAGGCAACCATAAATTCATACTTTTATGTATTCTAGAATTGACGTATCGATTATCATATGGTACTCATTTAAACTGTGCAATTAGAAAAGAATAGCATAAAATCGATATGTGTGTACCCAGAAATTAAATATGTACTGTTTACCAACACTTTTTCAAATATAAATAAAAATATTATTACGTTATTTGCGTTCAAATGACTGGGCCCTAGTTCTGACGTTATACTAATTCTACAGGGGTATGTTCGAAGGGTATTTAGCATATGTACCTTGGAAGTACGGGACAAAGTTTAGTATTAGTTTGCTGTCATCTGAAATTGGCAATTAAATACTAAAACATGAAAATTCTTTATACCTACAATTACCTAAACAACGAACAAACTTATCATGATTGGTGTACTTATTTCCATAGCTTAAATCTTTGTTTATCATACTTCTCTCAAATATGTATGTAGATGTGTTACATTCTAGTGGCTACGTTAGTCATTCCATTGTAAATATCGCTCACTATGAGTAGAATTTACGATTGAGTACAGATTTACAATCTTAAATATTTCTTATTTAGATTTTTTTTGCAATTTTCCACTGCTTTTGTTTAATCCGTAAAAACGGAGAATACAGAAAAATATATTTAATTTAATAACAGTTAGAACGTGAAGTAGATCAAAACTAGATAGAAAATTTGATAAAACCAACCTATTTTATCATCGAGTTTGGATCTTTCTAGTCTCTGTTAAGAACAAATTGGATTATTTGTATCATAGGATGATAACCTGAACTAACTTGGGTGTATACTTGTGTAGAGTCAGGTTACATTTTATAATAATAGGAGCACATACCTGGACTTTTAAGGCTCCATAGTAAACTATGAACCCTCAGGGTTCCCTAATGTCCTTTTATACGTCTGTATATCATAGCCTTATAACTTTGTCAGTTTTCCATCTTTTGCAATGAAATTTTGTTGACGCATGCATCCAGTTATGGAAATGGATTTAAGACGAAATTAAAAAAAGTGATTAGGGTAAACCTCCACTTGTAAGAAAAATAGGGATGACGAAATTAAAAAAAGTGACTAGGGGTACCTTCCCTTGTGAGAAAAATAGGGATGACTCTTTTTTTTTCGGTTACCTCATATATATCACTAGATATGTCTTTAAAAATACAATTAAATAAGTAACATTTTTTTATTTAGTCGCTTCATGTGCGAAATATGAGTCTTCAAAGTAGCTTTTAAAATGCCCCTCCTAACAGTAAATTTTAAAAATCTAAAAAAAAATTAGCATAATTAATTATTTTACTGTTTTTATGTACTCTAATTTATGAGAAATAAAAAAACTGTATAACTGTCTCATCACGCTGGCTGAGTAGATTTTCCAAAATTCACAGATACGTTGTATATTATTTTTTGCTTAATCGTCTTGGGCACGATTTAGAAGCCTTTAAAGTTGCTTATAATTGTTGCCTTGCTTTAAGAGTATGACTTTTGGGTGAGAGAGTGGGTATGTTAAATATAAATTTTCTTTTTTCTGTAAAGATTGAAAATTATGTGGGCATGCTTGATATGGAAGAGCGCCTTTTTTGATTATATTTTATTTTACTCCTAGTTAGTAAATGGTTACCACCAATTTGATTTATATGTTTTATTATTCTGGCCAATTTTTTAAAGTATTTTGTATTTAGTTTGTCAGCTTAATAGCTAACGACAACTTCAAGTTATTTAAAATTTAGATTTTTTCCACAATATTCCTAGACATAAAAGTGAAGTTTGACTATGCTTCCCTTAATTTTTGAAAGGTAGATTTAAAAAAAAATTAAAATTCGAAATAACAGCATTTAGGCAATACTTTTATTGAAATTTACGTTCAGTAATGAATGAAATACAAAAAAAAATTGTTTAACGTTTCTAATTTGCTTTCCAACAAAAAAACCCAAAATTGTAGACCCATGTTTTTAATTAACTCAAAGAAATGCAATAAAATTGCAGAAAAACCCAAAAAACCATAAGAACTGGTACGGAAACTTAATACATGTTATATACACACATGAGCAGTTTCTTTAAGTTATAGTTACTTTAATATAATGACAGAATACGGATAATATAGTACTCCTGTCAATTTTCCAGTGAATTAATATAATTTACCAAAGAACTCCCCCTAAATGTTATTTACTTTTCTTAAAAATAAACACAATTATAGAAAAGCTAATCTATTTTTTAAATTTTGTAATAAAAAATACTATTGTTTTAAGATTGTAGATAATGTTGAAGATTGACTAAAATGTGGTTGGCGGACTTGCATTTAATTTATTTTTGTCTACTTTTACTATTGTGTTAAAAAAGCAAACAAACCGACTTTAATTTTTATACTTTTTTCCATAATTTGTGGAGCTCACCCTTGAGTATCTTCATGCTCCATATAATTACGGTAAAACCTGTAAATACATTTTATTTTTCAATACAGCAAAATTATCACGTGGTAAACCATCATTACATTCCTAAGTATTTACTGTCAAGTCAATTATCAATTTATATGTACCAATTACCTAGCTGTAGCGCTAAATAAATGTTTAGAGTATATAAAACATATTACTTCTAACATATTCTCAGAAATCACCAACAGTATTACTACAGAAGAAATAATTGTCATATTAGGTATATAATATAACTGTTATCAGCTATTACCGACAAATTAATAATTTTATTACACAGTGTGTATTGGACAAGTTCCATAACACTTTAACAGTTGATAAGTTTGGTCATGTACTATCAAAACAACAAGACATGATACATTAGTAAAAGCCACACTTTCGAGATTTTTTTCACCTACATAATGCTTTTTGCAAAAATTAATTTGGATGTTTTATACCATGTTGGAGTCTGGACGAATTAGCCAGTTCTTAAGACTATCGGAGCAATATGCTTAAAAAAATTACCAAGAATCATGGCTGGTAGTTTGTCTACTGCTTCAGTTAATAGTATTCTTTGGTAATTTTAAAAAACAAATATTAAAAATTAGCATTTAAAAATGTATGTATCTTAAAAATCATGAAGTTTTGACAGGGCTAATATTTGATTATTTTTACAGTACAGGGATATACCTATCACCGGTTAAACTTTTTGAGAACGGTTCCTGCACACCCTGTCTGGTAAAACTAAAGGGTTTTCCAATAGGAGCGTCCCGATTTTGTTCACAAATATTGACAGTTTGGGAACATCGTAGGTTGATAAAATTTGGAAAGCGTGTTTCTATGAGCTAATACAATTTTCATCATGGAAAGATACATAGTGCAAGAGCATATTCATGTTGTTAAAACTTATTATAAAAATGGGTCTTCTCGAAAACAAACATACAGACAGATTCGTGACTTTGTTGGTGCGAATAATCGTATATCGGAGAAGAACATTTACAGAATAGTTCAAAAATTTGAGGAAATTAGGCTGCTACAGATATACAGACAAGTGTTCGTACCCGTCGAGTCCGCTCAGCTGAAAACATTATCAAAGTCTGAGAAAGTATAAACGAAAATCAGAAAATGTCTATTCCTCGACGTTTGCAGTAACTAGATCTTACGCAAACATTAACCTGGTGTATTCTAAAAAGGAGTATGGCTATTAAACTGTATAAAATCCAGCTGACCCAAGAACTAAAGCCAAATGATCATAGGAAGCGACGTGAGTTTGTTTGATGGATGCAGCAAAAGCAAGAAGCTGATAATAATTTTTGTCAAAAAATCATTTTTACCGACGAGGCATATTTTCATCTTTTAAGTGACGTCAACAAACAAAACTGCCTGACTTGTAGTGATGAAAATCCAAGGGAAATTGAGAAAAACCTATGCATAGTTAACGTATAACCGTTTGGTGTGGTTTTTGGGCGCGGGGCATTATGAGGCCATTGTTTTTTTCGAAAATGAAGTTGGACAACCTTACGATAAATGGCGAACGTTATCGCACCACGTTGCATGATTTTTTATTGCCAGAACTGGAAGATATTGATATAGACAGTATTTAGTTTCAACAGGATGTGCCACTCGGCCCGGGAGACAATGGCCCTTTTGCAAACCAAATTTTGGGGACAGAATCCTTTCCAGAAATGATAACGTCAATTGGCCGCCGAGATCTTGTGACTTGACGCCACTTGATTATTTTCTGTGGGGCTACGTGTAAAAGTAAGGTGTATGTCAACAATCCACAAACAATTCCTGATTTAAAGAATGAGATTAGGTGCGTAAATAGTGAGATAACTAACCTGAACCCACCTTGTGCTTAGACATTATTCAAAATTTGGACTAAATCATTATTGCCTGTCAAAGAAGCAGAGGGGGTCATTTGGCTGACGTTATTTTTCACGTATAATTGTACGCATCTGTAGAATTACCTCACATAAAAATAAAACAAACTTGTTAAACAAACTGTATGTTATTTATAGAAAACATCGGGACACTCTTATTATAAAACCTTTTATCAATTTACCAATGATTGCCGATAATCCATTATATTTCGGACATGAAAAGTATGTTTTCTGTAATATTACTGCTTTAAGTTTATGAGAATCTATTAACAGTAATAGGTTGTACACATTATAAAAATGTATTCAGCACCATAACTGAAGATTGACTTAAAGTGGAAATTTTTTAATATTTTAAAAAGTTTAAATATCTCGAAAACCGTGAGGTTTTAACAGGGGATCATGTCTCGTTGTTTAGATATTACATAGCCAGGCCTATCACTATTTAAAGCCTCATGGAAGATTTCATGTATACCGTAAATATGAAGAGATTTACCAAACAAATCTCACAGTTTCATTTCATTAATTTTGTTGAATTGACACCAGAGGCCAATTTGAATATAACTAAGTTTACCTTAATCGAGAATTATAAAATTTAAATAGAGTAGGGAAAAAATATATTTGATTCGAATTACACAAAACGGTTGATGCAGTATTTAAAATACTGCTTCTAAAACTAAAGCAAAATAGGGATAAGCTATTTTATCAAAAAAAGTTGAATGTATAAATAAAGGCAAATTAAATAACAGGTATGTATTTATGTGACGAGCGGGCATCAATTGCCAAAATTTCTTGCGAGAAACATGATTATTTTTTTGCAATAAATATAAATTTTCATTCAAACTGTATAAACTTATCTGTCTATAAAACAGAATCACAAAAAACACGATATTCTTTGTTAGTAAATTGTCAGTGATCTTGCTTCTAACGCATCGTTCCGATCCTATACAGTAATATTTACTTAAAAATTATGCCATAGATGGTTCTGATTGAAGTTTCTACAACATTTCAACATAACTCTTCGATACATCAGAGGACAAAACTTATTTTCAATATCGAAATCTAAGCCATATCCTATCGAGATCAGTTTAACACCTTTACCACTGTCGGTACAGTTATGGATAATATTGATGAGAATATATATTTGGATTAGCAAATAGCATAAAAAATATCTTGTAGACTTCTGCTCTAGCCATGATAACGACTTTACCTCACATCTCTCTGACGCAATATGTTTTATATTTTATTAAAATCATTATACATTAACGACTAGAAACGTATTGTAGCTAGAACAGATAATATTATATTGCATTTTATTTATATTGAGATCTAAAATAATCTATAAAATATAATTCTATCTTATTTCTGAAATTGACAAGAAAAATGCTACTACACTAGAGATACTTCAAGAGAAACAAAATTTTTATGAAAGTAACGTAAAGATGAATATTGCAGTGCAATATTTGACCAATGTACTTGTAAAAATACATTCATAAGAGGTACATTGATTAATGCTACTTTTAATTTAAAAATAGGATATGCTAAAATATTTAAATACATTTTTCAAGTTTATCTACTTTTTGTATAAATAGGTGACAAAATTTATATACGAAGCTATAGCGGAAAGGCAGTATCAGTAAAATTACTAATGAAGTAATTATCACAAAGTAGTAACAATTAACAACATCCTTAAGAACAGCTGTGTATACAAATTGGTAAAAATAATTACAAGACAAATAAATAACCTTACAATCAACACAAGATTTTGTAAACAAATAATGACATGTCAGTCGGTTTTATGTTATTTGTAGGTAGTTTTTAATTTGCACAACGGTTTTGAATATAAGAAAGTAGGCTGAAATTGTTAATATTATAATGTGCCTCGAGTGGGCGTTTTTTAACATGAATTTTGTAATTCTTGCAATAATGTGTGGCCCTTAGTTTATTTTAAATATTTATAACTTTAAAATATGATTACCAATAGCTATAATAAAAAAGCAAAGAATGATGTTAAAATTTTATTAGAAACAATGCGAAAATGCGAAAAATATGTGAATTACAAATAGCTCATTCTACCTCAGCTTACTTATTAAAAAAGTTATTTTTTTTTATTGCTTAGTTTGTCCATTTTACTCACAACATCAGATCGTAATAAATAATCTTTAATTCATATTGTTCAATCAAAAATTTACACATTTTCCAAAGAAAATCAAGAGAATTGAATAAATAAATAAATAACGTCTAATATTCCAATGATGCGGGCCCTCTGGATCGCTGAACGATGGTGCGACGGGGAAGGCCTCGGAATAAACGCGGACAACGCCGAGGTGGTACTCTTTACAAAAACAGAAAATGGAGAAACTTTCCACAATTACACTGTCAATCAATCAATGTCAATGTAAGAGAACAGTACCTGGGAGTAATTCTTATCTCACGACTGAGCTTGAATGATTATATTGAGTTTCGAACCAGGAAGGCTATGTCTGCTTTCTGGGCTAGTAAAGTAAAGTGCAAACACTGCCTTCAACTTGACAAAGTTGAAAGAATGGATTACGTAGGAATATTGAGTACGATGAGGACTGCTCCCACTAGAGCTCTAGAAGTCCTAGCAAACCTACCTCCTCCTCACTTATGTATAGAGAACGGGGCCCTGAAGACTATTTATCACCTCAGTTGCTTAGGGCATCTAGGAATTGGATCGGGCGGCTAGTCAGCTGTCTGAGAAAGTGCGATGGAGAGGTGTCCATTACTCGCCATGCAGACAGATTACATGGCGTCGCTTCTAAAACCCAGCCGCTCTATGGAGATATTCCTGCTAAGTAGCGAGGACAGAAAGGGAGAACGAAATCTTCCGAGGAATGGATCCTGATGGTATTTAGATGGATCTTGACGAGATGAAAGAGCTGGAGCCAGAGTATTCGGCGGGAGCACAGGAGTCAGAGAGGTCTGCCCTCTCGGACAAGGTGCGATGATCTTCACAGCGCAAATTTATGCTATCCTGCAGTGTTCCCATCTCTGTGAGAGGGACATAAACAGGAATGAGTTAATAAACCTATGCTTAGAGAGTAGAGTTGAGATAAGGGCACTGAAGTCCTGTAACGTAACTTCGCGACTGGTGTCTGAGTGCAAGAATATACTGAACAGTCTGACAAGGAATGGCTGCACACTTAGACTCGTATAGGTCCCGTGTTACGGGAATAAGGATGCGGACTCTCTGGTAAAGTTGGATTCCGCAACTGAACCATATAGACCCTAACCAATTCTACCTGTCCCAATTGCTGTTGGCAAAAAAATTATTGCTGGAAGCAAATTTATTGAATTGTGGAGAGATCTCCTGGAATGAGGTATGCTAAGGAACATTGAACTGGACCTAGCGTACGGCGTACTAAAGAGCTTCTCTCCTTAGGAAGGAAAGAGCTGCGAATTATGGTGGGGTTGTTAACAGGATATTGTCACCTGAGGGGCAATCTTCATAAAATCGGTATCGAAGATGACCCGACGTGCAGATGGTATCTGGAGGAGGAAAAAAACTGTTGACCATATCCTCAGAGAGTGCCCAGCATTCAATGAACTGAGACAGATATTTTGGAGATACGATTTTGTTACCGGAAACAGTTCAATTAACGAGGCTGTTTGGATTCGTAAAGACGATCGGCCTCGAATGACCTGCAGCTATGATGGAATGTAAAGGAGCCAATCAGGCTTATGTATCGATGATCAAGTATCACCTTTGTTTGATTCGTTCAGGGTCTAATATTACAGAAAAAAATCAAAATAAAATAAGGCGAAAGTTTAGCCACACGTCAATTTTTACACCTAACCCTAATGGTATCCTGAACTTGCATAATTCTTTTAGGTGTAAATTTATAGATAAAAAATATTTAAATAATAAACAATCAGCTCAAAATGAGTTATATTATGAAACCAATGTAAAATTAAATATTTTTACAACATAACTAACATCCGACAAAGGGGAAAAAAGGAAGAAAAGAAAAATAATAGGAAATAGATGATTTCTTCTTAGAGATGAACTTTTTTTGGATTTTAATTTAAAAATTTGTTTATTATACTTTTTATATCCAGTATCGATGTTATTGTAAAGTTTAACAGTATCATACAAAAATGATTTTCTAAAAAATTAGTTTTTATTTTTCGGTATAATCAGTGAACAAACCGATCCTAATAAGGACATTATGAAGAGTAGAGCCAAAATATAACTTGATACGAAGATAAGGATGCAGTTCCGTAAGAAGTACTCATTGTCAGTGTACAAATCAATTTCCCGAATTTGACTCGTTGTCAATCAGCTTAACCTCTTAAGCTTATCTCTTATTATGTGAAACTTTTTAAACCATAAACAAATGTATAGTAAGTATTCGGCACCCTTCGTATGCGGTTGCTAGTAGTTACATCCAGGCAAGGTCCACAAACAATGTTACCATAATAAAATTACTGTATAGAATTTTTGGAACCCAATATTATAACTATACTAGGCTCTTTTTCTCATATAAGATTATAAAAATAATTATATTTTCAGAGGGAGCCTTGGTAGTATGGAAGTAACTGTCGATTCCCGATTCACAATGGATATTTGCTGTTTGTTTATATTAATAATTTTTTTTAATTCTTCAAGTTTAAGGAAAATTTCGTGGATATAACGCTTTTTTTATGGTCAGGAGGGGGAGAGAAGGAAAATATATCCTTTTATTTACTTATACAGAAATACTAATTATAAAAATAAAGCAGTTATCACAAAATATGTTATTTTGACGCAGTTTAAAAATAAATTTCAGGTCGTGTGCTTCTTTATATTATTAATTACAGAAATATAAAAGGAAGTTACTTAAATAAGACGAAAGCATAATTTTGTTACACACTATAGGTTTTTAAAAAATAGTTATAATTAAAATAAAAATATTATTATATATTTTCATATAATTATTGCTTATGATGTAATTGAGGAAATCTCAACATTTCGCTTGAAATGTTTTATTTAATTAATATTTATAAATAAGTTTCTATAACTACATACTTTTTTTTTGTTAACATATATCGAATATTAATATCATTTCTACAAATATGGAGTTTTCTCTTATTTAAAAATATTTTTATTTATTTTAGTAGGGTCAGCCAAAATTATAGAAATATTGTTTTATTGAAAATAATTAATGCTGTGCTTTAAGTTAACACTATATGTACCATTTTTTAACCAAAATATATTACTGGTGCTTCGTTAAGCAAATCAAACTAGTTTTAATATATGAAACGATTTAGAACTTTATCGATTAAAATAAAATATTGTCTTGTTGTATTAGATCGATACAAATAAAAAGTTACTGGTGTTCATGTTATATAATGAGATACCAAGGATAAATATTTTAACACATATTACTATGGTCTCAAATACAAAAACCCTTGAATTAAATTAAAAACAAAACAAAAAATAATTGCCACGCCACAAAGTTAAATTACATATATTGGTCCATTGAAATTATTTTTCTAATGGAATCGGGTTTACAAAATTTAGCTCATAAAGCATTCTATTTGTGGTTATAGATTGTTGTGTATAAAATTGTAATAGATGAAAGCAGTGGCGGCTCGTAACTCTTTAGAAAGATAGTACCAACACGTGGAAGGGATCATCATAAAACATGCATCATCACGGTATGAATAATATAACCTAGTTTTATGTTTATCTTCCCACGCATTGAAAACCTAAAAATATTATTCGCGTGAAGTTTAGAGTCTTTGTTTTATCCCAAATATGAACAAGATAATGTGCTCCTTTTTTTCGACTAAGTTTGGTTACCTCCAGACAAGACACATAGTTTTAATGTTTCCTCACACCCATACAGCCAATTATCTTTATCATATATATATATATATATATATATATATATATATATATATATATATATATATATATATATATATATATATATGTGGACTAAAGTACTCGCACAGTTACAAATAAAATAATCACTTACATGACTGATATACGCTATCGTGTACACTAAAAAAATTAATATTGTTCGTCGGATAGAGGTGTTTAAACCGATATTTTTATCGGTTACTTCGATCACATATAGAGAATAAGCTCACAAACTTAAATTTTTTTTTGTTCAACAAATATTAATAAATACCGTACTGTTATGACAATATCATTGGTGGCTTTTGCATATTTTCGTCAAATAATTCTTAAAAAATTAGCTTGTTATCAGTAAATCTCTAAAATTCATCAAATCATCATGTTGAGAATGGTAAACAGCGCTTTATAAACCTCCATTTTTGTCGGACAATTTTTTTTCATGCTTTTTTTTTAACAATCTAACGCCTACAACTCGAAAATATGATATTCATACATTTTTTTACGACGGAAAACTGAAGTCATATGGAAAAAATTGGAAAGCGAATAAACCAATTACAAGAATTTTCGCAGAGGAAAAAATTTTCAGTCTACTCATAATTAAGCCACACAGGAAATTACAAAAGTATATTAATATTCTTCTTATATGTGGGCGGGCTCCCAACCTATAAATAAAAGAAAAAAAAAACGTCGAAATAAAAAACTTGTGTCACTTTTCACCCATTAACAAGTGTGTTTTTATTCGATTTATTAAGTAGCATTCCAGTCATATACGACCTGGCATAAATTTCGCTATACCTGTATATGCAAAATATTAATATATATTTCCATCTCTCTCACTCACCTATAAGACCTTTAGATCTTCGTCTTTTCACTGTGCCGTATCAATAAATGACAGAATCCTGTTTTACTGATTATATTTATGCTATTGCTCTGTTGCCAGGCGTTTAAATTACTTATATGGAAAATTATTCAAAAAGTTTAAAATAAAATAAATTTAACAAAATGCTTAAACAAAAGTAATATCACAGCACTGTAGCATTACCCTATGAGCCATTAATGAATGATGGTATACCTCAAAAATTAACTAACAAAGGGAAGGACGGTCTAGGAATTTTTATTAGGGATAAAACTTCCTATGTAAATAGTATATATTTAGGCTAATTATTAACTTAAGCGTAACGCGTACTACTCTGTCCATCTCAAGGAAATAATGCTCAAAAGTTTTTCTAATAATTTATACATTGAAAATTTTTCCTGGATTAAACGGTAGGTAGCGTGTTCAATTCACTACCTTGCATTTTTTTATTTATTTAATTAAATTTTTATTTTTCTTTTATAATTTTTAAAGTTTAGCATATATACACTTTGTTATACGGTCACTAAACTCACGATAACGTTGACATCTGTGTGGTTTAAAAAAATTTACTACGCGGAAATTACGCATCGCATTGTGCGGGTCATAATAGTGGATAACTTTAGGCGTGGATTGACAAAACAACAATGAATGGAAGAAATGGCAAAAACGTAGGGAACATTTGCCCATTCTTAAGAAGAACAGAACGATAGTCTGTGACAGACTGTAATGACTGCTCACAATAACATTGAGGCCTTAAGAGAACTATCGGTAGAGAAAACACTAAAGTTAAGTGCATTAACTGTTCATCGCATTTTTTTCTCTTTGGGTACCTGATTTCTTTACTGAGGCTATAAGTAAGGACAGAATGAAGTACTACAAAAAAAATTAAAATCTGTTTTGAATTTAATCATTATATCCAGCGAAATCGGGCCTCATTAGTACAACGAATCCACAAAATTATACAATAAATTGTGAGTGTTTCGAGACGAGAATCGTAGAAAATTAAAGGAAAATCACTATCGGTGAAAAAAGATGGGTGCCTTTTTATATGAAAAGTAGAATTTTGATTACTGTTACCCTCCTCCATAAGCAGAATAACATCGGAGCTTTTTACCAAGATAAAACGATTGCACATCGAGCGAGGAATACTATGGATTATTTACTTCCCTCCGTGCAACTTTAGCAAAGAAGAAGCTACAAGGTCTTACTTTTTTAACCAACATTGAATTGACCTCTGTACGTGCAGAAATACGTGGCATTTCAAGAGTCCGGCAAGATATTTTGAATATATGCTTTCAAAGGTAATGAGAAATGGGTTAAGAAAAAATATACTAAGTAGCGACTTACGTATAAATATAGAGTATTTTCAAACAAAATTACAATAAAGTTCTAAAGTAAACAATTAAAAATCATTAGAATGATTTAAAATATCAAAGCTTAGATATACATCTATACGACTACGCCTAAAAGGTTCTCCAAGAGATTATCAAGAATTTCAATACAATACTATTTAGTATTTTTTGGTATCATCTTGTCCATTTTATTTAAATTACATTTCAATTGTTTTTAAGTCCCAATTCCAATTGATAAAATTTAGGAACTATTTAAATAAAATGACATTAGAAGCAGTTCTACCAACCAAGAAAAAAACAATTTTTCAGATAGTGGTTATTGAACAATTCGAATGTTTAAACTTCGATTTGGAAAAAATAATATCAAAAAATCCATGTAATTTTCTCGAATGTTTAATATTATCAAAGTGATAGCTGGATTTGCATAAATTTAGGAATAAATGAAAAAATAGAATACCGAAAAAGGAAAAATGGCAAATAAAGCATTAATAACCGAATCCCTGATGAAGATACGTTTTAGGAAATATATCTCAAAATCCTAAAATAGTTCTATTTTGAAAATTTGGTTAACTGTAGCGTGGTGTAGTATAACTTAATAATTGATGAAACCACTAAATATACTATGCCTATGGTGTAATAGTAATTACATAATTTTCATTGAAGCTCATTTATTTTAAAAATCACTTAATGCTACGTAAATTCTAGGGATAAAATGAATTTTTATAAAGCTAGCCTAGACGTTATTTTGATTATAAAGGGCTCTTTTTGGTTATTTGAATTATTTATATGTTATGCGAAACAACAGTTATTTTGGATGTTTCTGTGATAGTTGTTAAAATGATTCTTATCTGTAAATAAAGTATGAATTATATAAAATACATTATCTACGTATGATTTCTTTATCAGTATTAAAACATTAAATTTGTATAATATACATATCAAATAATGTAAAAAATTGTGAAAGTTATGAAAAAGAAATTAATAAATTACTTTTCCCTTTATTATAGTTAAATAAATATGAAAAACGAATCATACTATACAGGGTGTCCCACAACAATCTGCCGCTATCGATTTCTCGGAAAATTGATTTTGGAAAAATTTTTAAATTTAGCGGTCTATGATGAAAATATTTTGAAGATGGCGGCAATTCCGGTTATATCGGAAGTTGATGCCATCTTACTTATTTTAAATGGAACATACTATATATGATTTTATTATAACGTTAAAAATTAACTTGAAAATATTGTTAAAAGTAAATTTTTTTAAATTTTATAATGTTCTCTTTTTAAGCATAAAAAATAAAAGTGATTTTGTAAAAGGTTATTTATTCAAAAAATTTACAATTTTTGAAACATTGGCAATTCAATATTTTTGTATTGTAAAAACGCTGAACGGCTTATCTACAACTTATTTGAATAAGTGTTCAAAATTTCCATCCTAAACTAATAAAGATTTTTCGTATTTCCAAGTTAGTTTGTCATGGATGGCCGCTCTAATTGAATCTAGAGATAAACTTTCGAACGCGCCCCTTACCTTTGCTATGTAGTCCTCCACCGTTGTCACTGAATTACAATAAATGTGTAAAATGTTTTTTATCGTTTCCCATACAAAATAATGTAAGACAGTCAAATCTGGAGAACTAATAGACCACAGAAAAGGTCCATTGTTGACAATCCACTTGTCATAACATGTTACTCCTAAGAAGTTGGTAAATGGAACGATTTTAAAATGGGGACATAATTTGCATTGTATTATTAAAGAATTACTATTTAAATTTTCTTCATAAAAATATAGTTTTACTATTTCATTATTTCTTAGTGCACAAAATATGTTAACTTGCCAGATTTCTTGAAAATTCCGCAGTTTTGCTGCATGAGGATTTGAATCACTCAAAAAATGGGAATTGTTCTGTTAAAAAGACCATTTTGCTTCGTGTCTGTTGGTACCACAAAAAATATAATCTTAGACAGTGTCGTGCCCTTATAAGTAATAATAAATAGTCATGAACTTGCATTTTACAGTAAATTTAAGTTCTTTAGATTCGAGTTCACATTATGGAGTTCTTTACATTAAATCAAGAAGTTTTGAGATATTGACACTAATAATGTATGCTAATATTTGAAATAATTTCAATATAATAATTCAATCAACTATTGTATACCAGCGATTGAATCTAGAATAGAAACTTCTACAGTTATGTTCAGATTTTTCCTTAAAATATGAGAAAATTAAAAGTTTGTCTTTATCTTCACTTTTTTCTTGATAATCCACTCAACGTACAATGACAGCTTGGTAGCAAGTCGTCAAGTGGATACAAGAAAAGTTTTAAAATGAAATGCCTTTCAGAACTTTTTGTTTTTATTCCAGTTATAGCCAATTCCGGCGGTTCGTGGTGTTTATGCAGCATGACCGGAACTTGTGGCATTATTGTACATGTCAATCCAAATTTTTATTAGAATTTTAATTTTTTAACACACATGCTATCATTGTCATTTCATTTTTATTAACGATCCACTTGCGTCGAGTGCTCGTATTTAAAATATCTGAGGCCACCTTAAAGTTATGCCAGGGAAGAAAAGTATATTGCCAGTGTAACAGCTACGTGGTATCTTTTCTGCAAAACTTTGAAGGATAACCTTCTTAACTTAGGAAATATGTTGCGACATGTAAACTAAATTTTACCTCATATCTTGAATATTTTCTGGACTGTAACTCTTGTAAAGATGGTTTACTGCTTTATGGCGATAGGGTCGATATACTGTCGGAAGCATAACAACTCTTATTTTTTCAACTTAAAGTTTCAGCTAGAACTAATCCACAGCTAGAAAATCAAAAACTAAGACGAGGAACTTAATAAACAAAATTACAAGGGGTACATTCGTTTTCAATAACTTGAAGAAAAATAATACAACTGCCTGAATTATCAGTAATGCCTATTATTGCAAGACTAAGATATTCACTTGCAGCTAATAAATTGGAATTTTCTTAAATAAATCCAAAAAAATACCGTACTGGATTTCCCCTCATATAAACCGAAAAATTGTAGGGGCAAAAATTTTTGTTTTTAAATTATTGTCTAATCTGTGGTAACATTTCTTAGGACAAAACCTATAATTTTCGGGCTCAATTATTTTATGATTCTTTCAGCCAGTATTATAGGAGGTCAGTGTATAAAGGAAAACTCAGTACTTATTATATTTTAATATAAAAGTTTCGCTGTCTCGTCTTATTATTTTTATATGTTACCCTCACCTAATATAGGCCCGGAATATTTGAACTTTTCACGAAGTCTATTATTTATTTGGAGAGTAACCCCTTTTTTTCTCCTGATGAAGGTGATACCTTACAAAAATTTAATTGTCTAGTAGAACAGAGTCATGCATTTACATAGCAGGTATTCGATACCCTTTCGAGTGTAATTTTATTCTTTAAAAATGTTTATTCATGGTGCTGTTGTTTATTGTCTTGGAAATAATTTTTGGTTAGAGCTTTAAAAAACATAATAGAAATAAAAAATTAATAAAGTAAGTAAAATAACATGAGTACAATATTTTACATTTCTTGCTAATTCTTATTAGTACTTTAACGAAGCATTTTTGGTTTAAATAAGAAGATATATTTTTAGTCGTACAGTTAAATAACACATATCTGACTTCTTATTTCTTATAGATGTTTCTGCTAAACGTATAACATATACTCTTACTCTTGACTCATCAAAACTTACCTTGTGTATTATCTAAAATTAAGTGTAGTTATATTTTGGAATGAGTATCTTTGTATCTAACCATGGCTTACGTAATTTGGAGAGTAGTTATGAAGAAATATTCACGAATACGACTAGGACTTGGAGGTTCACAGGTAAGTTATTAAAAGAAAATATATATGATTACTATAAGTATAGTAACATGAATAATTAAGCTATTGTATTAATAAAAGTTTAATTTTCAACTTTCAAGTTGTTGATTAGAAATGTATAAGTGAAATTCTTTGAACTTTTTGTTTTATAGTATTTGGAATATATAAGAAACGTTTTATTGGTCTCTTTCCATTTTATCAAAAAGTTCAATACATGTTAATTAAGCATAATTTAAAACTAGAATTGTAATATAATCTAGATTATTTTTCATTTTTTTTAAATGCAACTCTGACTTCCGTCATCAAAAAAGATATAAAAATATAATCTTTAAATTACATATCAAAAAACTGGTTTTTAATACTCCTACAGGCGATAAAAGAAACTTTTTTTGCAAAAATAAAGCTATTTTACTACACATTCGCTATCGGCATGTTGAAAGGTTTTAATTAGTTGTTTAATTTACAAGATCAGATCAATTGAAATAAGTAAAATCCTGAAATTAAACATTTTTTGTTCGACGTAATCTCGTATATCCTTAAAATATGTATGAACTAACTTTTTTGATAACGGATTAAATAACTAGTTTAAGAAGTTCATATGTTTATTGGTCTTTTTCGTTCTTTTTGCTTCCTTACTAACCTATTGTATTTTAATGTCTTCTCATGAAGTGATAAACGTTCTCTGGATTTTTTTAAAAATATTTCTAAGGATTCAACTATTATAGTTCATATTACTAATATATTCTAAAATGTTTTAAAAATGCTAAAGTTAATCAGATTTACAGGAATATGAATATACTATATTTTCATTTTTAATGTAGTGTTTACGGATTGCAATTTTCGTAATTACAAGTCATAAAAATTTATTTAAAAAATCATCGAAAGACTTCTTTATATTTACAAAACTAAAAAGCTTTTTACCTCCACTGGCTTTCGATTTGCTTATTTTTAAAAATATACTTGTTTTCTTTCACATATAAGAAGAAAATTATCTATTATATCCTTCTTTATTTCCTAGTGAAATTGAAAAGCATTCTTTAAAATACCAATTCATATCATCAATTATGTTAAAATGAAAAACTGTTTGTCAAAAATTAGTTAAAAGGGGAATACCAAAGAACACAATACATACATTTCGTAAACCTAATAAACCCTTGCGTGCTGTCTAAACCACTTATTTCGTGTTTTATAACTAACTTTCAGCTTCTGTTGGAATTCAATATGTTTCACTAATGAATTAATAACACTTTCTTAGTTCCTGTGGTAACACAAAAAAAATGCTATTGGAAATAATTATATATATTATATTTTAAGCCAATTTTATGTAAATTTGTTTAAAATAATGTAATATATTTATGTTGTGAACATTTCTCCTACAATTTTAATTCTAAATAGGATTTTTTAGCTTCAAAAACTCTAAAGTATCTAATGTTGCTGTTAGCTCATACAAAAAATATAAATGTAAACTGCATTAAATTCAGAAGAGTCATCATGTAAGAGTTAAAGTTTTATTGTTGAGAGCTCATAACAAAAAATTGCCAGAATTTGGGAAAATTTAATATGTTATATTGACACTAAAAATAAATATTTAAGAGGCAACATACCAGTTAGGGGACACATAGCGCTGGTGTGCTTGGAAAGATATAAAAAAATTAGTGGCCTTAAAATAATTTGAAAAAACTGAAAATTCATCTTAGAGAAAAATTAAAATAAAATTATAGAACGTGTTACATCACCATTACAATATTCATGTGGTAAAAATTTTTTCAGTGTAAGCGACATTTGGTACAGTCAGTACTTTATATCGATGGCTTCATGCCGAGTTAAAAATGAAGCAGCTTCATATTTTTCTGAACCTTACCCATTTTGAAACCAAAAATTGCACATGCTAACCTCATTTAAGACTACTATAATATTTTGATGAATTTATTCCATAAATATTTGATTGATAAACCTAACTCAAAATTATTTGTCTCCATCATCACCGAACAAAAATTAATAAGGATTAAATTCAAATCAAACCGTTTATATTAATGTGAAATAGCTTTAATAGTCAGCCCCATTTAAATTTTGGATTGACTGGAGTTACTCAAGTTGCTTTCAAGCGAGTTTTTTTTATTGTTTTAAAGCGGCTTTTATATATAAACGTACAAAGAATGTTAACTTAACATAATTTATTGAAAATAAAATCGGTACAACCTAGTTTTTGTACACCTATCAAAGTTTACCTGCGTTAGTTGTTGCCTTATCTGACTTTATCACCAGCTCTTGAACCAGATATAAAAATCTACACATATAAATAAAATGTGCGGTCATATCCATTAAATATATATTTTTTTGGAATAAAATTAATCTGTTGTTTCTGGGAAAAAGTTAAACATATCAAGTCTTTTAAAAACTGAAAAAAATTCAAAGTAAAAATGTCGTATTTGTAACTTTAATATTAATGACCTTCCTTAATAGAGTTTCCCTGTATTTTGTGAAAAAAGCTTTTCACATACTGTTGGACAGATTTTTAAAATCATTTCTTATTTATTTGTTATATAGAAACTAATGCTGGAGACAATTTTTCAAGAAAAAAAGATCTGAAAGAGTTTCTTAATTTTTGCGGGCTATGTTTACTAAATGAATCAATTTTAAGTTAAGAGTGATTTAGAAATCTGTGTAACAATCACGTTCAGTGGATTAAGTAATGTTTTAATATTGTTTAAGAAAATTTTACGAAAGTTAATTATTAAAACTAGAGAGTTAGTTGTATATTCGTAAATTCGTAAATGAAAGATATTTCTCATGTAGGTATTTTTCAAGTCGCAGACATCAGCCGAAAGTATTGCTTGATAACTCACAGAATGAGGTTTTAAATACGTCTGTAGATTTAACCTTTGTATTCCACTTCCCCGAGTACTATAAAAAATTGTAATATTACTGGCACCAAACATAAAATCTTGCGGTATTAAAAACTTCAAGTCCCAAGCAGCAAATCATAAATACCAAGCTAGGGAAGAAATTTTACAATTTTTTTTTGGTAACAACTTTAGGAGTTACTATTCTTAAACAAATGTTTATTAAAATATTTGAATGTTTTTGTCATTTAATGATTGCTTTATAGTATCAAAAAGATAAGAAATTGTCACTTCAAATAAATACTTACCAAAAAAGATATTATCAACTTTTCATTAGTTAATGGCTCACTTATTCTGAATTGAAAGCCTTTTTCTGATTTATTTGTTAAAATTTCGTGTTCCTTAATCTTATTAGCGAGTTTTCTTGATAGTTCGACTGCGATGTTTATTATTTCTTTTTTCCTACGAACGATTCGGCTAAATACCATGGTATACTTAGCAATTGTCTGCCATAACTATTAATTTCATTATTGTTCAAAACCCCCCAGACACACAATATGTGTGTAAAAAATATATATACTTTATGTTTAGTTTACTTTGTATAATTTTGGTTAAAAAGGAAGCTTATTAGATATTTGTACGTGAACCCAATGTCGAAGCTAATAAATATAAATAGATTTTTCATTGAGTACTTAAACAAACAACATTAAAATTATAGCTTATTTGTTATCTTGTATATGTAAATTTTTTTACATATTTAACATTTTGGCACTGAACATTTAATTCGCATAGTCAAATCAACTATATATTGTTGTGAACATGATAATTAACGATAACCAAAATTTAGAAATATTTTTTTTCTGAAGGTAAATATTTTTTCCATCAAAAATCTCATACATTAAAATAATATATAACATACTGAACTTAGTAAAACTGATACAAGTTGTCCTTATTGCTGCATAGATCTTTAAAAATGCAATTAAATGTATCATATAAAATTTGTTATTTATTTTCACTTGTCAAATATAAGCCTTCAAAATGGCTTTTAAAATGTCCCCACTTCTAATTTTCCTAGGGTAAGTTTTAAAAATCGGAAAAAAATTCCATAAAGTTCCGTTCACTAATTTTAGAAAGGGAAAAAAAACTAAAATCTAATTTCATCATTTTCATCTGTCCCTTCGAGAAGGATACTGTTAAATAGGTTTTTAAAAATGCAGTTAAAACTTATAATCTTCAAGGAGGATTCAGAACATTGCTATATATCAAATTCACCTTGTTCTCGTTGTAAAAAAAATAATATTGATTAAAGAGAATATTGTTGCGATTTTATCTCATTAAAGTCACTCACACGTCCGCAGAATAAAAGATAACACTTTTCACTAAATTACTTCCAATAATATATTGGAACCTTCACTATTCAATACAACTCTCTAATTACTACTTCTTAAGATCTCCACTATTCAAATACAGCTATATTAAAACTCATATCCTATCCCTACACTGCCTCCTAATTCTGATTGTCATGATCAACTTCGATATGTATGGCTTCAACCTGTGCAGATGCACTACTTTCACTTTGGCCTTGAGACTTCGTTGGATTCTATAAACGTCATTCATCCTTTACGGTTCTTCCCAGGCTTGTTTCAACTTATGTGATTTGCCTTTCTTTCTCTGTGGATTCCATAACCAAACTCTATCACCTTGTTTGAACCCTGTCGAGTTTGCCTTGATGTCATAAGAATTTACTAATGCCTTCTCTTCAGGTATTTACACCAAATAGTTTAATTTTAACTTTTCAAGTTGAAGCTCAACTTGCATCTCTCCAATCAGGTCAGCTGCTTCTCCACTTACAGTTATCAACATTACTTTTCTGGAAAAAGGTAGAATTCTAGATTTATCAACAAAGGTTGACTTTATCAGAGATACTGCAGCACCAGTATCAACAGTTATGGTAATAGGTGTAATGACTTTAAGTTGAAGTTGGTATTTTCTCATCTGAGCTGTACTCCAGTCTGAATCAATGTCAAAAGTGACTCTCCGTATAGAAAGCCGTTCTCTTTGTTCTATTTTGCAGCAGTTCCTGTATTCTTCCCTACATTGTCTTCTTGACAAGGTTTCTGCATTGCTAGCAATCTTCCTGGTATATACCTGATATTAAAATTGTACTGTTGTAATTTTTCCTGTTTCTCTTCTGTGCGGTCTCTAGATGGTGAACGAGGCCTTAATTGCACCTGAAGGTCCCATCTCATAGATTCATTTCGTCCACATCTGTAGCACTTTATCTGGTTTCTTAATTATACCCGACAGTTCCTTCTCATGTGCTCAATTCGTGCATACCTGTATCACTCGATCTGATTTCTACTATAAAGTGAAGTATCACTTAGTTTGTCTAGTTTTTTAAGCATTTCAAATAACATTATTTCTGTTGTTTGGTTGAATGAATCCTTGTTTTCCTCTATGGTAACGGCTCTCATTGTTGGCGTTGAGACATGATTTTCAACGCCCTGTCCAATGTTTCACCCAATGTTTCACTGCAATAACTAAACTTGCTTATATGCAACAGACGCTGTATTTCTTGATCTCTGATCCCATTGATAAAATACTGGCTTGCAGGCTCTTCTCGGAATTCTTCCGTAGCTCCTGGGTAAGCCAGATAAACAAGATTTCGGACATCTGTTTCATATTTTTGCAAACTTTCACCATTTCTCTGATGTCTAGATTTGGGCTGTGACTGATATAACTGGCGCCGATGTTGACCTCCGAATCTTCTTTCTATTGCAGCACTAAGTATTTCATAGTCTTTTTGTTGGGTTATAGGAATGGTTTGTAATAACTCCAATGCTGGTTCATAAAATGCAATTACTAATGCAGTAGCTATTTCTTCGAAGTCCCAGTTAATTGCCGTAGTTGCAGCTTCAAACGGGCGTTTGGTATTATCCAAGATGTTTGATTGTCATAAGTTGGGGTTTGATGTTCTATCCGGTGGTTATTACTTTATCGGAACAGCCATATTTCTTTATTTTATTCACTTCTGTTTGAATGTCCTTGATTTTAGATTCTATAATATCTAGCTCTTGTCGCACTTCTCCTATGACTTGTCGCACGATTGATTCTATAATATTTACTTCTTGGCGTACTTCTCCTATGTCTTTTCGCCTATCTCTTTCATAAACGTTTGTGTTTTTTCTCCTGCAGTTTTATCGAATTTTTGTTGTCCTTGTACGATGATCTCTTGTATCCATTTGCAAAGTTTATCTTCATCTTTAATGCGACTTTTTTCTTTTTGCTGTTTCGCGTTTTGCCGACATTCGTCTTCTTTTTGGCGATATTCTTCTTCCTGTTTTCTCTTCAGGCGACGTTTCTCTTCTTCTTGTTTTTCTTTCAGACGATGTTGTTCTCCTTTTTGACGACGTTCTTCTTCTCTTAGGTGACGATCTTCATCTTCATGTTTTTCTTTCACACGACGTTGCTCTTCTTTAAGGCGACGTTGTTCCATAAGTTCCATAAAATCCATTTCGACTGTTTGTTTTCTAGTATTTAGCATATAATCTTCTAGAATAATGTTGAAAGTTTGATTCTAAGCCTCTTTTTTTGATGACAAATTCGACTGTGAATTTTCCCACTATCTCTTTTAGTTTACAAATATAATGTTTTAGAACTTTGTCGAAAATTCAGTTCTAAGCTTCTTTATTGATAACAAATTCGATGGTGAAGTAAGTTTTTCGCTATCTCTTCTGGTTTACAAATAAAATATTTTCGAAAATTAATCTTATCTCCTTAATTGATAATAAACCCAACAGTGAAACCCGTTTTTCTCTAATCCTCACTTCTGAAACGAATTATTAAGAATTTTACCTCTTTAAAATCACTCACTGGGTCCGCAGAATAAATCACAATACTATTCACTTAATTACTTCCAATACATATTAACTACTTCTCAACCGTCACTTTTTAAATACAACTATTTAATTCCTACTTTTTAATATCTTCACTATTGAAATATTCTACTTCCTACTTGAATGTATTTCATCTTGGAAAATGGTGTTAATAAATATAATATAAACAGTGATTTGTGATAATCTTAACGCTTAAGTAAGGTATATTACTTTGCACTTGTTACAAATATTCGTATCGATAAAAATGATAATCGCTAATAGATAACATAAATCCTACAGAGAATTTATCAGGATTTCATTGTAACGATGTAGCCTTTTTTATAATGTGGATAAATATAAGTGCATGGTTAGAATTATTTTGTACAGAGTCTTTATAACTTATCGTTTGTCCATTTGTATGTCAAGGTATTATAACTTCTTCATTTTTCTTGGTTTTGCCGTAAAATATTGCAATCATATGCTTTTAATTTACTCAGAGACAGACGTGAAAAAAAATTCACACAAAAAATCTAAGGTGCTACTATAAAAAGTTTAAGTGAGATTATTTTCCGTTAGCTAATAAGTATTCACTATAAAACTCCTCCGCTTGACGTTAGAAACAATTGAGCAGTCGCAGGAGTAATCTTCAAAGAATTGACCCACATAGAAATGTTCGAAAAGTCAGGAAAATATTAGAATGATCCGAACTACAGCATTAAGTTTAAAGAATTCACCAAGCTGAGAGATAACCTGACAATAAAAGTTCACAAGAGAAAAAATAATTCTTTGAACTAGAACGGGATCTAGAAATAATACGAACCTAAATCTATGTTGAAAAATAAATATAGATAGAACAAAGTCTAGAGAAGCCCAAATTCAATAAACTGAACCAGGAGAACAAGAAATAACACAGACTCAGAGAATAATTAGATGCCAAAACAAAAAGGAAGGAAAAGCTGAAAAACTCGTCAGCACTAACGCCTAAAATCAAGTGACATAACATAAGTTGGTAACAGGAAACAAAAAGCACAGGAACATTTTCAAAAAGAAGAAACAATAACCCAAGATCCTGGAATAGAAACAGATAGACCCGACCTCTCAATAGTAGGTGAAAGAGATGTTTTCGAATTTCCCAAAATCTAAAGGAGGAGAGGTAATAGAGTTGCCAAAAACAAACCTCATATCTTTCAAGAAAGTCAGACCAAAATGGCGCCCAACCAAGGGCTCTCCTGACCTTCAAAAATAAATCTGGCCTTCCCTGTAGTATTCAGAGATAAGGAAAAGTACAATCTATCTTAGGACAATAAATGATCATGTGATATTGAAGAAGACACCGTACCAGTACCATACGCATATCGCAAAGGAAGAAAAGTCACTACATATCATTTTAAGAGAAATCTTAGAAACTATTATATAAGAAGAAATCATAGGGAACCTACTTAAAAATCAGATGGTATTAAAATAAGCCGTAAGGTCTTATGTCTATGGCTTGTACCTTATAATGAGGACATATATGGAATAAAGGAAATAATGGTCAACAAAATCAGAATCGGCAGACAAAAACAAAATAATAGATCCCGCATATGCTCTATATGCCATCTCTTTGGGCAGTGATTAACTACAGGGCTCAACCCAGCTGTGTAAGTTGTGACATTAAACATTATTGGTCGGAATGCCAGAAAATTAAAAGCGACGCATCTCACTGTGCAAACTGCAGTCGAACACATCCTATATCTCTCAAGGGATTTCCAAAAGGGCCACAATCAAAACATCAAGCTGCAAAACCCAACCGTCATAGTTACGAGACCAACATCAAGGGCTCCAACAACAAAAAACAACAGCCGCAAACCCTAAAACTCAAAACCACTAGTAATGTACCGTAACAATAGAATACAGTAGTATCACAACCTAATGCCTACGGGCAATAAAACATCCCTAATGACCTACCACAACAGGTTACAGCACAACATATTTTAGTAGCAAAGTTTCTTTGGTACTAGAAGAATCGATATAAAGTTTTTTCAGTAATATATTGGTATAATTTAAAGCTTTCTCCTGTCACTGTTGTTCAAGATTACCGAACTGGGAAGTAGCTCTAGTTAAAACTTATAAACCTTAACTATATAAGATATAACTGTATATTAACAGTAAGTATAAGTTTCTATGTAAACTGACTAGCTAAAAAGGAAATCAGAAATTTCCTCAGTTAATTTTTAATAGCGAGCATAGAAAATGTCAAATAAGACTTTTTTAAAATCTACCAGCTTCCAAGAAACCGAACTAATGAACGAATATACTGCAGGCGATTATCATTTTTTGACACTGATATTATAAAAAGTCATTTAGAATAAGAAATGGGAGTAGTCACTTGATTTTTTATTAATTTACTGACAAATATGAAAATTGATTTAACAAACAGTTAATACTTGAATGCATTTCTAGAACCAACTCAGAATCTATAAAGGGTAATTAATAAAATTATTAGAGATTCAAAAAAAATATATAAAAAAATTAACCGATTTCTAAACAAAATCAAGAGATGTAAAATATTTAATCCGCCATATTTAATTTTTGGAAAATAATTTCACATTCGTGATGTGCGATCCTAAAAACTACCTTATATCAATTTTGAAAATAGTTTCTTTTGTCCGCCATATTGGATCCGTAATATTGAATTTGTTAAAAATAATTTCAGATTCGTTATGTGCGACCTTGAAAACACTCCCATGTCAATTTTGAAAAAAAAACGGACAAAATTGATTTTTTTTGTTCGCCATTTGGATCCGCCATATTGAGTTACTTTAAAATATCCGACATACCAATTTTGGAGACAATCGGATAAAATTAATTTTTTTGTCCGCCATATTGAATTTTTTTTTAAATAATTTCAGATTCATTGTGTACGACCCCGAAAATTCGCACATACCAATTTGGGAGAAAATCGAACAAAATTAAATGTTTTATCCGCTATATTATCAGCGATATCTTGAACATGAACGTAACAACTTCCTGAACATAACGTAAAAAAATTCATTCAAATCAGTGCCGCCATTCCGAATTGAGACCTCCTTCTTTTAGAAGCGCAAAAGTGCGAAAAATAATATAGATTTTTATATGAAATGAAATTTTTGAAGTCTGTGCCTTATTAATACCTGACAAAATATGATTGACATAAAAAGATTGAGAAACACTTTATTTGTAATAGTTTTCTTACCGTCGCTTGTATGTATCTCGTGCCAGTAGTTATTTGTTTCATTTAGTACTAATTTCGTTCTTTCCTCAAAAATTTCAATTTAATATAACAATTTATATTATTTTTCACTTTCAAGCGCTTTTTTGGTTTTGGAATGAGCTACTCAGCTCGAAGGTCGCAAAAAACTACCCAATTTATGCGAAGTTGCAGACAACACTAAATTGAACAATAAAAAATTTTTGGTTGTGAGAATTCTCTAAATACCAATTTTAAATGAAATTGAAACAAATAGTCTGCTATGGTAAATTCGTTACCTCGAATTTTAAAAAGTTAATTTTTGATTCTTTACCTAGGCTTATAAACATTTTAAGGCCGATATATTTTATCCTTCATATTGAGTTGGAAGAAATTTAAAATCCGTAATATACATCCCAAGAACGCCTCAGCATCAATTTGGACAAAATCGGAAAAATGAAAAATTTTTAGTTCCTCCTATTGTATGTATCGGCCATAATAAACTGTAAAAACTTAACCTACGATTTCAAAAAAATATGAATAATGTAAAATTTTCAATCCACCATATGAAATTTATAACATAAAAATAAAATATTAGTTTATATCCTCGAAAACCCCCCATTACCAATTATGGACATGATTCTGAAATATAGAATTTTTAGACCAACCTATTGGATCCGTCATATGGAATTATTTAAAAATAATTTTAAATTCGCCACAAAATTGAGAAATGTAAAAGTTTTCATCCGCCATATTGAGATTTTTTAAAAATAATTTTCGATTCGTTATATACGATCCAGAAAACTCCCCCATACCAATTTTGGAGAAACTCAGACAAAATTAATTTTTTTGCCGCCATATTATCACCGCCATCTTGCGTTTTACTGACAACTTGACCAACGGACCACAACTTCCTGAGTATAATAACTTAAATAAAATTTTTATAAAAAAAATTGAATCAACTTCAAAAAGTGCGCTAAAAAATGAAAAGAAAAACTATAAATTTTTATATGAAATTAAAATTTTTGAAGTCGGCGCTTAACTAATACCTGACAAAATGTGATTCGCATAAACAGATTAAAAATACTTTATTTGTAATTGCTTTCTTACCATAATTTGCATATATTAGTAGTAACTTATTTCATTTACAAATAATTGAATCCGACAGATTGAGTTTTCAAAAAATATTTTAAATTCGTAAACACTAATAAAAATCCCCCAATACTGATTTTAGACAAAATCGAGAGATACAGAATCTTTAATCCGTCATCTTGGATCCGCCATATTTAATTTTTTTTTAAATAATGTCAGATTCGTAATGTGTGATCCTAAAAACTTCCCTATATCAATTTTAGAAAAGATCGGACAAAATTTATTTTTATCCACCATATTGGATACGCCATATTGAATTTTTTAAAATAATTTCAGATTCGTTATGTGCGACCCCGAAAACTCCCCCATGCCAATTTTGCGGAAAATGGAACAAAATTGATTTTTCCTTCCGCCATATTGGATTCGCCATATTGAATTTTTTTAAAATAATTTCAGATTCGTTGTGTACGACCCCGAAAATTCCCCCATACCAATTTTGGAGAAAATCGGACAAAATTAATTTTTGTCTGCTGCCATATTGTCAGCGCCATCTTGGATTTTACTTCACCAATTTCGTCCAAAATGATATTGAAACCACCGCAGCGACTTCTACAACAAAAATTTCATTCAAATCGGTGCATAGATTCCAGAGTAATCGGTGTACATACATAAAAAGAAATACATAATCGATGAATTCATAACCTCCTTCTTTTAGAAGTCGATTAAAAATTTCATTCAAATCGGTGTGGCCGTTCCAGAGTAGTAATCCACGTGCATACATAAAAAACCATATTGGACGAATTTAAAATCACCTTTTTTTTGAAGTCTGTTAAAAGGTAGCTTTAACCATATATTTAAAACATTAAATTCAATATTACTTGGCAACATTTTATACCAATATGTAAGCTAATAATCTTAAATCTACATCATGATACAACTATTTTATAAAAAGAATAATATAAAACAAAAAAAATTATAATAGTAGAAATCATTGTGGTGACTAATTATTACTGTGGCACCTCGCATTTTCTACACAATTTCTCACGAAATTAACCGAATTTTTATGGCATAAATTGGTACATGAAATGGATTAGGCTATAGCAGATTATCAGTAAAACCACTTGTACCGCCGAGGTGCATACTTTTTTTGGAAAAATGATATAATCCGAAAACCGTTTGTAGCTTTTTTTAGATAATGGTTTTCAATAATCCAAAAACTGTTTTTTGATACGTTTAGTCATTTTAATTTCAAGAAAACATAAATATATCGGTTGCCCTGTATTTGCTTACCTTGCAATCGCTGTTCATAATTATATAGAAAAATTAAATAAATCAGGAAACATATTATTTTTAATAAAATACCTTTTCCTTTACTAATATAAACTCAAACAAGTAGAACAATTTTACCCAATGACATTTACAGGTAATATCTAAATTTAATTGTAATTTTTACTAACACTTATACAAATATTTCTATACCCAATCAATTGATTAATTTATAGTTTTCCACCCAAATATTTTTTTCGCATTAATTTTGCGTTGCGTTTTACCCCATGCCACAATTCAGAACGATGATAAAAATGTACAGGTTATATTATAAATATCGCAGTATTTCCATTAAATATTACAGAACTTAACCTTATTCTTCCTACGATCACTATTGTTCTAATATAGTTTGGACCCGTTCTATAAATGGATGCAGTAGCTTTAAGTAACTGATTAATTATAAAATGTTGAAAGGATTCCAATTAAAGATTTTAAAATATTGTTTGGCAACCACTGGCTGGCGAAAAAAAATCTCTTTAAAGTTTCCGTTAGGACATGTTCACAGATATTTACTTTTCGAAATGAATGAACTCGGTATTTAACAGCCAAGCGATTTTAAAGACATTAGGTATGTGGCCTTCTGGTTTAAACCTGGCCTTGGAATATCGTGGGTCGGTTGACTAGATTGATTGATTGCATGACATAGCAGACCAGGGTTGAAAAGCCCTTACAGTGCCTTATTCTATGGCTTGCCATATCCGTTCTAGGCAAACAGGTTAATGCCTTGATCAGGTTTAGCAGACCTCTCACTAGTTTATTCTCTGGGTATAAGCCTTCCAAATAGATTGATCCTTGAAGGTGTCTCTAGTAGGCCAAAGCTTCGCAGTCGAAGATGATGTGTAAGGCCATCTCGTCTTCTTCATCACAGAGTCTACATAGTGGTTCTTTATTTTCTCAAGTGGCCAGTTATAAGTTCTTTCACCAGCCTGATTTGTTATCTGCTTAGCCGCAGAATTTCAAGGCTTAGTTTGCCGGATCGTTTCCTCAGCAATAGCTTGCTTGGCCAGTGGCACGCAAGGTGGTTCCAGTGGGTTTGGTGTTGTTTATTTATCCACCAGGATAGCCACTCTTGAATAAGAGCCTTAGTAATATCAAATGCTGGCTCTGGTCTAATAAATCGAGTAGTATACCCTTGTCTTACAAGTTGGTCCACTTTGTCTTTACCCGAGATATCCTTATGCCCTGATACCCACGCAAGGATGACTTTGTTGTGTTTTCTCAGAGCGATAAGATTTTAAAAACAGTCCCAGACCTGTTTTAATGTTATTTGATAGCACGCTAGAGCCTTTAGCGCTTCTCGAATTCGCCCAAAGACAATCAACAATAGGGTGAATTTCTACCTCAAATACTGTGGTATGTTGTCCCAGTGCTACACTCATATTAAGTCTGGGCGTATCCCCGTGCATTCTGGCGTCTGTACTATGGTCAGTTTTGGATCCATCCGTGTACCAGACGAAGTCTCTTGGCTGACTCACTGTTCGGTCAGACTGCACCTTCTAGTCAAACTGAGTGGTGTAGGGTCTGTTAAAGTGGTAGGTTCTTGGCATGGTATCACTGCTCATTTCTAGCAATCAGTTCGTTACCACGTCATTGATGCTAGTGTGTCCGAGAGCAGGTCCAGTCCACCAGATGTTGTTTCTTTCCAGCCTATAAGCCCCCATTCTCGCCTCAGCCCTGATTACTGGGGGAGGGAGGTTTAATTAGGTTTCAATGGCTGCTGTTGTGATGCTTCTCATGGCACTCGCGATGCGTAGGCAGGCCAGCCTCTGAAGTTCGGAGAGCTGTAGAGTAGCCTGTCTTTATATGGTTTTTGTCCACCACACAACCGAGCCATAGGTTATCATAGGTCGTACCACCGCAGTGTATACTCAGTGCACAATATGCGGCTTTAATCCCCACGTCTTACCCAGTGCCCTTTTTGCCACCATGATCTACAATTTACTAGTGGCCTCTCTTAACGAGAGGTTTCCCGTACATGCCTTTTAACGAGTTTCTCTGTTAGCTTTAATAGAAAAGGTGAAGCCTGAACGAATTCGCCTCAGTAGTCTCTCCCTGGTTTTGGTATGAAGATAATTCTGGACCTTTTCCAGGCCTGTGGCTATACGTGCCCTTAGAATTTTGCAGATCACCAGAGGAATGATTTCTTTGTGCCGTGTAACTTTCAAACGAATCTATAGCCCATAATATCTTGTTGTGTGTTATTACTTGGTTTGCTGTTTTCCAGTCTCTTTTTGATGCCCTTCTGGTTAGGGTTGGGAGACTAGTTCCATCATTTATTGCGGCGTCAGAGATAATGTCAGAGTCTGGCAGGTGTGTCCGAAGAAGTATTTCTAGGGTTTCCCCGTCAGTCTCTGTACAGGACCCATCCGATTTCTGTAGTGTCTTTATAGAATCTAGAGAACCTAAGCCAAGATATAGTGGAGGCGTGATGCTTCAGAGATACTTTCGACCTCTTGACAGAGCTTCCTCCAGGAGCTTCCCTTATTTTTTTGTTGTAGTCGGTGGGTGTTTTAGAATATTCAGTCCCCTCACTACATTACATTACAAATTATTATTATAAAATCATAAAGACAATCACTTTTTTTGTTTGTGTGCCAGGTGGTGTGCAGTGGTATTAATTCCAATGATGACCTGCAGTATTGAATTAGCTGTTCCAGTTCCAATGATGAAGATCGGCTGGGTGAATCATATGGCTGGTAAACTGAGGCCATCATCGCTGCCTTCTGGACTCTTGCCACTTGATAGTTCATCCTGATAACCGCTTGATCTCTAGAACAAAAATCAATTAGATTTAGCGCATGTAGTTCATGCCTGATTAGGATACAGGCACTGACGTTATCAAGGCTTGAGTTATAGAATAGCTTAACCTTGATTTCTTCTAGTCCAGCCAAGTGTTCCCTGGCCAGCCAGGGCTTTTGGAAGAATGTTCCTATTGGCTAGGAATTTGCTTAAGGCGGCGGAGGCTGCCTTACTGTGCTGCAGATTTATTTGTAGTATCCGCAGAACCGCCAGACTCCGTTTTTCCTCGTCTTCTTTCTATCATGAACGTAAGCTAGGCAAAACCCAGATATGCTCTGCACCCAGTCTTAGTCAAATCCCTCGAGAATTATTCGTCGAGTGACAGAATGAGGGTCAAGCCTTTCCTCTCCGCCCGGACATTGAGTATCCTCCATTCTTCTATATTTAGCCCTCTATTCTGAGTTTCCAGGAGTTAAACTATTGTTATTGGTTACGTGGTTCCTAAGCTATTAGTAGAGATTCACACTAGAGCCTTGGCAGTTTTGACAATGTTTCGAGCTAGGTCGGCCCTAAGGACAGCGCCCTCCCAAGGCATCAGATGAAGATCCGTACCCTGCAGCCAAGTTTTTGCTTGTTCATGTACACAGGTCGCGAACAGCAATCCGCCTGTTGAAATTTGCTCGTGAGCCGCGCACAGCGCAGTAGGAGCCTGGCTGTACGCTTTCCCTGTTGATGTACTAGATGTTTCCCCAGTTGCCTTATTCAGATTGGTTCTTTTGAACCATTCCTGCCCCGAAGATGATGAGATGGATACAGAGCATCCATGTTTAGAGGCTGGATTTACACCTGCCGCTGGGTCATTCTAGTCTTTAGCTTTTAGAGATGGATTTAAATTTACCCCAGATATTGCAGCAAAGCTTTTAGTTTCCATCGCTGTTTCCTGTTTATTCGGGCTTTTCTGGGTTTGATAGGTTGTCGCGTGCCCGAAAGTCTTTTGTTCAGGTTTAATTTTTTAATGTCCTGATCCACCCGTCTGAAGTTTGCCTCTGAAGTATTATCTCCAGACGATTTAGCCCCAGCAGGTTCATTTCGGATTTCAGGAGTTGTCGGGGTTGAGTCAACATTCCTCCAGGTTGTGGTTCCTCCAGTTGGTTCGTGACTAAAACTTGTTGGTCCCCGACAGTTGCTTTTGGGGAAGATGGTTGTATTTGATTATTATTATTACTTTGAGTTTCCATATAGTTTCCACGAGTATGTTGGAAAATTTGGTCCATCCCAGCAGAGCCGCTTACTAGGGTAAGGCTCCAGAAGGTTGCCCGGTTTTCTAGAGGGATTGTTTGAGATACATCGTCCTATGTACCACGCATCCCTCAGCATGATGCCTTCCACATTTGGTTAGACTGCTTCTGATATTTCCTGGTCTTTCCGCTACCGCCGTTAAAAGGAAGGCAGTGTGAAGTTTCCCCTCCGTGATAAAAACGCCAGCGTCGAACCCCTTCCCTACTTGGTCAGGTCCCAATCCGCGCAGAGGCCAATCTAAGCACTGGGCCTAGACTGAGAAGAGGTCAGTTGACTTACTAGTTTTTCTGTTTTGAAAGTTAAAACATAAATGAATTAAAGATGGTGAAATTTCTGACCAACTTAACCGAGAGACAACCTAGATGCCATTCTATGAATTTGAATATTAACATGATATAACTAGGGATCATCTTTAGGGGAAATCAAAAAATGAGACAAATACGAATAAAAATAATCCTAGACTACCTTAATACACTCAGAAGAACACCATTTTGAAAATAACCAAGACTTAATTGTTGTAGGTTTTGTGTGGAATGAAAGAAATCTATCAAACATCTTTTTAGCGAACGCAATTAATAAACACCTGGGATATTTCAAAGTCTGGGAGATATTATTTAACTTGCTTTTGTATCTTAGGCTAGAACAAAGTTTGGATATTACAATAAACTACTACTCAAAAAATATCTTTCTATGTCAATCAGAATGAGGGCTACTGTAGGGCTGAGCGATCTCGTTCATTATAATACAATAGAATGTTATATATATTTTTTGTATTTATACATCTAATAACTTAAGTTCCTTGTTCTCGTCCCGGTTCTCGCTAATTATCTGTTTTCTTTAATAATAATAGTTAACTGAAAATTTATAAGATGTCATCACTTAACTAAAAATAAGAACATAAAAGGGTATTATTAAACTAACAAATGTTCCATTGTTGTTTAATTGGACAAAATTTGGTATCTAACAGTTTAATTAGATAACTAAGACGAAAAAATAGAACTAGAAACACAAAGAAAAAGTGAAATTTCTGACTTAATTGGGCATGCTTATGCAAAATGTTGGTTCTCTAAGAATACAAACGTAATTTTGGTTTAAATATTTTCATGAAAATAATAATTATAAGTGAAATTTCTGCCTTAATTGGGCATACATATGCAAAATGCCGACTCTTTAAAAAATAAAAGTTATATTTTTACTTACTCTCTGAGAAATTCAAATTTTGTTGTGACATTCTATCGTAATGACAATTGCACTAGAACTTGGAAACCCTTTTAAGTTTATTCGTAATTAAATATTTCGCCCAATAGATTATTGATATTTTAGTTGAAGATGATTTGATACAATTTTTTTCTCCTAGTTAGTAAAAGAATCTTTTGTTTTGATGTTTTCTTTTTAAAGGCCAAAATGATTAAATCGGTAATAATTTCTTATAATTTTATTAAATAAATATATATATATATATATATATATATATATATATATATATATATATATATATATATATATATAATGTAAATAGATTTATAACCAACTTGTACATGAGTAAATGAATTTTTATCTCACATTAATGATTTTGGTATTAAAAAAATGTCGACAAAAATATATTGAAATGCTACAAAATTTTAGAATAATTTAAAAAAAGTCTGAAAATGAATGCAAATGGTTTTACTACAAACTATTCTGAAATTGAAACAATGGAATAATAGAAAATAAAAAAGAAGCACGTACCTCTATAATAATCTCTATTAATAAAGTGTATGGAATTGTTTTAAAGAAATAATATTAAATGAAAACAAAAATTAAATCGAGATCTTTATATTTGTAGCCAACTTTTCCTATCAATTAAAATATTATAGTTTTTATTGCAATTAATAAAAGCATCATATAATAATGTAAAATTAATTTACCTACCGTTTCCAATTGAAAAATTTTTGAGGTTAAATCGATTACATCTCTTGCTGTTGCATTTCGTGCAATTTTTTGTATATTACTGACAAGTTAGTTTCACTTAAACTAATAAATTAGGAGATTAGCTCATTTTTGCTTTTAATTAATTAGAGCATATATTAAGTATTTTTTAAAAGAAGTAGTTTATGAATATCTTAATTTGTTCGAATTAATAAAAATGTTTCGCATGGATATCTTGCTTTCTATAATTTATTTTAACAACTTAGTTGTGGTGCGTATTAAATGCAAAATAATACAAAATAGAAAATGAGACGTTCAAGTTACAATTCGAAAATATTATCCTTTTTTAATTGTATTATTTACAGGGTATATATTTATAAATTTATCCTCAAAGATAGCAATAGCTGAAGAACAACTTTAGTAAAGGTCTTAATTTCGAAGTAGCACCAGAAGGGATACATGTTTTAGACATCACACGTGTAGATGAAAACCATTTCGACAAATTTAGGTGTAAAATAAAAGCAACCTTGAAAAACAAGAATCATTCCGTCCAAAATCTCTCCAAGGATAATTTGGACTGCTCATTCGTGAACCAAATTAATAGAAACAAACATGGTTAATTGCCCTTCTTGGATGTAACAGTCAACTATTGAAATATATATATATATATATATATATATATATATATATATATATATATATATATATATATATATATAAAGTTTACATATTTGATAAAAACTGTTGTTGTCAATTTATATTAGCAATGTAATAAATTCTTATATAAAATGCAAAATACAAAAAAATTATGTAAAAAAATACAAGATTTTCCAATTAAAAACTGAAACTTAGTACTAGTAATTAAAACTAAAATTAAAAATCTGACGACGCCACTTAATTCTATAGAAAAAAATACCTTAAGAACGCCTTATTAGTTTTATCGTAGTTGCTTTGATAAATAAAATTTGGGGCATTTTAGAAAATTGTTAAATTCGAAAATCGCCCTGTAAATCCGAAACCGATCGCGATAGGCGAAATTTGTTTCCGCCATTACAGTTTTCTCAAAAAAAGAGCTAGGGACTACTCTATTAGTTTTTTAAAATCTTTTACAGTTTCCCAGATAGCCTATCAAAACATTCAAGATATATAAAGTCGTAGTCTTAAGATACTGATAGCGATAAGAGAAAATAAGAAAAAATAAAGACCCCGTTAGTCTGACAACCACATTTTAATTAATACATTAGTGCTGTCAAAATAACTAGCTAACTTTATTTCAATCGCAACAAGTAAACTTTCTTAAGTTGGAATGGCATTCTCCCCTAAATTTGTGGATTTAGTTAAAAAATATATTTTTTGAAGAAGAAAGAGAAAAATTTTGCCTCGAAATTAAAAACTGCATGTAAGTACAGTCTCCCTAGAGTTTGCTGGATTTACATTGTAAACTAACAAAGTATTGAGTGTATTCTCGTATGCCGACTGACCTTCTTATATATAGTATTAGACGTAAACTTAAAAAAAAATTAGTTTAATTTTTTTTCTTCTTCTTCTTCTTATTCTTAGTATAGGACTTTGTCCTGTATTGACTGTCAATGCATCTCGTTTATTCTTGTTCCTGTGACACCGATGTCCAGCTCTCTTTCCATCTTTTAGGCGGTCGACCAGGAAGCCTTGAGGAGTTTGGTATTCCTTCTTTCGCAATTTTTGCCACTCGGTCGTCGGTCATCCTGTCGACATGATCCCTCCATGCTCTCCTTCTTCCTCTGCCCCATCTTACGACGTCCTGTCGTTTGAGTTGTTTAAATTACCCCACCAAGTAGATGTTACCTAATCCATATTATATTATAAAGGGTGTTTTTTATAGGGGTACAGAACTTTAAGTTGGCAACACTTTTAACCGGCGGCCATTTTGTCAGCTGTCAAGTGATTTATGTTTAGTTTGGTTTGGCATTTCAACATGAATAGACTGACGCCTCAACAACGCTTCCAAATTGTGCAAATTTATTTTCAAAATCATGGTTCTGTTCGAAATACGTATCGCGCACTACGTCCATTTTACGGTCAACATAATCGTCCATCAAAGCAATTAATTCGATTAACTATGGAACGGTTTCGCACCACGTTTACTCTAAATGATAATAGGCATCCACAGAGACGTCGTACAGTGCGCAAAGAAGAAGTCATTGCTGCTGTAGAGCGTAGCGTAGAGGAAGACCCGAATCAGTCTATCCGCCATCGTGCACAGGAATTGGATATGTGTCTATTCACTTTATGGAAAATTTTGCGGAAAGATCTTGGTTTGCGTGCTTACAAAATCCAACTCCTGCAAGAATTGAAGCCACACGATCACCTAGCAAGGCGTAGATTCGGTGAATGGGCCCAAAACAAGATTGCCGTTGATCCCGATTTTCATAAGCGAATTTTGTTTAATGACGAAGCTCACTTTTGTTTGAATGGATATGTGACTAAACAAAACTGCCGTATTTGGAGTGATGATAATCCTCAAGTGTATGTTGAGACACCGTTACATCGAGAAAAACTGACAGTTTGGTGTGCTTTATGGGCTGGTGGAATCACTGGTCCATACTTCTTTAAAAACGATGCTGGTCAGAACGTTACAGTCAATGGTGACCGCTATAGAGCCATGATTACTGACTTTTTCGTTCATCAATTGAACAACCATGATGTGCAGAAGTTGGGGTTTCAACAAGACGGCGCAACATGTCACACAGCTCGTGCCACAATTGATTTATCGAAGGAAACGTTTGGTAACCGCATAGTTTCAGGTTTCGGACCCGTGAATTGGCCTCCAAGATCGTGCGACTTAACGCCGCTAGACTATTTTCTGTGGGGATATGTGAAGTCGCTAGTCTACGCCGATAAGCCCGAAACGATTGATCACTTGGAGGACAACATTCGCCGCGTTATTGCCGATATACGGCCACAAATGTTGGAAAAAGTCATCGAAAATTGGACCTCCAGATTAGACTACGTCGGAGCCAGTCGTGAAGGTCATATGCCAGAAGTCATATTTAAATTATAATGCCAGAAGGTTATCTTTCGAATAAAGTAAATTTCATGTCAATTTAAAAAATTCATCTTTGTTTTATTCCATTTAAAAGTTCTATATCTCTATAAAAAAAACACACCCTTTATAAGGATTGCAAATTATTTACTGTTATTCTTTCAATACTAAACACCAATATTTTTATTGTTCAATTCTTATGGAATATCACGACATTAAATCTTTCCAATATACATTTTTTGGTTACGATAACTATTGTATTTACAATATCCAGAAGGTTTCTTGTATTAAACATATACATTATGTAGATGATAGAGTATTGAGTTCATATCGTACCGGTAGAAAGGTTTAGATCTATTAAATACTGGTCACTGTTTGGCAAAAGATTATTCAAGACAAATATGTCACGATTTTTCCCTGTGTGTGATTTAATATTTTTTGTTTAAATGTTCTTATATTGTTAAAATAATTATAATTAATGTCTTTTTTCTACTTGAGTATAAAGTCTATAACGCCAAAGAACAATAAAATTACATTATGATAGTGAAAATTAAGTTGAAGTTTTTATTCTGTGGCAGTATAATGTAGTTTTTAAATATTAATTATTCATTAAAATTAGTCAATTATTATAACTGTTCACTAGCTAATTATTATTTTTGTTGTTTTTCATTTTGTGATAAAGTGACTGGAGGAATTAAATGAAAATTACACCTAAAGATTTAGTTTTACTTTGTTCATTGTACGTTAATTCAGATAACATATACACATATAATACTTTATCTTGATTTAAAACTAAATTTTTATTTACACAGTAGCAAATAATTGTTAACCGACTTCTGAAAGGTTCTACATTTGACGACTATGCATTTTTTTATATGTAAATCGATTATTCCGGAACGGCGGTACCAATTTGAATAAAATTTTTTGTATTATGTTCAAGAAGTAACTGGAGTAGTCCCATATTATTTTGGTCGAAACTGGTTCAGTAAAGTCCAAGATGGTGCTGATAACATGGGGGATAATAAAATAAATTTTCTCCAAAATTAGTATGGGGTGGTTTTTGGGTTCGTACATAATGAACAAAAAATTATTTAAGAAAAAATTAATATAGCAGACTAAAAATTTTATATCTCTCTATTTTGCCTATATTATCTGCTTAGGGGGATTTTTGGAGGTGTTAAATATGAACTTAAAATTATTTTTAAAATATTCAATATGGCGGATCCAGTATGGCTGATTAAAAGCTTGACATCTCTGGATTTTGTTTAAAATTGTTACTAGTGAGTTTTTAAGAGCCTAAATAATGAATTTAAAATTATTTATACATAATTTAATATAGCAGATGCAATATGCCGATCTAAAAATTTTATTTTTCCGGATTATTATATATCCAAAATTGGTAATGGAGGGTTTTCTGGGGTGCGAATTTAAATTAGATTAAGAGTTTAAAGGTATTTTTTTGAAATTGAATATAGCGGATCCAGTATGGTGGGTGGAAAATGGTTGGTTATTCATATTTTGTCGAAATTGGTATTACAATTTGATATGGCGGATACAATATGGGGGACTAAAAATTTTACATTTTTTTGATTTTTCCAAATTGATATTGAGGGGGTTTTGGAGCAGATATTACGGATTTTAAAGTGATTTCTTCAAAACTCAATATGAGGGTAACGTATCTTGAACTAAAAATTTCATGTCTCAAAGACTTTCCGTATCCCTGTTTGGGAGTTTTTGGCGGCCTAGGTTACAAATATAAAATTAATTCCAGATAGCTCATTTACTATAGCAGACTAAATGATTGTTTGTTACTTTCATTCAAATTCATTTTAGTGTGGTATTCATCTTTGGATAAAATGAGTACTTACTATTTTGCAACCTTAGAAACTCAACTCGATTCGAAACCAAAAATCAAATAATAAAATTTTTTTAAAAAATTGAACCGACTTCTAAAAAAAAGCTAAAAAGGGAAAAATAACAATATACATTTTTATATAAAATTGAGATTTTTGAAATCGACTCAAAACTATTACTAAATGAAACAAATAACTCCTAATACGAAATACATTGAAGCTAGAGCAAGACAGCAATTTTTAATAAAATATTTCTCAGACTTTTCATGTGAATCAAATATTTTGCCTGGTATTAATTAGATGCTGATTTCAAAAATGTCTATTTCATATAAGTTTTGTATTGTTATTTTTCGCCTTTAAGCGTTTTTTTTAGTAGCCGGTCTAATTTTTTATTAAAATTATATTTATGAAATAATCTAATAGCTTTAAAAAATAAAAAAAGTTGGTATTCAGGAAAGGCTCTATATTTTCTAAATAAGTGTTTTAGTGTGGTTGTATTGTTCTAAAAACAACTAAAGGATGTCAGTAAATCTGTTATATCAAAGCTTTAATTACCTTGATAGATAAATTTTACGCCGCACTATATGTTTAAATTTAGATACAACTTGCGACGATAAAGTACATATCCCAAGTAAGAGATATTTTGGTTTAGATCTGAAACTTCCAAATATAAAAAAAACAAATAAGTATCGTATATTTTAACTTTTTAATCGTATATGTTAAGTTTCTCATTTCTTGCCTACATTTCCGAACATACCTGTAAAATAATTTTATCGAAAGACAAAATTATCATATTAAATAATAATAGTTTAAAGTCAGGAAGCGTAATATGCAAAATACTTCCTGCTAACGTTTTTCTTTTTGACTACTTTTCACCGTGAGAACCAATAAACCGCTCTCTAAATATTTAATCAACGCAACAATACTGGTCCTTCAAATGGCGACAAAAGCATCAAAAAATTGACATTCTGCTAATAGCAGGTTTAAAATCGTTTCGGATATTACACTCATGTTAAAAAGTGCGAAGAACTCTAAGATCATGAAAAAACTCCGGGTCCGAAAAATGACGACAGCGCTGTTTCGTCCTAGTATGGCCATCAGGCCATTGAATTCGGTACAAACCATCATCTCGTATCTGCGTCATATAAACAGATTTCATGGTTTTGAAAATAGTAAATAAGACACAGTGGCGACATTTCGATCTCTCACTCAATAATTCAAGGACAACATAAACCAACAATACTGTATAAAACCGCCATGTGGTAGCGCAACGGTAAATTAAAAAAGGAACATATTAAAACTCGACACACAAAACGTGCTACTCTAAGGATAGAGGTCGAAATATCCGGCATCAGCAACCAAACCAACGAATTTCACAGTTCAAGTAAAGTGTCGCATCAATGATCTTCCTAAGAGAGCTGTTGCGTACTTTTTAGGCCAACAAATATAAAAAAGAGAGAAGTTATTGTCCGTGGAATTTTAAAATAAAATAGGAAATTCTCGGCTATGCGGAGAAAGATCGTTGATAAAAAATGCGGAGAACTCGAAGATCATGAAAAAACTCTGGATTCGAAAAATGACGACAGTGGTGTTTCGTCCTAGGATGGGACTCATCAGGTCATTACATTCGGTACAAACCATCATCTCGCAGCTGTGTCCTATAAACAGATTTTACAGTTGGAAAATAGTAAATAAGACACAGTGCTGACATCTCGATGGCTCACTCAATAATACAAGAACAACAAAAATCAACAATTTTGTATAAAACCATCATGTGGTAGCGCAATGCTAAATTAAAAAGGGAATGATGGTTTTACCAAATACAATGGCCTGATGAGTCTCACATTAGGACGAAATAGCGCTATCATCATTTTTCGAACCCGAAATTTTTCCATTATTTTGGAGTTCTCCGTACTTTGTAACATGAGAGTAATATTTATCAACGGTCTTTGTCCGCATAGCCGAGAATTTCCTATTTTATTTTAAAATTACACGGACGATATATATATATATATATATATATATATATATATATATATATATATATATATATATATATATATATATATTCACTGTTTCGCATTTTACTTCACTTACATACGGAGTTGCATATAGTTGTACGTTTGCTGAATGTGATTTCAGCATTATAACAGCATAATGTGGATATAACCACTGCTAATGCATCTCACACGGACGAATCCGTGAAAGCCGTATAAATATATATATATATATATATATATATATATATATATATATATATATATATATATATATATATATATATATATATATATTTATATATATATATATATACAGGGTGGCCGGTAAGTACCTTCTAATTTCTCGGAAACGAGCATACAGGGGAGGCTAAAATAAACCTACTTTGTCATAGAGAAAAAAATCCTTAACGGAGGTACAGATCCCTAAAGGGGTACCCAGCGATTTACTTTATTGGCATTAGTAACTTTTGAGTATTTCGCATAAAAACCGATTTATTTCGAAAACCGCCAGTTTTATCGAAATGAATTTAAGGTAGCTCCTTTGAAAAGGAATGACCAAAGTATTTAAAAACTCAGTTTTCATGGCACCTGTCAAAAATTAAGCCTAATGAGTGGAGCTCCGTTCCTGATCTCTCTGATGATCTACAACATCTACTGAAGTTAGTGAGTCTTTATGGCCTCTGCAAAATATTAAAATTTCATTGAATTATAAAAATCGATTTCAAACGATAAGGTAAATTGCTATTTACCCCTGTCAGGTTCTGTATTTCCGTTAAGGGGCCCTTTAGGAATTTTTTTCTATGACAAAGTTGGGTTATTTCGACCTTTCCTGTATGCTCCCGAGAAATTTGGACGTATTTATGGGAGCTTAATAAGCCCAAAACTGAATTTAAAATGAATGATGGACATGGAATTTTTGGTGTTAGTGTCCCATGTTATTTTTAAATGCATAGATTCACAGTTCAAGGCATCGTTTTATTATCAGTGACTAAATGCCGGCATTGATGTATATAGTTTATTATACCCAAATGAATCCTGTGAGGAATGATATTTCGTACGAATAATTTGACCTACTAATTATCTCTGGGGGCAATCTTCACTTACAATATAAATAAATAAGGGTTCTCATATGATTAGCAAAATGTGACCTTCGAATCTTGAATGTGAAGGTCAAGCTTACCAGTTGTTAACGCTTCTTTAATTTCAATTATGTTGATTATGAAATTCAGCGGTTATATTTATAAACAGTTAGAGTGACCTTGAAAAAACGTCAAGATCACATTTAAGTCAGACCCTCGAGAATTATCAACCTCCACTTGGATAATATTGATTTTCAAACGTATTTAATTGAATAAAGACTATGATTAATATATTTGATTTTTAAATGAAACTTACTTTTAATTTCTGCATTTAAAAAGAGGTTTCCCATTAAGGAAATACGGGCCATTTCTTTCAACTAACCTCAAAGTAAAATTTAATGTCACCGTTGGATTTCTCCATGGAAATCCAGCGCCTTTATTCGGGTAATTTTTGATGAAACCACTTCAGAAAAAAAATGTTCTGCTGCAACTTTTGAAATGATACACCCTAATATAAGAGGGCATTTTAAACACAACAACTTTTGACAAATCAAAATAATACTGAAATAAAGATATGAAAGTCATTTCTAAAAATAAGCAGTAATTTTTTTGGGAAACAACATTCTATCTGAAAGAACTGGTGTCACCTTCAAACATGTGAATTATTTTATCTAAATAAAATTAAAATGAGCTTCCCCTGAACGTATTTTAGCTAATATTAATTCCAAATCACTTCACCTCCCTAGATTTTGGTTGTTGCTAACTAAAATTAAAATTTACTCATTTAATTCAGCGACTGAAAATACATAAGTATAAAAAAGTTTAGGGGTGGAAGAAACTGTTTTTACACACAGAATAGTGTCATTATACATCCTCGTTGTATTAATAAAATTGTGTACCTTCTTTTATTTAAAGACATATACGTATTTTAATATATTTAATTACATCTTCATTTTTATGCTTCCCAAGAGAAACTTAGGTGCTAATTAAGTTATAAACCACAAGCTCAATTCTGAATTTAAATACTATACCTTTTCACATCTTATTTTCCCCTTACTTTATAAATATATGATAAAATTTATTGTTATAGGCCGGATTCTTTTGTGCCATATAAATCCACTATTTTTCATTTTATTACTTAAAATTACAAAACCGTTAGCTATTCTCACGTCTTCATCAAGTAACATCGTGATATCAGTAACCTATAGCGGTATAATTCTTTTAAAAAAAAACTTATATACCACTAATTTATTAATCTACACAGTACAGTAAGTTTAATTAAGATGGATAATTAGTATTTCTGCTCATTATTTAAAGCTTCACGACTTTTATTTTATTAATATTTTGTAATAGTTATGAAAAAGCGTTTTTGCTACCTTTTTTGCACGGAAGGTAAATTGCTGAACTATTTGCATTCTAAAAAAATATAGATAATTAATCAATCAATATTTTTAAAGTAAATTTCTTTAAAAATTAGAATTCTCTTTACCTCTATCTTTTTTTTTTCATGAAAGAACACATTATTTATTATCCTTTATTTTAATTACAGCTGCTATGGTAATTATTTAAAAGACAATATATCAAATATTTTGTCTTTGCTTATGAATATAAGCAATTTTCTGGAGATTATAAGAAAGAAAGTTTTCTAATCATTTTCGCTCATAGAAAAGCCCAAACTCATATTTTATCAATTCTTGGGCTAGTGTAAGGCAGAAGTATCATAAGCTCAGGATTGTAGATATGTTGATAACTTTTTTTTTCGTCATTCACAAAGGACTGAAAACTATGTAAATAGGTTAACATTATATATTTCATTCTTTTAGCTGAATTAAACATCATCACAACAAATCTCTTTTTTCAGGGTCCATTTGGTGGCAGATAATTTAAAAAAATATATTTCTGATTGCTGATAAGGCAAAACTTTAAAATTATTTAGAATAATTTCACAAAATAACCGTAATGGTGCCGAAAGGGGCGATATTCATGATTTTAGCAAAAAGCAAATGTTAAAGTAATGAAGGGAAAATGGCAAGTAAAGAATTGACACCTTAACCTATAAAATAGGTACATTTTAATAATACATAATTCGAAAGGTCAATAAAAGTGAATTTTGGAAAAATTATTAATTGTGGCGTGGTGTAGTATCAATTACCGAAGCTACTAGATATATATTGTTTTTAAAATAAAAAAATTACCATAATTATGCATTTGCCAACAAAGCCTAACAAACAATGCACGCCTATGGTGTAATGGTGATTCTGTCTAGAATCCATTCTGATCCAAAAACGATTTTTTTTTTGAGTATTTTCATTTACCTTAAGCTTGAGGGAAAAGATTCCGCCTAAATTGAAAATCAATTTATGCGCCGAGATCACCTCCAATGCGAGATGATACATGACTTTATATAGGTGAAAGCATATCGGAGCAGAGGAACAATTTTTAGTTAATCATGTTCTGCACCGAAACAAATTAAACAAACAGTGAAATAATCCATCACTTAGCAAACAACCTTACAAAATTTCCTTCTTCTAAGATACAAAATACTTTATTTGTTTTCTAATCTTCGCAACATTTTTCAGAATTAATATCTTGATAGAACATGGCAGCATATTATAAATTTTTGGCACAAAATATGTAACAAATCTAGAGCAAAATGAGTTATGATATCTGAGTATGCAGACTTGATCATTTACATTTATTCTTTTACGTAATTATATGAGACTGGTGAACAATAATCCTTTATTTTTAGTAAATAAGTAAAACATGACAATGCGTAAAGGTTAAGTATGCTAACAATATCAAATTCCTCGTTTAAAAGAGTTATAGAGTATCTACGAGGTTTATGAAATCATCAAAAAAACATTAAATAATACTACTAAACTATATATTAATATTTATTTTTCAAAACTAGATTGAAAAAATTTAAATATAATAATGAAATCTCGAATTTTAAAATATTTCCAGTGAAACAGAACACTGAATATTTCCAAAAGTAATGTTTTTAGTAAACTTTAACGTCTCCTAAAATATGGGAACTTAAAATTAAGGTGATAATTACCTCTTGTTCAATGATTCAAAAATGAAAATTCTTTTTAGGTATAACCTTAAACTAATAAGTATAAACCAACTTGGAGCAATATAATCTGCCTATTCTTCTTAGAGTAATTCTTTCTTCATCACAAAAATGAATTTTAAAACTAATATATAAGAAAAATAGATTGTATTCCAGTAACCTACTATTTTCTCCTTATATTTGCTTGACAAGGAATGTATACCTACTAACTTGCAAAACATTTATCAAAATGACCACTTTTTTCTTATCAACGATCTAGAAGAATTCTTGAGAATAACGTCACAGCAAAAACGAATTTGCAAAGTTCTTCAGAATTACAAATATTCTTAATAAAGCTTACTTACTTATATCAAAAAATCATCAAAAAAAAAAAGAAGAATGTAGATAGGTAATTTTATTGAATCTAATATTGGTATTCGTTCATATAATTATGCTATGATAATTGCAGAGAACAATAATTATTTCAATTAGTCTCCGGAGAAAATAATCGCCAACCACCCTACATTGCTATATTATTTGGCAAAAATGTTTGCAAATCGACCTCTTTAGGTATTGATAGAATATTTAGCATATAAACAAACGACATTTTGAGTAATAAATTTTGTTCGTGGTACCTACAGATGTTTCAACTGCTTAAAAAGCAAAGTCTACAACCAACACGACATCCTAGCTGTAGCTTACTCTTGGAAAACATGAAGCCTTAAAAAAGAGTAACCATCAAAACTCGCAAGAGTAAGAAAACCACACGAAAGACAAATGTTTGGTGCTCACTAACTGATAAAGAGCATAATACTTGGATATAAACACAAGTAATAGTTGACGATATTATAGAGCAAGTTGCAAGACTAAATGTGTCAATGGATCGACCATTTGGAACGTAGAAAATGTGGCACATCGAACAATTTAACGTTAGAATAACGACTTACAACATCTAAATAAGCCCATCTGGTGGTGCAGTGGTATGGTTGTGGTATAGCACTACTTAGATGATGGGTTCTATTCCCAGGTCCGACTAAGGTGCTTGTTACTGTCCCTAGTTTTAAGTTCGATTTTAAGTTTATATATTTGTGAAATTGATTAATAAAATATGACTGGCTGTATGGTCGAACGACCCAAAGCCACGAAAGTAGCTTGGCACTTAAAAAAAAGAAACAAACATCTAAATAAGAAAAAAAGTGTGCCTATTATCATATGGCATGATGATATGTATTGTATATGTATATATATATATATATATATATATATATATATATATATATATATATATATATATATATATATATATATATCAAATATAGAATTTAAAATAGACTCTTTTCACAAGTACTACACTGTAAAAGAAAATACATTAAATTTAATGTAAGTGAGCTGGAAGCAGATTTCACAAACGTTTATTAAATATATTTAATGTAATGTATTAAATTTAATAATTTACATTAATCTAAATTAATTTATTCCATTAAGTTTAATATAACCATACATTAAATTTAAAGTTTGATCATTACTTTTTAAGGTGACTATGTACATTAAATATACAGCCAACATTATTATGAGTTCAAATTCTGAAATTAGCAGGAAAAGGTGGACGTTTTTCCCATAGGTAGTGTCTGCCATCTAGACCGGTTTCGAACTCATTGGTTTTCGTCAGTACAGGACAGACATGTACACTTCACCATAAAAAAATTGAGTCCTTTAAGCAAAAATATCATACTAAAAAAAGTGTAATACAAATTGCGCCATCTCTCGGAATCTCATGCAATATATATTGAATAATAATGTACATTCCTTTAGTATTAGGGTATATATAAATTAATTTTAATTTACAGAAGTTGAAATATCTTTTCTGTTGCATTATTGAAATTTAAGATACCATTTAATCGAAGTAAATGTACAATAAACAGTAAAAATTTTGTGCAATTAAACAAGCAACGTATTACTACATACAAATAACAGAACAACTGACGAAGTGCTTAAAGACTGCAGGGAGTTTTTTTACATGTTTTATAGTGCATTACCTGTAGATAAATATATATATATATATATATATATATATATATATATATATATATATATATATATATATATATATATATAAATGGACGTAAAAAGGATTAATCTTCTTCTAGGTAGAACCAAGTTCTGTTTTCTACACAATGCCTCATCGATCCTCGTTTGACGTCGAAATCCAGCTGTCTCTCCATCTTTTGGGGGGCCGTCCAGGCGGCCGTTTGGTGTTTGGTTTCTCTCTCATCACGGTTTTTGCTAGTCTGTCATCGTCCATTCGTTCCACGTGATCTCTCCACTGCCTACGACGGTTTCGAACCCACTTCACAACATCCCCCAATCCGCTGTCCTCGCGTATTTTTGCGTTTCTTATTCTATCTCTTAAACTTGTTCCCGTGATCATTCTCAGTGTTTTCATTTCTGTGGTTCTCATAATTTGTTTTGTCTTTGTTGTTTCATTTCTTGTTTCTGCGCCGTAGGTCAGTATCGGTCTTAAAGGATTAATAATGTTAATAATTCGGTGTAAAAAGGTAACAATGGCATTTTTATTTTCGGAGAGCCGATTTTCTCAGAAAATACGCATGAACTCGATTAAAAAACTAATACTAATTTACTTTTAACTCAGGAATCAAGAAATTATTGTTTTCCTCTTTAGGAAGGAGGTTAAACGTGAAACAATTACTTAAATATTACAGAGTGAAAAAAAGTGGAAGATCCTAATACAATTTAGTAAGTCTGTATGTTGTTTTATTTTAGTTTTTTAAATTAAAAGTGTAACAACAACGTTCGGTTAAAGTACATTTATATATTCTAGCATTTATATAAAAATAAATGTGACTGACATTTTAAATCCTCGTCCCTAACTTCTTAACAATGTAAGAATACGAAAATATTGGATTATCAATAATGTTGTCAGGTCCCTGTAAAAAAAAGGATCATTAATATGAAACTACATTGCGTGTTAAGGACAAGGCTAAAATTATTTCAGAAATTCCGTAAAGGGTAGGTTCGAAGACACACCTTTAGGTGTATTATAGATATATGTCATGATCAATTTAATAATAATATGTGATATTTCAGAATGAAATATTTTGATTTTAACTTTTAGGAACACAAATTAAAAAAAAATCTTAAAAAGTGAGTTATTCAAATAGTAATTTAGTTTCATTAGAATTAATACACAAAACTTCTTATCTGTAGGCCAGCCATAAATTCGGTCTCTTATAAATTAATATCCACTTTAAACGAGAAAAAATAGAGTTAAAAAATTGTCCTGTACTGACGAAAACCAATGAGTTCGAAACCGGTCTAGATGGCAGACACTACCTATGGAAAAAACGTCCACCTTTTCCTGCTAATTTCAGAATTTGAACTTATATTAATGTTGGCTGTATATTTAATGTACATAGTCACCTTAAAGGTAATGATCAAACTTTAAATTTAATGTATGGTTATATTAAACTTAATGGAATAAATTAATTTAGATTAATGTAAATTATAAAATTTAATACATTACATTAAATATATTTAATAAACGTTTGTGAAATCTGCTTCCAACTAACTTACATTAAATTTAATGTATTTTCTTTTACAGTGGAGTACTTGTGAAAAGAGTCTATTTTAAATTCTATATTTGATAATACTAAGGCCTTTTCTCATTTATGGGCGCCCACTCCGGGTTTTACCAGTGACCATAGAAGAAGAAGTATACCTCGTATATGCTATGACCCGTCAGCTTGATTTCGGGGGTTTTTCACTTTTTAATTTGTAGTAATTAAAACGCTAGTAAAAAAACTTTGAAAGCAGCTGATGTGTCACAGCATAGACGAGGTATGTTTATTCTTCTATGGTCACTGGTAAAACCCGGAACTCGAGATGGACACCCATAAATGAGAAAAGGCCTTTAAAGATTTTTTTATCCCCACTAAGCAGCTGACGAGTCACAGTGATCACATATCTGTATGAAAAAAAAGAGTGTAGAGTGGCAAATTTTGAAAAGTTATTTTATTTTATATATAATATGGAAATTTGATAATAAAATATATATTTTTTCTTGGTTTATATTCTCTTATTGTTTTATTTGTATGCCATTTTATTATGGATAGAACTTATGACAAGTCTATATATAATTTGGTCACACGTAGAAAAGTTAAATTAAAAAATGAAAAACATATTGTGCATTCTAAAAGCACATATGTTAATCGTCACCCGATCAGATAAGAATGACACTCGATTTTATTTTCGTGCTTGCATTTTATCCGGAAAATAGGTGCAAACTAAACACATCTAAAAACGTATTTATGTTCATTATTAACCTGATAATAATCTTATTGAGGGGGAAACAACTTTACAAAATTTTTATGCCATTCCAGTTATATCTTTTTTTGTTTTACTTTTATTTGAACTGAAATTAATTATTTATGGTAAGAGTAGTTATATGCGGAAAAGAAACCTAAGCATTTTAAACACTTATATTTTTTTGTAATATCTATAAGATTGTTATTTATGACTATGTGTGTGAATATTACTAATGTCCTACGATTAATGTTTGAACCGGTTTATATTTAACTATTATGAATTATGTGTTTTCTCAGTTAACTAAATCTCTAACTGAATTATTTGAAAAGGTATGAAAATAGGCTAACCTTATCGAAAATTGACTCAGAATTTAAAAGACACTGAGCAGAAGAAAGCTGTACTGCGAAATGATATTTAATCCCAATCTGAACTCGATCATAGTAAATAGAATAGGCCAGTTCGGAAAATTCCAAAGCAATTATTTTCACAATTTTGTTTTAGATCGTTTCAATGATAATAAAATTTATAGCAGCAATTGTAGTTTTTATATATTTCGAGATATAAGTTGTTTATAGTTAATGTAATTTCAGTTATATCTCATATACTTCGCTAAACTACTTTTAGGGAACGTTTGCACATCCCAGATATACTCAAAAGGATGAAGCTCTATGGAGAGCCCTTCCCCATAAATTTCCGGACATTTCGAGTCATCCCAAGTAGCACTGCCAGATTTTGGCGATGTTCTCATAGTGCTTATCCCTTAGACTGCTGTTATTGGGGATGTAGACTTCTATTAGTGTTGCTCGCCTAGATGTTTTTTCCACTAAAATGAGATCTGGTCTGTTATGTGCAACTGTATGATCCGTATGCACAGTTCGATTCCAAATTTTGGCGGCTTAATTATATCTCTCCTTGTACTCCGATGTGGCAAATGCTTAGCATCCTCCTGTTATATGCTGGATTGTCTCTGATTTTGGACATTCATAGCGACATTGGTCGTTTTGGCTTGAGGGATAACCTTGTCTTGTATACCTAGTAAAAAGCCTTCGGTCACAAGAAACTTTTGCCCTGACGTCAACCTAGTTCCACGCTAATTTGTCGACCTTGTCCTGGATGATCTCTTTTAGGTGTCGTTCATAAAGGGGCTTTTGTAGCCAGGCTTAAAGCTTCTCTTGGTCTGGATGGTGATGAGGTCAGTTCATGGTCCCTCAATCGTAGCGATGTTAAATCCTCTGCCTCGCATGTTGCCCGATGCAGTACAGAAGACTCTGCCATCCTGTGAAAATATGAGAGTAGATTTGTCAGTTGTTGATTCAATTGCAGATAATATTTGGCTTGTGTATTATGCTCATACTTCAGCAAGAGATACGTCACTCCTTCTGTAAGAACTAACGGCATTTTCCGTGCAGAACATCATTTATTAAAACAATCTCAGTCATTAGTGCATACCCCAAAACTTTTTGAACCGGTAGTTCTGGATATATCCAGGACTCGGGGCTATCCAATTATGAAGTCCTTTGACGATGCCAGTAATTTCCCCGGTAGTGAAGAGCTCGAATTGCTTCTGACCGTAATTCTGGCAGATTTGATGTACTTATTTAATCTTATCTTATCTTATTTCTGTTATTATGATTAATGTCACCCAATATACTTAGTCCGACAACAGTAACAGGCCCGATTCCTAAAATTATGCCTTCTACTGAATGTAGTCCATCCACTGGAAGAAAATTTTACAGTTTGTTGAGTTATACCATGTGAATTGATCTGGCGACTGACTTATAACTGTTACGACCTTGATTTGAAGGTGAACTGTGGACAAATGGATATTCCGCTTTTCAGTTGTTATATTCTGCAATAAATTCATGCCCTGTTTTAATATAACTTTGGCAACAATACATATAAGTATTGGACATGTAATGGGTTTTTGATAGTTTCTGGTAATTTATGTTATAACTGTGCAATTAAAGATAAGGTGGAGATATTACAAGTACGATTAGAATTTAATAAAAAACTATAGAGATACTTCTAGCACCAAATTAATATTATTCTATTACCAACTTCTATGAGCTCAGGGGTAACTACAATTAGAGTACTCTAATGCTATAAATGAAACTCACAGAACGCCTTTAGTGATTATTACACCAATCAGTAAAAAAATTTCAGATATTTTGAAGTTAGAGACAATCAACTACTGGAAATGTAAGTACAAGACTAGCTATAACAGTTGATGAGAATTGCTATTGTTCAATAATTAATTAAGAGCGTTTGAAATTGGCAAATGACGATTATGTATTTCGGAAGCTCATGTATTGATTATAAACAATAAGTTTAAATAGTAAATTGTACGTAGTTAGAAATCTACAATTTGAGATATAGTGCGATTCATTTTATTAATTTGTTATGATCAATTAGTCAAAAAACCGTTAAAATTAATGTTTTTTCCTTTATGCAATAATTACTGTAAAAATAAATTTTCCGATGATTTTTTTCCCTTAATAAAGAATCCTTATGCTGACAAAAAACAGAGTATTTATATATTGATCAGGATTGTTGGATTGCTGAGATACGTTAATATGTTCATGCAGAGAATTTTTTTTTATTAATGGAATATATATATATATATATATATATATATATATATATATATATATATATATATATATATATATATATATATATATATATATATATATATATATATATATTAGTGGAATAACGACGCATTTTTTTTACCTAAACCAAACTGCGTTTTATTTCTAATACCTTATTTTTTTTATAAAAATAAGTTATAGCTTCAACTTTTGCTTGTGCGATATTCTTGTTTCCATATTTTGAAAGCTGGGAATTTCCCACAGACTTAAAAAGTTTTACTTTTTATGGCCATAGGAGAAAAGTTGCCGATTTTTTTTTCAGAATATCATTATGACTTTGTTTGTAGCAATTATGAAACCATTTTGGCTGTTTTCAATAGCTTAAAGGTTATATTTTTCATTATTGTTGATGATTTTGGAAAATATTTAACTTATTAAAAACAATTGTTAAAGTAAAGTGGCGGCCGCAACATGCCTGCGCGGTTGTGGAGGTAACCGCGTTTTAGCTATCCGAGAACGGAAACGCCTACTAGTTCTACTACTACTGCACAACGTTCCTTTTTTGGAGTTATTATATATTAATTACATTGTGGAATAATAATCAAATACCACCAGTGCTTCGAGTTTTACCATGTAAATTTCTCGCTGTGTTTCGTATATTTTACATTTCCAATATTTGACATATCTGGGGAAAATTTTACTGGCGCATATGAGTTTCAGAAATATGATCGGCAACAGACAAACGTAGCCTTAAAAAAGCTTTGGAGAAGATGTGATCTACTATCACAGAGGATGTTTCAAAAAATTTAGGTTTGTCTATGCGGAGACGTTCACAAGCAATTACAAGTGCCAACGAAGGCTCCACAAAGTGTTAAATCTAATATCCCAGCGTTGATTGTGATGTTTATTTTGTATTGTTATTAATTTGGTGTATCAAGGCTCTGTGAACTACTAAATTATTATATAATTCTCTTTATCGCTTATTTCGTTTGAACATAATGTTTAAACTTTATTAGTCAAGCTTAAGTTGAAATGTTGCACATTGCAGTTTATGTCTGTTTATAGCCCCTTATTAATAGATCTGCCCTCTTTGCCTGTTGTATGAACTCTTTGTGACTCACTGTATCACAATATAACAGCATTAAAATTCCATAATTGAAACAGGTAATAAACAGCATTTTGTAGATACATACTATACTACAACTTCAACTTGTTATAACAATGATCAAAATAAATTAGTACAAAGCGACAAGGTAACTGATCTAGCCAACTGCTTTTGTGATTCCTTTGGTAATTATGACAAAATTATTTAACATGGATTAGGAATTATCAAATATTCCATCAAGCTCAATAAAAGTGGAGTATTTTTTGAATGAGAAAATCCACAGCTCTCGGAATATCGAAACTAGAATATTGCGCAAGCAATAGTTAAACTGCAGCTCTATTTGTTTATATAAAAAAATCAACTTGCTAATAATATTTTATGAAATAAAAGGCTTAGAAATAAAATGCAGTTTTTAGGCATGTGTTAGCGACTTCACAGCATGGTTTTATGGCGGGTCGATCAACTACTACTAATCTACTTGTTTATGAGCAGTACTTGGTGGAGGCTTTGGAGAGGAGGTGTCAAGTGGATGCTATTTACACTGACTTCTCCAAGGCCTTTGACAAGGTTAACCATCGACTTCTTATTTACAAGCTGGAAGGCTTGGGCATCCATGGATCATTTCTACAATGGATAAATAGTTACCTGTCTGATAGAGTACAGCGAGTAAAAATTAACAACTGTGAATCATCTGATATACATGTTACCTCTGGTGTTCCTCAGGGTGCTCACCTCGCCCCTCTCCTTTTTAACTGCTTTATTAACGATATTGAGGACATCATAACTTTCAGTAGATGTCTTCTTTATGCAGATGATTTAAAGATATTTCGGGTTGTGGAGAGTAGCAACGACTGCGAGGGCATTCAGCGGGATCTAGCTCGATTCTCTGAATGGTGTAAATTAAATTTTATGCACCTCAATTTTAATAAATCCTCTATTATAAGTTTTTATCATAAAAGGGATTGGATAACTTTTGATTACTTTCTTGATAATAACACGATTAATCGTGTTGACTGTGTGAAGGATCTGAGTGTTACATTTGATAGGGCCCTTCGCTTCGACACACATATTGATAATATTGTGAACAAAAGTTTGAAGTTGCTAGGGTTTGTGAAGAGAATGCTTAAGGATTTTAATTGTGTAGACTGTTTTAAAGTGATATACTGCTCTGTGGTTCGATCAGTCTTGGAATATGCGTCCCTTTTGGTCACCTCATTATTTTACATACAAAGAAAAAGTGGAAAGAGTACAAAGAAAGTTTTTAAGTTTCATTGCCTTTAAACAGGGAATGCAGCAGGAGGGGTCTGTATATGATGATACTGCCGATGCTTTGAGGTTGCTACCATTGTGTGTGAGGCGAATATATCTTGACCTCGTTCTACTTTATAAGATTGTTAACTCTTGTGTTGATTCTCCCGAACTACTCAATAGTATTGGATTATCGGTTCCTCCAAGAGCTTTTAGAGCGCACGATTTGTTTGAAGTTATATATTATCGAACGAATTATGGCATTAACAGTCCTATTTCTCGAATGTGTAGGGAAATGAATTCAGTTTCTACTGACATTGATATTTATCATTTGCCAGTTAATGTCTTCAAATTGAAAATATTACAATTCTTAAAAAACTAGTTAATGTTGTCAATTGTCAATGTTTGTCTTTTGAAGAACTTCAATGCATTCTTAGATTTGTAAGTTTCTTGATTCTGATTCTGTTTTAAATAGTGTTTGTATTTTTTATTTTTGAAATGGACTGTATTTGTTTGATCCGTTAATGTACTATTATTGTTATTATTATTCTTGTTGTTAATGTCTTTAAATTGAAAATTTTACAGTTCTTGAAAAATTAGTTAATATTGTCAATACTTGTCTTCGAAGCACTTTAATGCATGTTTAGATTTGTAAGTTTTTTAATTCTGACTGTTTTAAATAGTGTTTGTATTTTTATTTTTGAAATGGATTGTATTTATTTGATCCGTAAATATACTATTATTATTATTATTAAAAAAAATCACTATTTTCCACTATAAGTTAATAAAAAAAATCTCTACATAAACAAATTAACGTATCTTAACAACAAAACAACTTTTATCAATATATAGATACTCATTTTCTTTGTTACTATGAGGGCTCTCTTTTAAAGTAATAAAACTAAAGAAAAAGTTCTTTTTGTAGTAACTATTGTATAAACAATAAAACACTAATTTTTACAGTTTACACTTTTTTGTCTAAAATTAACACTTAAATTTCAAAAACTAAAAAAAACTTTGACCTTTTCAAAGGCTCATGGATAATTATTAAATAATACCAACCGCCGCCAACTCGCATGGCTAGTCTTTTATTTGCCCCCTTTACAACCTCCAACGGTCGGTTATCTCTTACTCAAAAATGCTTGACATTAATGGGGTCGACTTTAACCGATTATACCATATATATGTAGCTGGTAATAAAGTTTAATTGAAGAATCTTTAGTTTGGCATCGGTTTAATCATTAACATTATACCTACACGATAGTGTCGCAGCCAACCGTAGCATTCCTTATAGTTTCTTCGTCCGTCTGTATCTATCAGCCTTTTTGCTTCGTCAGCTCTTCATTTTTTGAAATTAAATAGCGCAGGCTATGCGCGAAATACGAGCCTCCAAAGTGAGCTTTTAAAATGTCACCCTCTAATTTTTCAACGGCCAATTTTAACCTATAAAAAAATTAGCATAATAGTTCTAACTAAATATGTTTAACGAAATTTAATTCGATTAACCGAATATTTAATTTGATCTCTCTACTTTATTCCATCGAGTGGAGCACCGTTGAATAGGTCTTCGAAAATGCAATTAAATGTATTATATAATACTTCTATTTCTTATTTAGTCGCCCCATACGCGAAATATTAGCTTAGTTACTTACCATTGTCGCTCTATTTTAGAAATGTAATTTTTGGTGAATGCATCGGGCAAGCTGAATATAATTTTATTCTTTCTGTAAGAGGTGCAGACCGTATGGGACTTTTTAATATGAAAGCGCGTGGTTTATATGGATTTAATTCCATAGTTCTAGAAGAGGGCGTAAAGGTTTAATACTTCCGCAAACCTTTATTTAATTTATATGTACAAAAATCTGAAATTCTACAATGGTCCCCTTTATTTTTCTAACGATAGATTTTAAAAATTCGAAAAAACTCTACATGGCAACTCTTAGTAAATTCTTTCAACGAAAAATTATTCAAGTAATTGACGTTTGCTAATTTATAGAATAGAAAAAAAAAAGGAAAATTTAATCTCTGATATGCTTTACGACGAAAAGTCCATCTTTTGGTATAAAATTTTGCATGCAAATACTTTCCATTACTTCAAAGACAGAAATTACAGAAAAAATAATAACGTCAATAACTGTCATGGATTTCTAACATAATATCTGTTTAATAAGCATTTGACCAGTCTTTGTTAAATTTTAAATTCCTTTGATTGAAATACAAATTCGGCATTTGCTTCTATCAATTTGTGATGCTTTGTTTTTTAAACTTGAAATTGCGTTGTTTGTGTTAAAAATTGTGGAAAAAATTGAGTAATACATAGCGCTAATCATCGTAATTAAAATTTTTTATGTGATGAAATATTAAAAGTAGCGCAGTATTTCAAATTAAAAAATAAATATTTTAATCATAAAAAGACATTAAAGAACATAACGGACATATATGATTATGCACAATATAAAAATTATTATGATTTCCGTGTATTGCACGTGAGACTTAAGCTAATTATGTAAATTTAGTTTTATATGGAGGGAATATATAAAAATGAATTTATTTCTGTAGTCATGAATGGAAATTGGATAGTTAGTAATTACTTGTGCTTTATCTATAATTAAATTAAGTTCTTTCGTTCTCTTAAATTATTTAGTATAGATTTAATGTGTTCTAGTAAACGTCATAACAGCTAACCTATTTTCTTTCACAGGAAATTTTTTACGATTAGAATTACACTTCCCAAAATTTTGACTTCTAATACGAAATTCAAAACTTTTCACTAACATGGTCTAATTTTAACAACAAAGGGTCTAAATTCATGAGTATAAAAATAAAGAGTCTATTATATCACGCAGTATTCAATTAGACTGATGGAATTGGGAGAATATAGGGCGCGCCAGTTTACACCGCTCTGAATAAAAAAGCATTAACCCAGTCGGAAATTAAATGTCGGACATAGTACAAGTTAGATTACAAAAAAGTACTAGGAATGGATGAAAGTCTCTCCTATGGCTGTAGTCCATCTGTAGCAAGAATGGTAGAAGATGGCGCTATTAGTTTTAGACTTCATATTTTGTCTGATATAAGTTGCTTCAATGATTCGTTTTTCCCATATTTAGGTATGCTTTTTTACCCTGTACTGACGACTATAAACGAGTTCTAGACCGCTCTGTAGGTGACACTACCATGGGAGAAGCTTCTTCCCTTTCCTGGTACTTTGCAATCTGAGATAATACTTTGTCTTTAACTGTGTACGTTTGCTCTTATTATATAAGAGTTTTTTCAGTTGGTTAGAAACTAAACTAGTTTCTCTAATAAGAATTTTAAATTTTGTGTTACCAGTTCTTATGAGTGGGGGCAAGAGTATCTGTTCTGATGTTGCTTGGTATTCCGGTGTGGCTTGGAATCGATAGGAATGATAGGAATGTGTTTTTGATATGGGATATTTTAAAAGGGTTTCGATCTTCTGGGCTGGAGGGTGTTTAGAATCGAGAGGGTCAGTAACTACTATCCACTTATTCTTAGGGGAGTTCAAACAGTATTGAACGGCCTTGAGAATTGCAAGTAATTCTGCAATAAAGCAATTAATTCGTGTAGAGAAAATCTCTTTTCAACTTTTTTGGTATAGTAAGAAGTGCCCACAGATGTATCCTTCTTGCAGCCATCTATGAATATTAGTTCTTAGTCATTAAATTTGGATTGGATAATTTGTTAATAGCGTGATTGGAATGGATTTTATTTAGTAAAGGGGTTTCAGTATTTTAGTTGATAGGAGGGTAATTCCTGGGAGGAAATGAATATTTTGATCTTCTATAGGGGCAGATTCACAGTATATCCTGAAGTCTGGATTGGTATAAAATGCGCCGATTGATAGTCTTATACCAGTGTTATATATGTTTTTTGAGGTACAATTTGGGAGGTGATGAGTAAACTATACTTTCATAATCAATTTTCGATTTTCATATTTTTAATAGTGATGCCCTATCAGAACCTCATCTGGTTTTAGCTAGTATACGGATGATGCTTTGGTCTCAAGAACAGTTAAATTTAATATGTTATTTATGAGCCCAAGAAAGGTGCGTTGTTTGTTGAGTGGGATATTTTGAATGGTTAGATTAGGTTTATTGTTGCACTTCCTTTTGCAGCAAAAATGAACAAGGGATAATTTAGCAGGGAGGAAGGAGAGACCAATATAGAGAAATTGGAGAATAAGTTTGTTTAAAATAAGCTGAAGTGTGTTGTGGTTATTAGATGAATGACACAGAAGAATGTCAGAGAAATAAAAGAGAATATATTGATGGAAATATGTGATTTTTAATGTAACTTGTGGATGTTAAGAAGAGAGTGAGGATAATTGATGGTCCCTGTAATATATCATTGTTTTGTGGGAGGGATTTCGAAAGTGACTGTCAGATCTAAAATCTGTATTTTCTGTTTTGAAATAAATTAGAGATGAATGTGTGGAGTCTCCTTAGTAAACCCAAATTTTTGATATTAAGTATAGATTCCTGTTTGACATTATCAAACGCTTTGGTCATAGCGGGTGGTCTTCATAAGCCTTGTTATTTTGGGATCAGGAGCCTTATTTTTCTAAATAACATATGACTCTGAAATTAATCATTTTCTCTAAAATTTCCTTAAGAGCTATCTGCAAGTGTTTTTGTTTTCCTTTTTGGCTTGTGTATTGAAATCAGAATGGAGTCTCCCATTTTGTGGGGAGCGTTAAGAATGTGAAGACTGTTTAGAGGTATTATCCTTAATGAGAAGAGCAACTCCTCCTGCTCTGAGTGGACTAATTCATTTCTAACTCAGTTGTATTCCTTAATCCGGACTTTCTTCGATATATATATATATATATATATATATATATATATATATATATATATATATATATATATATATATATATATATATATATATATATATATATATATATATATATATATATACTAGCGACCCGCCCCGGCTTCGCACGGGTGCAATGCTGATACTAAATACACTACAGAAAAACTGTGACTATTTATTTTATTTTTACAACAATTATTACATCGGCCTCCGACGCGCTATTTATAGGCACGCTGCCGCCGCCCCGGTCGGCCAGTAACGCCGCAAGCGCTACTTCCCGCAATTTTAAATCTGTAATATCTTCGAAAATATTCATTTAAATCTTGTGCTGTAAAGGACCATATAGATCTATATTAAATCAACAATGTATTTAAGCTATTTAATTGGATAAGGATTAATGCTGTATTGGTTAAAATCGCTTCAAAATTTGCCATTATTTGTCGTAAAAAGTAAATGACAAAAAAATGTTATTGTGGGATATCCATGAGAGATAGACATATACCATCGCGGAGTTTTCTGTAGACCTTTTCAATGTGTACAAATAATTAGTACATTATTTTGATAAATCTCGTAGGGTTCAGCCTGCGTTTGCAATGTAAGCGGAAAAAAATATGATAATTAACGACATCACATTAGAAACCTCAAAAATAACAGTATTTCTCCACTATTTAATGGATGTTATTATACATATAAACCTTCCTCTTGAATCACTCTATCTATTGAAAAAAACCGCATCAAAATCCGGTGCGTAGTTTTAAAGATTTAAGCATACAAAGGGACATAGGGACAGAGAAAGCGACTTTGTTTTATACTATGTAGTGATATATATATATATATATATATATATATATATATATATATATATATATAAATAATTTATATTATTATACTGTACTCGATCAGAGAATTTATATACTCACCGGTTAATATGATATGTCGAATAGTATCTAAAGGGACTACATATAATAATCGGTAAAAGTGGTAAATATATGCAGAAAAATTTATTGCATTCACCAAAGTTAGAGGTACCGTAATATATATAATGAGCGAGGGCATATGCATTAATTGAAACTTTATTGTTTATGAAGGTGTTTAGTCTGTTTAACTTTCAACTAATAATACGTGATTACTCTTAAACAATATAATTTAATAAAATCTCTTATAAGTGGCAGTTTACAGCAGAAATTTTTAAAAAATCAGATCCCAATAAGAAAATAAGTTCAGAAAGCCCCTCTGTGAGACGGTTAATAGTATCTCATTATTTCATAAACGCCTATGTCGAGCTATACATCTCGATGTGTATTAAGATTTATAAAATAAATTGTTTGATCATTCACTGCAATTTTATCAAATATTCTTTTAGGTTTTAGTTTTTTAAAACTAATCATTGTTTCCACGGTAGAATTAAGCAGAAATATTTTCCTTGTGAGTTAAAGGGATGATATAGATTTAAAATAATCAGTTATTTTATTGGTGTGTGGTAATTCTTCATATGTAAATTCAAATATAACAATATTATTACTGTGGACCTCTTCTTGAACTGCAGTTATCTCTTCCCCTACTTCTTGCATTTCTGGTGGTCTATATAGATCCCATAGAATTTGGTTACGTGTTCTGTTATTTCGTCACTTTTTGTAACTCTTTTATTCTTCTCCATCAATGCTATTATTTGTTTCCTGCCGATTGTCAACTTATTTTTGGTCTTTTTGTAGCTCTTACGATTTTCAATTGCATTCTTTACAAGCCTTTCTTTATAAGTCTCTTTATCTTCTGTAATATTTTTCCTTATTGTTTTGCTAAGTTTGATGTATTCTATTCTGTGTATAACATATAACTTTTGTTTTTTGCGTTGTTTCAGAAGAGCTCCCATTTCATCAGAAAGTTTTCCATTCCACAATTTCGGCTGCGCAATATAAGATTGTCTCCATTAAGTGTGTTCTGTCTGTTGAATCTTGTACCTTTCTCCGATAAGCTCTTGATAGCGCCCCGAGTTGTTATTTAGGTAACTGATGTTAATTCCTAATGTTGGTTTATGGAGTAATGTTATTTGTTTTAGTTTTGTGTTCAAAACCACCATTTATGATCACTACCTGTTCGAAATTTGTTGAGACCGCTTACACCTTTAAAAATTTTAATTTTTTTTGCTAGAATGAAATGTATTTCATTTTTATTAGTTGCATTAGATGCTTTCCATGTCAATTTTCTATTAAGGATTTTCTTGGACTAGGTGCAGATGATTGATAAGTTCTGGTTCATGCATATTGAACCAATCTTTCTCCCATTTCATTTCTTACCCCAATTCCGAAATTTCCCACATATTGTTCCTGATTAGATATTTTCCCTACTTTAGCACTGAAGTCCCCAATTAGATAATTAAATTGGCTTTTGTTATTGTTTAGCATCTCCGTTGTTTCATTGTAGAATTTAAATATATAAATAAAGGTTGGTACATTCTTTTTGATAGTCGAAGAGTTAAGTTGGCTTTTCTGTCTGAGGTGCTTATTATATTGATGATCCTATTTTTCCTTCTTTTATTAATGAAAAATCCCACACCACTTGTTCATTCATTTGTCGTTCCTTTGTGTTAGAAGATATTGCCTGATTTAAGTTATATTAACTCTTCGTCTTTCCGTCTGACTTAGCTGATTCCAGTAATACTCCATTTTATGTTGACTGCTTCATTATTTATCTCAATGAGTTTTGCCTGGTTTGATAATGATCTACAGTTAGATGTGGCTATACACAGAGTTGTTGTTATATTTGGGTAGTGTTTTAGACTCCGCAGATTCCTAGCACCCTCTGCCCTTCTGGTTGGTCCTCGAGAACTATCCGACTCGGGGTCAGTTGGGTCTATGAAAAATGAGGGCTGGGGCTTAGATTATCTTAATGCATTGTTTCAGGTTGTGTTAGTAAGGGGCACATGTCGCCGTCCATTAGTTTTAGCCAATTACCCTTGTAGTGTGTATTCAGCCGCCAATTTTGGTAACAGACGCTGTTTCCAGCCACCCACTCTTGATCAGATGCTGCTGATGTGGACTTTCTTAGCTTCACCTTCGTTACTTCGAGGCCTTACTGGCATGGGTGCGCTACCCAGTTGCTATGCTATCACCGGCATCGCTCTATGGGTATTGAAGGTTACTGAGCTCTCTCATCGGCGGTAAGGGAGAGTCCCCAAGAGGAATGTTGCGAAAAATCCGCCAAACTAGGACAGCTGGAAGAAATCAAACCGTAAGGAAAAATAAATAATGTTTGCATTTTCTTTATTTAAAAAAAATTCCTATAACCTCAATGACCTTGAAAATAAACTTGAAAGTCAATTTTGCCAGGGTCGTCAAAAATTGTGCATTTCATCTAATACTTGTTGGAGGCACCCTCAGTGTTTAATATGCTCAGAAAACAAGTAAAATTCGTTAAAGAACTCGTGGGTGTTTTTTAAACAATTGAGCCTTCCCAGAATAAAATAACAAATTTTAAAATATCATTTCTGACATGAAATTTTCCATTCTTTTCGAATGCGATGTCAAAAATAAATAAAACGAATTCGACCTGCATTGACCTTGAAAATTTACCCGAAGGTGAATATGGTCTAGGTTGCTCACACCTTTGCATTTTATTCACTTGTTGAAAACACCTTCAACGTTTGTTATTCCTGGAAACAATTTTCAATTAAATCATGAAATTCTTATTTATTTTCTCTTACCGTTTAAATTCTTTCAGCTGTCCTAGTTTAGCAGAGTTTTATCAGTTTCACGTTGTGGATGACCCGCAAGGTTCAAGAGGAGGTCACAGAAGATCATTTCCAAAGAAAAAGTTTTTCACTCTAGTCCAAACCTTTAGTACTCAAATTCTCCACTAAGCCTGAAATATTCTCCAATGTCCTACCACTTCGGGATTTTTTAATTTTTAGCTTTGAAATGGCCTTGATCTTGACCTTCGAGCTCATTTCAAGGTCATGTTCTAACGCAAAACTTTGCGCTATCTCCATTTTCGGGGTCAAAAGTTTGAGCTCCTATTTAAAAAGTTATTGTGACCTTGATATGACCAAGGTCAAATTTAAGATCACTTGAACATTCACGGTTTCATTTCCAGATACTTTTGTAGAAAAAGTTTTTCTCCACCACTCTTAGTTTCCGAATTATTGGTTCATTCAAGGTATAAGGATATTTGACCTTCAAATGAGCTCGAGATGTTATTTTACCCCTTATGCTATTCATACTGTTAGATAGGAAATTTTCTCCGCGTTTCATTTCTGAACCAAATAAAACTGTTATAAAAAAATTGAACCAACTTCTAAAAGTACGCTAAAAAGTGAAAAATAACTATAAATTTTTATATGAAATTAAAATTTTTTAAGTCGGCGCCACACTAATACCTTATAAAATGTGATTTGCATAAATAGATTAAAAATACTTTTTTTGTAATTGCTTTTTTACCATAATTTGTATATATTATATTAGTTATTTATTTCATTGAGAAGTAATTTGGCGCTGACTTCAAAAATTTCAATTTCATATAAAAATCTATAGTTATTTTTCAATTTCTAGCGCACTTTTAGAAGTCGGTTCAATTTTTTTTATAAAAATTTTATTTTTCGATTTTTTGTTTTGAATTCATTATGATATCCATAAATTACTAAGTATTAATCGAGATTAGTGTACCTCGCAATGACTCCAAAGTGGCAAAAAATGAACCACTAAAAATTCTTTAATTCTTACAGTTCTCCAAATACCAGTGAAATTGTGTCAAACAAATATTTAGTCTGTCATAGCAAATTCATTATCTGAAATTTCAAATTAATTTTAGATTGGTAGTATAGGTCACAAAACCTCCAATATCGATATTTAAAGAACTTCAAACGTAAATTTCTTAGCCCGATATATTTTATACTGCATTTTAAGTTTCTATACGCCCCAAGAACCCCGCCATATCAATTTTAGAAAAAATTGGAAAATGTAAAATTTTCAGTCCCTCATATTGTATCTTATCAAGCTAATAGTTGTAAAAATTAATTTCATATTCGTAATACACGACCCTGAAAACCCCCTAATACCAGACTTGAAAAAATGCGAATAAGGTAAAAGTTTCAATCACCATATTGGATCCGTCATGTAAATTTCAAACAAATAATTTTAACATCTTAATCTAATCTTAATCTAAACCCTTCAAAGCTCCCTAGTACTAGTTTTGAATGAAATCCGAAAATTTAAAATTTCTAGACCGTCAAATTGCATCTGAAATATTAGATTTCTTAAAATAATTTTATCCAGTTTTGGATGAAATCCGAAAATTTAAAATTTCTAGACCGTCATATTGCATCTGAAATATTATATTTCTTAAAATAATTTTATATTCGCTATTTATATCCTCAAAAGCAATTCAGTCTCACCTTTAAATAAAATGGAAAAATGTAAAATTTTTAGTCTTCTGAAAAAAGTCTTTTAAATTCATAATTTACACCCTCAAGCACCCTCTATATCAGTTTTGGAGAAAATCGAAAAATGTAAAGTTTTTAGGACGCCATATTAAATCCGTCAGATTGAGTTTTTCAAAAAATATTTAAATTCGTAATAAACATTAACAAAAATCCCCCAATAATGATTTTAGACAAAATCGAGAGATGTAGAATCTTTAATCAGCCATCTTTAATTTTTTAAAAATAATTTCAGATTCGTAATTTGCGATCCCAAAAACTCCCCCATATCAATTTTGAAAAAAGTCGGACAAAATAAATTTTTTATTCGCCATATTGGATCCACCATATTGAATTTTTTAAAAATAATTTTAGATTCGTTATGTGCGATTTTTTCTTTCGGCATATTTGATTCGCCATATTGAATTTAAAAAAAATAATTTTAGATTCGTTATGTGCTACCCCGATATATATATATATATATATATATATATATATATATATATATATATATATATATATATATATATATATATATATATATATATATATATATATATATATATATATATATATATATATATATATTATTTATTTTTAAACAATTTTCAAAAAATTATATTACAAAAATAAATTGATTAAATGATTATTTGATGTTTTAATAAAATATGAAATTTTTATACAGGGTGTTCCACCGGGAAATAATTCGATCTATATATGGAAAACTATATACAGGAAAATTTTGAAAATTTGACAGTATACTAATGTCGATTGGGCAACCCAGCTAAAATAGTTTGAAGATTTATTTTAAATGAAACACTGTATATATTATTGCATATTTGGATTCTGAGCAAGATTCTAGACATATATTTGAATATTTTTAGTTTTAACAATACAATTGTAATATTTTGAAGTATATAGACTTTAAATTAAATATAATAATAAATCATCAGTAAAATTATTGTTAATTTTTTGTAATAAAACATTTTTTTGTTTTTTCTAATATTTAAATTTTTCGACGTACTTGTGACACGTATCCCTTACAAACATTTTCAGATAATAGTAGTTTTACCCCGACTTCAGCATCGGTAATAAATGCTTTTCCTAATATTTTAATGAAATACCAGATTAAGCCATTTTCATAATAAAGATAGCAGACACTTCAGGTTTTAATTTCATTAGACTGATTTTATTTTTTCTCTACAACCGGATAAGTTTGTTTTATTTTATGAAAGGGAGAGAAACATAAACAGTAAAAACATACGCTGTCAAAACACACATTAGTTACTTATTTCTTTTATATTTGTATTTCAACGATAAGTCCCTTGCAAACTATTTATTTTTAGTTATATTATTTTTTATTAGTATTTTAATTTAATTTGTCCAATATTGGATATAACACTTTATTTGGCTCATGTGCAGCGAATGGACCTCCTTAACTTATGAAAATAAACAATTGCTGAGGTAAATATTTTCTAAATTTCTGAGATCTTTAGATTTTATTTTGTTTTTAAGGATCCCTCATGTCTATTTGTTTTGAATGAAAATTCGATTGAAGTATAAAGAAACTTTTTAGCTCCATTTTACAATGTGATGTTGCCATAATTATTTAATCTAGTTTTATCACTTTCACAGTAATCTTAATCATCTTAATATATTTTTGTGTGCATTTTAATCAGCTGTCCGGATGAGACAGCATCTATAAACCTAGATAATTTTTTTATATCATAAAAAGGACTGAATACGAGAATATCTTAAAAAGTCAAGAAATAATTTTACTTTCTTTGTAAGCAAAAAAGTGGATATCCGTCATAAACTGTAGACATATTATAATTAAAAGAATATAATCATTAAATTTACAATTAACACCTAAATTATTACTTTGTCGCAATATATATTAAAATCATTTTTGTGCTAGTTCTATTTCTATTTAATTCGCCAACCGTTCCACTTTTTGGAAATCAATTTTCATACCTGCATTATGTCGCGGCAAAACACATTATACCATATGATGTGGGTTCAAGGGCAGTATGCAAATAAAACGGCAAAACCTTGGCACTTTCTGCACGTAGGGGACACGTCATGCTGTTGTATTATTTTGGACTCGGTACAAAAGAATATTAAAATATTTACCAGCATGCATTCAAATTTATGAACCATAAAGTAAAGAGTCAAGTGATGGAAATTTAAATTAAAATTTCACATAACCTTTAAATTGAATTCAGTTAAAATGACTTATTGCAATGTTAAGTTTTAGAAGTAAAAAATAATACCAAATGGATTGGATCATATTTTTTCCTCTAGTTGTATGTCAGGAAATTTCTTTAGAATTAAATCGTAACGTTTAAATTTAAAAGAATGAAGACTTACACAGACCGGTTTACAGAATAAGATTTTAACAGTGAAAATTAACATTTTTAATTTAAATCGAAGCAAACAGCACAAATTTTGGAAACTGGAATACTTTACATTCATATTATATTCTGAAGTTAATGTAATTTTGAAAAATTTTCAACATTTAGTATTAACAAACGAAAAATGGATTAATTGTTTTTGCATTATTTTAAAAACATCATACTTATTTTAAGAGCATGCCGGATTATTATTAGACTAAAATTTTTAGAACCTTTTTTTAGACTCTAAATTATATCGATAATAAATTGTTTTTACAGATATAATATTCTTGTCATACGAACCACCTCTTTTTGCCTATTCTTAAATGCGTCTCGATTATTCTGGTTTTAATTACTATAAAGTTCTCATTAAATTTAGAACTGAAATTTAAGTTATTAAAATAAAATAAATCGTATTTTATTTTAATTAAAAAAAGTTATTATGATACTTAAAAAGAAATATAAAATGTTTAATTAAAAAAAAAGTAAGGAATTTTATCGATACTTGGTGAAAATCCATTTTAATATAAAACTAGAGAACAAACTTTGTGTTTATTATCACTTATTTTATTTTAATTTACAGACATGTTTCGATGTATTACAACTTTATCAACATTAAGAATTTTCGAATAAAATAAGTGAAAATCAAAACAAAGTGTTTTTCTACCGTTTTGTATTATTTTTGATAGGCTTGCAAGAAAAATCTTTAACTAAAAATTAAAATTTTTCCTGAACAATATGAAAGGTTTCTTTATTAGACATTCAAACTTTCTTTCAGAAGTTCCTAAGGTATATTTAGAGTTCACAAAATTTTTATTCTCACCCATCTGAAGAGTTCCGATTTATTCAAATGTCGGTTTTTGATTAAGGAATGAAATATTATTATTTTCAACTATGCTTACGCTATACAAATTATAACAAACCACAAACAAAATTTTGTTTAAGAGAACACTAAAGGCCTTATTTATTAATCAATGTTTATTTTGTCCCCTTCACAGGATTACCCATCCTGGGTCATCTATCTATGTCAAAGTTTTTCCAGTCTTTATACAATTACTCACATGAGCTTTGTAGTATAGCTTTAAGATGCCACAATGAATTTCCGTTTGCCTATAATGGAGAAAATAATATCCTTACAGTGGAAAATGAGGCTTCGGGAACAAAAATAAATCGCATAGTGTCATATCAGGTAAATACAGGACTTGTGCGTGGTATTTGTTGAATTGAATACTAAGCGAAGTGTGAGCTGATGCGTTGTTGTGGTGCAAGGGCCAACTTTTCTTGTGTCACATTTCTGTTTGTATTACGTATGGCCTTAGTGAAGCAAATCGCTAAATAGTATTCCATATGATCCCCCAAAAAGAATTCTTGGTGAACTACCCTTGATAATGAGAATAAAATAATGAGCATTATTTTCTCTTCTTTCAGCTTAAATGCAGATGATTGTTGCGATGTGTCTATGTCAAATTGGTATAGCTACAACTCATGACCGATAATCATGCGTTTTAAAAAGTTTGGGTTGCTGTCTGCGACAGAAATTATCTACAAAGTGACTGACATGCTATACCATTTTTTAAGAAAAGTCTGTATTTTTGGCATCATATAAATGCGTAATTTTTCGACCTAAATCACATAGCATTGCAAATATCAATATCGGAATTGAACAATTAATTATGTTTGCTGCACCTAAAATTTCTATAAATATTTTTTTTGTACTTTTATTTTACTTAAAATGATCTGGAACAAAGAGGTTTTAGGTTTCAAATCGTTGCACTATAATATATTAAATTTTAAACTCGATCTAGTTGCTACGATATAAAACTTTTACTTGAGCTTTACTAAAATTTGTATAGACTAATTAAGTTGAAAATAATAATATTTCCAAAGATAAATAAAATTTTCTTTAGTGTAGTAATAAAAAACAATTTTAGTAGTCCAATACTTTAAAGTCATAAAAGTTAACTTATTATTGCATTTTTCAAATAATTTAGGTCTCATTCATTAACTGTGATTGAACACTACAGTTATTTGAAAATATTTTAATGTTTCTATCAACTTTATATTTATTGAGTCAGATTAAAAAGTACGCGAACACAGATATAACCAAATGCCAATAAGTGCTACGAACCCTAATATAATGCGTATCTAACACGTACTCGACCAGTTTTTATATTTATCATTGTCCTACAAATGCCAGATTTTGGTCATTTACTCATATATTTATTTATTATCTTATTTTTTTATTTTTAAAAAAATATATTTCAAATTTCTTTCCCTACTCATTCGATCCAGGGTTTAAAATTTTTTGACATCACTTCGAAAACTAAAAGTTTGCACCTGTTGTTAAAGCCTTAGTGGTTATTCAGTCATTTTGGCTCAAAGTCCTAACCAGAACAATATTTTAGCTTTAAACCACAATCTAGGTCTTAAAGCTTTTTAGAAGATTGACAATATAACCTAATAAGAACATAAATTTTCTACCTTTTTTTTTTCAAACTGGAATTATATATTTTTTTTATTTCTCTGCCTAAAAGCATTTAAGAAGAAATTGCTTATGATTTCATTTTTCACATAAACGTTATTTCTCGATGACACAAATACTAATGAAAATGTTATTTAAAAAATACAAGTTTTTCAATATTTCTTGATTTTTTAGAGACTCACATATATCACTTTCATTATTCGAAAATATATTGGTAAAGTATAGTTTATAAAATAAATCTCTACATGCACTGCAACAAAAATTGTATTTTCACTCCAGAATTTATTTTGTATATTTTTTTTTAACTATAGAATTAAATACTAACCTAGCAAGAGAAATGAAGCATGCCGAATTCTTGATGATTCTCTGCTTAAGTCATTTTATAAAGGTTAATAATAATATAAGAAAACTTATATATGTCTTTCTTTTCATAAAAAATTCTGGTTTTACTGTCAATATAATATAAACATTTTGGTGAATCTTTGTCTAATAATAAGAATGTATTAAAAAACAGCGCTTAGGAGAAGTACCAAATGGTGCAGACTTCCTACGATATCGCAATTTTTGAATTTTTAACTGTAAATGATTTATCCATAATTTAATTTCTTGTACCAATAAGTCAATTTTATAACACATCTGAAACCTTTTAAAAGTATACAAGTTTTTGTAATTACACTTGCGTACTCTTAGATTGAACTTTGCGTACGATTAGGCAGAATGTCCTTGTACAGACAAATATTTTTAGAAGAAACAACAGAGTATTTTAAAAAAATTAACCACGGAAGAAGATGCATCACATATTTTTAAACAATATAATAAACTTAAGAAGTATATAGAATCCGCCGGATTAAAACATGTGCGTTTAGTGCCACCACTCGGGACTACCTTTGTAGAAGATTCATAGATCAATGAGTTTTCTTAGAAACGCTGGACATATGACATCTTCGGGTTATTTTGCGTCTTTTTGAATTTAATTGGTCTTATGATTTGGATTTTTCAAATTTTTTCTCTGAGAGTATTTCTTAGGTAAATGGTTTATTAACTATTTCTACTATCAAGTATACAAAGTATATAAAGAACATAAAGCAGATATCTCGGAGTATTTTATAATGACATATTTAAGAAAATTATTTAATACATATTCTTGAGAAGGGCATACTCTTGGGCGTGTTTACCCTATGCTAGAGCTTAAATTATATTTGACAATTTAAGAGATGAATAAAAATCTAATTTTTTAGTATTATATTTCGCTGTTCGCTTAACATTTGGTTATAAAATTCTAATATTTTTAGACTCTAACTAACCTAAACAAACCTGAACTAATTAGAATAAATAAGTGAATGTTTCGTTTTTAACGAATGCAAACAACGCTTTCTTTTGGTCAAAATCTTAAACTTCATTTCATCGTAACATTATTTTTTCTCACGTCCATTGCGTTCTAATAACCTGAACTAAGATAACTTTAATGCGTTGAAAAAAAAAATTTTTTTTGGATAAGTTTTAGGAAAGTATTTTAATAGCGAAGCGATAGCTTTTTACGTTATTTATTTTAATATTTTATAGTGACAAAATTTCACAATAAAGGTGATCGATCTTATTTCTCCTATAATATGAACTAACACATATACATAAGTATTACCGCAGTTGAGAAAAAGACCTATTTTTTAAATAACGAAAAAATTCGACATTTTTTTTTTGTATTAAACAAATTTACCCTATATTTATGCAAGTTATAAAGCTGCTTCATTCTTAACTAGTGTAATAGTTTAGTAAAAGTATAAATTTTAATAAACCCTCTATTTTGCAGTCAAATATCACATTTCTGTCGTGAGGCAATACTTCTCTAATATGCCTCGTAACGAACACTGAAGAAATCTATATTACTACGCCAGAGCGGTTTTCCTTTCCATTTATTGACCGCTGACTTTTACTATTATTTTTGCTTTTACTCGCCAGATCTACGCAGAAGGGAAACTAACAGTCAAGTTTACTGTGTTAGACTTTGCGTGTGTAGATGGCGACGGAAACAGTGAATATTGAATAATAGTTTCCTATGAATAAATAAAAAAATTATGTTCTCTGAAAACATTTTCATTTCATTTCAGAGAACTTCTTTTTTACATAATGAATAATATCTTAATAATTCTTAAATAGATCTTAAGTTCCTAGATTTTTGCGGAATTGCACACTATCTGCCCGATACTGACTCAATTTTTTTTTTATTTTATTTATTGTAAGTTTGCAGAAATATAACTATAAGTTTTATATAAAAGTAATTTTTGACTTAGATTCTTCTGAATATTTACCAAAAAATTCCCACTTATTCGACTTTTATCAAGCAATGACATATTAGGCGAATTATTGAAGAAAAGCTCATAAGGATTTTTAATAAACAAAATATGCGATTTTCTATGCAACTTTTTTAAGGCTCTGTACCACAAATATATCATAAATCGCCCTTTGGAAAAGATTCGGAATATAATAACAGATGACATTCGTTACAGAAGCAATAGGAGGTGCCTGTGAAGTTGAAGAGTCCAATTTTCGTGACCTTGCTTCCCTTTCAACCTGGCATATTACACAGAGAAAAATTTTTAAAGTTTTAAAGAATATCGCCATAAGACTGATAATAATTATTACATTTAAAAAGAAGTACTTCAAAATATAATTCTTCATTGACAAAAAATAAAAACAGAAGTTCAAATGGGTATTAATTCTTCTGTATTTTGTAACAATGCCGTATTTCCTCAATTTAAAAGAGAAAAAAACGGATCCATGCCAGTATAAGAAATTGTTTATTTTTGTCATTCTTGTTATTTATAGGTTCGAAATTACATGGAAGAATGGTGTACAGAATATATTTTTAGAAACAGTAAATAGAAATTATCATACAGTTTTGGACCTTGATAAGAACAAATCTTTGGTTGATTCTTTCAAGCTTTCTCAAGATATCTCTACAAAATTAATTACAAAGTTAGAATTTAACCTAACCTATAATTATTAAGGACTCACCAATGTGAGTTGAATATGAAACAAGCAAATATATGAAAAAATAGGGAAAGCATCCTCCATCAAAACTTTTCAGTTATATTTATAGCATAATGTAATAGGATTGTTGAAATTGAACCGGAAGAAATTCATTATTTTTCTTAAAAATCCAAAAACAGTAACATCGAATCCGACTATTTCGCCATTTTGTCGGGACAAATGTCAAGTGTCACTAAGCAGTGGTGTATGTTACTAGAGTAGTAAAATTATTGAAAATCAGTACAGTGGCGTAGCTAAGTGTGAGGTTTTGCAGAACTACTTGTTAAATATTTTACATGATATAAGGGCAAAAATGGAAAATGCTTGTTCATCTGGAGATGGACTGTCCAGGAGGTTCAAATACTTTTTTTTTCCAACTTCAGGATATAACTGTAAATGGCACTCAGATTCTCAGTTACACTTTTTTTATTCATAGAGTTGTCATCTTGATTAATATGAATTCTTTCGAGGAAGAGCCTTTTATGATATGAAGGAATTCGTTCAAGAATCTCAGTGCCCTCCCCGTTCATCGAATAGTCAAGATCAAGGACATGTTCAGCCAGAGCACAAGAGGTCAAACCTCTATTAACATCACTGCGATGTGAGGTGACCCTGCTTTTGAGTCTTGTGGACGTCTGGCCTATGTAAACTAACTGACAATTGGCACAAGAAACTTTGATGATACAGGACGTCTCATTTAACTGTAAAGATGGTTTAGTTTTAAAGTAAATTTTGGAGTCTCTGTATGCTTGAAAATTTTCGTCAGTTTATCAGGGAGACTTTCTATGTGAGGTAACGTACGGAAAAAAAAAACTTGTATTTGTATTGTATTTGAAATAGTGTTTGTTAAATTTGAAGATTGAGTATCGAGGAGAGGAGGTTGGGATATATTCAATTCAATTTACAGTGGAGGAAGAAACTAACAATAGTATTCAATTTCTTGATATGTTAGTGATACATACTAATGAGAATACTAAATGGTATAGAAAACTATATTGTTCTAATAGTTTCATAAGTTACCATTCGTATCATCCTATGAGATCAAAAATAAATCTCATCTTATGTATGGGAAATTGAGCAATCAAGCTTATTCATTTTAATTTAAGAGCAGAGGCCTTAGATCTGCTTAAGGATATATTACTGGAGAATTCTTACCCACATAACATTATTAAAAAATTTCGTTACAGCACTAAATATAATATTCCAGAAAATATTTCTAAACTTCTTCTCATCCTCCTCTCCGCAATACTCAGTCTTCAAATTTAACAAACATGACTTCAAATACAATAGTTCAAGTTTTTTTCCATACATTATTCCACATAGAAGGTCTCACTGATAAATTGATGAAAATTTTCTGTGGCCCCCTCGTTCTCCTGATTTGACTGCCTTATATTATTTTATAAGGGAAATGATAAAAACGTCGTTTATTTTAATCCTGTGATAACAATGTAGAACTGTTTGGCAAGGGTAAGAGACGCGTTCGAGAATTTTTCTCCAGATTCAATTCGAGCTGCCACCCATGACGAATGAACTCTGAAATGCGAAAAAAGTTTAGAAGTTCAGGGTGAACGTTTTGAACATTTATTAAAGTAAGTCACTTCCCTGTGTAGGTAAGTCGATCAGCATTTTTACTAGATAAAAATGTTAAATTTCCAAGATTTAATGTTATATTTGGATCAGCCTGTCCGCTAGAAGGAAACCAACCCTAATTAAATAATAAAGGCTTTCATAGAGAAGAAATTGATCGTTATGTTCAATCTTGCAGATGCTATTTTAGACATAAAATTTAAAATATATCAAAAACAGTTAGATTTAGATATAGTACTTTATACATGAATATATCTATAATTTTGCGTCGAATTTAAAAATGAAATAACACATAGATGGTTCCATTTAAAATAAGCAAGAAGGCATCAACTTCCGGTAGACCTGGAAGTGCCACCATCTTGAAAATATTTTAGCCGAATTGCCTCCATTGACTTTAGGAAAGTGCCAAATTTTAAAAATTTGACAAAATCTATTTTCCCAGAATCGATCGCGGCAGTTCGTCGTGATACACACTGTATATCTTTTAAGCTAAATCAACTTAGATTTTTATTGAAAATGATTGTATTATCTAATTGACTTTAACTTCATTAATTTCTCCTATTGCCGTTTAAGTAAAGGCAGATAGCTTGTTCTCTACAAATTCCATTCTCCACGGAGAGGGAACTAGAGTGGAATTTACGGAGAAAAATTGTAATTATTTATTATTTAGTTAGATAAATTAATTCAAACGTAGGAAAAATTCTTAAATTATACTTAAAAACATTTTTTGAAGGCAGCTATTTGCTTCTTACATATTCTCCGCAATCGCCTCATTAATATATATTTATATATTAAAATATAAATTTAACAGTAAAATTAAATTATTAAAATCGCAAAAAAAAACTTCTTTCGAGCGAACTATGTTGCAAATTTTAGTAAGTAAAATCGACTATAAACAAACTACCTTATGTTAAGTATTGTGTAATAAGCAAAGTGATACATACATACATTTTTGTAACAAAGTAGATTTCTGCTCGCATCTACCTACGAAAGTCAATTAAACAGTTTTGCTGTTAGGGACAGAGAATATTTCTTTTTTTTTTGTATAAGACAAAATATTTTTACAATAATTTATAAATATTCAAAATATAAAAATTTTATTCTGCAGTACTGCCTGTTCAAAAATTACATAACCTGAACTTAAGTTTGAGAAATAACAGTTTATATTCTACAGTTGAAAAGTTTGATAAAATTTAATAACAAATTCACATATCAATAACTGAAATTTTCCTTGCAAGTTTTGAGAGATACTGATAAGTTTTAGTTGAAGTTGTTTGAAAGTAATTTGTTTCAAAATAAACACCATGATTCTACAAAATTTTAAAACTGAGATCTAGCCTAACTGCCACTAGTATTACAACTTTTAGTTTACTAATTTACTTCTACTTATGGCCGTACTGTTATTTTACTTGTTTCAAAATAATTCTTTATATATGGAAATTAAAAATAAGAGGGGGTGGTAAGAAGCCGTTATACCCCCAAATTAAAATTTTCATATTTACCATTTTGGTACTGGTAAACGATTTTTCAATTTTTTATTGTATAGTTCCAAAACTAACAGGATTATTTTACATTCGCTTGTTTTAAATCTTGCAAATAGATAACTCAAAATATTTACATGTGAACCGAAATTTTATAAAGTTTATCACATCTTTAACGGTATTACTTCAACATTTTTGGATATATTGAATTTACTTTTGAAAAAGTACTAATTAATTTTCTTTCAATGAAAATAATAATAATAATACATGTAGTACTCCCAATAAAAAAATGCATACATTTATTTAACCTTACAAAATATATTGCAAATAATAATTGGAATAGCATTGAACCCACATTACGCATTACTGGACCAAGCGCCACCTTGTTTATTTCAGGTTTGTTAAACCACCAAGTTTAATAATTTTGAACATAACTGTTAATGGCAGAAATTTCCGCCATCCTTTTAGAACTAATTTTTAATTGCCCCTGGCTCAATACCGTCTGCTAAACTCTATTTATTAAAAATATATATTTATTAAGAACAAAATTCTATCAAATCTAAAAAAAAATTTAATACTAAATCATATTTTTGCTGTCATATCGCAAGTCACTCTTTTAAAAATAAGTATTTTTACCTTATAAAAATAAAGTTGAGTGAAGCACAAGGAAATAAAACATGTGAAATTATAAAACCCTCAAAATCTTCAACATCGTATTTTACCTATTGACAAACTAATTATTATACTTACAAATTCTTTAAAGTGCCATAAATTAATCCAGCCTTACCATTCTGATCTCAGTTATTTCTACACACAAATAAATTTCTTGTTCTGGAAGAATAACCTAAAACGAAAAGGCCGGTTCTTCGCCACAGCCTGCATTACATGAGAAGGCAACATTGCCATATGATTAAGCAAAATTGTTGTACTCCTTGACATTAAAATTAAATTTTTGAGGAAATGCCTACAGGTAGGTTGAAAAACAGTATAACAGCTGTATAGAGAGGTTAATTAAAGGATTGTTTTATCTCTTCAAACGATTCGTCTATTGGATATAGGGAAACGCCTACGCCTGTTCCTGTAAATACTTGATTTTTTTCATTATGAGCCTTTTATTCGTTTTTTGCTATTATAGGATGAATTTTAGAAAAAAAAAAGGAACTTTACCCCTTTAAAAATCATATAATAACAAATAAACCAATAGCATAAAACAAAAATAATATGTTCATTTGTCAGATATCATTCTCAACACTTTATTTCCAGGTTTTTTTCCTTTATTTTCCTATATATCAAGGCTTGTTCCCTTATATAATAGAAACTATATGAATATAACAAGTAAAACTAAACTGGCTAACCACACGATCTTACTTCCATAGCAACTAGAGCCGCTTACAAATATGAATCTTTTTGTAAATCTGGCTGCAAAAGTTTATTTGATTACGATGTAAACAAATATTTTTAAAATTAGCAATCTTCTCCAATAAATATATGTTTTCAAACTGGTAAAAACATGCCAAACATGTCTCGCCACAACATATTTCGATTGTCATTAACCATGCAGAGACACATGTCGTTAATGTGGAAACCAAAACTTAATATCATATATTTTATTTTAAACATCCATTAAAAGTTACTTATTAACTGTTGTTATTACGTCGAGTCAGATTTAAAATCTTTATGTACAGGGTGACCCATTTTAAAAGATTCATGCAAATAACTCCAAGGAAATCCTAAAGCAAAAAATTACTTTCAATTTGACCTTCTGCGTGGCTTTCAAGGTAATTTTAAGTTCATTTTTCCAAATGGAATTCCCCATTTTTCATTGTGGAAATGGAAAGTGGAAAAAACTTCTTATTAATCAAACATAAGGGTCAAATCACATACAGAGGTCATTTGAAGGTGACCCATTTTAAAAGACGCACGCAAACTCTAATGGGAAGGCATAAATAAAAAAAAATGTAGGGACAAAAGTTTTTTATTTTCAAAGAGAAAATCGAACAATGACTTTCAATACGACCTTGGGCTTGATATTTAAGATCAAGTTAAATTTTTCAAATGGGAGCCACTATCAATCAAGTTCAACGTCAAATTGAAGGTCATTATTTGATTTCTCCTTCAAAACAAAAAATAATTGTTTTCACAATTAAAAGTAAACAGATATTTTCTAAATAAGCCACAGACCACAATTTAAAGTGTTAGAAGTAGCATTGTTTGCTGCTCGAAAATATAGAAATTTAAATAAAGTTTATTTTAACCGATTTAACACAAAATATCAATTTTTTTGCTCTATCACCTGAAAATATACGCAAATGATGCCTATGAAAATCGACAATTTATCAAAAGGGTATCCTTAATGTCGAGAAAGATTAATTACACCTAACATATTTAAAACCTTAACTCCCGTAAAAATTGCATACATTAATCTTACTGAATGAAAAGCAGTTTATCATCGTTTCCTTAAGGGGAAACATCAAATGGTAGCAAAATATTAGAAATATTTTTGCCCAACTGACAGAATATCTCCAATTCACAATTAGAGTAAATTGCTATATTTTATAGGAGAGAAAATAATAAGTACATTGGCCTACATAATTTAAAATTTAAACTAAAATACTAGATTAATAAAATCTTGCAGAGTAATAATGATACGTATTGTTTTATTTCTATACAGTTTCCCATATAGATTGGCAATCTTTTTTTTTACACAAAAGAACCCCTACACATGATATTTAGCTCTCTCTCTAACGTTTTGATGATCTTTCTAGTGCTCTTTTTCTTATTATATATTGTTTTTTGCTATTTTACGAATCGATTGTTCAGAGTTTTATTTAAATATTTAATTTCAGGACCTTTTCCCTTAAGCTACGACTATCGCTTTTACTGTGATCGAATGCATCAATTGCATGGATTTGGTGGTGTCTAATTCGCTGAGTTAATATAGGTCTAACCAATATCTTGTAGATTATGATTTTATAATCAATTTAGACGCTTGTTTTTCCTTATATATTTTAAGTAGCCTAAAATACAGAAAGCTTTTATTATAAGTACTCTTAGTTCCCGGCATGGGTTTTTATTACTCGTTATCTTTGCTCCCGGGTATTAAAAAATTACATAAAAGGAATACCACAATTTCATATAGACTTTTTTCGTATAGGCTTCTTCTTTGGAAATATGGACTCCCAAAGAGCTGCAATGGAATCAAGTTTTTTGACACATAATTATTGAACTACCAGGTATATTACAATTTTTTTTAATATGATATATACCAGGCAAGATCCTTAAAATTACTGTACTAGAAAGTGTTGTGAATTACTCACAGCTGCAGGGACCAACTATCTGTGACATTAATGACCCCATTTTTTTACGCCCTGTATGATAAGAACTTCGGACAACGTTTTTTATATACCTTTAACTATTGATTAAAACTCAAGTACTCCTTATTCATGGCGCCAATCCTAATCGTTTTTGAAAAAACGACACTGTTAGTCCTCTAACTTCTGTCGGGTTGAATTTTCCCCTGCCGCCATAGTTTCAATAAAAAGTTAAACTAACTGTTTAGTTAAAAACTTCGTAAGAGGGTACGACATGAGCTACGTGAAGTCTGATACACTCGCGGGAACGACGAATTGAGGACTGCTGTACCCGCCACATTTACTCAGTATTGTTCGTTATTTGCTCATAGTGAAACGTGATTCTCCGTAAAAGTTCCTCCTTACTATCAACCGGAGTGGATAAACTAAGGTTTTGAGGTGTCTCCACAGGTAAAAATCTAACAGCGTTAGGTCGGGAGATCGAGGAGGCCAGGCAATAGGTCCTCCTCTACCTATCCAATAGTTTAGGTAGATGTTATTTAGTATTAAGTGCTTTACTATAAAACTTTACAAATAAAGTTATCCATTCAGTCGTGTCAGTTGATTAGATCTGATGTTAATGATGCGAAACAAAAGTTGCATGAAGATTTTCATCAGCCCATATATGTGAATTGTATAAATTTATGGTACAAATCATGGTAAAACCTGCTTCATCCATGAAGAAAATAATACTAATGAAGTTTACATTATTTCGTTGCTAAGCCAATAGCCAATTTGCAAACAGCATTCTACGGGAAAAGTCTTCAGGAATCAATTCCTGCACTTTTTTCAAATAATATAGATATAACAGTTGTTCTTGAAGAACTTCATGTTCTATTGTTTTCGGAGTATAAAACTGTGCTGATAATTTTCGAGTGCTCGTTAAAGGAGTGCCATCTACAGCATTTAAAATATTTTCCTCTAATTGCGGCGTATGTACTGTTCTTCCCCCACCAACATCAATACTCCTTTTTCCCAAAATTTCCTAAAATTGTGAAAATATTTAATAATATTACCTTATTAAATGAAATCTCCTACTATTCTCTTGTAGACGTTGGTCAAGTCGTTGAAATGTTTTCTGATCTGAAAAAGTACGATTAGGATATATGTCGTGACATAACCTCCTGACGTCCAAAGCATTGCAAGAAGCAAAACCATACAACAGATGCGTATCTGCATACTTAATAAACATGCATTCCAAATATTGAATTATTTCACGATTAATTTTATCACGAAATCCAAGAATTAGTAAATTAATATCCGAGTAAAGAATCAATGTGTCAGCGATATGAAAGTTGACAAGTTCTAAAATGCAGGATATTTATTTGTTTCGTACCTAGCATACACTGATAAAGATAATCTTAAATTTAATGCAAATTTGATGTACATTCTATATTAAGTTAACTGATTTTGTGCTTTAAATCTTGAATAATTTACATTCACTTTGAATTTAAAGCAACCTCATTGAAATATCAGTTCGTTGTACATTAAATTTGACTAAAATTTATCTTAAATTTCAATAAAGTAACTGAAAAAATGTTTCAAAATTCTGGACATTAAAATTAACTCACATGTACCTTAACATTAAAGGAATTTACATTAATATTCATGGTACATTTCATGAGATTCCGGGAGATGGCGCAACTTGTATTGAACTTTTCATTTAATATGATATAAGTTGCTTAAAAGACTCAATTTTCTTACGATGAGGTGTAGATATCTGCCGGTACTGACGGAAATAGATGAGTTCGAAATTGGTGTACAGATGATGGTACGCTACCTATAGGAGAAATTTCCACCTTTTCCTGATTATAAGCTTGTGATTTTTAGTTAATTTTATTGAAATATAATATAATCTTTACAATCCTTAACACATCCTACAAACTCAAAATTATAAAAATCGACTAAAGTTTTCTACAATAGTTTACTACTACTACTTATAGTAGCTAGAAGTATTATATCAACATTGAACGGTATAATCATTATTATTAATTATTTAACAACCACGTCGCGATATTGAGAGGAATAAATTTTGTACAATATTTTCAGGAAGGTTAGGGCACTGATGTTATATGCCAATAACTGTTAATTTGGAAATATTGGTGTACGCATACACCGTTTTACTTCTTCCCGCCGAATTTCAATTAGGTAATAGTCATGAGTTTATGGCGGCTATTGCAAAACTCTAACACTATTTATGAAATTTTAGGAAGAGAACGAGCCCGTGTTATGTCAAAAAATTATTTTATCTTCATTTATGTAATCGTCATACATTTTGAACACAAAAAATTCTTTAAGAGAATAACATATTTTTGCTCTACTTTGAAAAACCGAAATATTCTTACAAAAATAGAAAATATGGGATAAGTTCATACGCCTTTTCCTGGATTTGGTTCTTTTTAAAATTTAGACACTAAAAACTTTTTTATTCAATATTGAATTAAATGCATTGTGCGTTAAATACTCGGTGACTAAACAAATGCCATATAATTCGGAAATATACTATTACTTATTAGACAAGTTTTAAATATTATTCCCAACCCAATTGATTTATTTTTAAAGGTCACAATATAAAGTCTAACCTTTACATAAATCATCTTATTGCTAAATAGTCTTAAAATATTTTTTCCCTACATCAACAAATTATTCATATATTGTTTTATGAAGATCAGAAAATAATTCTGTCGTAAACATAGTTTTTTTTATAACTAAAATTTTTTTCTATAAAGTATTTAATTCTTATAAATTTTATAAGCATATTTTTTAAATATTTATATACATCAATTATTAACAATAAATCGAAAATTAAAAAAAGTGAATTTTAACATTCTGTTATAAGCATATTAATTGTCATCATATTCAGCAACTTTAAACCAATTTTATCTCGCTTGTACTCTTCACCATTTTCATGTTTTCTACCTATAAGCTCAATATTGCAAAAATCCTATATATCTTTAGAGCTATAACCAATCCAAAACTTTTTTACAATTTACTTAAAATATCCTACTGAGTGAAGTGCAATATCTTCTAGGATGTTTGTATAAAGTAACACGATTTTAATGACTATAATTCAAAGAATGTTGAATGATAGTTGTATGAAATCTATAGGCAATCGAGTCAAATTAAACATGTGCAAAATGGTTTATCGGATAAAGAATCTGTGTATCAACTTAATTAAAGCAACAACGTTTAGCTTTAGAAATTTAACTTTAATGTATAAAGAAATTTAATATTGACATTGCCAATCTGTGATGAAATATATCTTTTAATGTTCAACTTGTACTTTTACTATTTTACATCAGATTAATAAAAAAAAACGATAATACTGAAAAATATAAGCAGTTTTGTATTGGATTCAGGAAACAATTATTTGCTTGATCAAGAATGTTACCATCTTCGTTTTTATATACTTTCATGAAAGAAGTTGGACCGATCTGGCCATTTGATACTTTGTAAAGCTAGACACTTAAAGTAAGCAAAAACTTAATATGACTCCTTGGTATGAAGCTCAAACCGGCAGCTTCCTACCACACTATTAATAGATTCTTTCGTCTAAAGAATGTTAACTAAAATAGGTCATAATTAAATTTTCCGAGCCTAGAAGCAAAAGAGGAACTTGGACAATACTATAAATATATATATATATATATATATATATATATATATATATATATATATATATATATATATATACATGTGGCCATGGCCAAACCAACCGGAAAATAAGCGCCAGAAGAGACGAACATATAAACGCTGTCAAGCAAAAAACAACTTCTTCTATTCTGGCCCAACACTGGTTAAACACAAGACATAAGATAAATTTCTCAGGAACAAAAATGCTATCGAGATGTGGAAACCTGTCCACAAGAGTTATAAGGGAAGCCATTAAAATTGCAAAGAGGCCCAACAACTTAAATAACAGAGATGATAGCCAGCGAGTGCCTAATACATGGAAAAATCTACTGACAAAACATCAACCAATACTACTTGGTACCGAAACAGATTACAACTCAGCAACGCAACCCCACACACTGGCAACAGGGCCGATGACGCGCAGCAGATCTGATTGGCCAGAATCATTTGGAAAACGAACGCGTCCGACGCACACACGAGACCGACAGCACACGAGTCGCAGGCGTCAGTTCGCTCGTAGACGCCATACAGTGAGATTTGAAAATGGTGAATGAGATTTCACCAAAACGTCAGCTGCCTTACAGTCCTGAGAGGCACTCATACACGGGATACCCGAAAACCTTCGATTGCAAATATATATATATATATATATATATATATATATATATATATATATATATATATATATATAATAAAAGGAATCTACGAAGACATAGCCACTGCTTTAATTAAGTTTTTTCATATTTTGATCACATTATAGACGATTTCAACGCTGAAATTGGACATAAAATGCCTGAAGTAGAAAAATCAGAATATAGGGGTTTTGGGAAAAGAAACATAAGAGGTCAAATGCTAGTAAACTTTCTGCAACAACATAGATTGTAGTTGATGAACAGTTTCTACAAAAAGAAACTAAATGGAAGGTGGACATAGTTAAGTCGCGATCGACGCACAACGAATCAGACTGACTTCATTTTGACAGAAAACATACTCTCTAGAGGACATGACAGTACTAAGCAAAACATTGATAAAATTATAGGCTAATCTAAGTTACAAAAAAAAATAGAGACAAAAAAGATAGAAATATACTAATAAAAAATAAATACTTAAAAAATTGAGAACACTTTAGAATGCGAAGGTTTTAAAACCACAATAACATCTATATTAAAAAAGTCTAGAACCCATTAAACTGATATTGTAAATATAACCACAGTATATTAATGCAACTAAAGAAGTAGAGATAGAATATTTTTCAGAAAGAAAATATTCAAAAAAGCTAACTCAAGTTACAATAACCATTATGGAAGAACAAAGCAAAATTACAAATAGAAATACAAATTCAAAAAATATAAAAATTATAAACTGAACTATGCTTCTGAAACCGCAATTATATCTATTATAGAAAAGTTTGAAACTTATCAAAGATATGTTAAAAATACAACTGCAACAATGAATACCATTAATAAATAACAAGGAATACAAAATTTTACAAAACTGTAATAAACTAAAATCCTATAAACTAAGCCTTAAAATGCTGCCAAAATAACTAAAGAAAAATTAAAGGCCACCATAGGATAGATGAAGAATAATAAAGCACCTTGAGTGGATCAAATATTCCTGGAGACCATAAAATGGGAGGTTCATAGCTTACAAAAGTTATCTTAATTATATGTACGGGATAATGCAATGGCAATAATTATACATAAAAATGGTGATATATCGTATTATCCAAATTACAAACCCAAAAGTCTTTTTCCTCATTTATATAAACTTATTATTACTAGAATTATCACTAAGAACCTAGAGTTAAAGTTGGATTATTATCAGACAAGGAAGTAGGCCTTTAAACACAGATTTTCCTTGAATTTCAAAATGTCTTTGATACCATCAAATTTCCAGCCATAATATTAGCCCTCAGGGGATGCAAAAAGAACTATAGATGTTACAGCTGCAATTGATCATTTATTTAAACATTCAACATGTAGTGTTAAAGTGCTTCAACCTACAGGAATATGCATAGTAGAAAGAGGTATTCTAACAGGCAATACATTGTCTCCATAACTGTTCATTGAAATCCTGGAATATACTTTCAAGACTTTTTAATGAGATCGACAAGGAATAAAAATCAATGAAGAATATCTGAATCATCTCGGATTCGCTGAGGACATGCTATACAAATGAGTAAAGAAATTCAAATGGCAACAAAGAAAGTCGGATTAGAAGTGAATGTTAAAAGAAATAATGATAAGTCCTGTCATAAGTGGAAAAATAACAACTAAAGGGCAAATTTTTAAATCTAGGAATCTTGGACATGTAACTAAATTAGACGAGATAATTAAACATGCGAGTATCAACATCTGCAGTGGTTTTTGATGGGCGGCGAGATATTTCTTAAAACAACCACAGCATGTCTAAAAAGCAGTATGTGATGCCTCTTTTTACATATGGAGCTAAAAAACAATTATTAAGCTAAGAATAATTTAGCGAAGTATGCTGGGATGCATACAGGGAGGCAGAATACGCAATCAGACAGAGAATACAAATGATTAATTTTGTCGAAAAATTACACGCAAGTGAAAGTGAAAATGGAAGTGGACTAGTCAAGTGGCAAGGTTCCAGAGACCCTATCCTCGAACTGGGGAACGTGAAATGAACGGTGAAAAGGTGGCGAACGCGTATTCTTGAAATGTTCATCACTCATATCCTCGTTCGCCCGGTGGAAGGCAAGTGAACGGTGAAACATGAGCAAATGAAATGTCAACCGCTAAATGACATATTTAAAGCACGGATTTCAGAAAATAAAATAGAATTAAAAATTTTTATTTTATTTTTAGTTCTAAAAAATAACTCGCATTAAAAAAAAATAATGTGTTGACGAACCGTTTCTTTAAGACGTTTCATTTTCTGAATAAACAGTTGAAACGTTAATTAGGTGGTACCCCGATATTTTTAATATTTTTAAATTTTTTAATAAAATATCCTTAGAAAGTTGAATATGTCTCGCAAATATTAAGTAAATTCAAGTTTACAGACATATAAAATGATTACAGCAGATTCCGTTCATAACTCAATTGTATGATTGTGCTATTTAAAAGTGTTTTTCAGGGGCCAGTTCTGCTTATGGATTTAACATAAATACTTGTGTCCATAACAGCCGAGTATCTTATTTTTAAACAGTTAAATCTAACATAATTCTTTTCACGACGCAACTTATAATAAATTTGAGAAATCACAATTTGTAAGCTATCTGAAACTTTTATTTAAATAAGTAACAAATTTTATATTTAAATTATGTTAACTACAGCACTTAACTTAATTAGACTGTGTTAAACACTATACGATACTACAATTAAATAAATATTATGATTATAATTTATCGGGACATATAAATATGAACCCTACAGACCAACAAATGAGGTCCTTCAGCATAAAAACCTTATTTATGGTACATTTGATCTTCAAGAAAAGATATTTTATTGTACATCCGATGACAATATAGTCATATTAATAAACACATGTAAGCTAAAGATATATACAAATTAAACACCTCAAAGGATGTCATTTTGGAGACGATAGCCAGTTGAAAAAAGGGGTTTAATTATAACGGAAAATTACGTTGATATCTATAGAATCATAACATATTTTGGACAGATTTGATATTTCAAAATTATAACAAGTTTTTGACATAACGGTGAAGTAGAGAGTTAGATGCAGGCTGTTATAAAAAGAGCACTTATAAATAGTTACTAGCTGTCAATCCGTTAACTAAATTTATTACTACCAGTTAAATTCGCAGGGCAACAGTCAATGCTTTTCTAAATATTCAAATACATAATGTATTAAAATACAAACTTTTAAAAGTAGATTTATACAGGATGTGTTGTTATTACGTTAACTATAAAGTGTTTAGCCTTACTGTACTTAAAACAATATTGAAAAATAATTCTTAACACTGTATTAAAATGCTAAGATAAATAGCACAGTAAAATTATTATTTATTTATTAAAAATAATCCATATTGTATTGAATTAATTTTTTTCACCTTGCTTCGACAAATTTAGGGTAAGCATAGAATTTCGCGTAACGTAAATATAATGTTTAAGATACCAGATAATTAATTTTAGAGACCTTATAGCATAATTATTTAGGATATTCTTGTATGATATTAGAGTTATCCCATATAATATCTTAAGCAGTGGATTAAGTCACCTGGAAAAATTACTTTCACCTTCACCGTGCGAAATAATATAAAGTATGTGTGGGAGTGCCAATACCATAAACATGTAAGGTCAGAGAATAATTATGCGACATATGGGTCTATTGCCTCCAAATATCAATCAAGTTTTTAAATCATCCGTGCAAATTCTTTCTAAATTAAATTTGCAATTGTATCATCTTAACAATGATTTTTTTTATTCGTCTTATAGTCTAGTCAATATTTTGTTGTTTAAAGATAATATTAATTTTTGCTTTGAACTTTGTTATATATAAATTTGGCTAATTATGTAATTAAATAACGGTTTGCCCTAATGGTAATTGTATACAGAGATCTAAAAAGTGGATGTATTGAAAACGGAATAGGTAATAAGTGGTTATTTATTTATGTTTCATAAAACAAGTTTTCGAAAAATTTGTTACTAATAAATTATGGTGCAGAAAAATGTTCTAGGAAAAATTATTAAGTTTTCCAGAAAATGTTTCGGACAAAAATTGTGCACATTTGTAAAACCTCAAGTTGATCTATTATTCCTGCGATAGGTAAATCTTTTTTTGCAAAAGTCGAAAAAAACCTCGTTTAAGGACCATTGGAAATTTTTTCGGTGATTTTGCAGAAAATTGCACATTCACTTATCGAAGTTTGACTCCTATACTAGAAGTTGTAAAAAAAAGTAATACTTTCTAATTAAATTGTTTAAATCCCTAATTTTTCTAAGTTGTGGATTTGAACTATTTTAATAATGCAAATCTTGAATTTCAATAATTTATTAGGTATGTATGTAGCACTAATTTTTTTTTGCAATCTCTAGTATAACGGTTAAATTTCGAACTGTCGAAAAATGCTACAATAGTCCTGAAACGAAATTCTTTTCTCGATTATTTTTTTGCGACAAAAATAAAACTTTCTCGGGAACACATATATAGATAAACTTGAAATATTGGGCCATCTTTGTATACTACAAATCCTTATATTGATTGGTATGTCAGTGCAGGGAGATACTAGACAACCTAACGAGGTAAAAATTCGTAAAGAGTGAAAAGTAGGGAAATTATATTTTTTTTGGAAAAAATTTCGATATTCACCCCCCTATTTCGAGGTCGTAAAACACGATTCTGACCCTGATTTTTCACTATTTTTCCTCACTTTCCCGAAAAACTCAAAAAAAGAAGCGTTACTTCACAAAGTACTTTTATTTCAGTTAAAACACAGAATTTACGTATTTATTTTCAATGGAACTAGTTAAAATATATTGTATGTAATATATTTTAATTATTTTTGCACAAATTTTAGCAAACCAATTTAAAAAAATTTGTATTTTTAACGACGGTTAGTTCAGGTTTAGCTTGATTTTGGTTAATTTGGAAAACAGAAACTAATCTGAACTAATCTAAATTGACCTAGATCTATACTTTCCTGGTATAAACTTTAAAATTTATCCATTACAGTTAACAACATAGTTTAATATTTGTAATGTATAAAAAAGGGTAATATGAATCTTAACCATCCAAAGATTTTGGTTAGTACTTATGAATCTTAACCATCCAAATTTTTTGGTTAGTTCAAAAAAGCTGAAATTAACCTAACCTAACCTAAATTGACCTAGATTTATTAATAAAAAAAATGTTATTGGCCAGCATTCATATTATCAGCTTAAAATTACTGGTATTTGGAGGGAAACATATAAAAGCAACTATAATCGTTAAAACCTTTAATATTTAGAGTTAAAATCGCACATCAAAGGCATAGACATAAGAGCAATTAATAGTACTTCAGTAATCAAAGGAAAGGGAAAAATTCTTTTTGTGACCAATTTCAAAGAAATCGTTTTTGCCATGTGGTAACATCGCCGATTTCAACAAATAAGACATCTTTAGCTGAACTATGCTAGCTATTATTTATTGTTAGCGGCCGTTTTGTTTTTATTTGTTGTGATTTTTGTCGTGACAATTTTCCGGATTTTTTCGATAAAAAATGTGCATATTTTTGAATTATTGTGTAATACAGAAGCTTCTATCAGTGTGGAATCTGTGGTTGTAGCCAGAGTTTAACGATTTAGTGAAAAAAATTGAACCTAAAGTGAAAACTGATTTTCCTTCTTTTCCGCAAAATTTCAGAAAAAATATGGGAAATCGAGGTCAGAATCGTGTTCTACGATCTCGAAATAGAGAACATGTATAAAAAATTTTCATAAAACATCATTTTCCTAGCATTTCACTCTTTACGAATTTTTACCCCTAACGAAGAACGACTGCACCATCAGACTCATGAGGGTTTGGGATCACTCGGAAATGACGAAGCAGACCGTTAGACAAAAACGGGGTCCGCGGATGAACCATACGGCTCCCAACCCATTATACCTGTTCCAATTACTGTTAATAGGAGAAAGCTGAAACTGTTGCTGAGAAGATGCTGGAGGGTAGCCCTTGAAATGAGTTGTGCCAAGAAACATATAAGTGACCTAATACGCCGCTTACTAGGGAGCTTCTTTTCCTAAATAGGAAAGAATTGCAAATCGTGGTTGGATTGCTGACGGGATATTTTCATCTGAGGAGCCATATTTATAGGAATAGCGTCGCGGATGATCTAGTGTGCAGATGGATCTGGAAAGAGATGAAACTGACTACCAAATTTTCAGAGAGTGCCCAGCGCTCAATGGTATAAGTTTCAGATATTTCGGGGATAGAATAATTTTACCCGAAACAATTAGGCAAGATCAGGTAACGAGGCTGTTTGGATTCGCAAAGGCGAATTCGATAACCTGTAGCCATACTGGGATGTACAATAAGGCCTAAGAATCAAAGATCGAATATCATCACTCTTATTCATTCATTCATTTATCCAACCCTTGTATTGCATATGTGAAAAAGCTTTTTCATTGGACATAAACAATTTTATTTATTAATATTTTTGAAATGTTTTTTGCAATAACTCTTAAACAAATTTACTTATTTTGATGTACTTTAGCTTATTTTGTAGTTTTTTCAAATGTGTATGACTTTTGCAAGAAATATTTTTTGGAGAACTTTATAATTTTACCTACAAACCGAAAAAAATTTTTTTACAACTTTATTTGTTAATAACAAAATTTTCCTACAGTTTTGTTTATAACACATAGATAACCACACATTACCACCATCGTCCTGAATATACGTCATCTGGTTGCTACCGCAACCAAAACAAATGCCAAGCCAAATTTAGGTCCGTAGTACCTAGATATCCAAATTTATTTCTCTCATAATTTTTTTATTTTGACAGATATGATAAAAACAAGAATGTGATTTTCAGTGAGAAGTGCATTAAATAATATACTCTTTTTTTCCATTTGTTCGTCCAAATCCGGACACGCTACAGCCAAAGTAGGCTTATTGTACTCACTCTAGTAACTTATTTACACCTGCGCTGTTAACTTGGCTCCTTGCGCTAATTTGTACACGTCAGTCAAAAGATGCGTATAAATCTTGTTCAGTTCCAGGTTTGTTTATTCAAAAGATTGCTGGCTATTCTGATATAAAAACATAATCTTTATGTAACTACTTTATGTATAAGAAAAGAATATATTCAAAAAATTATGGTTTATTGAAATGTAAAAATAATGAATAATATTTTTTATATTGGGTTCAAATTTCAACAGAATCCGTCACGAAACAAATTAAATATAAAACAAATAAAAACGTTAACCTTATTCAGCTGTAGCTAGGTAATCATTGTGACTTGGATCTTATTTACTACTTACTACCTATATTTTATTACATATATTCACTTCCTTACATTTCCTAAAGTTGTTTTCGGATATCCTATGTATTTGGAAATTTAAAGAAGATATTTTTTCCGCTTTCGAAATCATAGCTTCACATGGCCTATGGCTGCGTTCATGTGGTACTAAAATTTGTTTTTCTTGCAATTTCAATAAACCTCTAAAAACACACACAATATACTGAAACTAAGATGAAATAAGAAACAGTATGTAAAAATTATATTACCCTATACGTTGAGTATTCTCTCTGTTGCACCACAGGATGTCAAATTAATGGTGCCTCATAAATATCTCGTGAAAATGTAATCAATATCACTATAATTGTAACTCTTATATTGGGACATCGTGTTTTCTGAACCGGACATTTTAAAAGTATTATGTAGATAGGGCACAAAAGTAACTGATGAAAAAAATTTTTCATTTTTAAGTTTTTGAATGTTACACCTATGGTTACTACACATTTGTCCTGAAGTTACACCATTCTGGCTAATTCTATCAATAGCGCCTTCCAGTTATATTCCTTTTTTTTCTGTGGAAATATAAAGGACCCCACAAACTTTATCGAAAATGCGGTGTAGATCTCCATGGGCATGAAGCTGAAAACTGAATAGTTTTTGAGATGTGTGGGAACAAAGTGGAGATAATATGGCTGAAATAAAGTTTTTCGGAGCTCATCCTCTGGAGACCTCAAACCTTGGGTTTGAACAGAAAATGTGATGTAGAGTAAAAGTCTCGAAGTTCAATAATGAACATGTTTTGAGAAGTATTGATTTTATGGGTTAAAGGGTCCCTATATTGGCTATATTTTCCCACATTAAACTCCTTATATCTCAAAAACTACTCATTTTTGAACTTCAATCTATAGAAACTTTTATTCTAAATCACCTTTTTTACTCTATCTCAAGGTTTAATTTTTCAAAGCGTTCCCCTAAAAACATTATTTTGGTTGACACTGGATATACTGACTATATTTTGTTGAATAAGTTGTCGATTCTTGAATATTGGTAACTTTATATTTCCCTATTTCTTTGTTAGTTTGTTTATATAGGGTACTAAAGCAAATTAAGCATATTCAATACTACTGGTGGAGCACTCACTTAACATCTTATTTTTTTCTCTATTTTTTTTTGCATTGAATTACGGCTATGTTCAATTGTATTTTAAATACTTTTAAAATTATGTTATATAACTATATAATTTAAATTTGTTTAATATTTGAATTAATGAAACTATGCAACTAAAAAATTAAGTACAATGTTTCCAAAATATATGTATATAAAAACAATATATTTTTTCTACTTAATAAGATAAGCTTAAGTATGACAAAAATAGAAATAAATTAAATGGCTGTTCAGCGACTGTACACATGTAACTCTAAGAAGTATAACAAACAATATTGCATCAAATTCAATATTTCTATTCATTTTTGAAAGCAAAATTTCAAATAAATTCTAAAGTATATTGGTTAATTTTTCTCTTTTCTCTTTTAAAATTGATTTTCCTTTTATAGAAACACGGAAACAAAACTTTAATTTAAAACTCAATGCACAGAAAACAAAACGATAATACTCGAGTGTTCTACACCCAGAAGCAATATCCATATCTTTCTGCTCGTTATGTTTTGCATAAATATCACTCCAGTTCTGACGTCCGTAATACGATATATTTCTGCCAATCACCTTTATTTTTATTATTTGTAAAATATTATAATATTAAACTTATATAGAGTTGTCCGTAACTATTTAGACATATTTAAAGAAGAATGACATTAAGCATATAATGAGGTTTTGTAATTGTTTAGATTTCATTATTAGACGTACAACCTTTATAGAAAATGGTAATTGAAAGTATTTTATTTAATTAATAATACTAGTTAAAACCACAGAATATGATGCTAACTAAGTTATTTATTTTAAGAGACTTTTTCCTTTAAATATCTATTTTTAAAGCAATTCTCCCTTCTTAGCTCTTGCTGTTTAGACACACCTATTTTTCTCTTTCACTTCACTGTACTGCTCTCTATTTAATAAGAATATATATTTTCATTATAAATTAATTTTTTTATTTGTGCTGCAATTATTTCCGACAATCTTTTCGCCTCTGCTGACCTTTATAAAATAATCAGAAGATGTAACGGATTCATTTGCAGAATAACTTTCATACCCAAGACAAAATTTAAATTATTTAAACGAAAGAGTTTTGATAAAAAAATTGTTACATCTAAATATTAAAAAGATATATTAGTTTATTGTAACATACATAAAACTTTTATTACCAAATAACTTTGGGAAAATATTAACTTTGCCACTGCGAAAAAAGCTACACATGTAAAGTATGTTTCGAGAACAACCGTTTGGCTCTTGGCTTCAATAACGAAGGTCGCTACCTGAGAAATTAAAACCCTTTTGTGGCACCGAGTGCGGTGCGAAATTTAAATATAGACAACATATCAGGAATATTTTTTGAAATCAGATTTAGTACAGTTTCATTAAATAGTCGTTCTTTAAATTAATTAATTATTAAACAGATTATTAAACACTAATAAAATAAGTAAAAAATATTTAGATTTAGACAATAAATTAAATATGATAATTAATATTAATAAAACAATACGTACATAAATATAATAATACATTTAATTATAAAATGGAAATTTATAATAGAGAAAGAAAACAAATTACTTAAACACTATAAATCCAACTCAGCTTCGCTGCAGCTGTCTTCACCCAACATAATGATAAGGGAGTCTATGATAACATATAAAGATAAATATAAATTATCAATCTTAATAATGTGTCCAACTGCGTGATCTATGATATTTCTAACCAACTTTACGATGCTAAAGCTTAGTGCCGGGGTAGTGTTTGAATAGCATACCCTAGATTTTAATTGAATCCACATATGATGGAAATGAAAATGCAATAATATGGGAAAACATACACTTAGTCTTTTTTAAGGTTAAATACTTTCAGCATGTCTAAAAGATCTCTTTTTATAAGAATATTCAAACAATATGTCATATTCAAGCATGTATTTTTAAACATCCGATTTGCAGTCACTCGAATTATGCACTTTCTTTAGTTGTAGAAACTAGCGTTGTTGACAATTATCATACTATTAGGAGAAATATTTGGTATCTAGCAAGTCTTAAACCAATCTTCGAAAAAGTCGGTATTTGTATCTTCATGGTAATCTAATGAAGAATCTTTAATGTTTTTTTGCAGAAAGCTACAAAGTATTTGAACCTAAGCAGCCTCTGATCTCCCATACAATATGGTACTTTTTTTCCATTTACCAATAAAGGGAATTTTATTTGATATCTGCCAGATGATTTGGACCATCCGTTAAATGGGATACCGTGTGTATCATACCATGTTCCGTCGAGGTATGCGATGTATTGACTTTGTGATCGATACCCTTTTACAGGTCTGAAATATTCATATCATCACTGTCGCAGTGGCTGTATATTCCATAAGCACTTGCTTTTTACCGATTTTATGGTATTTAAAGCTCATTTTTTATACAATTTTCCAAAGATTTGCTACTGAGCAGAAAATATTTGTGTCATCTGCAATAAGTCGTGCATTTAAAGATCTTAGAGTGGGTACTAGATTTTCTTCGTACTTGGAGTAAATTTTTCTTCAGATCAAGTCCTTGTCACCTTTGTTAAATTTTTTGGAAACCTCCTTGTTACGATGTTTTTTCTTACATTAAGAGACTTTAAAACAATGTCCCTATTGTGGAGAGAGGTATTTTGGTCAAATCCTATGTTTCTCTTAAAGCAGCACTCGTAAGCCAGCCTTTGTTGAGTAGAATATGGAATACATTTTATACTTTGCGTCAACAGTTAAACCCTGTCTTTCAGGCGTTTTACTACCGAACGCAGTGTACGCACCATAATTAACTTTTTCCCATAGACGAAACATATTTCGAAAAAGTAAAGAACTCATATGTATTCTTCACTAGATGAAAACAAATTGAATGATGTAAATTTAGTCACCGCACTTTATACTTTGTTGTTTAGGTAGTTTAAGTTGTATGGATCCAGGCCTGACTGCAATATATCACCACGAACGAGCCCCAGATATAAAACTATTAACTGGCGTCAAAAAGGAAAACGATATAAATTGAAACATATTTCACACTCTGCCTGTACGACTGATTAAGTTTCCACAGTTGTTTAGCTTATGAGCTATCTAAATTTCTGCTCCTCAACTGCAAGAATGTGTGCTGCTTCGGTGAAATTAAACTCGTAAAATATGAAAACTAGAATACCACTTTATTAGTTGACACAAATATGTCATTATTATAAATAAAGGCAAAAATAAAAGGATTATGGATGGAATATTTGCTATCACCAGTATTTCCGAACATATATGAGCTAAAAATTAAAATTTCCATTAGATAAAAAAAATCTCGCCGCCATAAAATTAGATTAATTAGTTACCGTTTTTTTATCTTCAGGCCATTAAAGAAAAATATATATACTGTTCTTTTCCTGCGAATCCAACTCTGATTCTCCCCATACATGTTCCGACCACCTAATGGTCTCGTCAGTGAAGCCGTAACGGAGATTTAGAAATCTTAGAAATAATAACAAAATAATAAAAAACGAACCAAAACTATGGATAAGTACGTGGATTAGGTCCCCATTATCTATTGAGAAAGATTCCAGTAATTCATCCTTGATGTTGTAACAACAAGCCTTTTTTTTGCTAATTTACTTATAAACTTACTACACAGAAAGTATCAAATAATCATGACAATTGTTGGGTGATTAATAAAATCGGTAGTGAGATCAAAAAATCTATACAGGATAATGTTACCCTATTCATCAGACAGTTCAAAAAATATAAGGAATAATTGCATTTTAGATTCTTTAAAAAAATATCGTGTAATAAATACTGAAACTGTGCTGTTACATGACAATTTCCACAAGTTATAATTGGTGATGACAAATTTTTAACTGAAATTTAATAAGCCTAAAATCAACACTAAGTATTGTGTAGCATAGGCTACAACAATTTTAACTACAGTACCTCGAAGATACTGCAGTGCACCCCTGCTTATGTTAGTTACGAGATCAAAGTTATCCTTAGCAGTAAGTTTTTATTACTTATCAATGAATTTTTGCTATAATTGCCTTTTAGTCTCTTTAAAGTAATGTGAGTGAATACTGGCTTTCTGGTGTTAGGTTGTCCACACCATGTTATTTCGTTAATTTTATTAGAAGGGACTTCAGCACTGTCCTCTAAACCACTCGTCCCATAAATTATACATTTGTTTCAAACTTTTAAATTCTTTAAAAATTTCATAATTTATAAGCTTTATGGGTTAAAATTTCGCTTATTTTCCTTTTGAACTTCAATTTGGTCTATTTCTTTAAACTTTTCGGCTTTGCTGTTCGATACATTACACTTTTTGATATATATTTGAACAACTGGGAAATTTGCTTGGTACTTCGCCTAAAAATAAACAAAAATCTATATTATTTAACCCTGGTCTGCAAAGGTAGAGCCAGCGTGAAAACCAAACAGCTCTACAGACATGATGACACGTTGCCAGATTTAGTTTATCTTTTTGCCTGTCTAAAACATAATCATTGTTGTTTTAATATGGTTTTCTGGTTCAAATGCTTATATAATTACTGAAAAATCATAGAAAATAGCAGAAAGAGAGAATAGCTTCATATTGTCTTTCTCTTTTAAAACAATAATTTTTAACGGTTCATAAGAAAATTCAGAGTGAAGCAATACTCTCAAAAAAATACTGCTATAGAATTATTTTAGACATGTATTCTTAACTATTTTAACACAATGATAAATTTTACAAAAAGAAAACTTATTTTCATATTCTTCCATTATTAAAAGCTTGGAACAGTCAGCCAATATTACTTTAATGGCATATTTTAGCACAAAAGAAATTGAAACTAATGACTAGGGCCTGGTTGAGTTTCTAAGCTTTTACATCGTATATTAATTTTTTATGAAATTTGAATTATAAACAGTAATTAGTTCTTATTCTGTGTCGCAATGGCTATATTATTTTGGTTTATTTCACATTAAATATAACTTTTTTTAAAATGGAACAAAGAACTAATATATGTTTGATACAAAATAGTAAAAAATTCTTACGACATAATTAGCTGAGATATACCCATCATAAAATAAATTAACCAACTTTACATTTAAAGAATATTGTATAATCTTGTTTTATGATAAAGCTTAAAACAAGTTAGTTACATATAATAACGGAAAAAAAAGAATTAAAGATTCTTCCGTGTTCTTAACTCTTTTCCTGATGTCACGCTCGTATGATCACCAAACTTGCAATTTCTTATCTCTACAATATGTAAGTACTCTCTTTAATGTATTGGTATACAAATCTATCTAGCGTGTGAAAATATCGCTGCTATATCCTTTTATGTGAAATTTGATGCCCGCTCATGATTTTCCAATTTTATTAACTTGAATTAATAGTTCTATATAAATTCAGGCTAATGCAAATATAAATTTACAATAAGATGAAGTTACATAAAATAAGACAGAAATAAAAAAAAAGACGTTTCCTTTTATCTTTCTGGATGTTTTTTTTATGGATCTAAATGAGACAAAAAAATATTACTACTAATATATATATTTATATATATATATATATATATATATATATATATATATATATATATATATATATATTCTTGCTTTGCTTTTCCTTTCATTATTCATTTATTTAGGAATTGATAAATTTACATTCATTGGCAGCTAAAATAAAATTTAATATCACTATAGATGGATGCAAAAATTGTGTAGGTTACTTAGGTTAAAAATTCAACAGACGTTAAAAAAACCAAGTTTAGTCATGGTAAACTTGCAAAAATTGTTTAATTATTGTTAATTTAAATCACTATTTTTGTATTATCAGATAACAGACATATCTCGAAATCAAGTTTAATAATTTAAAACTATGTAATAAAATATTCAGAGATATCAGAAGGTAGAAGTTAAATATTACCATATTGCAGTTCTTGATGAAGAAAGACCATTTCAACGTGCGGTTAAATTAGAAAATTAAAGAAATTCTTCTTTCTTTTCGATAGATTCATCCAGCTATTTTTCCTTGTATTGTGAGCTAGAACCTGGGAAAATACAAAAAAGCCTAAATTTGCTGTAGGACAGCAATACAAAGAATATAAAAGGCTAACGTTAAATTGAAAAAACGCATCTGATATAAATTTTTTAAACACTAGCAAAAAGCATATCCATTCAATTTAACATGCTAATAAAAAATTAATCGAAATTTATATAAAGTTTCCGTAAGAATCATGTGGCACAGTTTTAAGAAAAATCGAAGCAAACAATCATATTAGATTTTCCCCACATTCACTTATTTCTATGTTAACACAAAACCATAAACTTTACAATCGACATGGCATACTTAATCGCCACATTTTGAAAGTTGTCAACGACAGTTTTATGTTTTGACCCTGGTTTTCCTCTTAGAACTTGTCGCTAAATCCAATTTTGTGTTTAATAATAACCTGACTGCTAATAACTTTTTTCGCTACCCCGCTTCTTTAATAGATGTTACTTTTACCCATAAAAATTTCTTGGAAAATGAAGATGTACGTTATTTTGTCAAAGATATTTTAAATTACAAACATATATTAGGAATTTGCTTGTAAACAGTTAAAAAATTTTCTAGGAAAGAAAGAAGGCGTCAAGATCATAACAAATTAAGTCATATCCCATTGCTTAAAATAATACGATTTCTTTGTATTGTGCCGCAGTAATTGTGACGTAACTGGTGTCATGTCAAAGGGTATTTATCTATGTGATGAAGGCGTGGTGCTAAGCGGTAGACTTTACTACGCCCAGGCAATTATTGCAACATATTTTGCTTACTATTGTATATTGTTGTTAATCTCTAGATGTCAGATAACCTAATGATAGCATTATGGTAGAAAATTCAAAATTGTTTTGTCGTCGTTATAACCATTTATGGCTAATTGAAATAATTAATATTTTTATATATTTTGCTAACAAATATGGCTACTATGAATTTCTTTGATCAGAGATTCTCAAAAGTTTTTGCCCTGTTGACCACATGCCAACTTTTTCTTTTATCATTAGAACCCCTCCTCCTTTCCAGTATTATCAACTTAAATGTATTTTTGACAGCTGAAGCCTTAGTCTGGTAATCGAACGCACAACGTTGTGGGTGGGAAATAGTATGAAAAGCGGCCTGATACAGAGCTTATGCAAATTGATAATGTATACCGTAGAGTGGAAAATATTTAAAAACATATCTGTTACATATTCATTAATTAAACGACACACAATAAAATCTTTTAAAATTCGTAGATACATTAAATGAACAAGAAGAACAATCCTTTTGTTTTACTCGTCAGATTTTATGACAGGTGAGAGACGATGAACGGAACACAAAAGTTTAACATTATTGCTAACATACTGTCCACCGTGGATCTGTTTTAAAGTTTTTTCATTGATTGAAAGTATTTCAAAACTTTACCTGTTTTTATAGAATGACACTTTCTCAGATAATTCTCCTACTTGGATAGTTTCACCGCGCCATTCCTTAAAATTCCGTTGCATATAAGACATATCCAGGTTTTGTCTCACAATAATGGAATGAAACTGAACTTCAAATAATCAACGCTATGCTGCCTGGCAGTATTCGAAGTTAATTCCCCACGAAAAATCTCATTTAAATTTTTATGGCGGTCATTGATTTTTTATAGTTGGTTCAAAGCAATTATCTCCCATTGAAGATTCAGAGAGAAAGAAAGAAGAAAAAACAGAAAGTAAATAACTCTACACAATGTTTGCAGAACATATTTTTTAAATCGAAATTTCGACATGCTAAGTACTTCCGCAGTAAATGCATTTGTTAAATTAGCAATATTGTATGAAAAAGATCACTTGAAGAATTGTAAGTTCTGTCGCGGAATAGTTAATTTACCAAAATTAATATTCAGATTGTGTATATCTGTTCAAAACCTGATTTTTCTATAAAGATAAGAGGGTGATTTACTTTAAAGTATTTCATGATACTGACAAGTCATGTGTAGATAACGCCTCTGGTAAATGTCCAACCATTTATTTTCTATTAATTTTGAACTAATATCGTCATATTTTCTTATACAAAATATAAGACCTAAACAAGAATTTTGAATTTTCTGGATACGTTGGTAATCATATTCTGTCGAATAGGGCCCATAAACTTTATCGAAGTAAGTAAAATTTGAAAGGACGAGTGAGTTGCACAACTTAGATTTTATCGGGGTATTTAAAAAATATCTCTTTTGATATATTATTCTAAGATTACAATAAGATTTTTGAAGACACTTATTTATATGTTCTGTGAATCGTAATTAGTCATTGATGTACAACCCCAGGTTCTTCATCACATTACTCATTTTAATATCCTTATCTTGAATTTTAATATGTTTACCGTAATTTTTAATAAAATTTTTTCTCCCCGTCCTCCCACCAAAAACTACCGCCACCGATTTGTCATTATTTAACTTAAGAGAATATTCCTTATACAAATTTAAAACGTTGCATAGTGTGGTCTATTGCGGCAACCAGTTGTAGAGACTGTTCGGGATAAAAAGACAGATATATTTGTTATCATCTGCATAATAGTATGTATTACAGAACAGTAAAGCCTCGGAAAATGTTGATGTATAAAATGTGTACATTCTAGATCTCAAAATCGTTTCCTGGGGACGCCATTGGTAACGGCCACAAATTTCGATAAGCTGCCATTAAAAATACAGTCTGTAATCTGTCCTCGAAGTAATTAGACATTAAATTAGTTGCTTGAGTGGAAAAACCAACATATCTATATAAAGACTTCGACGTTTGATGATTCAGGGTATCGAAGGCTTTCGAGTAGTCTAAAAGCACCGGTACTGTCAGCTTTCCCTGATCAATCGCACATATCAGATTGTCAGTGATATTCTGCAAAGCAGTAAAACATCCACGACCCTTCGCAAACCCGGACTGATATACTCGAAAACATGAATATAGTTATACACTGTATGAGTTATAAAAGCCAGCACTTTTAGTAGAGTTGTTACTACGCGTTAATTGTTGCGGCATTTTGTAACAACTTAGAGGACACGTTTAACGTATTTTTTTTTCAGAAAAAACAACAATTTTACTGAAAAGTTGACGGAACTAAATCAAAACAAACTATGTACACAGCGACATTTACAGTCTCCTGTATGATAAGTAGATATCAGTACATTATTTCTCTTAACATCAATGGGGAAAATATTGAACATGTCGCAAAATTGGTGCTACTCTAAATGAAAAGTAAGAATTGATCGTGCAAGGACCATTTTCTTTAAACTTAAGAATCCTCTTCTTCACAAAAATATACCAGTACTTCAAAATTATAATGGCCTATTGTACTGTATGATGTTGAAACTTGGTGACTTAAAGAAGGGAAACAAAATCGGATCAAAGCTTTTAAATTGTGGATACTCCGTCAACTGCTGCGTATTCCCTGAAATACTCGCAGAACAAATAACGAAGTTCTACGAAGGATTGGCGTAAACAGATAACTAATGGATACTGCAAAACAACAAAAAATGTCATATCTAGGGCATAGCCGAAAGGAAATTGTTACTCTATACCATACCTAATATTGTAGAAAAAATTGAAGGCAGAAGTCGATAACCACACTATTGGCTTTGCAATACTAGATACTGGCGAGGTGTATCAGACGCCACAACCATATTTGGATAGACAGAACAGGACACTCTATTTATAGGGTAACCATGAAATGGATAAATGGTCACCGTCATGCAGCATAACACTTGATACCTGAAGAAAAAGAATAAGATCGAATTGACCGGAAAAGCTCTGATACAGGGTTTTGTAGTTTCCTATAAAATTTCATCTTATGCTGAAATTAGAGCCAAAATTCATTTTTACATATTTTAATATAGCTTTCTTACTGAACTCTCAAACCTAAAAATAAGAGAGTTGAATTATAAGTATTAGAATCATGACTTTCTGTCTGCCGGAACGTAATGAACTGCCGTAAGCTTTATACGAATTACACCAACCTTTTTAAGTATACCAATTCTCATTTTTTTTATTAGGGCGGAAATGTGTAAATTTTCTTCTTCTTAAAATAAAATGCAATAAATAAGCAAAAATTTTCCGACCACCACATCCAAAAAGCTATACGGTAAACGTTACCAAAATTAAATTCAATTTATTTTAGTGAGCCGACATTAATTCAAGAAGAAAAATCATTTTAGTTATATTTTCTTCTTTGTTCTTTAAGAACTTTCAAAACTTCTACGAACACTAGAAAATGTCGTTATATAGAACAATAAAACGATAAACAAAATAGTTGCAAAATTTTTTTTTTGTCTTTAAGAGCAAGCGCAAAGTTAACGAATGATTAGCTGATAATATAATAAATATGATGATTAAAAAAAAACAATTTTTAACGCTTGGCTAGCATAAAACGATTTGTTATATTTTAATTGAACCTTTGTACAACCGGCGCTAAGATTATTTGTCAGTGTTGTCACATTATTTTAACGTAATCTATTTAAATACTAAAAAACATTGTTTATTTAAGGTGATTGCTAAATATTGTCCAACACACTGTGATCGTAATTGAAATGTTACTTTTTCAAAAAAGTTTCTGACAAATTTAATTTTGAAGTTTAATGCGGATCCTATAAATATTATAAACGCATTAAAATTTATATGAATTATATTCATTTGTTATTTCTCTAAAAGGTCTGTTACCCCGAATATCCGTATAAGTCACATTCTTTATCCCCATGTGATATTTCTTACGGGACATTACTCTAAACTTGTTACATCTTCTTTCTCCATTCATAGCGAGGTCTTAGGGCTCTCCATGTATTCCATTTATGTGTTTGCTCAAAGCAAGGTTGCCAAAATATGAATTCTCGGTGAAAAACTTTGTGTAGGTATCTATATCTATATATCTATATATCTATATATATATATATATATATATATATATATATATATATATATATATATATATATATATATATATATATATATCTTGAATCTGTCTTGACAAATCTTCGTATTATTGTGGCATCAAAATATTTTTAACTACACAAAGGTTCTATATCTTAATAAAATATATTTGTGTTTGGCTCAGGTGACAACGTATTTTGTTGCTATATGAATCAATGGATACTAATTATTATCTTGAAAACTTTGTAGTAGAATATGTGATATCTTTTGGTCTTTTAGTGGAAGATAATTTTTTATTTATACAAGACTGCACCCGACCTCACATGGTTCGCTGATCCTAATCATGTTAATATTGCATACACATACAGTTCCAATATAGCATCTATGGCATCGATTACTCTTAAAAAGAATAAAGGACAATCTGTATTTACACCTAGGAATTTGAGATTATTTCAAAATGCAATTATGACAGAATGGAAAAATATTTCTCTGGTTGTCATTCAAAAATTGATTAGAAGCATTATAGATGCATAAATGTGGTCATCGGTAGCAGAAAAATCAAAGACGTAACACACTACTGATATGTAATATATAAAACTATCTATTAATTTGCTTTGCCCTTTTACAATTTTATCAGTTGTGTCGTAGGTCTCACGACTAATTTAAATTCAAATATAATAATATAATATTCCAGCATACTTACATGTAAAGTATACGGAAATATTATTTGAAAATTTTTATATAACGAATTTTAACCGTTTTAACCGTTTTTCAATTACGTTAATCATGTTTAGGAGTTTATAAACCTGGGAAACTGCATGTGGAATTTTAAGAATTTTATTTTATTTTTGCCAGGTCCCAAATGTATTGAATAGTTCTGATAAAAGAGTAGTGATTTCAGTACGTTGGGCAGACAATGAAATCATTGTGGGGGGCTGGTATTTTAAAACTTTAAATCGAAAAACTGTAGCTAGAGCTATATTACTGGCCAGGTTGAGAAAAGACGCTTCGAGAAAAATGCGATTGAGCATACATTAAGAAGAGTTTTTGATATTTATTAAACTCCGTCGATCCCGGACCATTAAGACGGATCTTCTTCATTATCGTTGCTGCAATGTCAAATATACGATTATATAGAATTCTTACTTCTAAGTAACATTTGTCATCCTGGACATACATGAATGCGCTACTGCTTCGTTATATCTTCGATTTTTCACTTCAATTTTCTTACAAATTTTTAAACTTACATCCTTTGAAAAAATGCAATAAAAAGAAAAAGTATTTCTTCTAGCTGTCACAGTGGGGTTCCCCTTAGGTCAAATTCTTTCATGTGACCGAATTTGAAGATGACCTGAACTGAATTCATAGAATAAGAAATTTTATTTAAATAATTTCTAACATGGTTCAATTTGAAATACCTTTAACGACAAGCCTTGGTGTTAGAAAAGTTTTATTTTAATGAATTTTAGTAAGCCATTTATTGTGAAATTAGTTTCCTCATAGATTTGATATCAATTATTAGTAGTTGCTGAGTTCAAATCTGGATATGCTTATTTCAGATAAAAAAAATGTCGCCGACGTAGTTGAGGTTTTTTTTGAATCTGAGTTTATTAATTTTTAAATTTTTTTTTATGAGGCAATGTAATTATAGTATATATATTAAAATAGTAATATTAATGCTGAAAAATACATAGACTGCTTCATTTGTTGATTATAAACTGAATCTAATAAAATAATGGTTAGGTAAGTGTTTGATTTTAAACAAATAAAAATTATTAAATTTATTGATAAAGTTGTTGTTAAAACATTTCTTATAAGCTTTGATATTTATTTGTTTAGAGAGAAATAACAGTTAGAAATGTTGTTACCTTATATTATAATTATTATATAATGACACTTTATTGACCAAAATATATTAATCTCCAGCTAGCAGTTATTTCTTCTTTCCATAACTTTGGCAACACAGGAACAATATCCGTCGTGGCGCCCAAGTCGTCGTCAAGTCTACGCAGGATGCACCGGAAAGCGGGAGCTTTTTCGTAAAGCTTTTCCGGATTCGGAAGGGACGAAAATAAATTTCGGGATATATTTCGCGTGATATAAATATTACCAAAAATTTAAAGATGGTTAACTGTTCAAAAGTGTTAAGTGGGTGTGGTAATTTTCGGTAGTGGTTTGTTTTATTTGGTGTTTTTTTTATTCTGTTTAACAGATTAGTTATAAGCTCATACAGAGTAATTTATGAACGAAATTTTATTTTAAACATATATCATCGTTGCCTTTTGTTTGCTATAAAGTCGCAAAAAGCAGTTGGACTAAAAATTATAATATTCCTATTCAGATCATGAAAGTAGGTTAATTTATATTCAAATTTGTAGGTTAATAATAGGGGAGACGATTTATAAACAACATATTTGGGTTACAGTACAACACTTTATAATATTTAGCCTAATGTTGTAACAAATAAAAATATATAGTGGTGTATCAATGGAATTTGCTCCAACAAAAATATCTTAACCTCAAAATTATACATTGTTGAGTTAGGTATTAATTTAAATAGTATCAAAGTGTATTATTTGTAGTGACTTTCAAAAATAAAAATATTTATAGAGGTAAGCTGCCTGCGCTTCGTTAAATGCAGAAGTATATCATTTTGACTTGAAATCTGATGTATTATTTTCAAAGTTTCTTTCGGTTTAGAAAAATATTAAGAGTTTCAATTATTATGAACTTGATCTCCAATTCTTTAAACTGAATTTACGGCTCATTTTTCCTAAAAAAAATAATTTTAGAAAGTTTGAAGACCTCAACAAAAATTTTATATTTTTTATAGAAATTTACATTTTATATAAAAGTTGTGGAAATTTTTTTTAATTATTCAAGATAATTATATTTCTAAAGCTAAAGAATTAGTCAGTGCTCGTATTTACTGCAACTGCATTTAATTTTTTTTATAAATCTGATAGACTTGATTAGGGTAAAATAGGTAAAAATTTATAAAAGTTATTAGTAACATATACCTTGAAATACACCATTTCTAAAAAAGGAGTAGCAACTTTTAAGCAACTAAATATTGTTTTTAAGGCTCTCTACTTTAGATAATAGTTTTGGTTTGTCAAGCAAGTATTTGTGGATCTTGCAGGTAATTGCATTTAAATAGCTCAAAAGGAATTTATGGTGAATTTTAATAGTTTTAATAGTTGGTATTTGGGAGTTTTCTGGATAGTAAATCATGAATTGAATTGTGTTAAAAATTCTAAATGGCAGATTTAAAATGGAAAAATTACTTTATTAGACTCGTTTGAAATAAAATTGAGGGGTTTTTAGAACTATAGTTTTAAAAAAATACCACTCAATTATCATCATAATATTTTTTACATAAATACATGGCAAACCAATATTATCTTTACGTAACTCGAGGTTAATTACCTCATGTTAAATCTGATTAGGAAAACTGTAAGCAACAAAGAGTTAGTTCATTAATTTTCAAGGTAGTCTAAACAAATTTAGTGAAAAAAACATGCAAAAGCGAAGACGCTTTAAGATACTAATTAACTAAATAAATAAACTTAGCCTTAAAATGTTTGGTGGAATCAGAGTAAATAAAATAGTTCTTAAAATAAAATTTACTTCAAGCATTTTGGTAATTCTATATATATAAAATTATGAAATACACTAGAAAAATTCATTTATTACAGCTTGGAAGTCATAACTAATGACTAATGATACAACTAACGCTGGTAAATATTTATAGAAAAAGATATTATGAAGAAACGAAGCTACTGTAGAGTAGAAATTTTCTTCATAGTAATCATGATATAATGAACATTCAAACATAAATTTCGAAAAGAAAACTAGAAGTTTGTTAACAACTAGAAATATTTTAGAGAAAAAATTTAATGTGTCTGAATCTATTGTTATTTTTGATTTGATGTAGAGACAAAACCTGTTAAAATATTTGAAATAATTTATGAGTTCTGAATTATCCACGTAGCTAGCTGCAGGTACTCTGAAATTCATAGCTACAGGCTACCTAAAATTAAGGATTTTATCTTGACCCTGAAGACGCCATCTCCTGGAAGGATTTATGATGGGTGATAAAGTTATAAATAAACATATACTAAGAGGTTGAAAAGTGCAATAATAAAGATTACTTATTAAATTGTTTTTTAAAAGACAATGTATTAATTTAAAGTTCTTCGGAGGAGGATTGAAATTATTGTATCTAGAAAGTGTAAACATCATTTTACAAAGGCAAAGTTGAATCACCAATTTAAAAAAATATGACCACTTTTTTTAAATGATTAAGTTTCATATTCGTATCATATTTAACATAACACTCAACACAAATCCACCTAGTTATAACACACTCAAACACAAAATTATGAGATATATCTAAACGTTCATTAACTTAATGTCTGAAAAAAAAATAGGATGGTGAATACTTGCCTTTTGTTTGAAATAAGAGCATTTCCTCCGCGAGTTCAAATTGTTGTTTGTTTTTTTCTCGTCTTGCTATAAATAGACTGTTAATGCGAAATCTTAAGGAATTGGATTCAACTTATATTGTGAAATACAGCATTTTAGTTTAGACCAGTAATTCGTCTCCTCCCTAGGGCCAGTTCGGTCCCTCCCAACTAATACGTCCTCAAAGCATTATGTCACCTTTCCGCCATTAGTTTTCTATATTAGATGGTAACTGCCGTATATTGCAGCATCTCTTTGATAAACGTATTTATGAACCGAATGTTTCGATATTTCACTGCAGTAGAACTTTGACAGACTGTCTTAGCTTTAAACCGTCTTTTTGTGATCTTTATTCGACTGTTTTCGAAATAAAATTAATTTATTTCACATTAAGTGTACGTTTCTGATATGCGTTGATTTCCGCATCCTACTTCATGTAAAATTAAATCATCATGGCTATTGTAGTCCTTTGGCACTTGACCAGGTCGTCAAACTAAGTTTTCAACCTCCTAATATATTTTTGAAATATTTGATACTGTAGAATACTCTCTCTTGAGACGTCTTGTGACATCTATTTGAATATTCTTGGTTATTTATAGCTACAATTTATGCCACTTCAGTTTCATTACAATATCTAACTGGTGAGTTATTTTAAATAAAGGACAAAACAAAAGCGAAGAACTATTACTTACTTGCTTCCCCACATACAATTTTTAAATTATGAATTAAACATTAACGAGTAAATATATATATATATATATATATATATATATATATATATATATATATATATATATATATATATATATATATATATGAATATATGAAATTTAAAATTATTTTTCAATAGCAATCTGTCAATAATTTCGTCTATGAGTGTGTGAAAAAATTAAAATATTGGCAAGAACTGTGCTTATGCATCATATTTCAAACTATAGATAGATTTTCTGTATTGAAAGAAATGAAGAAAAGCTAACCTGAACTAACCGGAGACAGCATAAGTAAGATGAAAAAAAAAAAAGAAATAATATTCCCTTGCTTGCCTTATAAAGGAACATAATTTTGACAAATGTTTATTATATTTCTTATAATATATTGTTTATAATATTAGTATATTCACTTAATAACATCAGGATCTCATTTTTTAAGCCTTAAATAATACTATGGGTGTTAATAAAATGATAGCGAAAAGGTGCAAGCATTCATAATCGTGGTGTCTTTTACATTTGAATATGCAGATATTTTTTGTTACTAGGAATACATAATCACCAAGCCTTCTTATATTTCCTTCTTTTCCTTAAATTTTTAAAATCTCGAAACAAAATTAAAAATACTTGTTTTAAAGATTATTTAAATAACTCAAAATATCCCAAATCACTTACTAAATGTAAATATTTGAAATACATTTTTTAAGATATATCTGACTTTTATATTTTATTCCTCTAGGAAATTGAGGAGAATTTTTATAATTTCTTTATTTCAATTTTACCTGGTATTCCCAACTAGTCAATATAATTCTAAAATATTGGGACGACATATGTAATATTCCTTTAAAAATGCTTATCGATATCTTCCTTTATCTGCTGAATTTAAGCTTTGATTTCATATAAGAATTTGAGGGTAGTAAATAAAAATTCTTCATCTTCTCTTAACATCGATTTCTAAAATTTTGTACTATCAATTTGAGTGGTTGCAAAACGAGAAATATATATTTTAAAAATATTATTTAAACTTATATCGGTAAAGTTAATTTATTATAATGACAGTATACAATTTTGTGGCTCTAGTTCTTTCTGGTTTCTCGTCATTTTACATCATACAATTTCTGTAATTTGTTATCACATAGTAATACTATAAACTTCCTTGATTTTCTTGTGTATTTTGCTATAGTAATAAACTATAGTTATTTTCACTTTTTAGATTTGGATCATATTTAGGAATGCGTCTTCTTTCTTTATTAAACCAGAATAATACATTTTATAATAATAGCAGAATTAATAACAATAAATAAATATGTATCTTATGGAGATAATAGTCAAAATCTCTCGATATGATTTTTCCTTATCTATAATCTTTTACCACGCAGTTTTCATGCGAGATAGAGTTCAAGTTAACCACAAACATTTGGTATCATCGGCAGATTTAGACTTTTAAACTGAAATGGTCGCAGTTAATTTATATTAAACTCTTAAGTTACATTTTTTTGAGCGACTTTTAAAAAGAAAGTTTACGAAAACACCAAATTATTTTTAGTTTTTTATTTAAAATTATTCCTTAGTTAATAGTCAAACTTATATTAATTTAAATAAATCACTTTCAGATAAAGAATGTATCCTAAAAATAAATAAATTTATACAAAGACAAATACAACAAAATTAGAACAAAAAAAATTTGTTATTAAAAGAAAGAAGATTACACAGAAAAATCAATGTAGTTAGTGTTGTCTGCTTTACTAGTTGTATCTAGCAATCAGTTGTTTTGTGGTTTTCTAGCAATAACTAATTTACAGTTTTTTTTTGATTTTGAGAAACCTGTAACCGCTAACTTTATTTTATTTTCCATCCTTTTTTAAGAAATGTTGTTGATATAATAAGTATTTTTACAAAATGGCATTTTTTTTTACTTTCTAACTAAAATATTGTTTTAGGACAAAAATACGAACATTAGTAAAAAGTTTATCCGGGTTCAGGACTGACCTAGGCCTAAAAAAGTTTTGTTCTTGGAAACTGATGAAAGTAGAAAAGAAGCCCAACAATTAATGTTTTAGGGTACAACCATCTACAGTATCATTAGTTATATTCCTTGCTTTTTATATTCTTTGACTTTGGTGCCAATCTGTAACATTCTTAGACAAAATTAATTAACTAAAACGATTTTTTAGTATAATTATTGTAAATAACTTCAATACAACTTAATTTATATTAATAAATTTATTGAAGATTCATGAATGATATCTTAACAACATATAATTTGTTTGCGTAGTTTCACTCGTTTTTTTATCATCGAAATTATAACTATTTAGTTTTTCATCTTCGCAACCAAGGCCTGTATCTTTAGCGAGTGTATCCTCATGATAGACTATATGCTAGGAAATTAAACCCAAAAAGGTTTTTCTTAATTTCGTTATTTCAGACGGAACGTAATGTAGATGCTTATTTTAACAATTCATGCAAATCAAAACAAAGTCATTATATTGTTATAAATAGCGCTATATTTAGCTGTCATATTTGGACAACGGATATCCATATTATTAACTATTGTATCAATGCTGCACCTTAAGGGTTAAAGACAGTCACACCCAAAATATTTTTAATTCAAGTTATCGAAATAATATTTTATTTTCAATACTTTGATAGGAAATAAAGAATTTCTTTATTGACAGATTTTTTTTTATGTACACTGTTAAAAATGACCTTAAATTTAGTGCACATTTAATATCCATTCTACATTAAATTTAATGAGTTTTTACCAAAAACTGTGAGTAATTTACATTTACTTTGAATTTAAGGCAATTCATTCAAATATCAGTTTGTTGTACACTAAATTTGATTGGATGGTATCTTAAATTTTAATAAAGTAACTGAAAAGATATTTCAACTTCGGTACATTAAAATTAATTCACATATACCCTAATACTAAAGGAATTTACATTATTATTCAATATATATTGCATGAGGTTCCGGTAGAAGGCTCAACTTGCTTTTTGTTTAGTATAATATAAGTTGCTTAAAGAACTTAATTTTCTTATAGTGAGATGTACATGTCTGTCCCGTACTGGCGGGAACCGGTCTATATGGCGGACACTACTTATGGAAAAAATGTCCACTTTTTCTCGGTAGTTTCAGAATTTTTTGAAATGATACTAACGTTGGTGCATTAAATATGTGATAACATGTCTCAAATTCAATGAACCCTAGTTGTATATGTAATGTACATAGTTACATTAAAAAGTATCGATCAAACTTTAAATTTAATGTAGGATAACATTAAATTTAATGGAATAAATTAATTTAGATTAATGTAAATTATTAAATTTAGTACATTAGATTAAATACATTTAATTAATGTTTGTGAAATTTGCTTCCAGTACATTTGCATTAAATTTAATGCATTTTTTTACAGTGTATGGCTTTTTAAATTACATATTATTGCAGACTCTGAGTTGTTGAGATAACTAAGATTTTATAGTATAAAGTCATCCCTCTTAATAAATTTACATACATATGTGCTGACTGAAACACTTTATAGAAACCCAAATCTGTTTTGATATGATTAAATTAATATGACAGTCAATTAGGACACTGTAACTGTTATTCTATGACAACACCCAGATATCTTGACTACTTTCTATAGTGTTCTTTCGTTCTTTTATATTTATTTACCAATAAATTATAATTTTCAGCAACAACAAGATTTTTGAATTCGATTATTTAAACTTTATCTTTTAGATTACAACAAAACGACCCCAAAATAAGTTTTATCTTGAAATATGTCATATTTTTTCCGAAAATACCTCCTTTGTGTTTCCCATATGGGCTCAGATTATCATTTCTTTCTGCTTTTAGTTTCACCCTCTAAAATAACAAACCATAAAAACTGACTAAATAAGAAAAACAAATTTACTGCGAGTACTTTTCAAACAGGCAATAAGTAGTATCCGGCTAATGTGGTGAATAAGGGGATATTTTTTACAGCTGTTCTAATTTATGTAGTTTTTGTTTCGTAAAATTATTGCTTTCCTTAATCTTTATGGAAGTAAATGTTCCGCTGAAATAGTTTATGTAAATTGGCTATATTTTAATATTTACGTTATTTGACAGAGAATTGGTAATAGCGTTGATATAAAGTTGTGGTAGTAGTGCTGGTAGGTCCTTGTTGCTGAAAATTTAAAAATAAAAAAGAAAAAAAATCTATCGATAATTTTTTAAATATGCAGTCAAACTCTACAAAGTGGAGGATTGGAGGAGGCTATATTAAAAAAATTGCAGATCATAAAATGGATAGAATCGCAACATCCCAAATACTGGCAAAACTCATGGCGAAGTTCTGAGCTAACACTAAGCTGTAGGTTTGACTGTTATTTAAAAGAATGTAATCAAAAACCTGCAAATTGAAATTTTGCAGTGATCCCATATAAAAGTTCAAGGATACGTCAGATGACTTAAGAAGCCATCCCACAGGCCTGTGAATACCAATTCAGTGTTCTGAAGACTTGAAAACGCACTTCCTAGTGGAAGAGGTAGTTCATTTTTTAAATCCTTGCCCTCCAGTCAAAGATATTTTTTCTACTACTTCTGGAATACTTCTTTATCTTTTACAACATTGCCTATCATGATAAAGCATAAGGTGAATTGATTCTATAAAGCTACATCAGTCAGTAATTCAACTACCTATCTGGTAAAAATCATTATTTTTAACAGCTAGTTAATTTTAGCTGCGTCCATTTCAGATATTTTCAATCTTACAGTAGTAGCTAAACTATCACATCTGGATATTGAATCACCAACGTGACTTTTGCGTTTCAGATTCTTTTCCAGTTTTCTCTTTATTTTTCATTGCCCGGACAGAATATATCTTATTTAGTATAGGTTACCTATGTAGTTATAATAACTTTATGGGATTGCTCGTAATTTCTGTCTCTGAATCGGAATCGCGTTCTCTAAAGAATTCATTCCCAATTATCACTTGGTTATTGGGAACATCGATTCAACTCAATAATCTCTTTCTTAGGGATAATCTTTTCTTTATAATTGTCATGTTTCTCATTTTTGAAAGTGTTGTGCTCCTTTGTCTTTTGTGACTCGTTCCCAGAAAATTCATTTTCCTTGTCCCTTTGACTTGAATCTTCGTTGACCTTATTTTCGATTTCCTCACTTTCCTGCGAATGTAATAATTTCTCTAAATATTCTTCAGACCTTACATTTCTAATCATATCTCGAGGAATCACTGAAGTTGCAATAGTAGTTTTCACTACAGGACCAAAAATTGCTTCTTAGGAAGACCATTTAATTTCCTCGCGATAAGCTCTATTTTCCATTGCCTGTATAAAGTGTAAACTCTTAGTCCATTTTGTTAACCAGCTGGTTTCCATTGAAGTACAACATATTTTCTTTCTTGATTAGTTGGCTTTACAGAATCTAGGCTATTGTTATGTCTCGATTTTTACATCTGACCACTTAGAACATAAACTTTCCATGACTTAGTTGCATAATTTTCGATTATTGTCGGAATGAAAGATATTTGGCGCTCCATTCAGGTTGAAGAGCACGGAGACTTACAGGTGAAATGGCCATGGTACACTACAATGAATTAATTGTCTTTCTTTGGAGTAGTTTGCAAATCTATAAGACCCACCTGTCAACGTGAAGTTAGTGCAGATAGGTAACGAGGGCGCAGCGCATGTTTTTACACGATTTTTTTCCAACATATACAATGTCACTGAAGTCAAGCCTAAGGTTAACCAAATGAATACTGATAAATGTCCAAAATTGACGAAAATTTATAGGCGGGACTACACGAAAGGCGTAAAACATTTGCAAACGTTTGCAAACGAAATCAGTCTTGAAACATTTTCAATAGCGCACGAACAAACATTGTCGGCGAGCGTTTCCGAATATTTGCCGATGTTCCGACCGTTGTCGGTACTTCCAAGGAATTCGTAGTGTGTTTACCTATTATGCGCGTTAAGTGCAGATGCGTATTTAAACTAGTCTAGGCATTCAGTTTTAATCGCTAGAACATGAACCTGTTTATATTTGACACTCTTTTATTGTAAATTATTTTTATTAACCTATTAACATAAAAAAATAACGAATACCTGTTCAGCAATGGATTGAGATCATGAAAGAAGTCTCGAATTGATTAATTTGGAGCAACGATAAATGTTGGCAAATTTAGCATTTATTTGCAGACATTTGTGTGAAGACTCAATGTTCACAAACGAAAAAAAAAATACGAGCAATTACATGTGTTTGCTCTCATTTACTCTAAAAGCTTGTTAGGTGGATTCCCGCCTTAAGAAGATTTCGTAGTTTTGCCGTTACTACTTCGTAAATCCTAGGTTTGTCTTGAATATCTTAGGATTTACTATAGTTCGAGCTTTTATAGCAACAGATGTATTTTATAGTGTGACACAAATAATATTTGGACTTTTACTTCAACTTGTAATAATTCCTCCTCATTTAATTCAGTATACGACTAGTTTCTAAACATACTTTATATGCCATGAATTTGATTATGGTGAAATTTAATCGACACTTTTGATTATAATTAAATAAAATTCTTTGAAATAATGACAACGACTTAGTGGCTTTGGAATAATAAACTTAAAAGTGTCATATTTCATTACTGAATTAGTATAATTTATTATTTTCTGTTTTGAATAAAAAACTGAAAACGTGGTTTAAAAAAAAACTGGTTAAATATACGTTATTTCGAGATATTGGTTATTAAAATGTGGTGGAATAATAAAACTGTTTGACACAATTAATTTTATTGCAATTGGAGAAAATTTCCGGTATTTGAAATTTTTTTATGTCGCAACAAACTATACTTATAGCCTGATTGGTATCAATCAAGTCATAAGCATAGTTAAATTTTTAATATAAATAAAATAGCTTATATAATTCTATTTAAGTCAAATTCAGTGATAATAGGGATAAATAAATTAATATACAATATCATTAATTTTGAAATTATTTTTCTTAATTCAGACAATATTTCATCCTCGAATGTTAATTTTTTATTTTTATCATGAATTACTATTTATTAATGTCCAAAACTCATAAAAAATAAGAAATCTACCATCATAAGAATTTACCAAACTGACCAGTTGTTGACCTAAATAGGGCATAATCAAAATAACCGTTTTAAAAAATCATAGTTAAATTTTTGAAAAAAAATCATCATTTATCTGAATATCAAGCATTAAAAAATAATTAAGTAGCAAACTTATAATTTACACGACAAGATTTAATTTAAGATGTTATTTTCTTGCATTCAAAAGTCAATTTAATAGTTTCTGCACTTCTTACGATTTATAATGTTTTCATTCCATTTTCGATTATTTCAATTTTTAAACTAAAAAAATTATCAAGCAAAACTAAATCCTAAAAGTTTTAAACTTTAATTTTTATGTTAACTTATCTTTTCTTACTCTTATTATTTCGATAAGGGTCATTGTATGAAGAGTATGAAAAATCTAGTCAAATGCATGATAGGCCAGCGGAATTAGCATCTGGAAAAAATTTATTGTTAGTAGACTTCTAACTACATAGAAACCTTCAGAATGATAATAGTAATTATCTAGTATCTTATGCCTCATTTTCTTTTTTGGGAAAAAATTTTTATTTAACAATTAAGATGTGATAAACAGTTTTTTGGGAAGCTATTGTTTTTGAGTAAAAAAGTTCCAAACAAAAGTTGTGCGCTTTGAAAATACCTACAAAATAAGAGCTAAAGCTCATCTAAATCAGATAATTTGTTTGTTAGTTATTGCAAAAAACCTACTAAAATGGCACTTTTTTCAATTGATAATAAACAATAGAAAAATATATTGCATTAACTTTATACTACACCCAAAGAAGCTTCTTGTTGCATACAACAAGAATGTAAAATTTTAAGTAAAAATATTCTTCTTCTTTAGTTGAATAAAAAATAAACCCTTTAAACCCCGGCCCTACATATCGAGAAGCCCCATATGAAATACAACCTTTATAAAAGAAGCAAAATTTATATTCTTGAAAGTACGAGAACGATTACAATCAACTTTTCAGACTCATATTGACCAAATACGAAAAAAGATGTATTCAACGATGGGGCGCTTCATGGAATAAATGAAAAAAGAACAAACAATTCACCCTCATTTTCCACATACATAATTGTTTTTATAATTTGTCTATTTTGCCTACAAAATTTTATTACAAACGATTCAATTTTTATCGGTAAGAATATTGAATGAAACATTATTTTTATGTTTTAAAAATTTGTCGTTAAAAATTAGAAGTGACACATTTTTTTTCCTTAGTTTTCACAAAAAGAGATAGTGGAAAGATAGCGTTTGTTAGAAGATTGATGAAAAACTACAGCAGCTACAAGATTTCAACATACTGACGAACATGATGATACTCTAAGGATTCCTAACTGGTTATAGAACCCTAAAAATCAGTTTTGGAACAATAATGCTACGTTTTGTTAGTACTTATTTATTTATCTTTCAATGTAGCAGTATCTTTTAATTTTGATCACAAGAAATAAACATTTAAATAGTGCATAATTATAATGTATCACATTTATATATTACATCGTTTTGTTTAAAACATATTTAATAGTTTTAGTGGAAAAATATTTAAAAATAGTAATTTAATTATATTTGGCACTAACAGATCTGAGCAGATCAGAATTTGTATGATGAAAAAAAGCAAAAAGTATCTTAGATATACGAGCATGCTGTTCACGTGTGTTTTGGTTAATCCAATTACCAGAAATATTCTTTGCTCAGACTATTTCAGTGTATTACGAAATTGATATAAGAATACTTTTCCCTTAAAAGCTTAGGCTACACCCTTTCAGTTGCAGTCACACTAACTGTGCATAGGGGAGACTCAATATTTCAACCTATAGAAAAAACATTCGATGATCGACATATAAGCTCAGGATTTTGAAAGCTTTAACGACGATATTGTTATGTGATTGGACCCTCAAATCAAAAATTATCTTAATCTGTTTAATGAATTTTTTTAATTGGCCTTGTTATTGTTAACGCGAATTATTGGAAGGGGAGTTCTTTCTATAATTTATAGAAAACTCTGTCAACTTGATGTTGATATAGTCTTTATTGGTGATATCTTTGAAGATTTCCATTTTAAACACATCCAACTATAAACATGAAACTTGTTCTAATAACTATTAGATGTGCGCCAGTAAAAAACAATATATTTTGAAGTGGTTGGCCATTTACTGTTTTCAATGCACTCGATGCAAGCTCTCTGACAATCTCTATCCAATAAGCTACTGCATATATATTTATTTATTGATTTATATAGCTTAAAAATTTGATTTGTTTTAGGTTTATTGTTTCATAAATAAAGAATGCTTTGTATCAAATTCAAACAAAAGAAAGTAATCATATAAAATGGTTTCAATAATAAAAGTTATTTTCTTTAACCACATGAAAATAGATTATTTAAACCAAATACCAGGTCGTTTATTCCGACCTATATTCCATACCCCCATTACAAAATTAATTATCCCTCTGTCAACCGTATGAACTAAAACACGCAAAGGCTGCAATATAAAATATCGATATAATAGCCCCATTTCCTTATAATATATTCTGTTTCTTTCTGGGGTAATTGAGTGACCTACCTTCCTTTGTACCCATTTTTTGGTGTAACAAATTCCTCGTTGCCACGAACTTTTTTGTTTGAAGTGATATAGCACTGGCTCTAACTACGTATTGTTGACTAGGGAAAGTGAGTAGTGTAGCTGGCAAAATCCCATAAGAATGCTTCAATTTTTTTTATACCTAGTTTACTCGAAAATTTGTGAAAACACAATTAATTAATATTCTAAATTTTGGAGAGTGCCGATTCTGAGACCAAATAGGAAATAAAGCTGATAAACAATAAAAAATTCCAACAAACTATATTAAATATAAAACGTCAATCAATTCTAATATTTAGGATTCATATACAGCTATCAGAACCACAGATAATTATTTTGGCATGTACCCCGAACGAAGACAATTCAAAAGAACTTATTTTCGTAAACTGGTTAGAAACTTATTTCAAAAAATCTCGTCCTAAAAATTATATGAAAAATAACTAACGAAAATGGTAATAGAAATATTTTTGAATATTTTAATGACAATCCGACATAGTCTACAAGTATTGCTGGCACCGAGCTTAATATTCCAAAATTATTGATATGTCATTTGGTTTAGAAAATATGAAGTAACAAATTAAAAGCCCGTTTGTTCGCCTTCAAACGCCGTTTCTTGGGCAATCTTGCACCTACTAAGAAATTAAATAAGCTCTTTAAAGCTTTTTAAAAACCTATTAAGTTATTTTTGCAGAATTTTCTTGGAATAATTTCCTTAAAATTGTCTTAATTAAGTTAAAACCAAAAAATGGGATTTTTATTAAAGCATTGATTGGCCGTTAATAACTTGATTTGAATGAAAAATTCAATTCCGGTATAAATTACCTGAAAATACCTGAAAAAAGGTTTTAAATATTATTTTGAAACTATTTGTACCATTTTTCTTTACTGAAATATGTACCTAACTTTGAGGTTTTACCCATTTTTACATTCGGTGGTCAAGTCTTTTTAATCAGTAATGTATTTACGTACCTCATAGGTTAGCTACTTCATGAAACTGTTTCAAATAAGTATTACTTGGGTAATATATCCATAATGTCATAACTAGGGTAATCTTACTATTCGAAAACTAGTCTTCATTCATTAATATTCAGTTTTGAAAAAACATGAAATTATTCTAATAATCTTTTTGAGTCTGGATTATATTTACAATAAATTCTTCCCACTGTATAGAAACATACACAGCCATGAAATTTAATTTAATAAAAATATACAGTACCTGTAACAAAAAAAAACAATAAAGCAAAAGTTACGTTATTTGTCAGAGAACATTGCAATTTCCATCACATTATATTGGTATTGTGAATTAACGTAAGTAAAACTAGTTCATGAGAAATTTGCTTTAAATACATTTTATACAAATTCAAATAATGTGGTTACTTATCTGCTTGAAGGTACTCGTTCTCGGGCTACACTCACCAAAGAATGGTCTCGGGCAAACGGAATAAGCTTCAAAAACAGTACAGCACATTGAACGTGTTAATATTTCTATGAACTTATTATGGAATCATGTATTCGTCTTCTATGTAATTGGTAAATGTAGCCAATAGAAAAATAGACGCAACACGTTCACCAATTAATGACGAGTCTACTGTATTTAGAAAAAGTATAACTTTGAGGATAAAATAAATCTCGAAAAAGAGGGACAAAAGTGAGTCCTGTGTGATAAAGCTGGCCCTGAAATAGAAAAAAACTAACCCTGCCCGTTTATTGGTCTCGACGACTAGAACGAAATATATAGAATATCCCAATCAAATCAAATAAAATAGAATACAGACGATCGATGATTTTTTTCTTTAATAATTCTACAGGACTAAAAGTTCAGCCAGTTGCAGCGAAAATGGCTAAATTGGCAAAATGTCAAATTTATACTTTTAAGCAGACATCTTTCAAGACATTTTTGAAACTTCGGTTCTAATTATTAGAAAAATATTAGACACGTCTTATTCCCAAAATTCGATATTATCTACCCAAAAACTGCAACAGAACCACATAATGAATTACCGAGATGAAAACCGATAAAGGAACTAATAAAGAAATACCGCAAAATCGCGACTCCAGTTTAAGCCGATGCCAATAGATGGAGAGATGCATGTAATCTCTTGCAAAATTTCAAGTTTTATAAAACAGGTGGAGAACTAAAAAAACGACTATTACAAGGTAATAACTAACTCGGGAAGTATTTATACATTTCAGAAGTGATTTTCAGCTTTTTATTTCAAGCATGTAAACACAACAGCAATAATTTGTGGGGAAAAGTATATTTAAGTTATGTTCAAATTAATGAAATACCCGTTATTTAGAGTCCATTGGCATTTTATACTCTATACATTCGTGGTTATATTAAAGAACAGTTAATTTCACTAAAACTGAGAGTAAATTATTTAGGATATAACTAAGTCTTTTGATAACATAAATTAATAGTGACATATATAATAATAAGTTGAAGGCTTTTAACGATTTTTAAATTTTCATGAACAGGATATCGGCTAGTTTTTTTCGACTTTGACATATGTTATATTTTAGATTTTTTCTATACAACCACATTCTGCATGTAATGCTAATATTTTGGTCAAGCTCTCATATTTTGAAAGTAAAAATTACCAGTCTTATTAATTTTTATATCCCTATACATTTTTTGTTAGTTCAGGTTAGTTACCCACGTTACAAATAGTAATAAATTTAATAAAACTATTTTAGACGCGTGAGAGTGTTCTTTGAAATTAAGAATAATATATTGGTTACTCCTAAATATATTACCCCAACGGTAGAATTTCTCAATAGCTATGTTTTTAGAATAAAAAAGTAATAACTGCCATATTATTCCATTTACATGTCTTTACAAGTTTATATTTTACTCAGAACTATATATGTTTGAGATTTACAAATGGCAATTATGCAGCTTAGTAACGTCATTCAATAGTATTTTCTTTGTACTTCTTACACATAACTTGAGTGAAGTTTAATATAGGTAACAAAATTTATTACTCTTACTCTTTAATATTATAATTTTATAGGTCCCTACTTCACAATATTTTATTTTAGATTCACAAATTAATTTCTACCTTAAAAATGTTGTCTTGTGGATAACAATACCTTAGTTGTAAGATATAAAAAAAGTTGACAGGTTTTAAATACCCTATTTTTTAGGATTCTGTAACGACTAGGAACCCTTATAGTTTCGATATGTTCGTCCGTCTATATGTCATTTCCATGTAATTTCATCATTCATTCTTGTTGTGAAGAACAGTGATTAGATAAAATTGTTTTCCCTTACCCAATTGCGGGAGCATCGTCTTCACAAAGACAATTAAATATATTATGTATTTTATTTAGTCATCTTATTAATGAAACATAAAAATCTAAAGTTGCCTAAAATGTCCTCTTTGATCTACCGCTGTATATTTTCGAGATCTGAAAAAATTCAATTTTCAACGAAAATTGATACAAGTTTATCGTCCACTAATATACTATAATAATTATAATAAGAAAATAGGATTAAAATTGATATGTTGGAAAACAAAAAGATAATTTGGAAAAAATCAAACATACAACCATCTGCTACGAAGTCCAGACGTACTGATTTTTAAATTCTCGTCACCACACTTGAAAGAGGGAGATTTTTAACTTTCTTTAACGTGGATTAATACATTTCCATTAAATCTAATTAAAAGATTAAAAAATTTTGTGAAGTTTAAATGAAGCCGTGGATGTACTTAAGAGTGCTGGAATACCATTACCTATTTTTACTTTACCGACTGCCAGAAAATTAAAAAATATTTATTGGGCCTAAATGGTCGTCTGTCATTCGATTATATCGATTATAGTATTCTCTATATTGGAATATACCTTTATTTTCTGATGGAGCATATATTATGAATAGATATATATTTTTATTTTAAAACTTTTTATACTGCTTTGTTCAAAATAATAAATTATTCTTATTTTGATAAATTTTAAGTATATATCACATTAAAGTAAAGTGATTCTAATATGACAGATGTATTTTTATAATAAGAAAATGAGATTATATTATGTTATAGAGAAGATAGAGCAACATTATAAAATTGCTGCTATTAGGATAGATCGAATGCCAAAAATATGTTCTGATAACTGGAGGAGTCTTGACTACCTATAGATAACTAAAGAATTTACAGTTAGTCTGTATTTATTCATTTTATTTTGTTTTTTACCTAACAGAAAATGTTTTATTCAAGTTAATTTTACTCAGAATTAAATAAAAATAATTCTACGTATAGGTTTGATCCTGCATTAATTCTGAAAAACAGGGTATTTTTAGCTAAAGTTAATTTTTTTAAAGTTTTAAATGCACCAAGTTAAAATGCTAATGGTAATGGAAACTGAAGCGCATTCCTAAAGAATCTTGCCTATATTTTTATCATGGAGGAAATTTTTTAAAACAAATTAATCAGATAACGGGTAGCTTTAGTAGATATTTTAATTTATTATTGTCATGCTACTAACAATTAAATAAAACATTTTTTGAAAAAAAAATGAAAGTCAAATAAATTATATCTAGGTTATATATGACAAATCTGCTAATACTTAAATAACATAAAATTTTTAAATTCGATGTAAGTCTGCATCTGAAATTTTCAAAACGAAACATAGGGCACAATATTTCTAACGAAACCTTCAATTAATTGAAACTCTTATATTAAGTCCAATAAACTTTAATGACAATATAGAGGCAACTGACCGGCCGTTTTTTCGGTTCATTTCTCAATTGAATGAACTCATCCGAAGGTACAGGGGCGATAAAATGTAGACATGTTTCATTACAAAAAAACTCGGATCACTCGGACAAATTCTTTTAAGCCTAGTAGAAACATGACAAATACTTGCTATTATTGATTTCATTGCTTGTTTTATTGATCTTGGCCTATGAGATGAGGCAGTATGCTTGACCTAACTGAAACAAAGAGATTTATAAATCCATCGTTAAATAACCTAGAAGAGCTTCTTGAGGTCTCTAAAAGGGACCTTGGGACGGGTAATAAGTCTTCTCACGAACACTGCTCTTAAAGATTTAAATTAAAATGTATTAGTTGGGAGAAAATTCTTTCCTGGCTGGAACTGGATCGTTATATGTACAATATAATCACTAAATGGAAATCGCGGCAGTGTAAAACAACGAACCAAGTTTAGAGGTATTTTTTAGCTATGTCTGTATATTAAACCAATAATACTCCTTCGTATTGTTGTGATACCACCACAGTTATATGACTTTCTCAAGTCCTAACTTTTCATGAAACTTTTAAAGATGCGTATCTCGAAAATATATATTTTGGTACCAAGGCGTATTTGAACTTTTATTGTATTGTGAACACTATTACCTAAAACTACTCCTTTAGTTATTTAAGCTATGGATGTTAGATAGATACTTAAATACTTATAACTTTACAAAAATTTAATTAACAAACTCTAATAGCATACAGTTAAAGTCGAACCCCTTAAATTAGGGACATGGTCTAAGTTTAAGGCTGCCCTAAGTTGAGCATAAAGTGCAACAATAAATAAGCTAATTTTTGAACGTTAAAAATCTATATACACGTTTTCTTTTATTATTAAACTAATGAAAATTTTTACTTATTTTCGAAAGATAACTATTTAAATTTATCTCTAGATCCTTATCTTATATTTTCTTATATAAATGTTTATTTGTCGGAATATATTATGAATTATAAGTATATCATAAGAAAAAAAGCAATTCCAAAGTGCCAAAGCTGCCAACTAGAAAATCTATCTCTCTCTCTCTCTCTCTCTCTCTCTCTCTATATATATATATATATATATATATATATATATATATATATATATATATATATATATATATGTATATATGTTATGTCGAATATGCTTGCTCGTGGACGCCGTACAGTGAGCTTTGAAAAAAAAAAGATATATATATATATATATATATATATATATATATATATATATATATATATATGTATAAGTATTAATCCGGGAATACATCCACTTGATCTACAACCACCAAGCCCAGAAGATGCCAAATGAGATTTTGGCGAAACGTCTGCAAACTTTTACAGGAAACCAAACGAATGAACGAATGTATTCCCGGATTAATACTGAATCACGTTCCCATCCGTGAAACACTACGCAACAACATATATATATATATATATATATATATATATATATATATATATATATATATATATATATATATATATATATATATATATATATATATATATATATATCTGTTGCTTTTTACTATCTTCTGAGTACAAAATAGGGTTCTGTTTATACTTACGTGCATAACAATCGACCCACCTCACACTTACTTTACCTACTCTACATCAGGTCAATAAATTCTAATACCATTTGAAAGGTGATTTATTATGCTTTTACAGAGGTATTAATTTATTGAAATTCCTTTAATATTAGGCTAAAAATTATAAAATGAAATAAATTATCATTTAATTACTACAAAAAAAATACCTCGACAATCAACTAAGATGATAACGATGTCAATATTAAATCATTTGACCCCCTCTTGCTCTAATTACAGCTTGCATGCCATTGGACATAGATCTTATCAAGTTCGATATAGTTTCTTGTGGAATATGAAGTCACTCTTCTTCTACTGCAAAAATAAGCTCTATGATTGACGTTGGGGCACGAATTCCAGTTTGGATTCTTCGATTCAACTCATCCCATAAATGTTCAATCGGGTTTAGGTCGGAATTTTGCGCCAGCCACTCCATAATCCGAAAATCTACTTCTCTAATGTAGTCCTAGACAATTTTAGTAGTATGCGGCCTTACAATGTCTTGCATAAAAGTAAAATTGTCGCCAATATAATTGATATAAGGTACCACATGTACTGCTAGAATCTCTTGGGTATATCGAGCGCCTGTTAATCCTCCTCTCTCTCGCCATGGGCAGGCCTAGCGATGAAAACAAGGTCAGTTCGTGCTACCATAGAAATTGCATCTTCTCTTCTTTAGTGCAGTACTCTGCAAATCGCTCTTCTGGTCTCTGGTAAACTTTTTCTCTTCGATCGCTTCCATAGAGACATATCCTGGTCTAATCGTAGAACAGAACTCCCACTGCTTCAATGTCCCGTTCGAAATGCAGACGTGCTTGACGGTAGGCTGGAGTAAGTTCTGAATAAGTTGCAGGACATTTAAAGTTCAGATTTCTTTCCTGCAATCTTCGAGTTACTGCCCACTGACTAATATTCACTCCTAGGACCTCACGGAGGACTCTCGTTGCACTTGAACTGTATTAAGTCTGCGGTTTCTTAATGACTTGGACACATTAAAGTGGTCATCAAGTTCCGTTGTATATCGCTTTTTACCTGTTCCGGGGCGCCGATCAAATGATCCAGTCTCTTCATAATGTTCTCAGACCCTTCGAACCGTTGCACGTGTCATATTCAGTCCTCGCGCAACAAATCGCTGGCTATGTCGATTTTCAAGGAAAATAATTACTTGTGCAGCTTTTTCCGGCATAGTATGCATTAAAGTAACACACTTTAAAACTAATAAAATTATAATAACTGAATTAGCTTCAAACTGTTTCAGAGACAATAATTTAAATCTGTCAAAGTTTGTATATACTCATGATAACTTTCACATAATATACGTGGCTTTTGTTTTCCGTTGCTACACTTCATAAACAATAAGCACTCTTGATAAATTTATATCCTTGTCAAAGCATATTAAATCATCTTTCAAACTGTAGAAGTTTTGTTTTGATTTAGCCTATGGGCCGATTTCCCTGCACTTTATTTTAAATTGTTTGAAATTTTTTTTTATTTAGATTTACACCAAAGGCTTTCGCAAAACCTCAATCTATTAGTTTGTACTGTTTATCGGGTTGCATAATAATTATGTTTTTTTGAATTTTCTTTAGATCTTTCTGGCTTTCATGATTATCCGAACAGAATAAAAATAAATTATTAATACTCCTAAGCTTAAGGTCCTTAAGTTAAATGACTAATTCGAAAATTAAGGGCGTGCATGTGTGCCTCTAGTTATAGTGAAATACCGTTTCGGGACCCTAACTTCTCGTTAATAAATGTACCGGAACTAAATCGTAGAAATTTGTGCATGCACACATCGTTAGTGTCGTCTTCATCGGGAAAACAAATGATATCCTCTTACCTCATTGGACGAAATGATACGAAGGAACAGAAAGGTAATGTATTAAATTTAATTAGATTCCAAAAGAAGTTGTTAAGAATAATTAATAGTTTTTTACCAAAAAATAAAAATTGTATAGTTTTAGAGCATAATATACTTAGTTGTAAAATATGTTTATCATTTATTAATAGATAAAAACAAATATAGTCGTAATAGAGTAACCTACAACTGATATAGTTGAGAATTTTTTAGGATCTCAGCAAACTAGCTTACGGAATGTCTTTTTAAAAAAAGATGAGAACGGAATTATTTCCATAATCATATCCGAATATACAGAAACAAAATTCTAAACTTAAAAGTATTTAAAAACTGTATAATTATAACATAAGAGATTAGAACAGTCGTGGAGTAAAGATCCCTGAAGATGCGTCATGCAATCGTAGACGAAACGTCGGGTAATAATTACAATTTGACACGGTCTAACCCAAGAACCACGACTTTCACAAACAGTCAACAAAAGTCTAGTTTTTATTACGTTTATTGATTCCCCTACTGGCATATTAGTATAGAGACTTTCCACATCAAAACTTTTTAGTCTGTTTCCTAACTCTGGATTAATGTCTCGCTAGGAGACGCTTCTGGAACGAGCACATATCTAGGATGGAGAACCGCAGACTGGTAAAAATCGCCAGAAATGGAAAACCAGCATCCGGCAGACCGCCGGGACGGTGGTGGAAGGATAGCTGGTCGTCGGCATCTCAGGAGAGACAAAGAAATGGGTAGAAACAAGCCTTGGGCTTTCGCAAAGAAGAAGAAGAAGGATTAATGTCATTCATAATATCCACAAAAGTGCATAATCCTTAACAAAAATTCATCTTACTTTCGAACGCCTGGAAGGTTTTTAAGACAAACGTCATTTGTCCAGTTCCTCTGAGACCGGTTAATAGTATGTTAGTTTTTTGGATTATTGGTGGTTTGTAGAGATGTGGGAGCTTACTTTAATGTGGCAAAAGGAATTTTATTCCAAGCGGTTTCGCCTTACTTGAAAAGTCGATGCCCATACATAATATATATATATATATATATATATATATATATATATATATATATATATATATATATATATATATATATATATATGTAGCGGTCGACTTTAGAATCTGATTCTTTTTAGAAGTCGGTTAAAAACTGCAATAAAATTGGAAGAGTGATTATTTAATTGACATAACCTTTAATTGCTACAAAATTTACTTTTACCAAAACCCTTGTAAAAATATGTCTGAGTTAAATAGAAATTATTTTAGTATATGTATTGTCTAACAATGCAGCTGAATAATCTTTAAATTACTAATTCTAAACAAATAAATAAATTTAAACCGAAGTCCCTGAGAGTACGCAGCTTTCAGAATAAAATAGGTGATGTATATTATAGTTAGTGTAGACTTCAATCAACAATCATATTAGTTCATAGCCCTCTGTGTTATAATGCCTGACAGTTGCTAACCTTACATATTCTCTGAACCATTTATTTATAAGAATATATAAGTATATATAGATGTAGAGCACGATGTGTAGTTACATATGTAGGTATGCAACTCAGTGCCTTGTTCTTGACCTGAAAATAGTGGAGCTGTGCACCGTGAGGTAAAGGTGAAAATGACTACATTTGGAAAAATAATATAAATGTAATCACAAGGTTAATTGGAATCGCATCAATTGATATTTTTAGGGCAGTCATAAGTCAAAAAATGCAATGTTTATGATTATTCGCAACATTTGGTCGCCCACTTGGCATTTGGTGTTTCTATCGTCTATAATTCCAGCTTTTTCGATTAAAATTATGTCCCAAAGAAAAAAATTGATTTAAAATAGTAAAATTCAATAATTTTTTTATTTTAGTTCGCTGTAGTTCAGGTTAGTTATTATTTAATGCAACCAATATGTTAGCATCCAGGGAAGATTAAAGAACATCTGGACAGAAAAGATATAGTGAAGAATAATGCGGGAAGAAAGTGAAGGAAGACAACAACTCTGACTTTTGATTTATCATAGGACCTATTAATTTTTTTTTTGTTGTCAGGTTGGGGCAAAAAATGTTTCGCCCGAAATCTGTTTTTTTTTTGTCAATATGTTTTAAATTTTGTATTAAAAATACTTGATCACTCTTTCGGGACTTTAACAGAAAACCACAGGTGTCAAATATTTCCCTATCTTCTTCTTCTTCAAGTGCGTATCCTTTGGAGAAGCATATTCGCGATAATTAGCCGGACACTGCTCTTCGGAATAGTTGGGTTGATGTTACTCCAGACCAGTCTCTAAGATTTTTCAGCAAAGACATGCGTCTGCGGTCTAGTGGACGACGTCAAAGCGATATTTAGAGTTTATCATGATATGCTCTAAGTACTCTAATTTTTGTATTTGTATGGTGTCGAGGCATTCTCTTTCTTGTTGCAATATTTCCAGTACCTATAGATTACTAACTCTATCAACTCGTAAGATGCGGCACATTCTGATGTAAGTCCACATTTCAAAAGCTTTAATTATTCTTAACGCTACTTTGTTTAACGTCTATGTTACTGCACTGTAAAAATATAGCATCTAAGCAAGCGGGTCCGTACTGCTGTATGTATATGATTTGAGCAGATTATGGAGTTCATAGATTTAAATTTCTTGGAAACAGTTTGCGTTGTTGTTAATCCGTTTTCTTGTTAATGAGTTGTTTATTGAGGCATATGAGGAATAGTGTGGTTTCTAGTCACTATCATTGACAGTCTTTTAGTATTTATTTTTAGGCCAAATTTCGCATCGACACGTAAAAATGAATTTAACATTGTTTGTAGTTCTTGTTCTGATTTAGCGATCAGCACCTTATCATCGGCGTAGCGAATCGTCGGTATTTTTTCACGATTCAAAACCAGTTCTTCACTTTCATTTTCTATTTCTCTTCTAAATCTATCTTCAGAGTACAAGTTAAACAACATTACAGACAAAACGCAGCCCTGTCTCACTTAAATTTCCTGAGTGCTATTTCGGCCAATCAGTATATTTGTTTTCTGGTGTTGATAATAAATTTTGAATGATTCGAATGTTTATTTGATGCTTCTTAAGCACCTTGTCAAAATCTTTTTCATAGTCAATAAATAAAATGTATATGCCTTTATCAACATCACGACATCTCTCCAATAGTACTCTCATGGAGAAAAGGCATTCTCAAGTACCTATGCAACTCGAAAGCCAAATTGCTGTTCGCTACTTACAGAAAGAAAATATTCGGAATTAGGGATTATTTAGTAATACATATGTAATATTCTAAAGATACAAATATAAATAATGTCATAAGCCAAAAAAATGGAAACTAGATCCGGTTTATTTTTAAAATTTTTTGTCTGTCAAGTTGAAGATTTCTCTTTTTCTACCACTTGGCATGAAACAGTTTATTTGTAATTTTATTGTTTCATTTTATTCCTAATTCAGTTTTATTTAAAAAATATACTTTTTTTTACTTTTAATTATTTCGACTATTGGTGAGCAATTTTAAAATAAAATTCAATGAGGATAGTTGCATCTACCCATTGCACGAATTTTGAAGCTATGTTAACAAATTTAAAATAAAGAAATTTTGTATATATATATATGGCTTATTGAGTATGAGGTACATATCCTTATATCACTGCCAAAGAGAATAAATGTCTTGAAAAAAAAACAAATAATATCAGTTTACAACTTCACGTAAAATATTTTTATTGCTTTCTGCTCCTCCCTGTGATAATCCCTTCGGAATTTAAAGTTCATTCACCTCTTTGCGGGTCACGAAAGAGAATTGATCCTGGGTAATTGCATTCGCAAAATGAATTATAAAAGGATTAAAATTATCGACACAAAGAAAATTGCATTATTTCATTTCAGAAAATTTAGATTTAGGTTTTTGCTGGACTTTTTTAACATCCCATTTTTGTTTTTTATGAGATACCATGATAATTTTGAAAAGAAATATTTATTCTATATATAATATATAGTAGGAGCAATTAAAGCCGGTGGCCGTGGAGGCTTGACTAAAACCAGACTTAGCTTCCTAGCACAAACTCCTTAACAGGGTCATTGACACCCTGCTTATATTATACGTGGCTTCATTTGTGTTGAAACTATATGTTTTGCTGGTTCACTATTTCCATTTAAGGAACCAAAAAGTTTGACAGAATGAAACGATAGCACTTCTCATTGATGGTAACAAAATTTTCCGTATTATCTCTAAAAATATAAGATTTTATTACGAGCACATCTCCAAACACCGAACCAAACTGTGATTCGATTGTTCATGGATAATATGAGAATGTTCTTACTCGGAAAAGTGACAAATATTATCATTTGTAATACATTAATTTTTAAAGAGGTATCAATAAATTTTGTTAAATAATTGAAATTTTTACAAATTGTAAGTTGGTTTTATAACTTCGATAATATCTTCTTTTTGGAATTTTTTATTCGCTTAAATTATCATTTCCTGTTAAAAAAAAATTTATGTAAACTATTGCTGTGAGTATTAGAAAGTAAGGAACAGTAATCTGGATTTTCAAAGTTCCTCTCAACAGAGTATACAAGTAGTTTGGTGAAATAGAATTTATCTTAGAAAACGAGATATTTAAAATAATAAATAACTCGGGGTCAACCACATCAAAAACATTTTCTACTCTTTTTCACACCTTCATTTTAACAAGATTTCTTAAACTCATCTTCTTACAAGAACTTAATACTACTTTGGCTGCTTAAATATGGCACTTCTCTCTAAACTGATTGATCTCTTTAGGAAATGGGTTCAGAAGTATACTTTAACTTTTATTCTAAAAAACAAGTAAATTACCAAATAATTTCATTATAAATATCTACATTTCTGTGTTAAATTTTATCAAAAATGTTTTCTATATACAATCTTCCATTTGTAAAGGTTGCAGAAAATTTTCAATTTTTAATCTATCAGCCTTTTGCATGAACTTTTAACCGATGTTTTCCCATTATTAGTAAATGTCCTTGAAAATGACGTTGAAACGCTGAGTATGATGGCGGTGAAAATAAAATAAAAAAGTAATAATTACACATACCCAATTAGGGCCTGATTGTTCGTTTTATTATTTTTTAAGAGTCATCCTGTGAAATGTGTTCGGATATTACACGACCCCTTACTTGTAACTTGTAAGTTGTGAATCAGATGGTTTAAAAAATGCAAGTCATTTTGATAAGTATAGATTACATGGTATGGAAGTCACTGTTACCGATAAATTGGTGAAGTGTGATAAAATTTTCTTTTCTAAAAATTTGTTATATGACGATACGTAATGGTGTGTGAATAAAAGATATATCAAATTCTAGTATACATATAGAAAAAAGAGTTAAAAAAAGCCATGAAAAATCTATGAGGATACAATAAAAATTTACAGCCATATTGACTAGGAAGGTTTACGATTTAGATCCGAACTAGTTGCCACGAAAGTTAAATCTTCTGTGATGACAGGGGACAACTCCTCTTCTTCATACTCAACCCGATAGAAGTTATGAGACTAACAGTGTAAATAAAATGACGTTTTTTTTCAAAAACGGTTAGGATTAGCGACATAAATAAAGAGTACTTAATTTTTATTCAATAGTTAAAGGTATGTAAAAAACGTTATCCAAAGTTCTTATCATACAGGGCGTACAAAAATGGGGTCATAAATGTCACAGCTAGTCCATTCTCGCAGCGGTGAGTAACACACAACACTTTCTTGAACAGTAATTTAAAGGGTCTTGCCTGATATACATCATATTAAAAAAAAATTGAAATATACCTCGTAGTTCAATAATTATGTGTCAAAAACTTGATTCCATTGCAGCTCTTTGGGAGCCCATACAGGGGCGGATCCAGCCTCTCTCCTTGGGGGGGGGCAGTGATATCACAAAAGTACAGTATGGCAAGCGAAAGCAAGTTGTCCCCGGGGGGGGGGGGGGAACACCAGCAACATTCCCATTTCTAGTGTAAAAGGCAGGGACGGGGCTATTTTTTTGAATTTGAAACTCTTGGAGAGGGGGGGGGGGCGATCACAAGAAAAAACAAGTTTCCGACAGGGGTGGGAAGATGCGATCAACATACACATTCCTCGTATAAGAGGCAGAATCGGGTCTATTTTCCTGAGTTCAAAGCTCTTGGGGGGAAGGTGCTATCGCAAAAAAAGAAGATGTCAACGGGGGGGGGGGGCAGCAGCATACACATTCCTAATATAAAAGGCAGAATCGGTTCTATGTTCCTGAACTCAACGGCCTTCGGAAGGGGAGGGGCGATCGCAAGCATACACATTCCTATACTCTATTCAAGAACTAGAGAGAGTAATAAAACTGTTACCGAAACCTCCAACGTACCTGCTTCAGTGCCCCCCGTAACTGAGAACTGCCGTAAATCTAATTATATTTAAATATTATAAGCTTATATAAATTTACTGCAACAATAAAATTTCTGATAATTCAATTTAATTTCTGTCAGTGAACAAAGTACACCTTACAGTGTGTCCTTAGTGATTTATTTTGTTTGTGCTTGTTTTTATATATTATTTGCGATTAGTGAGATACCCAAAAGATGGAGGGCATTTTTTCCTCAACGAAAACCTTATTACGATGAATGTTTATGATGTCTTAAGATATTAATATCTAGATAATAATGTTAAAAGCTCTGTTGAGATGTATTCCAATATAACAGGAGTTCGAAAATCTATCATGTACCGAACACTGACGGAGAAAAAAACGATTGGAATTGTTAGTAATTCCAAGCTATATTCGATCACAGGCAGACGAAACACCTCGTTGGAAGAAGAGATGTAAACTGTAATAAAAGGAGTTGTACGTACATTTTATTATGAGAAGCAGATCCCAACCGTCGGCCAAATTCTAACTAAAATCAATGAAGATCGGGATTTGCCTGAAATTAAAAGAACTGAGCTCTGGAAATTGCTCAGAGAACTTAATTTTTGTTGGGAAAAATCAGATAGGAAATCTGTTCTTATAGATCGTCCGGAAAATATCCGTTGGTGAAGGAAATATCTCTCTCAAATAAAAGGTAGAGTTGCTGGAAATAACACAACTTACAAAATTAATAATTTAACTGGACTTTTGAAAGATTTTTTTGAATAAAGTTACGGTAGATAATTGCGAAAAATCCATCTAATAAAAGAATAAAAGAAAATGTGAGAGAGGAATCAATTATAATTAATTTGAGCGAAGATAGCTTCACTGACTTTGATGACGAATAAGATACGTAATGTTTACCAGCGTTAACACAATTTATTATTTAAATTTTCTGTAACATATAAAAATTAATGACATTTGAATCCCCTTTTAGTATTTAAATTGTAATTCTGCAGATGGTTTAAGAAATAAATAAACTGGAATGTCAAATATCCCAAAAATGTTTTTAATTAATAATAAAATGACCGATAGCCCCAAAAAAATTTTAATATTTTATTGACGAATTTATTTTTTTTATATATGTTTAACTTCTTGTATTTTTGATAATGGGTATTTTGTAAGTATTTAAATTATAACTTAGAATTTTTTGAGAGAAAAAGGCTACGTTTTAGTCTGAATGTGCCTAAAACGGTTTCTATGCCAAAATTAAAAATAATATAACTACAGTTGTGATTTGTGTTAAATATGTCAAAATTATCTATATTTTCTAATATATGTGAATTATTAAAAAATCATAAGAAATAAAATAATACTATAAAAACTTTTTATTTTAAGTTTATTACTGAAATAATACTCTATGCCATAAATATTTAGTGATAAAATAGACCTCCTTTTGACGCCTTCCGATGCCTATGACAGGGATTAAAATGCTTTTTAACACTTTACACATCCAAATATCTATTACTATCCAACCCAAATAGTTCATTATTATAGACCAGTATTTTTGATTATAAAATTTCTAACCCATTCCTATGAAAAATATATGTGTCTAACAGATTTTGCCAAAGACACCGGATTAAAGAACCCAGGTAGTTTGCGAAGAAAAAAAAGGTTAAAAATGAAAAACTCTCCCTAGTTCTTGAATAAACTATAGTATAAAAGGCAAAATCGGGTCTATTTTCTTGAACTCCAAGCTCTTGGGGGGTGGAGGGATCGCCCCCACCGCCCCCCCCCCCCTTGGATCCGCGCCTGAGCCCATATCTCCGAAGAGGAGGCCTATAAGAAAAAAGTTTATATAAACTTTTCATATTCCTTTCACTTGTTTTTTTTTTTCTTAATCGGGAGATTTCCCACATTTTCCCAGACCTTTTGTGTACGATTCTCAAAAGTGGCTCTTAATATATCTCGCCACCTCTATTTCTCAACAGAAAATTTTAAATTTTTAAAAAAATTACCTTTAATAATACTTAATCAATATATTAAACAAACATTATTACGATTAAGTTACATCCACCTATTTATAAGAACTAAAGAAAAACTGTTTAAAATTTAATTTCGTCTTTTTTTTTATACCCTCGAATAGTTAGAGCAACTACTATGTAAAAGACTTTTTTGTTTTTTTCCTCTAATTACTTTTTATACTAAGTGTTATTTTAACCAAAGCCTGGAGATCTACGGAGCCCTACAAAATAACATAATGCCCGTGACTTGAAAGTGCAGAGTAATAATATGTAAAGCATATGTTATTGTTGGTAAACAATAATCACCGTAACAGTCATAAGCGTAGAAAAATTTCTGTTAACATCTCGATCTATATATGTATGTGAATAGTTTTTCCGGGAGGGTTTTGATTTCTTTTGATTATAGTAGTTCAATTAGTTATCATTTGTTATTTTGCAGCACTGTCTGATTTTTTAAAATTTCCTACTTATATATAATTTAAATAAGATTATTGGGTCGATTTATTCTTTTCTATGCCAAATTATTTATAAAAAATTTGAATTAAAGTCATTTAATTAAAACTACTCATAGAAAAAAATATAAGAATATGCTGTTTTGACTGAATTAAAATCACTTAAGCCCTGTTTAGGAAAAATAGCATCTAGTAACAAAAGTATTCAGTAATTTAGTTTTTTTCTTTTAACTGAGGACCTATAAAAATAAAATTTTAATTTTTATCTTGTTACTTTAAGCTTCAGACTATACCCATCTAGTTTTCTACTTACCAAATAGTTTGCACTGTATTATGTGACAATAATAAAGTTATCAATGACAGAATTGATTAATGTTGACCAAGACTAATCGTAATTTACAGATTATATTTAATCATTGCCAGTCTATTCCAAAATCATAAGTACTTAGTTTTAAATAAAGTATGTGCTATAGAGTTTTCAAATTCAATTTAGAAATGAATACTAAAACTATTTCTCAACTCATTGCAGGTAAATCATAATTTACAAATAAATTAATTTGCAAGAAATAAAATCAATAAAACCGTACCTAAAAATTTTCGAAATACTTGGACCAAAAAGTCTGACATATGAGAGCAGGATTTTAAATTCTTAATTTGGAAGAAGTAAATTTTATATTGTGAGGTTATACATGTAGAAGATTAACGTTAATTCGTAGCAAAAATTATTTATTTTATATTGAAAATAAATATGCAATTAGGTGGTTATGGTATCAACAAACGCTATAAAAAGGATTAAGGTAACATCGTTTAAATTACTATAAAATTCTTCATACTCGTTTCCTAAAAACTTTAGATGAGTTTTAAAATTTAATTCTTGCCGATCAAACGTTTATGTGCTTTCTTTTTACACAGTTCATTCAAAAAGTCCCGGGACTAATTTTGTATAGAATTTACAACTAGCGCTGTCTGTTGCCCGACAACAGAACTATGTAATATCATGCTTTAGTTACCCACAGTGGAGATGTGAGAGCTGTAACTTTATTTATTGGCCAGCTATGTTTGTTTGAAGTAGACGTGTTTTTGCCACTACGTCACAATTTTTGCTATGAAGCAACGCGCTGCAATCAAATTTTATTTCGATTTGGAAATTCGAATTATTGGAAACCGAGTATGGTAAGGATTGCCTAAGTCGCAACAATGTTTTCGAGTGGTGTGTGAGGTTCAAGAACGATTAACAGTGTCTGGAAGACGATCCAGGAAAGAGCGCCCTTTAACCGCAACTACCAACGAGGATATCGACCGTATGCACGACTCACTGTCTCGTAATCGGCGAATTATGGTTGAAATATTGTCAAAGGATCTCAGCATCAATGTAGGAAGCATGCACCTCATTTTGCTCGATGTTCTCGGGAAAAAAAAGTGTTTGCGAAGTTCGTTCCGTACTTGTTAACGGAAAAGCTGAAAGAGCATCATGTGGAAGCTTCACGCGATTTGGTTAAATTGTAACCGGCGACGAATCATGGTATTTTCAATACGATCCATCGACCAAACGCCAAACCCCTGAGTTGCAAGGCAAGAGCGTTTGAGCGACAAACCTGAAAATCAAAACGATGCTCAATTCGTTTTTCGATTCTCGCGGGATTATCCATCATGAATTCAAATAAGTGGATGAACAATTCTACAAAAGTGTCCTGGATTGATTTTTAAAGCGGATTCGTCGCGTGAGACAGGAATTGTACCGCACCGGTGATATCTTTCCTCAATACCCATTAAACAATTTTTGGCCCCTAAAGTTAGTGTCCATGATTCATTACCCGCCCTACTCGCCGGATCTGACAACGGCATACTTTTTTTTAGCCCCCAAATTGCAAATGACGATGAAGGGGAAACGTTGAGACGATTCAAAGGTATGTGACCAGGGCTCTGAAAGCTATTCCAGGTCGTTCCAGCGGCTATACGAACGCAGCAAAATTTATATAGAACGAAGAGGAGATTATGTTGAAAACTAAATAAAACCTATTTCTAAACTTTTGCTTTCATTCGTAAAAAAAATTAGCCCCATAATTTTTTGATTGTTTAAAAAAATACCATAATCTGTATGAGGTGCCTTTATTACCAATGTTATTCCTGTAATTTACTTAATGTTCTCTTTAAAATATGGTAACAATTCGAAACAGTAAAACCACCGAAGTTTTCGTTAAGTTTTTGCACAATTTTGAGTTGTACTCCATCAATTTGTAGGATTTTTTGCCGTCTTAAATAGTTTTTTCCTAAAAAAATTTTTTCACTTTCACACATATAAGTCGCACCTTTCGATCTCTTACCTTCAAACTAAATCAATATAAATATATTTGGCAGTACAAAAATTTTCACTAAAAACAATTTCTGTTATTTTTATACTTTTATACTTATCTCTCTTTTAAAGAGGCTATAGGAAGAAACAATAAATTTATTATTCAAACAAAACATGTTGTGCGTTACGGTGTTACCACGTTTGCATATTTGTCATTATATCCTTTAAATTTAGTAATTATATTGCAGTTAACTTTGCTTAGCATAGTATTCATTTTAATATTGTAGCATGAAATTTAACAAATAAGGATAGACAATTTAACAATTGAGAATAGCGATATCACCGAATTTATTGCTAATATTTTTAGGATCGTAGAACACGAACATAATTTATATTGATAAGTTATAAAAAATATTTTTACTTTCATACCATTCCATTTCCACTTCTACTAAAACACATTTACACATTTTGCATAAAACTATAAAAAAAGGATGATTTAAATATGAAAAAGAAAAACACTAACAATCTGACCGATAAGAAAAAGTAAGAAACTTTTACCTGGAGTGACAATTCATGTATTGTTGCTGGATTTTAAAAGACTGTCTAGTATAGTAGCTATTCGCTCTACTAATTTTGCTCTAAAGCCAAGTTTAATATATATATATATATATATATATATATATATATATATATATATATATATATATATATATATATATATATATATATTGGAAATATATTAATAAAAATGAAATATCGCTGACAGCACAGAACGGTACAATAAAGGTTGAAATTATGGAAAGTGTTCGGAAAGTTGATCGGCGTGAGTTCTACACGCCATATACATTACCTTCATACATACTGCATAAACCTAAAATTACCTCGTTCTTGCTCATTAATATTTGTGGAAGGACTTTGGTACTTGTCTTCGTGCTTAGGTTATTCCTCCTAAATACATATAACCTGGTGCACGCTTCTATAGTGTAACGATTCCTGTCAATCCCTTTTCAAAAATCATTTTATCTTTTGTTTAAAACACGGGTATAGGACATAAAGAGAAAAGTTTACGTTGCTGTATTAATATTGAAACATGTGCAACTTTATGATCTTATAACATCCATAACAGTGAGCCGTTTTTCTGGAATGGACCAAGTTTATCGTTTTTTGGCCCAAGTTTCATGTAAATGATAAAACTCTAATTATTTCTGTTTCCTTCACCAGAATGTCAAGAAACGCAAATAACATGCTAAATTAAGAATCTTATGCTTATTTTAATATCTGAGAGAACAAAAAATAAAATATACTATTTGGTTTAAGGATGGTACAATTTTCCAATGTTGATAATGTACACTACTGATTATTTCTACAGCTTGAGATTGCTTTTGCAAAAATTATTAGTAGGTAGAATTATTGTGATTATCCAACTGAGATCACGGCAATAGAGCACACCCAAACTATTTATCAAGTTATATAGGTACAAGTGGCCACAACTTGTTCGAAATGTTCAAAATGTTTCCTGAAATTCAGAACTGTATTTTAAAGAATGCAGAGCTGATAATGTTTATAAAGTTAGGTCCACTATAAACGTAGTGTTACATGTTATTGAGGAACACTACCTAAGTGAGGTAGATATCAAATGACAATGAAATCTCGACCTTTGATATCACGTTCTATTTTTTTCTTAATATAGTAGCAACTGCTCAACTTTTTCTAATTTTAGTGATTTATTGTATATACACTTTACACAATATATATATTTTAGAATAAAAACAATGCAAAGAAATCTCTATATTAGTCCTTAAGTATAACTAATATTTAAGCTTACAAAACTTAAATCCCATCACAACAGGAGAATAAGCTACAAAGTGAAATATTTTCAAAATGAAATATAAATAAGAGCTTCAGCAAACCACATTTTTTATTTATGTTTTTAATGAAGACTTATTTATTAAAAAATTGAAACCTAGTAAAAACAAATTTGTTTTCTCTGAAAGTTACTAGACTCGCAGTCTTTTGTTTAATTTTAAGGAGTTGTAAGGTCTAAATAAAATATGCAAACATTCTAATCATCGTTTAAATTAACTACCTAGACATTAAAATTTAGTAACTTAACTTATCAGAAATTAACATAAAGTTAATTTCTAGAAAGAAAAAGTTTGAACTTACATTGTTGGGATCTATCTATCTATATTTTTTATTTACGAAATTGTCAATTTAATTTTTTTGGTGGATTATGAGAATACGCTTATAACTTGGTCTGAAATTTATCATGAAATTTAAAAATATAAATATATAGTAAATTGTGTTTATGTCTTAATTGTACCCTTACAACATATGCTTATTTTATTCACTGGTTGACTATTTCTGTATAATCCTAAATTAAGTAAATTTTGATTACCCGCCAGTATATTCTCCTGAAACGTTCCATCACTACTAATTATGTTGCTAGTATTTCAGAGAAAATATTGGAGAAAAAGCATTATAAAGATTAGAAAATTATCAAAAATTAGGTGCAATTTCTCTACCTAGATCGGAATTTCTCCTACACCACTGTTAATAGCAATGGTACGCACGTCTCTATTGGCGGAAACCGCTATGCTTATAAATTTTATTATAAGTCTCCGTAACTCCAAATTATTCACATTCTGGCGTTTGTTGTGATTTCTCGGGGCTTAAAACAACGGTAGTTTATAAGTGAAATTCCGTTCTTACTTTATTGTCTACGACGGGAAAACGCACATAATATGACATAATATGGCAGATATAAAATTTTACTGCTGTGTAAAGATATGGTTGTTTAGTTACAAAATAAAACTGCTAGGCTAAAAATAACGCAAATGTGTTATTTATAACATGGAATTGTATGAAATGTAAAGTGAAAATCTTAATAAGTTACAAGAATAAATTAGAGTTACTTTTTGTCGTTACATTCATAGCTCGATTTAGGAAAGAGAAAATATTTTTTTTTTAAATACACATGTAAAAGTTTTAGGATATTAATGCATCAAAGGTAAATTATCCTCTAAAAATTAGGAAATAGTTAGAAAACTTATTCTATGAAAACTATCACTGTTGGCAAATAGTTATTTATGTGGAAGGAACGTTTTGACGGTGTGTTTCTTAATATGCGCTAATTCAGATTTTGATGTTAGTATCTTAACGTTTATGAACATTCAACGCTGATTTAAGATTAACACTTACTTGCTTCATATCCCAGACAGTAATTTTTAGTAGACAGTTTTTAAGATTCGATAATAAAACATGGCGTTGGGCGCAGATGTTACCTCGATATCTAGAAGCTGCTTAAATATATTTACTTGCTTAATCCCTTATGTCTAAGTTTTACAAGTAAATCTATGTATGACTTTGTTTACTTGGAGAAAAATTGACAAAAATTACATTTGACATAGTTTTTTTACATAGAAGAGTAATCATATCATCTATATTAATTTAAGAAGACTTGAGATTTGAGAGTATGGATAGTATATAACAAAGGTAAAAATAATTCTTACAAATTTATTTTTCTTATTCAGTTTGATTTATCTTTGAAGAGATCAGTTTTGGCGCAAAGGTATTCTCAGATATCTAAGACTATCAAAAACTAGAACTTTAGTACAAATATTATGAATCATAGTATGGATTTCACATTTGTTCCTTGCCATGAATATTTAGAATAGTGTATTCATAAATAATTTTTATTTTGTTGGCACGTAGAAATTCGGTATGAAAATGTTTGGGTGTGTTTATCTTTAGTTTGGTGCATCTAAACTCGCTTCAGTAGAGCTACTCACCTAGAATTGCATACGGAATGCGACGTAACGACAACAGTAAAATTGATATGCACTTTTCGATACTGATTTTTGCATTACTTTCCTTCCTTTTCCTTTTTTTGTATAATATGGACAAACCTAGACATCAGTTCAATTTTGTATTGAAATATGGATGAAGTATTTCTACACAAGACTGACAGAGTTAAAAATAAAAAAGCCTTTATTGGATGAGAAATCCAGTTTTGATATAAAAAAGGAAATTAAAGTTCTGTTTTCATTGAACTGTTCGAAAGCATGGAAAAATAAGTTCTTGATTTGACTGTTATATGTTGCCGACCGAATAAAAAATTATGGTTCAATAGCTTGAGGAGAGTTAAATCTTATTTATTCGGAATGCGACTAATCTGAAATGAGTTCAGTAGCGGACTGTTTGTTTTTTCTCGTACTGATAATTAAATATTGGACCCCGGAATAAACATTTAAATTCTTTTTGTTTTTTTGATCAAATCAAGGAGTGTATATTTATCTACAGATGTACATATACCACCTTAAAAAGTTCTTTCTTAAATGATTTTAAGTATTCTAATAAACACAGTAAAATTATTTATTTACTTTTTTTAATATAAAATATAATACTTACTATATATATATATATATATATATATATATATATATATATATATATATATATATATATATATATATTAAACGCAGAAATCAAGCTAACCAAAATAACACAAAAACAATGAATGGACTTCAAAAGTTTCATACTCTTTACAGCCTTCGATCATATGAGGAAATTTAAACAATACCAAGTTTGTTTGAACATTGTTTATGATCAGTAAGAAAGAGGCTATTTTGATGTTTGACATAAATAAATATCCTTATTTAATTTTGCTTTCAGTTTTTTTTGCTTCTTATGATTCTTTTGAGTGTGTAACTTTCAGAAATTACTGCATACGCGAAGTTTCTAGTTAAAAACCAAAAATGAGTTTTAAAATCTTATTTTCATAGATAAATATTGCTGGACATTATTTGCATGTTAAAAATAAACAGAACAATTAGGCGATCAGAAACTCATACTCTTTTTATTGCCGGTTACTGTGTTGTCGAATTGACGTAACGATTACTGATAAATAATGCAATTAGCAAAAGGGTAGCGTAGAATCTGTACGTATACCAGAAAATAAAATGTCTCGCACTATATATCAATACTTTTTCAACTATAATTAAAAATATTATCATGTTACTCTGCATTTATACAACTGGCCCTAATTCTGACGATTTCCTAACTCTACGAGGTCATTCGTTGCATATAGCAGATGTTCACTTTTTATAGAATCCACATTGAAATCGATTCGACTAAAACAAATGCGACTTAATCTATATTATTCCAATTAAAATAGTATTTTGGGCTTCACCACAGACCTTTGTACTCTTTAATTTATTGATTTTCCTTATATCTGTTCTGTATTTCGCAAGTGTATGCCATCTTAGGGTAACAATATTTAAACATGTTGAAAATCATGGTTCTTGGGTTAAGACCATCTCAAATTAGAATTATTATATATTATGTTATAAGATCTTTAATTTTTTTTAGTTAATTAAAAAAATATATTTCCAGTATCAAGCTAATACTGCAATCTATGCTTTCAAAGATAATATCTCATCGATCCTTGATGTTTTGAAGTGTTTTTTATGGTAGCATTTTTTATGAACAGCTATTGAAACACTGACGAGAAGTGGCTGAAGAGCTTTCGACCTGAGTTATTTGAAGGCAAAATATATTTTATTTTTCTATATAATCTCTCTCCAACTCAATATATTTTCACATTTTTTCCTTAACGTTTTTTTTAATTCCGCGTTATTTCCATCTTCGTCATTTCCATTTAGTCTTTTTTGCCTCTCATGGGCTTTATCAAATAAATGAATCCAAAATAATTGCTAAATCTGTGGCGCAAGTGATTTAATTCCTTTAAACCTATTTTCCGGGCTACGTCTGTAAACCTGAAAGGTGTGAGCAGGTTTTACAAAAACAACACGCCCTTGATAATTTACATCCTTCTCTTCTCGACAATGACCTGATGATCCTCATTGACTTTGACCTTTTATTGTGATATCCTTTGTAAGATTATCAATCCCACAAATCTTGGCTTGATGTTTAATCAACTATTCTGGCCTTGGTTCTTGTGTTTTTTTTTTGTAAGGAATTTGAACTGAACGGTGCTTCAGGTTCCATAGACTCCTGAATTTGAAAGATATCCTGATGTATCTTGATCAATTGCTCCAAGCAGAATTGGCTAATGACTTGAAACATTCATTATATACTTATTAGAATATATGCATCTAATACCCTGATTCATGAGCCGTTACTACCTCATCCCGAAAACTTTTCAGCTGGCTCTAATATATACTGAAAACAATACCTATATTACCTTAATATGTTGTCTCAGACCCATTTCAGTTTTATTTTATTTTATTCATTCGTTAGAAAAAAAGTTATAAAAATTGTTTATTAAAAAAAAATTGGTGAAATACAATTATTCTGTCTAAAAATATTTATCTTCAATAATAAGCACTTAATTATTAAAATAAATCAAAATCTGTATAGGGATTCTGACAATGCTAATAAATATACTATAATTTATTTAATAATACTAATGGTTATTATGGCAATAAGTTTATAGGTTAACGGGTCTATTAAGCCGTTGTTTTTCATGTATTTGAAAAATGGTTTTAGTAAGGAATTTCTATCAATTAACATTTCCTTAAATTGGATTGTTTAGCTTTGCGTGTGACTGTATGAACTAATATTTATTATAGATAATTTGTTATATACGCTAGACTTAATTTTATCCGTTCCCATAAACGTTGTACCTTCGTCTGATTAATATGTTATTATGTTTACCAAAAATATTGTTCATTTTTAAACATCATTTAAAGCATGTATTAGAAAAGAAGATTATCCAAAATAATAAAAGCTATAGACATGATTGAGCTACGATCTCATTTGTTTCATATTGTCAACATATGACAATATGGGCTCGATTTTTCATTTTCGTTATTACTTTATTCCAAAATTTTAATTTTAATGGTCCGCCTTGAAACACCATCTTGTACTTTTTAATAAATTATCAAAAAAATTATTTTTAATAACTCAGCATAAAAACTTTATATTAAGAACGAGAGAGAATACCGCTCTGCGCAGTTCAACTTTCACTACTTACCACATATCCTGAAAACCTATTGGACGTATTCTACGAGACAAAATAAGGAAATTCCCCAAAATGAAGGTGCTAATTTGAAAATTTTTTATTTACCGCATTCGAACTAATGACAGTTTTTTTAGATATTTCATTTGTTAGCTAAAATGATAATAAAACTTTTGAATGCAATATTTAATATATTTGGGGTAGATATTCTTTTTTAAATTAAAGTCTAATATATACATTTTTCTTTTGAAAAAAAATACTTCCATCTTAATAGCATTGTGATTATGAAATTTTATACTATCTGTCAAGTTTTTTTTCTAAGACCTTTTTCTTTGTAAAATTATTGTTATTTGTAGCTCCGTAGTATATTAATTAGAAGAACAGAAATACTCATTCTATTTTGAGAAGGAAAAACATATATAAATCTTAAAGTTACTCCATTAATATATCAAAACAAATCTTTAAACCTTATTGTCAGAATAAATAGGAAATAATTTCTTCCCCTTACTTTTCCTTATTCATTAAATAACCTTTGTCTTAAATTTCTCTTACTTGGTGAGTCTTGCTGGATGGATACTGATGGGTTTATTGGTTTGGGATATTTGTAGATGTTTATTGATATATCTTTTACAGCAATGGTTGGAAAAAAAAATTGAAATATATGATAGTACTAATGCAGAAGACACAAAAATAATAAATAAAATGAAATTTTTTCATTTAATTTCAATTCTGTACCTCCCGAATTGGAAGGGCCTCTCTGCCTTTCTAAAAATGTATGATGTCATTAGGATGGTAGTCATAATACGAAACATAGACATATAAGTAAAAGTATTGAAGAAATGAAAGAATTTACGTATCCTGGTTTGATACGACAAAGTAAAAATTCAGTTTTTATCCTTTCTAATCTTGTTATTTTTGATTTAGTTAGTTTGTGTGCATGAGTGCAGATTATATCACACCCAGGTTGTGGTTCTTATCACACGTTAGAGCCTACAATTATCGGAAAACTGCTAATTATGCGTTCTAATTATGAAAATAGTCTATCATAAGTTGCAGAATTTAATGCAAGTTATATATTTTTAAGGATTTCCTTAGTGACGTTAATTACATTTTATAATTTTATGATTGTTTATTCAAATTAATTTTTAAAAAAATCATTTTAAATATGACTGGGCCCTACAATGTAGTCAAGATGTGAGGAAATCTGTGGTTCCTACTTTTCTTAAGGATTTCGTAAGTTATGTTAATTATATCTTTTAATTTTATGATTGGTTATTCACGGATAATAAAATAGATTCTTATGAATAATATGGTATAACGTAGGCAGAATAAGTGTGATTTTTCACAAACAAAACTTATAAAAAATAGTGTGTTGCTATAATAAAACCATTCACTGAAAAATACGAGAAATAATCTGTTGGGAAAATGTATATTACAATAGATATACTGCTTTTTCATCAACGGGTAAAAAATTTTGGGTGTAAAAAGTAACCAACAATTGGAAGTTGTGAAGGGCGTAAAAACAAGACTAGCTATGATAGTTGGCGACAGTTGTTATTATTCAATAATTAACTATGAGCGTTTGAAGATGTCAAAAGACGGTTTCCTGATTTTAGAAACTGGTTATAGGTACTTAGAAAACCTACGATTTGAGCTATGACCCGATCATTTTTATTAATTAGTTACGATTCAAAAGCGAAAAAACTTTTAAAATTAGGGTTTTTCGTTTATGCAAACATACGTTTTTCGTTGGCTTTACTCTCGGAAAAGCGAGTCCTCATGGTAACAAAAGAACGAGCATTGTTTTGTTGCTGATATAAGTTAATTTGTTCATGCAGAGATTTTTTTACCGTTGTTTAATGTCAAAAAAATGATCACTTTTTCTTATAAAGAAACAGGGTTGTAGCCTCAACTATTGCTTATGTGATATTCTAGTTTCAATATTCTGACAGCTGGAGATTTTCCACAGACTACCATAATTTCATAGGTTAAATAATGTAAAGATAGATAGGGTACTCAATACTTATTTCTGTTAAATTATGTGAAGAACAGAGATAGTTGAAAATCAGCTGCCCCCCCCCCCGTACACAAATAAAAAAATATATTTGACATTCTTTTGTGTTTATCTTTAGTTCAGTTTTTAACTTAATATTTATGTAAAAATTAAATGAATATTACTCTTGTATATCATATAAATAATTCGCCTAACATGCACTGTTTTGTCATTTTTTATGATTTTCGACTTTTTTTCCAATTTTTATTAATTATATTTTTGTGGGGTGCTCGATGAACCGAAATATTTATTTTGTTTTGTAACACAATTTGAGGACTTTTTGGTACATACTAGTTTATTTTGATTCATTTAGAGCATCAGCAAAGAGAAAAGTTGTATATAACGAATATAAAAAAATCACAAAACATGTCTTTTTGATGACTAACATTGGTACAATTTGTTTAGAAATGTTAAGTTACAAACTTCAATTAAATACAAAGATCCAAATGGCTTAAATAAAAACATTTTCCCCCGAATTCACTAACATGGTTTAATTTTAAAACGGTCCTAAATTGACAGCATAAGGCTTAAACTGACAACAGCAACAATAAGTCAAACAAGTTTTAAATCCTAAACATAGGAGCATAAAGAAATCATTTAGTCTTATTACCGAACTGGCAAAAATGGAGAGTTTTATTTATTTTCGGAATGCAACTATTTCTCTTACATATTTCAAAGCTTTATCGCAAAATTCTTATCCTTAATATCCCTATATAAGCTTTTATTTGTTGATATGTGTAATATAAACTATGACAATGTTATAAGCAAAACAAAACTGGCCAACTAGAAGATCTAAATTTTATGGCAACTAGATCGAGTTTAAGTCTAAAATCTTCTTAGTGAATCTAGCTCTTTATATTTACGTCTGAGGGTTTGAGAAACAGCTGAACTTTATTCATCTCCTTTTTAATTCTAGTAAATTTTAACCAAATCTCAATATCATATCTCATTAAAATTTACTACAATTATAAAGATTTTCTTGGTAATTACAAAGATAGATTCGATTTGTTTAGAGAAGTGATCCCCCAATGATTGTAAAAATTCAAAGATTTTTAAAAATGTCTGTTAAGTACCCTGTTTACTTTGTAGCTCAAGATACAACTTTTAATATCCCATAACCGTTATAATTAGTTTAATAGGTCATCAAATACTTTGTTATCCTCGAAGTAGATATCTAGCGTTTTTTATGTTAACCTTTTTAAAATCATTTATATAAAGTGAATTAAGGTATCATTTAAAGATATTTTTTAAAGAACACAAGATACATGTTTTACTTTGGCTGGAAGGAACACTCAAAAGATGAGTTAAAGATATAAAAATAGTATGAAATATTACATTGGTATTTCAAATCACAAAAACACAGGACGGCTAAATATCACTTTCAACTTTGTTTTGTAGGCATAAACAAAAAAATGCCTATTTAATAATTTATTTAGTTACAAAAATAATGTAGACTATCTTGATTGCGTGTGTCCTTTCATTTTTTTCATAGATTTTCTATAGAATTTTAACATTTACCAAATTTCAAAGGAAAAACCACCCATTACAAAAATATTTACTGTTTACAATATGGACATATATAAAATTTTTATAAAAAAAATTGAACCTACTTCTAAAAGTGCGCTAAAAAGTGAAAAATTACTATAAATTTCTATATGAAATTGAAATTTTTGAAGTCGGCGCCAAACTAATACCTGACAAAATGGGATTCGCATTAACAGATACTTTGTTTGTAATTGCTTTCTTACCATAATTTGTATAAATTAGTAGTTATTTGTTTCATTTAGAAATAACTTGTCGCCGACTTCAAAAATTTCAATTTCATATAGAAATTTATAGTTATTTTTCACTTTTTAGTGCACTTTTAGAAGTCGCTTCAATTTTTTTTTATAAAAATTTTGTTTTTCGATTTTTAGTTTTAAGTTCATTATGATATCCATAAATTATTTGAACTAAGTACTAATCGAGATTAGTGTACCTGGCAATGACTCCAAGGTGGCAAAAAAATGCCCATTTTATTCAAAGTTGTAATCACTCTAAACTGAACCACTAAAAATTCTTTAATTCTTAGAGTTCTACAAAAACATGTGAAATAGTATCAAACAAATATTTAGTCTGTGATTGTAAATCCACTATCTTAAATTTTAAATTAATTTTAGATTGGTAACATAGGCCTCAAAACCGTAATATATCGATATTTAAAGAACTTGAGACGTAAATTTCTTAGCTCGATATATTTTATAGTGCATATTGAGTTTGTATACGCTCAAAGAACCCCGCAATATCAATTTTAGGCAAAATCGGAAAACTTAAAATTTTCACTCCCTCACTCCCTTGTCAACCTAAAATTGTAAAAAATTAACTTCATATTCGTAATACACGACCCCGAAATCACCCTAATACCAAATCTGATAAAATGCGAATAAGGTAAAATTTTTTACCGCTATATTGGATCCGTCATATTGAATTTCAAAAAAATTATTTTAACGTCTCAATGTAATTTAAATTTAAACCCTTCAAAGCCTCCTAGTACTAATTTTAGATGAAATCTTGAAATTCTAAATTTCTAGACCGTCATATTGCCTCTGACATATTAGATTTTCTTAAAATAATTTTATATTCGCTATGTACATCCTTAAAAATGATTCAGTCCCACATTTGAACAAAAACCAAAAAATGTTAAATTTTTATTCCGCCGTATTGGATCCTGAAAAAATACCATTAAATTCTTAACTAACACCTTCAAAAATCACTCCCCCCCCCCCCCCCCGATTGAGTTCTTCAAAAAATATTTTAAATTCGCAATTAACGCCAACAAAAATCCCCCAATAGTGATTTTAGACAAAATCGAGAGATGTAGAACCTTTAATCCGCCATCTCGAATCCGACATATTTAATTTTTTTTTAAATAATGTCAGATTTGTAATGTGTGATTCCAAAAACTCCCCCATATCAGTTTTGGAAAAAATTGGACAAAATGTATTTTTTATCCCCCATATTGGATACGCCATATTGAATTTTTTAAAAATATTTTCAGATTCGTTATGTTCGGCCCCGAAAACTCTCCTATGCCAATTTTGGAGAAAATCGAACAAAATTAATGTTTTTGTGCGCCATATAGAATCTTCCATATTGAATTTTTTTTAAATAATTTTGGATTCGTCATGTGCGACCCCGAAAACTACCCTGTACCAATTTTGGACAAAATCGAACAAAATTGATGTTTTCGTCCGCCATATTGAATTTTCTAAAAATGATTTTAGATTGATCATGTGCGACCCCGAGAGCTTCCTAGTACCAATTTTGGAGAAAATCGGACAAAATTAATTTTTTTGTCCGCCATATTGGATCCGCCATATTGAATTTTTTTAAAATATTTTGGATTCGTTACGTGCGACACCGAAAGCTCTCCCACACCAATCTTGGAGAAAATCGGACAAAGTTAAATTTTTTTATCCGCCATATTAGATTCGCCATATTGAATTTTTTAAAAATATTTTTAGATTCGTTGGGTACAACCCCTTAAATTTCCCCATACCAATTTTGGAGAAAATCCGCCAAAATTAATTTTTTTGACCGCCATATTGTCAGCGCCATCTTGGATTTTACTGCACCGATATCATCCAAAAAAATATGGGACCACCGCAGCAACTTCCTGAATATAATATAAAAAATTTCATTCAAATCTGTGTCGCCGTTCCGGAGAAATCGGCGTACATACATAAAAAAAATACATACTCGACGAATTGAGAACCTCTTTCTTTTAGAAGTCGGTTAATAATATATAATACAGAAGAAGACTTGCCTTTCCTAAAACTGAATTTTCTGTGACAATATTTTAAGGCACCCTAATGTCTATAATCCATAAATAATATATTTTCTTGGTACATTTTCAAATTTTTTATATGAAACCTTTAAAAATTTTGCTTCTAAATATGGATGGATATTTTTAATATGGATCTGAAATTATATGGAGGTATTTTTGTTGTATTCTCGCAGAATATGCATGAGGCAAACATCTCTGACCATAAATACTAAGGCATGCTAATATATTACTCCATTTTCTACATCAACAAGCTGGACTTCATATTTGTTATAAGCAACACTACGCATTAATTATATTTCATCAAACATCAACGTGTACAGAAATGCCTTTGGTTTAAAATGGGTTGTTTTTTAAAATTTTTAATTGAGAAACATAAATCAACTCATGTATCTCATCACTGTCCTTCTGGATGCTAAACGAAATAACTCTGCCGTACTGTTTGTACAGAGCTTGCGCCAAAAGATTTACTACTGTAAAGTAACTACCTCTTGCTTTAACAACTTTGTGATTCAACTCTCATTTTGATCTTAATTCATTAATAATTTTCTTTCAAAATTTGGATTCTATTTCAAACGATACTGTATGTTAACAACAAACGGAAAGAAAATGCTTGTATTTCATGGCTTAGTTTGCTTGACGTGTAACTTCCACAGATTCCAATTTAGAATGGTATTCTACAAAAAAACGTTAATTATTAATTAAAAATTAATTTTTTTTAGGTTTTATAAAGTCTTCCTTCTATATTTTCTGAAAATTTCATACTAAACCAAAAGTTATGTAATCTTAAAACATTTTCAGTTATAAATTTTGGAGAAATCGATAAATAAAAGTTTCTCATATGGGCCAAAAATTTAAAACTGTTGATAAAGTGGGTGTAGTGCGCATTTCCCCAACTTCCCTAGTGGTAGTGATTACTTAACATATTTCCTGTAGGAACCATTATAACAAATCTCAGCTTCGGAAGCCTGACCTAACTGAGAATCGCATCATAATGTAAGGTAGAAGTCATGTCCTCACAATTGGGAACAAATGTTTACAACTCACCTGTTCTTGCTGGTAAATTCCGTGAAGGTAAATTAGTATAATTAAACTACATGATTGAATTTTTATCATTTTCACTGAAATACTGCTGACAAACACGATAATTTTTATTGATTAGATTAGAATTTCGCGTCTATGCCTTGGAATTGCCACACGGAAGAGAATCCACTTAACAAATAATCGTTTTTTATGATTTTGAAGATTGGGAAAATGATGTCTGGTGGAAGTTAAATTAATATAACCAGGGATACAACAATTCCTGTTTCTGCTTAAATTTATTGTGTTCACAGTAAAACTAAAAATATATTATAATTTAAGAATATATAAAACCAAGCTTAAACTTATTGAAAAAGAGCATAAATTTGGGATGTTGATATATAGAGAAAGAATTAATAATATATGTCATTTCAGTCAAAATAATCTTAATCAAAAATCAAATTTACTTATCAATTTCATCACTGTGAAGACTTATCTAAACATAAAAACAACGGAAAAAATTTCACAAATCATCAAAATCAATAGCTACATTCAAACAAAATGACAGAACTTTTCCGATGACAAGTCGGTAAATTAAAGTGCTACACACTGGTACACTTGCCCCATCTACTGAGATGTTTGCAGACTAAAAATTCTGCCCCATTTCTCTCATAGGAAGTGCCCAGACCTTACATATTTTCAACGAAATGACCATATTCCCTATGCGAAATCGGCGCGCCTGTACTTGCAACATATGCTCCAATTATGCGATATTAACTACAAAAGAGTATGATACATTTGTTAATCAAGGTTTATTTATTATCAGATGCTCCAATAGATATTGGTGCGTTGTATGGAATCATATTACAATGGAACAGGTATTAATGTGGTCCATGAAAGCAGTGGGTGATCTCACACATTGTCACGCAATCAATGAGAGTACCATCGCGAAATAGATATGTGGCACAAGTTTCTAATCGAAATATGTATTGAAATGGAAAACTCTTTTTCCTGTGCTTAAGAGAGTAGCAAACAACACGTGAATAATTCGTCGGATAAACAGAGACGCCGGAATCTACAAATATTGATAGATTTTTTTCAAAGAGCATGATCCATTTCAGATTTCAAAGGATATTTGTCCCATTTATTACGGTTTAGTAGGTAACAGTAATATTAATTATCACAAAGCGTATGAAGTCGGTCTTACAGTTAGTTTAGAACGTGGGAGTTTTGGGCAAGTCATATGATAGCTTTATATTTCAAACGAAAAATAAGATTTTATCCTTAAGGACTATGACTTCCAAAATAACTACTAATAAAATAACTGCAACAGTAAAACCATTATTAATATTTTAACGAATTTGTCTCAATCTGATGAAGAAAATTAAGATTCAAATGAACTTGTGTTACGAGTTTGTTCCTTATTCGTACTTTCGATGAAACTTTAATGAAAAAAACGAATAAGAGTACGTTCGCTGATAATTTTCACTTTGTTGTTACGTGTTCAGTGCAGCTAGCTGCCCTTCATACACATCACTGATCGTGGTTTTCTAATACACCAAGCTAAATCGCAAAAAAAAATAAAAGCATGACTGTAATATTAAACAAATATGTTAATTACCGAAAGAAAAATTTTCTGCAACACTATCATCGTTTTCGATGATTACGTACAAAAAGCACCTGCTGCTGAGTACCTATGTCGACAAAATAATAGAGTGAATAATAAAATCTATTCTACCACTGCTCCGAAAATAGGACTAAAACCAAAAGAATTTTTACCAAACAAGAAGAACAAATCCAAATTGATAAAATTACTATTATCGAAATTGAATACTGCAGGTTATCACACCAAACATTCCCATGAAGCTGCATATGTTCTAATCGCAGACTCTACTGGATGCAGCCAAATACGATGACTAAAATTTCATCATAGTTAGCAGTGACACCGCCTTGTAAATAACTTTGTCGCAGCTAGTAGAGGCAAAATCAAAAATAGTCTTTCAAAATTTAGTACCGGCAAAACACGAATAAAATATTTCAACTGCAATAGCTTTAAATTTCCACAACTAAAAGAGCTAAAGCGAAATAAAGGCTACCAGAATGGTTCATTAATTATCGTGAAGAAAACTATAGTGATACTTTGAAAAAAAAATCAGTAACTCTTTTGCTATCGAAGAAAGTTAGATTTTTTAAGTCTGCGGAAAACCCCCAGCTTTTAGAATATCTAAACTAGAATATCGCACAAGTAATGACTGAGACTACAGCTCTATTTGTTGATAAGGACAAATATTACCATATATTTTTATAAAAATCGACTTACAAATAATATTTTATGAAAATATGATATCTTGGGAGAAAAACGCAGTTTGGTTTAAGTAAAAAGCATCGTGTTTCACAATAAATTAATAAAAAAATATCTCTGCATCAAGAAATTAACGTATCTTAACAACAAAACAACCTTTCTTAATATGTAAATACTCGTTGTCTTTGTTACCATAAGGGCTGTCTTTTAAGAGAATAAAACCACCTGAAGAGTTATTTTTTCAGTATCTATTACATGAGCAAAAAACGCTGATATTAATATTTTTCGCGTTTTTTATCGTAAGAAATTAATATAATGAATTGCGCCACCTACAACCAAAGATTATAACAGCTACCGCTCTATAGTAATCTTTGCTATAACTTAGTATTTAAACTTTTTTGTCTGTAATCAATATTTTAGCTTCCAAAATGAAAAAAAATCGTCGTTATTGAACATAACCAATTGTTGACAACTGTCTGGCATTTACCTCCTTCATAACCTCCAATACTCTGTTATATCTTACTCAAGAATGTTTGAGATATATTGGGTAGATTTTTTACCGATTGTACTATTTATGAAATATCTCGAACACGTGAAGTTTTTACAAGTTTGTCTCAAACGATTTTGTAATTATTTATTACATCAATCGAATAGCTGTTTTCAAAAGAGTACTGGCAATAGAATACGATGCCTCCTTTAATTGGATAAGTTATCTGGACTCTATAAATAGTGCCAAATGCTCGTTTTATAGCACTTAATTACGCAATGACATATCGGTGTTCGACGTATACGCGACGAATACTTTCTGATTGCATTAGTGACGAATGTTTCCAAAAAGTATTTATTATACCACCAAAAAATAATAGATGTAGCCTCTCTGGTAGAGATGATATGTCACTAAAAACATTGTAACTTAATGAATATACTCTATAGGGGCTAATAAATTCTGGTAGAGAGTATACTAAGATGAAATTATCCAAACATGTAAAAATATTTTAAACGGTTTATTTTTGATAGAAGGAATAAATATTTTCAGTGGAAAAATGTGCCTTGGTCTATAAGAAAATGTCGAATTAATACTGACAAATGCAGTAAAATTGCGAAGATCATAAATATAACAATTAATGTGTTTTTAGAGTTCTGAAAAAAATTACTGCGCAGCAAATAGGAATATGTAAATTGTTTAATCTACATCTGATTGTGGGAGATGACACTTACAAAGTGTAATGATTTTGACTTGTCTTACTACCTCTAATACTATGGCTATAACAGCTTATTTCATCCATCATTCAGTGTAAGCATTCCTGTACTCTGGCCATTTTCCTCTGATTTTTGTCTTTCTCATCCAGTCTTCCTCTGTTTCTTTGGTTTCCTCGTGGCGTCCATTTTATGATCCCTCGCGTCCATATATTATCTGTCATTGTTCTAATAAGACCCTAATAGTCTAGTTTAACATGCAAATCCTCTAGAGAGTTGATACTTCGGTTCTTTTTCTTAGTAGCAAATTGGATATGCGATCTTTGAGTTTATTTAGATTCAAACACAACTTTGTTTTCCTTGAATAAAGCTAAGAAAAAAATAAACTTATTAAAAAATAAATTTTTATAAATTATCGAAAAGATTTAACAAAAAATATAAGTTATAGGTTACATAGAACGTGTAAATAAGACAAAAAGAATTGAAAATTAAAAAAAAAAATGTATTAACAGGCACGTGATTTAATCATTTCTTTTTTTAGCTAAAGTTTTTATGGAAAAACTCATCCACTGTGTTTAGTCGACGTTTTATAAGTAAAGATTTTACCCCTTTCTTGAACACTCGCTCACTATGTAACTACCTGATGCGCTTAAAGATTGTCCTGCGATTGGAAATCACCGAATTCCTCGTCTCACTGATGCCTGGAATGGAGCAATATTATTGGTTAAGCGAGTAAACGGGGAGTGAATAATATATTTAATTTTTTATGCACTAAACATGTAGACTTTAGAATAAAACGATAAAATAGTGTCAAAATTGTGTGCTTCACAAACAAAAGCAGACATGAGACACTACGTTTCTCTCGGTGATCTTTTTTGAAAAGAAACACACTATTGAACAGCTGCCTAGAACAAGTTCCCCAGAAACAAATACCATACGTTACTAATTAATATGAATTTCTTGTTACCGTTGTTTTAAGTTGATCTCTTATAACCTTTACAGCATAGCATTCGGATGCTAACTTTGAATTTATTACCCTCATGTGACTGTCAAACCTCAACTTACTATTGAAATGAATACCAAAAACAAAGTTTTCAAGTTAAAATATTTTCGACAAAAATATCATTTAGACTATATTTAAACTGCATAACATACGTTTTGTTCACATTAAAACTTGATTCATTTGAGTCACACCAAATTTTAATCTTCCGTAAATTCTCCATTACTATTAGGTTTAAGTCGTAATAATCCATATCATGACAAAAAAGAGTGGTGCAAGGGCGGATCCAGCCTCTCAATTTGGGGGGGGGGGGCGGTGATATCACACATAGTACAGTATGGCAAGCGAAAGCAAGTTGTCGATGGGGAGAGGAGATACCAGCAACATTCCCATTTCTAGTGTAAAAGGCAGGATCGATTCTATTTTTCTGAATTTGAAGCTCTTGGAGAGAGGGGGGGGGGCGATCACAAGAAAAACAAGTTGCCGACAGGGGAGAGGATGCCAGCAACATACACACTCCTAGTATAAGAGGCAGAATCGAGTCAATTTTTCTGAATTTGAAGCTCTTGGAGAGGGGAGGGGCAATCACAAGAAAAAACAAGTTGCCGCCAGGAGAGAGGATGCCAGCAGCATACACACTCCAAGTATAAGAGGAGCGGGAGCAGCATACACTTTCCTAATGTAAAAGGCAGAATCGGTTCTGTTTTTCTGAACTCAAAGCCCTCGAGGAGGGGGGAGACGATCGCAAGCATACACATTTCTATACTCTATTCAAGCACCAGAGAGAGTAATAAAACCTCCAACGTACCTGCTTCAGTGCCGCAGGTAACTGAGGACTGCCGTAAATCTAATTATATTTAATTATATTTAAATATTATAAGCTTTTATAAATTTACTGCAACAATAAAATTTGTGATAGTTCAATTTAAAATCTGTCAGTGAGCAAAGTACACCTTACAGTGTGTTCTTAGTGATTTATCTTGTTTGCGCTTGTTTTTATATATTATTTGAGATTAGTGAGATACCCAAAAGATATTTGTTCCAAAATCGTTAAACGAGAGCATTTTTTCCTCAACGAAAATCTTATTACGATGAATGTTTATGATGCCTTAAGATATCAATATCTAGATAATAATGTTAAAAGCTCTGTTAAGATGTGTTCCAACATGACAGGAGTTGGAAAATCTACTATGTATCGAATATTGAAGGAGAAAAAACGACTGGAATTGCTTATACTCCCAAGCCACATTCGATCACAGGGAGACGAAAAACCTCGTTGGAAAAATAGATGAAAACTGCAATAAAAGGAGTTGTACATACATTTTATTAGAAGAAGCAGATCTCAACCGTCGACAAAATTCTAACTAAAATCAATGAAGATCGGGATCTACCTGAAATTAAAAGAACTGAGCTCTGAAAATTGCTCAAAGAACTTAATTTTTGCTGGGAAAAACCAGATAGGAAATCTATTCTTATAGATCGTCCAGAAACTGTCCGTTGGAGAAGGAAATATCTCTCTCGAGTAAAAGGTAGAGTTTCTAGAAATAGTACAACTACAAAATTAGTAATTTAACTGAACTTGTGAAAGATTTTTTTGAATAAAGTTACTGCGAAAAATTGTAAAAAATCCACATAATAAACGAAGGAGACAAAATGTGGAAACTCGGTCTCATGAGCGGTGAAATAGAGGAACCAATTATAACTAATTTGGGCGAAGATAGCTTCACTGACTTTGATCACGAATTAAATACGTAATGTTTACCAGTATAAACACAATTTATTATTTATTTTTGTTTAATGTTGTTTATATATTTTTATTTTAGTGTGTCCCACTCTTTAATTTTATATGTACTATTTATTTTTATTATTTTATTATTGTATTTGTGTCTTTTTTCTTAAGCGTGTAGAATTAATATGTTTATTTTTTTTTTGGGGGCTATTGGATTTCCATATACTAAAGTAAATTAAATTAAGATGTCAGTGCAACAGAAATAAAAATAAGTAGCTCTAATTTTAACTGTAACATATAAAAATTAGTTACATTTGAATCCCTTTTTAGTGTTTAATTATAATTTTGCAGATGGTTTAAGCAATAAATAAACTGAAACCTCAAATGTCCTAAAAATGTTTTTAATTAATAAGAAAATGACCGATAACCCCAAAATAATTTTAATATTATATTGACGAATTTATTTTTTTATATATGTTTAACTTCTTCTTTTGACAATGGGTATTTTGTAAGTATTTAAATTATAAGTTAGAATTTTTTGAGAGGATAAGGCTACGTTTTAGTCTGAATATGCCTAAAAAGGTTTCTATGCCAAAATTAAAAATAATAAAAATACAGTTGTGGTTTGTGTTAAATATGGCAAAATTATCTATATTTTGTAATGTTTGTGAATTATTAAGAAATCATAAGAAATAAAATCATATTCTAAAAACTTTTTATTTTAAGTTTATTACCGAAATTATATTCTATGCAATAAATAAACCTCCTTCCGACACCTATGACGATTAAAATCCCTTTTAACACTTCACACTTCCAAATATCTATTGTTATCTAACCCCAATAGTCCATTATTATAAACTGGTATTTTCGATTATAAAATTTCTAACCCATTCCTATGAAAAATATATGTGTCTAACAGATTTTGTCAAAGACACCAGACTAAAAAACATAGGTAGTTTGCGAAGAAAAAAAAGGGAAAAAAATGATTTATCACTCTCCCTAGCTCTTGAATAAACTATAGTATAAGAGACAAAATCGGGTCTATTTTCCTGAACTTAAAGCTCTTGGGGGGTGGCGATCGCCCCCACCGCCCCCCTTCCTTGGATCCGCGCCTGGAGTGGTCAACAAAAATAAATTTGCCTTGCGATACACCTAATGTATTATACAAATGATCGGAAGTACAAATTTCTGACGTTTTGTTCCCGGTTGTGGCATTTTCTTCGATTCAAAGAGAATTTTGTGTTATTTTTTAATAGCTGCTGATAGTTCCTTATGTTTTATTATTTGTTGTTTTTCTTTGTTAATTAATAGTTTCAGCTACTTGAGACTTTTTCATTTTTTTAGCGCTTCTCTTAATTTTGAACGTTTATGTTTTCTGTAATCATCTTTTACCTTTTTTATTTTGTGTGTCTCTGATATATTTTATTTGTAATTTGCTCTGTTTTGCATGGGTTTAACTCGTGCTTTAAATAGTGTTTTTTTCATTCTTTTTATAATTTTTTATTTGTATATTTAAATTATCTATATTTTGAATTGTGATCTATTTTCTGCATGTGTTCCTGTCCTGTTACCGTATATTTTCTCCTTTTCTTTTGTGCTTTTTCCCCATATTTTTTTATTTTGAGATGTTATTAATTTTCATTTTTTTTATGTGTATTAATATACACTTTTGCTTTTAATATCCGGTACTCACTTCCTATATTTATTGTTTGGTATTAATATTTCAATTGTGATTTTATTGTTACATATTCGGTTAATCTTTTTCCTTTTCTATTGGGACTTTGGACAAATCGAATCCTTCAAAAGTCCGTACACGCACACGAATAATAAGATAAGATTAGTCAATAATACTTTGCAACGGTTTAATGGTCGGGATGGCCATTAAAGCGCACAATAGCAAATTTTTCGTGGCTAAGGAGTCGTAACTCTAGTAGAAATAACTGAAACTATCTTTTTTGTCTTCAAACTGCATTCGTTCTATAAATTCTACTGGGATTTAATGTGATGTTTTGGTATAAAACAAATTTAGAATAGAATGTTATGGAAGCTTCTCTAGACCGACTGATCACTTATATTCTGTTGAGGTGGTCTCACATATATTAACATATAGGAATAATTAGAATATTACCAAGAAAATGAGTTAACATATAAGTAAGCAGTAAAGGTTTTTATAATTGTAAATGCTACAATTAAAGTACACAGGCCAGTTGTTACGGGAATCTTACTCCGGGTCCGCCTTAAAAAAATTCATCTCAATTATCGATCGCCCCACTTACTGTAACTGAAGCTAAGAGATCACACCAACTTGAAACAATCAGATTGCTTCTAAATTCTCCAGTTAACTTAACAGGATTCCAGGAAGGATAAAACACAATAACCAAACGTGAAAGCAAAAAATAAAAGGTTGGTCGTAAAAAAAACTAAAATAAACCAGAGGTTTAAGGAAAATACGCTAGCTTTCAAGTAACTCATCTCTCAAAGGGCTTTGGTTTCCCCAAAACGAGAAATCCCAAAATAACTCCTTGTGGCTTGAAAATGTAGAATATGACATTTGACAACACTCTCCTTCGCGAATTATGGCACATACTACATAGTTGCATTCTTTCAAACTTCGCATATCTCATCTGAACTCACCTGTTTTGAGTATTGACGTGATGAAACTTATTTACAGAAGGACGACCAACCACTGTCATTTACTACATGATGTAGGAAATAGTAATTTACTACTTATAAAGTTTTAGGAAATAGTAATTTACTACTTATAAAGTGTAAAAAAAGTACTTGTTACAAAATATTATAGCATTAGCTGGCAGAGATATGAAATTGCTACAACTTCAAGTAAATTTACTACTTCTGGAGGGTCCATAATTTAGAATTAACTAAATCATAGACAGACGACCAAAAAATTTGAGGTGACGAAAGGTGTTCGATAGTGATGCGTTCTATCATCAATGATTTTTAATCCATACGTCGAAAATATTTTCTCAGAAGCATTGGAAAATGTAGAGGGGAGTAAAAGTCAATGCTTCAATTGTAAATAATGTACAATACGATGACGATTCTGTCATTCTGGCTAATAAAGGACAGAAGCTCTAACTGATTATAAATAGACTTAGTGAAGTGGGAAAGAGGAATGGCTTGATTATAAATACAGAGGAGACAAAATTTATGATCATAAGCACAAACACTTATTCCAATAACCGGTATAATAATTAACAGTATATAATAATAATAGTATGATAATAAATGTATTTACATTATTTCTCATTTACATGTAGCTATTTGAAAGAAAATATCTGTCGTAAATAAATGGCAAGATCCGTTAAATCCCTAGGACTGGTACAGGGTTTATTATATTTAGGATTATGCCTAGAGACTTTATTATAAGAGATGGAAAAAATCTTTAAATACGAAGGTTGCAGGATTTCTTCCATATTATATTTTAGATTTATTTACAAAAACAGTGACGCATCGTAAAGTTGAGAAACAGAAGAAATTATAATTTTTTAACTGGAACACTGTGTATATTCTGTGAATTAGAGTCCTTTTTTTTCCTGATTTCAAAAATAAATAAAAATTTGGTGTTCTAGTGGTTATTTAAATATTTAATTTTGAATTATTAATTAAGGGATATAAAAAAAGAGGTGGCCGGGAAAAAAATGCTTTATTTTAATTTGCATTGTGGCATTTTAATATGGTTCCAAATACTTATTGTGCTGTCTAATAGACGATTTAAACTGACATTGAAAACATTTAGAGATGAGTTATTCAAAGGAATAACAATATCAGGTAGCTTGTCTTGAAAGTAATTGTAATAACAGGAGTAGTAGTAATTAGATCACCAAGTAGATATTTATTAGAATAATAAAGTATTGGGCACCCAATGATACTAGCACAACAAATAAAACAAAATAAATTAGAAAAATCTCTGTATATTTTTAATATATCCTACACGATTATTAAGCACATTTAAAAATATTTTCTCTCATTTTATGATTAATACAATTTGAAATAAAATCTCTATGGTCTTGGTTCAGCAATATTACTATGCATTCAATTTTTTCCCTTATTAATTATATATTTTGAGGTTTTACATAATAAATTTTATTTTTTAAAAACCCCCACGAAAAAAGATCTAATAGACTCAAATTTGGGCTATTGGCCGGCCGCCTAATTGTGCTATGCCTTCCAATCCAAAAGTTATATCGGCTGTTAAGGTACTCAGTAACTGACATCACATTGTACGGGGGTGCGCCATCTTGTTGCAAAATTGTATTGCTGAACTGGGATATTATCTAAATGATCGTCTATATTATTTTCAATTAAATATTGTTCGTCATTTAAATTACCGTTTAAAATAATTGACCCAATATTTATTTGCCAACATGCCACACTAAACGTGAATTAATTGCCGACCCTGAAAATAATTTATGTTTCAATACCAGGGCGAAAATAGAGTAAAATATTTATTTTATGTCATCTTTTTCATTTCTAACTATGGTTCTGATTTTTCGCCTAAGACTTTTTTCATTTCATTAAATTTTTTGACATTGTATCTTACTGTACTAGTACATGGTACTCGACGACCAGTATATATATATATATATATATATATATATATATATATATATATATATATATATACTGGTATTCATGTTGCACTCTTGATATATTTTGATTATTCGTATAACAAAGGCAAATTATGTGATGTTTTTCTTATTCCGAATAACCCATGTCAATATAATAAGTATTCGAAACCATATTAAAACGTCACAATGAAATTTAAATAAAGCATTTGTTTTCCAGGTCTCCTTGTTTTTTTATATCAGTTTAATAATAATTTAAACTTAAATATTTAAATAACGGCTAGTGCGAATGCTAATTTATTATACATTTTTGAAATCGGGAGAAAAAGAACTTTAATTCTAGTAGAGAATATGCGGGGTATTCCGTATTAAACTGTAAAATATCTTATGTTCTTTTACGATGCGTCAGTATTTTTGGAAACAAATCTAGAAGATAATAGGAAGAAATCCTATAACTTTCGTATCTAAAGGTTTTTTCATCTTTTATAATAAAGGATCTAGGTGTTAAATATAAAAAAATCCTGTAAATACGCAAAGCTAACCTTTTCATAAAGAGCAGGGTGAAAAAAGTATAAAAAGCATCAAAGACAAAATTAAAAATAATATTATAAAGCTAAGGTTTTCTTTTTGTCTAAAAAATTATATAAAAATAATAAAAAATTAAAAATACTTGGTTACTGATAACAAAAGTAAGTCGCCGGTTATCGCTTAATACTACACTTAAAAGAGAAAAAATGTAGTTTATAGACCCCACAGAATAGAAAAAAACTTGGTTTCCAAATATTATCAACAATAAAATATAAAATCCATATGCGATAATAAAACTGGATTAGTAAACGAAAGGAAGAAGTGTTACAAATTTATATAAACTAATACATTCAATATTATTTGGTTATATAATTTCTTGCACAATACACATGCTACGTGTTTCAAGCTAACAACCAGAGTATAATATTTAATGTATCAAAGTTGAAGGTAGTTAAGACATAGTTGTGGTTAAGGATATCATGATTTAAGAATATTTAGTTGTTTGCTGCAATTTAAAAGACATTTATTCATTCTATGTCATTATAAATAAAATATTTATTTTTTAAATATTATAATTATTTTTAAGGTCAATCAAAGTGTGTATATTATCCAAGTTTTAACGTTTCTTTTAAACATTTTATATGAATTTAAAATTCTGTTATACATATTCATAATTTAGAACTAAGAAATAATAACTTCTTGGCGTGACAGTTTTATCTTTGGAATAAGAATCAAAAATTTTTATGATGAGATAGTCGTGATCTAAGTTAACTAATTCATCTTTATTTAAGAATTGTTGGGCAAAAATTGTTGTCCTCTATTAAATATTTTCATTTTCTTAAATAAAAGATCAGTGGAGTAGGTATATTCTTTGTTATAAATAGTTCTTTATCACTCAATTTTGGAGATTTTCTAACTTATAAAGCTAATTATTAATAGCATATGTAATATAAGACTCGACAAGGAAATTGTTAAGAATTATTAGTTCCGCAATTTATTTTTTTTTTAATTTATTAATTTTGCCCAGTAATGACCTTACCTTTTTTGATATATAATTTACATGTACATCCCATCTCATAGATGAGCCGCAATATATTTAATACTTTTTGTCTCACATATCTGTATATTCTCACAAGTGCAAATATTGTTTACACTAATCCGGTGGCAAGTTTGAACTTATGCAAGTAAATAGAATACAATTTGTCTTGGTAAAATTTATTGTTGGAAGTTTGCTCTTAAAATAATGGATAATTTTACTCATTTCAACTTCAAGTAGTGTTTTAAGGTCGTTTCAGTTACTACCTTAAAAAAATAAAACTGTATTATCAACAAAGCCAATCACATCTCCATTAATTTCCAAATTAAATCAGTCATTCAGGTAAATAATGAAAAATAATGGACTTTAAATAGTTCCTTGAGGGACACCATATTCCACAAATTTAGTATCACTTAGATCATTACCAATTTTTATTTTCTGAGATGAGATAATTACATATAAGTTTGTGAGGAATACCATGAAAACTTATCTTTCCAAGGGTTTCAAGAAGCTGCGCATATTCAACTGTATCAAAGGCTTTTTTTTAAATCAAGGAAAACTCCCATAAATAGTTTGTGATCATCAAGCGTGGTATAAATATTTTTAGTCAAAAAGGTACTATAGCATCCCTCGTCGACCTACCCCCCTATCCAAATTGCCTTTGTGACAGAATATTATACAAATTTCAAAAACTAATGATACAGTTGTTTAGTATTTTTTCGCAGAATACAAGCAATACAAAACAAATCATTGTCATCATAAATTTCTTGCCAATTTACTTGTTCAAGATTACTGATGTTTGTGTTTTTTAAGATAAGTTTATTTTTTATGAAATGAAATATTAGAACGAACAATGATCGATAATATAACTTTGTAGTAAAACTGTGTTTAATACGTCACCGACAATCCTCCGCTGCACATATAAATGACCAACGCAACTACCAGAATCTTTTTGTAGTCTAGTTTATTTATTATTTATGGAAATAAATCCCACATATACAACATATTTAAGTATTTACCTGAAATAAAATTATTTTCTAAAATATTGATATTAATGGTCCCCACAGATATGTACGTAATTGTTCTTAAGACATTTTTTGAACTACTGTTAAAAGTCATTCAAAAATGTATTTTTACTCGGTGAAGGTGGTTATTAAAAAGTTTTTATTATTAAAATTTAAGTAAAATTCAAGACTTTTAACAAAACTAATATTTACAATACTAAATCGGTGAGTTGTAGCATTCGTAACACTAATTATCTATCCATCATTCTGATTAATATTATCTTCATTATAAAAATCAAAAAATAGCTATTTATATTAAAAAAATTCAAATCTTCAGTCAACCAGGTCACTGATAAAATAATGCAGTCAAAATTAAACTCAAATTGACTTATATAAGAATTTTAAATTTATCTAGTTCTTTATTTATGCTTCTAATATTTATGTAGATAACTCTAAGTTCTAGCTTCCAATTTTTAAAAACAAATTGTTGCAGTTGTTGACATCGTGGTCTATTTTTAACTTCGATAATTGGATTGAATCTATCTATTTAAAAAATTTAAGATACTGATGACATATTGATATTAAATTAAAGTTTGTTAGCTTTTGAGACATAAAGACAAAACAAGTAAAGAGTTTTAGATATCTAAGAACAATTATAAACCAGTTATGAGATTCACAACATGAAATGACATATCGTATCGAACAATCCAGGAAAAAATTCTTAAAATTCAAAAGGCTTCTGTGTAACCAAGATCTCTCCTTGGTGACTTGTTTTACAGAACGGCAAAATGTTATGTGTGATCTGTTTTGCTTTACGGGGTGGACGTATGGAAGCTAAAAATTATATCTATTAATAAACTTGATGCATTTGAAATGTAGCTTTGAAAAGAATGTTTCGAATCTCTTGCGTGAATCAAGTACGAAATCACTATGTATTGAGGAGAGCAGAAGTAGAAAGACAACTTTATTAACAATTAAAACAAGAAAAAGTGGATTATCTTGGTCACATCTTAAGTTGAGAAAAATGCGGAATTTCATAACTTTTTTAAGACATGTTGCATATTCAAAAATAACCAAAATTTTTTTTTTCAGCTCTTTCATTAGAAGATAAATTACTTTATCATAAATGTAACTAAGGTTACTTACATATATTTACTATATTACATGTAATTTTAAATTTGTATGATAATATTACAATCAGATAATTTAACATAGTTTCTACTTATTGTGAACCTTATATATTGTAAAAATAAATAGCTCCTGCTTCATGTGTTATTTACGATGAACATAGATATGATGAAGTGAGCCAAAGTGTGGGTTACTCACCAGTAGGTTATCATAGAGGTTCGTTTCTAAAAATATATTGTATGTTACTAGTTTAGCATCGTTCACTGCTTGAAACAGAAGATTTATGCTGGGACAGAAAAATAAAATGTTACTCTTTTATCATAATCAAAAGTGATTATGCAAAATTAATAATTTTTCTACATTTTCTGAATTGCTGGTTCAATGATGTACATTTAATTTCCACATCTTAAAATAAAATTTATATTACAAGAAACGAAAAATATTAATAAAGATATAATTCTTTATAATCAAATAAATTTATAAATTTTCAAAATCTGGTGAAATTGCTCCCTTATATTACATTTATCGTTTTATTTTTAAATTTTTATTCATAAGATGTCAGCTGATAACAATTTTAAATTAGCATGAACTTTATTTATATTTTCTAAAAAACTCAACATGATTATTTTTTTATTCCAGGTTACTCCAAACAGCCAAAGATCTTTAACCTACGACGAAGAGTCCTGGAAACCAACACCAGAAGATTCAAAAGAAAAAAGTCCCGAAGCTTCTGTGCCTTCAACATCTTCCACAAAAATTAGCAAGACAAAGAAGGTTAAAAAATACCTGAAAAAGTGTAAAAATGCTCTTGGTAGTAGTAAATCCGTTAATAGCTTCGACTGCGACACTGTCTCGCAAGTATCGGTTCAAAGTTCATCATATAGTTCATCATGGTATGTTGATCCACAATTAGTGGATATTCTTCAAGAGGGTGAAGTAAATGAACTAGAGGACTTTTACGAGGAGGCATTACTAGAGCCGTTAGAAAACAAAAGTAAAATTAAATTTGAAGTTGCTAATGTGATTCAAGTTAAGGGACCAAAGGTTTTTGATGAAGAGGAAAAAACCAATAAAGTATTTGATGATGAAAAAAATAAAAAAGAAGAAACGGACTGTTGTATTAAAAAAAATTATATTGACGAAAATAATTCGGAAAATATACAACTGAATAATGCCGAAAGTATAGACAATTTTCATTCTGCTTTTACTAGTCTTTGTAGTGAAACTCTTAAATCGGATGACTGTGATTATTGTTCATTTGACTCAAAAAACTTTGACGATAATGAGACAGATATTAAACATAAACAAAATGTATTGGAAAGTTTTTCCGAAAACAGGACTAATAGTGAATCAAATAAAGGCGTAATTGCTAGTGATATTGGTATTGACAGTGATTATAACAGAGATGATAAAAATCAAACAAGAAAAGAGATAAATATTTTAGATAACACTAAATCTTCTTATTTTAAATACACGCAGAAAGATAAAGAACCTTGTGAAAATAGTGTCAGATCTCAAGAAACATTAGTTGTGGGAAAACGTGAAGACATAACCTCTCCTCTCTTGCAAAATTTACAAGAGAATGTTGAGGGTAATGAGAAAATAAGACCCGAAGAAAACAATAGTCATGATATCGCTTCGAATGGAACACAGAATCCAAAAAACTTGGTAAGTACTGAATATTTAGCTATCGTTTCTAGTTCACTACTGATTTGAGGATGTCTACTAGTGTCCTAAAAACCTTAAAGGGTAACGCTTCCACGCGGAGACAAATGTATCTAAACTGGAACTTAACCATTTCCTCACATATTAAACTTTTATGTTCAAATAAAATGATACACTTTATTTAGATCTGTTCCCAACTAAAAATTAACAACTCTCAATTGTCAATTAAGAAGTTGGTCAACTTTCAACTTTTTTAAAAAGTCGGCATAATTCGTGTCCGCTATCGGAAAATTTGACAAACAAATAAAACTTGGTCAAAATTTGTCACAAAATAGTCGAAACACATTAGAATAAAATTAGATAAACAACCACAATTGAAAAGCAAAAAAAAATTACGTTTTACTTTTAGGTTAGAATATTTATGAGCATTTTATTTGGACATCATTAATTTTTACTAATTGTTAAATTATGAAGTATGAACCACGCGTTTTTTATTTCGTAGTAGAAGTATTAGTTTAGTGAAAATTCTTAGTGGTACTTGATAAGTTTTAGAAGTATGAACCTACCATAAAAGTTTTAAACTAACAAGTGCAACACAAAGTCAATCAACCTTCAAAGCAAACAAATCTCCTTTTATTATTATGTCGGCAAATTTTGTTAATTTTCGGGAGACAAATAATCCTTTTACCGATTTCAAATCTATGGTTTCTTCCTTAACTGTAATATAGAAATGTTTATTTATTCACATATATGCCACAAATTTTAACAATATGCTGATAAAATGAACTGAGCAACCTTCTATGGTAATCGGGTCTAAGTCTTGAACCTTTTTGGTAAATCTGGATATTTTTAATATTGTCAAATCTACATCTTCTAACACCAAGCGCAGATCCAAGGGGGGCGATGGGTACGACCGCACTCTCCAAAGAGCTTCTAATTCAGAAAAATACTCTGCTCTGCCTGCTGCATTAGGAACGTGAATGACGTTGACCCCCCCCCCCCCGTCGACAATTCACTTCCCTTGTCATATTGTACTTTTGTGATATCGCCCCTCCCCAAAGAGAGAGGCTGGATGTCTAACACATATATGTGGTGACTATATTTCTCTCTTACTTATTTTGCTTTGTGTGAATTAAGTGATGTGATACATTATTTTATATGATACATATATTAAAAAATAATAGTGATACTGAAGTCCACAAGATGTAATATTTAGAAAATAATAATAATATTAATAATCCCGTTTGGTCGGCAGTGTGCTGCAGCGAGCAGTACTGTCTATCCGCGGACCTTTAACCATATCCTTTCTTTACCTTTGAAACATTCCTTTGCCCTGACCCACTTACCCTCACTTCCTACATAATTCCTTAGGAACCACTTTCTTTTAGCTTTCCGACTGGACCCGGCAACGAATAGATCCAGGGTTTCCCTCAACCAATCGTAGGAGGCGATTAAATGGGGAGAATTTTCAAATTTTAAATAATGAAATGTCGACTGTAAAACATAAAGTACCCCAGGTGGGTAGGACCCATGGTCCACAATTACACACCGCAGAAGCGGTCTGCTCCACGGATTCTGAGGGGAGCAACACTTCGACATCGCAAACTTTAAGTGGCAGGGCTTCTATTTGAAGATAAAAATTTCAATCCGATTAAAATGGTTAGGTTAATTTCATTTGCAGAAAAATCCGAACTGAGTTGAAGTTGGTAGAAGTTTAGTCTTTTTTATTGTGATCTATGAGGCAAAAATATATATTTGAAAAGAAAAAGGTGAAAAGGTAAAAGCAGGAATCTATCCGCTAGAATGTAGATTTTTTTTGTGTTTGTTTTTTAGGTATTTATTTTATCTACAAATTTAGATAATTTAACCGCGATTCTCATATTCGATTTAAATTTTAAATTAAATTCTTCATTCGTCATGAAAAAGGTCTTTACCGTTTCTATGAAGACTATATTATAGTTTCACATAATGGTTTGACTGAATATATAATCATTATGGTTTTTTTGTCTTAACAGAAATATAATAATGTTTACTGATATTGAGCTTTTTGAAATTGATTATTTTATAGAGAAAGAATGATAATATTTAAAGGATTACTCGTCTAAAAAGGTTCGACTTCAAAATTTAAAATATGATTTTCAAAATTTACAGTATTTCATATAATTAATTCAGCGTCGTTAAAACATGCCACAGATGTTGCATCGTACTAACGGTCCAGTAATTATATTCATCGATTTAATGGAATGAAGATTCAAAAAGGCGTTAATCCAGTTCCTGTTTTATGAGTTTATTTCATATATATTTTTGTTGAGTAATATGAGAGAGTTATATAAAAAGTGTTTTAATAAACTTCCATAATTCACGAAATTTTTTGTATTTTTCATGAACTTATCTATTAAAGAAATTATTGTTGCTTTCAGATAAATAATCTAATTTGGCCAGTCTTCAGGCATTCAAGTAATGAGTATCTCGTTTCTACATACAGTTACATTTTCAAATAAAATATCTTTTTAATATTAGATGTCTAATTTAAGAGTATTTAAGTACTAAAAGTTATTCATATGCGCAAATATTTTCAAAGTTACAAATACTTCCCAGCTCTGCCACCAATACCAGTCGAAGTTTAAAAAAAATTCAAGGAATGAATTCTAAAATAGTTTTTTTTCAAATATTACATATTTTACACTTAAAGGTTGAAAATAACATTTTTGTAAAGACGATATTTAACATTTAAGCTTCTATGTTGAGTAAACGTATAAATCATTTTGCCGGAACTATCGCGAATAGCCTACGGGGAAGGAAGAAACTGCATTAGAGAGACACGGAGTGTGGAAAATGGCACAATTGGTACACTAAATAATAATAATGATCATCGTGACTTAAAATAACGCAATATATCACTTTTACTGGAGATGCCTAGTTAAAAATAAAGGTTGCTATACTTGGGTATGTGAGTAAAAAAAAATCAGTTATTACGTAAGTCTGATTTAACATGTATGAAATTTTACCATGGTGTCATTTTAATTTTAAACGTATGTTTAAAACATGTAATTAAATAAATAATGTTTTGTTCAGTGTAGTGTAATCACATTTAGAGAAAGGAAGTTGTATTAAAAGTTCTCAATAGCAACAAAAACATGCCAATATTTATGAAATAAACATTATAAAGATTATTTGAACAAAAATATTAGATACGATGGTTATAGGATGTTGTTTGCCAAGCTTGTCTATTCCGCCTGACTTTGGGTCCTGATTTAGTGTAATTTTGGCATTCCTCGCTCCGGTATATCCTAATTAAAGACCCTGCATATTGTGTAGTCTGAAGGCCTTACTACCCTTTACATCTTTTAAAGATGTTGTTTTTATTATACCATAATGCGACAGTAGAAAATGTATTCAGTGTATAGTTTAACATCTTGAAAGACAAAATATTACGATCATAGAGAGAAGGTCAAACTTTATAAACTTCTTCATATTTTTGCTGTGCAAATGCTATAGTTTTTAGAATACAACATGTAATTGGAAGGAATGTTTTTGTTTTCACTGTATAATCTAATTATATTTATAATTGCTATTAGACGTTCACTTGAAAAAACTTCCGTTTCCTTGAAATCCAAATACAACATCGTTCTCCCGGACGGCTTGATAGTTCCCAGTGAGAGCATGTTGAAAGTTCAAACTGGCTTAAACATTTTCCATCTAGAAGAACATACGTTCTTTTAGAGATGGGCTTATTGGTAAAAAATATTTTCTAATAGTTTTTCAACACCTTTGTCTGTTATTTAGTGCTGCTATGTGGACATAGTTGTTTTCGTCTCTATCAACTAGCCTGTAGGTGATGATCTAGAGTTTCCGCAAATCTGGAATTTAAAAAGTAATACAAGTATACTTGCAGCAGCTAGGGTGAGGCCAATATAAATTTTACACAAGAAAAAGTGACTTGCTGGCCCCATATTATAAAAACATACATCCATAATCTTGCGTGACTTGTAATTGAGTTCATTTGTGATTTTATCTTTTGCTATAGTTAATTTGTATCTTTTGTTAGTAGCTATTTGCTTCATTTATTACCAATTTGGCATTGCCTTCAAAAATTTCTATTACATTTGAAAATTTATAGAATTGTTTTTTGCCTTTTAGAGCTTTTTAAGGAAAAGTTTTTTTTTTTAATTTTGTTTTTGGATGTTTAGTTTCGAACCTGAAATCCATAAATTATTTGAACGAAATGATTATTGAAATATGTAGTGTACCTCAAAATATTTTAAAGATCGCAAAAAAAAATATCATTTTAGCCAAAAATTTTGTACATATCACTAAACTGAGTAACAAAAAATTTTTTCATTCTAAGATAACCCAAAAGCCATTATTAAATGAAACTGGAATAAACTTAAATTTAGTCTGTCATAGTAAACCGCTACTTTGAAGTCTCAAATATTAATTTTAGATTCTTAGTCTCCTCATCCTAAACCAATTTTGAAAGAATGTGAGATATGTAAATTTTTTAGCCAACAATTTTATGTATAATACTAAATTTTAAGAAATTAATTTCAGATCCATATTCTACGCCTCCAAAATCCCCCAATGGTAATTTTTTGGTCCGCTATATTATACTTACCACATTGAATTAAAATATATATTTATATGTTGATTTTTGTTTATATTTCTGATCGCTTTCTCTCATAAGAAATCAACAATAACGGCCATCATTGTTTATTCCACCTGTCTTGGTAGCATTGCTCCATTGTTAATATGCCTTGGTGGAATTTTTCTTCTTACTCGTCACTAACCGTACAAAAATTTTTTGAGAATAAATTTAAATGGGAGTGCAAGAAGTGTAGTTTAAGAGACATGTGACCGCAGTAGATTTCAAATAGTTCTTGTTCAAGTTTTTCTACTTTTTCGTTTCCTAAAAACTTAGAAAAAATTGATTTAAAAGAACTCCATGTAGCTAATTCAACATCACTTAATTTTTGATCAAACTGTCGATCCCTTAGTACTTTTCTAATTTGTGGTCCAACAAATATTATTTCCTTAAACTTAGTATAACTTAGTTAAGGTCAAAATTTGTTTAAGCACCTTCTTCTTTAGCTAATGCTTTAACGAAATTTTTAAACAATCCCAGTTTAATGTGTAATGGAGGTAACAATACTTTTTTAGGATCAACAACAGGGATATTCTTCATGTTAGCTTGACCTTTGACATTCTTTTACTTGGTAATGGCTCTGTGTTTCTCTACTATCCCAAAGACAAAGAAAACAGCAATACTTGTTAAATCCAAACTAAAGCCCTAGTAATACTCCTATGACTTTTAGGTCACCACATATTTGCCACTTATAGGTATCATAGGTTATTGTACTTAGAATAAGTGACATACTTTCGTATGTTTCTTTCAATTTTATTTTAGAAGAATCTATAAATAAGCGCTACTCGTCCGGATTAAGTAAAAATCTAATTTTTCCATAACACTATTTGGATTAACACAAACACACATTTTATCCTGCATAGTAAAATGTGAGGATAGCTCCTGGTTACCGTTCCCAAATATTGTAACTTTGGTTCCAGTGGCTAGTAAATTCCATTATTGTAATCTAGACCCTAATACTTCAACATACTCTTTGGACAAGTGGAGGCCTGGAATTAGATCATTTAGTTCAGGTTGCTCGCTAAATAGGGGGCTTTTTCTTCACTTTCGGGAAAATAAGAATCGTTATTTTCTGATACATTATCGGGTTCTGCCTTATCCTCATACAGTTCTAAATCTTCCTCTCATTTTGCCGGGATGCTGGAACTCGTAAACTTTCTCCATGAGGAACCAGTTTTATTGCTGAGGAAATATCCGAATATTCAATATTATGTTAGCTCTTTCTTGAAAAATCAGATACTTTTGTTATGCAAAAGTAACAGTCGTTCAAATGATTTGTTGGTTTTCGCCAAATCATTGGAACTCAAAAGACATAGAAGAGCGTTAGCTATTTAACCAGTTACTTAGATTTGCTGCACAGGTTTGGCAACATATGTGAGGAGCCCAGTCTCGATCTTGATCGCCAATAGGACATCCAAAATACTTATGATAAGCTACTTTGGTCATTTTGTTAATTGTCCTTTTCTACGATTTAGGGGTAAACTGCCCATATATGAAGCAAAAACTATCCGTGGGGTAAACACAGCCACGTTGTTCTACTGTCGCATGTGTCAGTTCCGAGATGTGATACATTCGTCAACTAACTTTATTCAGCACAAAGATAACACTAATACAAGGCTCTTACTATTGGCTTGTTCGCGCTCCTGGCCTCTCTATCTAATACTGATCACTACTCGTTCTAAACCAATACTGATGATACGATTGCCATCCAACTGCTTTTATAGCCATTCCTTTTGGTGTTTTCTAAAAACATCGGGTTTCCGAAGATCGAAGAGCAACGGTTTATGTATAAATGCCATATCAAATTGTAAAAAATTTACTTCAGATTCATAACTTACGATTCCGAAAACCCCGTAATACCATTTTTTTAAAAATAGTTTTATAGTTTACACCCTTCAAACGCTGCTATTACAGTTTTGGACAAAATCCAGAGACGCTGAGTTTTTAACCTACCATATTGATTTTTTTAAAAATAAATTTAAATTCGTAATTTACGCCTTCAAAAACCCTCTCACACTAATTCGGTATGTGTAAAATTTGTACTCAGGCATATTGAATTGGCCCTATTGATTTTTTACCACCCTATACCAATTTTGGACAACATCGGCATATGTAAAATTTTTATCTTATTGAATTTTTTCTTAAATAATTTTAGATTCATTATGTATGATTCCGAAAACTCCCACATACCAATTTTGCCGAAAATTTTAAATTATTAATTTTGGATCTTACGGAACGAATTTCGACCAAAGTAATATGGGACTACCGCAGCAATTTTCTGAACATAATACAATAAATTTCATTCAAATCCAAACCGCCATTCCAAAGTGATCGAAGTACATACATAAAATAAACATACATAGGAGTCAAATGTAGAAACTCGTTCTTTTGGAAATCGGCTAAAAATACAAAAAAAAATTTATCATAGTTTTTGAGTAATTTGGCATTCGAGAAACAAAAGCTTCCAAATTGGATTTTTAAATTTCGTATCTTTTATTTATCTTATCGAATAGACTACCGTTGAATATGTCTTCAAAAGTGTTATTAATATATCTTTATTTGGTCATCTTATTTACTAAATATAAGCCTCTAAAGTTGCTTACAATTACATTGGGCAACAGCCGAAAGTATCTAAAATAAAATCGACTTAAATCTTACCATTGCTGGTGTGCTAAAACCGAAACTAAACTTATGTTTTTAATATTAGTTCAAGTTTTAGAGATACGTGATATTATGTCTCCCTATAGATTAACAATGTAACCGTAAGAATGCACGTGTTATATTTGAATTATTATAACGATAGAGGGGTGCAACGTTGTCAAATACACGTTTTCACCAAGTTAAGGAAATTTTTTAACAACTTGGCAACATAGCATGGAGATCTTTAGGGGTGACTCCCCCCCTTTATACAAAGTCCCAACCCCCCAGTGCTTAAAATAAGGGAGATAGCCATTTAAACCCATGTATATCGACTATTGTATCTGCTTTGTACTGAACAACCCATTTACACAAACAAATGACAAACGCCACTATTACGAATATTATGGAATTGAATAGAAAATTCTCGAATATTCTTTAAACATATAGAAACTGTATTTGGTTATATTGGCAGCTACAAAGCAGATGGGTTTGTCAGTCGAAATTAGTGAGTCGAATCCAATAGTCGAAATTCTAAGATGTCTCGAAAGTGTGTAAAGAATCCAGATCACTTCTGTTATGCTTGTGGTGAGGTAACTTTTGCGTCTCAGAAGCGGTTTGTTTTCCCATTGATAAAAAAGGCATATCAGCTTTATTTGGTTTCAATATAGGGGATCAAGACAAACAGTGGGCGTCACATAGTTGCTATAATGCATGCGCTTCAAGTCTGAGAAATTGGTTAAATAATAAAAAACGATTTATGCGGTTTTCGGTCCCAATAATCTAGAGAAAGCCTTTAAATCATATTAGTGATTGCTATTTCTGCGTTATACTTCATGTTGGGTAAGGCACAGGTATATCCAAGAAGAAAAAGTCGGTTATCAACTATCCAAATATACCATCTGCCGTGAGACCTGTTCCTCACAATGACGAACTTTCTATTCCAGAATCCCCAGAAACATTCACTTACGAATCAGATAATAAGGATACAACGATTTCTTAAGAGGTAAATATGCCATCAACATCAAGAGATCCTGATTTCACACCCAACACGTTATACCTCCCACCACACAGAATAACCCAATCAGAATTAAACGATCTTGTGAGAAACTTAGAACTTCCAAAAAGTAAATCAGAGTAACTAGGATCAAGATTGCAGCAGTGAAACTTTTAGAAGACGATATTTCAGTATGTGGTTTTCGAAAACGCCATAAAGGCCTAGCACCATTTTTTAACATGGAGAAAAGCTTGGTTTTCTGCAGTAACATTAGCGGTTTATTAGCGGCTTTAAATATAAACTACAAGTCGGAGAAATGGAGATTTTTTATAGACAGTTCAACATTGAGTTTAAAAGCAGTACTATTGCATATGAGGAAATATTTTACCATCTATACCTGTTGAATATGCAGTTCACATAAAAGAATCATACGACAATATGACAAGTATAAAATACGATGAGCACCAATGGAAGATCTATGGTGACTTAAAGGTGATTGCACTTTTATTTAGGTTGCAGTTAGGCTACACCAAGTTTTGCTATCTTTGTGTGTCATTACGAGAGAAAAGACTGGTCCGCGCGACAATCATTAGAGCCAGGTGATAAAAATCTATAACATATGCCATTGGTAGACCACAAAAAGATTTTGTTACCACCATTGCATATTAAATTGGGCCTAATGAAAAGCTTTGTTAAGGCACTGAATACAGATGGGCCGGCTTTGCTGTACCTACGTCAGAAATTCTCCAGGCTTAGTGAAGCAAAAAATAAGGAAAGAATTTTTGTTGGGCCATGGAATTGAAATATTCTCAAAGACAAACATTTTGACAGAACTCTAATAGATATTGAAAAAAAAAAGCTTGAAATGACTCGCCTCGTGATCACTAATTTCTTCGAAAATAAAAAAGCTAACAATTTCGCTACTCTTGTTGAAAATATGCGGTCATCGTATAAAAAATAGGTTACCATAGGCCTCTAAAAATCCATTTCCTATAGTCACATCTGGACTGTTTTCCCGACAACTGCGGATCTGTAAGTGATGAGTACGGCTTCCATCAGAATATATCAACAACGGAGAAAAAGTACCAGGGAAAGTGGAATGCTTCCATGCTTACCTACTACTCTTGGCCTCTTGTTAGAGATACTCTAGAAATAATTCTGAAATGAAAAGCAAAAAGACGATCTTTATTGTCTCTACAAATGTAAAAGTATTTATTTTTTTATTATTTTCTTAAAAACACGATTAAAAAACTTTTTCTTGAAGATTGCAAGATTGCATTTAATTTAATTGTCATTTTGTGTTCAGTATCCCAAAATTAACAAAATATGTATTTTTCATACAAGATACAACAAATAAATTAAAATTTGTTGCGTAATATTATCATTCTATTTTAGAAATATTATGTTAGGCCAATACGCTGGAGAAGACTGTGGGTATATCGGATATAAATTGTGTTCCTTTATAACAAGTGAAGGTGTATGGGGTTCCTTAATCTGAAAGTGAGGGGTTTCAATGGTAATTTTCTCATACTTTTATGAGATTTAATTGCTTACTAATATATTTATTTGTCGGTTTAATATTTACTACAAACTTTATGTCAGTTTATATGTACATTTTTTATCTCAAAGACAGACGTACTACGAATTTACAGGAAAAGTAGCAGCGGCAATATTTGTTACGGAATCCTAACATAATGTTTGTCTTAGGCGCACTTACTTTGTAAACTCCAATTAATAATTCTTGTAATTTTAACTTTTAATTTTCTATTTTGTTAACAGCATCAGACAAAAGGCTAACACGCAGTTTTTCCAATTTAAAAAAATCAAGCATTTAAAATATGTATATAAGCTTTTGTTAGTTTTCACTTGAAATATGACAAAAAACCTTTTCTCCCAAAAAATAAAAACTTTCTTGCTAAAACAGCATTTTTGGAACTAGATCATTTAACCTCTAATACAATGATTTAAACCAGTATCAAAAAATGATCACGTAAACGAATGAATATTTGCCAAAAAACACTTGTTAACTTACTTTGTTATCACAAGTAATTTTCGCAACTTTTTCCTAAATTTATATTGCAATCATATACATATGACATAACTTTCACTTTTGGAAGTGAACAATATGATGAACAGTTTAGCTTTTGACCCTACACTATTATTAGCCTTTAAACGAGACACGACCAAAACAGAAAACTTATGCAGTTAAAGAAGTTGAATAATAATAATTTAGTGGAGATATGTTATAAAAATATAAAACATTTTATAAGAGAAAGGAAATCCTACTTGATTATAATTAATTAATTACATCTTCTTGTATCACTGGGACTTAAAAAGTAATCAGTTTAAAAAACTAACCATGCTAGAAGTTATTATATATTTCTTTACTCAATATAATTAGTTCATTATAAGGAAAATTAAAACCTTTATAAAAAAAATTCACTTTAAAAAGCGAAAAATAACTATACAAATTTTTATATGAAATTGAAATTTTGGAAGTGGGCGCCAGATTAGTACCTGACAAAAATTTCAATTTCATAAAAAATTTATATTGTTCTTTTTTCGCTATTTAACAATCAATTTATAAAAAAAAAAATTTTCGATTTTTAATTTTGAACTGAGTTAAGTTTCTAAGGATGCAAAAAAGTATCCATTTTGTTCGTAGTTGTAAACAACAGTAAATTGAACAACAAAAGATGTTTTAATTCTGAGAATTTCAACACAAATCAGGGGTTGTTGGTGAACTCCCGCCAAACCTCCCGGCTAGAGTGAAAACTCTAGCTGCCTCACGTTTCTTCTCGCTCACCGGGGTAAAAGGGGAATGAGTGAAGCTCATAGTTAACGAAGATGAATTAAGTTTCAATTTTGTTTGGAAACACTTCTAGGGAATAAGTTATTTAGGAGAAGGTTATCAAGTAACACTCATCCTTGACTCACGAAGCTGACTATTAATCGCAATGTCAATATCAGGTTGTCTCCAGTTTGTCACGTTCTGGTAATTATTTTTAAGTCAGGACGCGTCGGTTAGGTAACTCGTATGCGCCGGTAACCTAGCCTTTTTATCGATGGTATCAATCTCAGGAATTAAGACACGTGCACGATCTTTATTGTCTGTAGAATGTTATGTTGTCAAGCACAACCTACTTCAAGAACCACGAGCTGATTAAAAGATAGAGCAGTCAACGTGGCCCCCGAGGGCTAAGCTCAATCAGAAACCAGACGAATTATCTCAACAAGAGCAACCCGTAATTTTCTTAATATTACACCTTACTTTTCGCTTTTATAGTAGTGGTGACGTCGCGCTCTGAATTCAAGGAAGCACCGAGTCAAAGTGCAGCCACCGCGCCGTTTAATGTATGGATTTTCTCGTTTCGGAAATCGAAGAATTGTAGTTTTAGCATTGTATGTCGCATTATTTGAATTATTTCATTTATTTAAGGAGTTTGGAGCAATATTAAACCCGAAATTTAATGTTTTGTCCTAAAATAAGCGTATATTCATAACAACTGCTTTAGTAAATTCATTATCTTCAATTTTAAGAAATTAATTTTAAACTCGTAACTTAGACCCACAAAATCCCCCAACACCGACATTGAAAGGCATGTAAATACTTTAGTCCGATATATTTAATCCCGCATATTGAGTTTGAGGAAATTAATATAAGATTCGTAATATACGCCCCAAGACCCCTCAATATGAATTTGGACAAAATCGGAAAAATGTAAAATTTTTAGTCCACCTTAACTGCCATATTAAATTGTAAAATATGAACTGGTACCAATTTTTAACAAATTTTTTCTTATTGAATTCGCCATATTGAATTTCAAAATAATAATTTTCAACTCTTCATCTCATTCTCGTCTGATGTAGACCACACCCTTGAAAACCCCCTAGTAAAATTCGGAAAAATAAAATTTTTAGTCCACCGTAGTGCATCTGCCATGTTGAATTTTTTAAAACAATTTTAAATTTTGAAAAAAATCGAGAGATGTTACATTTTTAGCACGCCATTTTAGATCGGGCATATCGAATTTTTTTTTTTAATAATTTTAAACTCATAATTTACACCCTCAAAAAACTTACCTTTCCCATTTTCGAACAAAATCAAGCAATGTTCAATTTTTAGTCCGCCATATAGAATTCGCCTTATTAAATTTTTTTTAAATAATTTTAGTTTCGTAATTCACACCTTCAAAATATCCCTTACCTATTTTTGGACAAAATTGAGGTATGTAAAATTTTTTATACGTCATATTGAATTTTTTAAAAGCAATTTTAGATTCATTATGTACGATCCCGAAAATTCCCCCCGACCAGTTTTGAAGAAAATCGGACTAAATTTTTTTGTCCGCTATATTATCAGCACCATCCTGAATTTTACCGAACCAATTTCGGCTAAAATAATATGGGATTACTACAGCAACTTAGTAAACAGAATCCAAAAAAATTCATTCAAATCGGTGCTGCCGTTCCGAAGTAATCAACGTACGTACATAAAAAAACATACATAGCGGTCGAATGTAGAACCTTTTTCTCTTAGAATTCGGTTAACTATAAAACAAATATTAACCAGTAAACTTTTTGTATAAAGAATTATTTTTATATTTTAACAGAGACCTACGCAATAGTGTAGAGGGAGGGTGGGGCGGATTCAGTCTCTTTCTTTTTTATATAAGAGAGTACCGTATGACAAGAGAGAGCAAGCTGTCAGCAACATCTATCTTCCTAATGCAGCAGACAGACGAGTCTATTTTTCCGAACTCGAGGCTCTTGGGGAAAGGGTGATTGCCTTTCCCCTTGGATCTGCCCCTGGGGGAGGATCACTCGCCCCCTGCAACACTTTACTAGGAACGGCAATTTTCAAAAAAATAATTTTATTTTGATTAGAATTTCTTTTCATTTATTTGTTGGGAATCCTTTATTGATAGGTAAGTATGATGATCATCCCGCTCTTTTACAACCATAGTGTGTCTTTTTATAGATGAAGAGTATTACCGTATATATGAATATATCCGAATTTGTACGGCTTTCAAAGTCTAACACGGATATTTAAGGAATACTGATTTTCATGCGCATAGACAGATTTATATTACACACGCTAATCGTTAGTGATTTTTGTTGTCGGTCTAAATTTAGCCTTAGAACTATAGACCTTCTTAAAATGTTAGAACTTTTTATTAGAGAGCAGGACCTCTTACCCGCAGATATAATCGAAAAATTGCTAAGGAGGTTTTTAAGTGAATAACACACTTTTATTTTTTTACGAAATTGATAATTTTTTAATTAATGTTAAAAATAATTTGCATCATATATTTGGTATAATTTTCCATTAACGGCAAATTTTTTTAAATTCATTACGTTGCTTTTAATTATTTATTAATATAAGAAATATTGCTTTCTAGTTGTTAAGAATTTTTAATTTCGGAAGAAAAATTTTTTTTTTGAAAATTTTCAATTTTACATCTTAAATTTATTTTCGCTCTAGAAAATGTTGTCTTTATAATAATCAAATTACCTCTTATTAAAGAATAGAAGGGGTGACAATTTTTGTATCTGCCCCTGGTGACAGAAACCTACGCTATGCCACTGAACCTTGGGGTCTCCATCAGATAGCATTCCAACAAAAAATTGTATAAGCAGTGAAAGGGGATCAAGTTCAATTTTTCTTAATTATATTGGAAGATATCAATTTTTTTAGATAAATAGTTAATACCAGCATTATAAAACTTTGCTATAAAAATAATCCTACAACTTTTTCTTATAACCAACTGTTTTCAAATAAAAGATGTAAGCAACACATGCAATATATGTTGTTCTTGAAAAAAATAATGAATTGGTTTCGATACCACCGGGTTAGGGGCGTGTTTTTATGTGAATATGAATTCTTTCCATCATTGATAATATTGATATTATTTATTAATAATATCTTTTTTTTTACACATAGCTAGTCTGTCTTTTTCTTAACTTCTAAGTTTACATCTACTTTCGAATTTAAAGAGAAAAATGGTAAAGAAATTTGCCAAATATTGAATCTAGAGCAGATAGCAGAAAGGTTCGAATGGGCTCAAAATTGTTGATAAGCTTTCACCTCCATATTTCTGGATTCCCGATTATAATTTACGGAATGTAAGCTATAGATTTCATAATTTCCATACCATATTTAGTCTGGCCACGTTCACGCATGAATATAAAGTATATGTAAGAATCAATACATATTCCTGTATGTGGGGCGTTGTAAATGGCCAGAAGGAAGCTAATTCCATTTTTACTAATTGTTTCTCCTGACCCTTGTATCACTTTGAATCGAAATTCTTGGCAACTCTGTAACAACTTAATTACGTTTTTCCACCCTTTTCAAAATTATCAAATGTCTGAATTAGTAATCTCCTTTAGTTTTTGTTCCCTACTTTTTAGTTTTAAAATATATATATTTTGGCCAGATGGAGTTTGGGCAACTAAAAATGCATCTTTGCCGACATTGTTTTGGTATCAGGGTGTTGTTACTTGTTATTAAAATTTCTTTCCAATCACTTTTCCTTAAGTTTGAGAGTAGAGAAAGCTTCAGAAGTTGAAGAACTTAACAATTTTGTCTAGATCAAGAACAATATCAATAGTAAACCATATCTATATAACACGTAGAAAACGCACTCTGTAGTGCAAAGTAGTACCATTTTTCCACGAACTAGGAGAAAGTACGAAAAATATTAGTCATGCGAATAATAGGTAAAGAACTTATTTTGTAGCCAATTCTACAAGCTCAAATTTTTCTTCAAGAATTAGTAGTTCGCAGTGAAATCGGAAAAACTAAATTTATCCTTCTTTTACCTTTTTTGCAATAATACTGGTCGTGTAGACTTTTGAGATTTAATGAAAAGCATTAAAAAAGAAATTTAGCCTTAAAAATTTTTTAATAACAGAAGGTTTTATTGAAGTTGCTTAGATTTCTGGAAGTACAAGAATATGTATGTGTCTGTGCAGCAAATAAAATATATTCATGCAATAACCTCATTTTGTAAAGCATATCATATTGGTAGCGATTATTCCTTACGCTACTAGTGATGTTATCGATCTTACCTTTTGTCTACTTAGAAACTGAATAGATGAGCTTTAGGCAGAAACATGCTATAATATAATTTTTTTTCAATTTTCCTTTTGTTGTTCCTTCGCTAGCAACATTTTGAATTTTTGGCTATTAACTAACAAAAAAGGTACCTGAAGTGTCCGGCTTCGATTTTAATGAAATTTCAATATATTGTACACGTATTTTTTAATCATTCATTATAACTCAATTAATTCAGTTGAATAATTGTTTTTATTATTCTAAACATAATTAAGTCCTGAATATGTGAGCGACACTTTTCCTACAATCTAGAATCTATTTATTTATACGAAAAAACAAATATTTTGCAGGTGAAGCCGCGACGGGTAAAATGATAGTAATAATTCATTTATGAAATAACGATTTACTTTTATAAAAAATTAGTAATAATATCCTTGGGAGTGAAAATACCATAGTTTAACATCATTTCGAATGACAGGTAATTTTAATTTTGTTTTGTAGATATATCTTAATTGGAACTGGAGATTTTGAAAAAAAATATTTGGGGGTGACTCACCCTCATTTAGTAATTTATTTTCAGAAATCCCGAAACACAACTTAAATAACTTATTGTATTCGTAAAAAAAATATTATCACCTTTGATTTAATTTCGTAATGTCAAGAATTAAATTATGTAAATAAATTGCAAGAGACTAACCTTCATTAAAAGTAACGGATGATATCTATGTGGTTAAACCAACATGGTATAATTTCACTTTAACTAACAAGTAATTTCCACTTTGTTTTGTAAAGAAACCTCAATTAGAATTTGGGATTTGAAACAATGTATTGGGGGGGGGGGGGGGGTGACTTACCCTCTTTTACTCCTTTATTTTTTGAAACCCCAGAACATGTAAACTTGAGTTAATTTTTTCGTAATTTCCATTATAAGAAATAAGGGATGATATATTTGGGGGTGAAAATACCATAATTCAACATCACTTCAAATAACACCTAATTTCCATTTTGTTTTGTAAAGATATCACAATTAGAATTTGAATTCTAAAAAAATGTGTTTGGGGATGGCTCACCCTTCTTTCCTAGTTTATTTTTAGAAACCCCAAAACCCGTCAATTTAAGTTACTTATGGTATTCGTGAAAAAAATATCTTCAAATAATTCCATTAAATTTTTAGAATTAAATTACGTGCGAAAATATATGGTTTACCCTAATAAAAAATAAGGGACCATATCCTTGGGGGTGAAAATACAATAGTTTCACATTATTTCGAATAATAAGCACCTTTCATTTTGTTTTGAAAAAATATCTCACTTAAAACCCGAGATATTTCAAAAATACTGTTTTTAGTGGTGAACTTTAGGGGCGGTTTTCACCTTGTTATAATGAATCTCCGCAGATAATATCCTATATCCTGTATCGTGTATCTTCTATAACATACTGAAGTTTCATTAAAATCGGAGCCGGACACATCAGGTCCTGTAAGTAACGAACTGTACCTATGATATTATTCTCCTTTTATAGTGATCAGCATAGCGATAATTATTGATTTTTTTCTTTAGACTTTATTCACTTTTAATCACTACATAGTATAAAATAAAGTTCCTCGTCGCGTCTGTCTGTGTATGCACGACTTACTCAGTAACGGATTTTAAACACATTTTTTTTTGGTTTGACAGTTTTACGAGGAAAATTTGGGTATATAATTTGTGGATAACTCTCATAAAATGAGGTCGGAAACAAATCAATGAGTGCGTAGCATAAACGAGTAACAACTTCCATCCGAGGCTGAGGCAACTCACTAATAATAAACAAACCTATGATTGTTAAATCCGTTTTTTTGAAATTACCTATTCCTTGTTTTACTAATGAGTTGAAATATACTTTCATGTATATTTTTATAACTCAATTTAAGCCACTTTTCTCTTACATGATCATTTTGCTACGCCCATAGTTTCTCAACCGAAATCAAGGTACATCTTATATCAAATTGATCACTGTAGTTGTGAACTGACTTTGACCTGAAACACCGTTCACCGTTTTCAACCCAAACATATATACATTTAGTCTTAATTTGCTTACTTAGTTTCAAATACTTGTTAGATGCCATAAAATATGTAAATTCCTCCTGATAAATATATGTTTTTATTGGTTTATTATTTATATATTATTTTTCATTTGGATAGCAAAAAAAAGCATTTGTAGTATCTACGTCACTATGGTACATTTGAAGCAACAATTTAAATTTCGAAGTTATATAATTTATAATGTAATTTATTCAAATTTTTTAAAATACAATAATATAAGACAATTTTTAAACTGTCCTATAGTTTTAGGAGTTATTGTCAATTTAAACTCTTATAGCCAGATCCATTAAGAAAGTTTAGACCCCACCTACTTGCCTTGAAAATTTTCTAGATGACCAGTTTTGTTTTTCTTATGATATTGTTTAAATTGCATTTTAAAAATTCAAAACTTGTTTGACGTATTGTTACCCTTGTCAATTTAAATTCTCTACTGTCAATCTAGACCGGTTTTAAAGTTAAACCATGTTAGTGAATTAGGTGGTTAATTTTTTTTTTTTAATTTAAAACTCTGTAATGAATAAGAGTCCAAATTCTGAGGTTAAATATTGTCTGTATCTACACAGCATCTGTGTGTGTACGGTCGCGGATCCAAGGGGGGACAGGGAGGGCGATCATCCCCCAAGCTTCGATTCAGGAAAATAGACCCGACTCTGCCTCTTACACAATTAAAGCTGTTGGGATCTCCCCCCCTCGTCGACCACTTACGTTCGCTTGTGATCACCCCCCCCCCCAAGTGTTGTGGATTCAGAAAAATAGACCCGACCCTGCCTTTTACCTAAGAATGTGAATGTTGTTGGCATCCCCCCCCCCCCCCGCTCAAACCTCGCTTTCGCTTGCGATCGCCCCCCCCCCACAAGCTCTTTAAATTCAAATTTACTGGAGTCTCCCCTCCCCGTCTCCAACTCGCTTTCACTTGCTATACTTTATTTTTATGCTATCATCGCCCTTCCGCCAAAGAAAGAGATTGGATCTACGGATGTGTGTATGAGGATTAAATGATTTTGAATGATTTTGGAGGTAAACAAAAAGTTTTTTCACCAATAGCAGATATATGTCTTAGAGCGATGATGTTCCTAGAAAGATTCAATCTGCTTTAGTTTGATCTATTGCGTTTAATATGAAAAATATGTATTAGAATTTTACTTAAATACGTACTTTAGATATAATTAAATTTACAAATAAATCATGGCCATTTTATTTAAAGTGCCAAGTAGGTTCAAGTTAAATAAACAAGCATGTTTTAAATATTCTATATACATTCCCCATACTCTATCTTCAATAAAAACTTAATTTGATTTATCCACACTAATCCAATAACTTCGAACCATAAATTATACTATTTGTAACGCCTGGTTTGTTTGTTTTAATAAACTGCCTTCTGCCAATTATCCTTATAAACAAATTATAGAGAGTTTTCGCAAGTGTTGACACAAAATTACTATATATTTTCTTTCTTAGAATTAAAAAACCTTAAATTTTATAACCCCATATTAAAGTTTATGTTTTTTATTTGATACAAAATTTTAAATTATTTTCCTAATTGTAAAAAAAAGGAAAAATAGCAATTTATCGCCAAAAATTTTTCCTTTTATTTAAAAGCTCCTACAAGTCAAGGAGATTATCTAAATACAGGATATATTAAGGACCAAGTAAAATAATAGTTTACGAAGATGACCAATATCTAGTTCACTGCTAAACATAGTTCTCCACTAAACTTTTTCACGCTGCCTGATCCAGAGCTAATCTAATCCAGTATTTTTCAATTCTTTTATTATCTCACTCCAGTGTGTTGGCGGCCTTCCTCTTTTTCTTTTGTCTGTTGTCGGTCTGGAATTTATTATTTTTAACGACCACTTGTTATCGTTAAATCTTGCAACTTGTCCTATTCACTTCCATTTTAGTATTGTCACTCGCTGTACTATATTTAGTACTTTTTTGCGCTATTGAATCTCGGTATTTCCTATTCGATCTGGAATTATTCTTCGCTGTTGTCCTTCATGATTATTACACACTGTAGTATGCGTTTTCATACCTAGTCAGCACAATTTTTAAAGATAAACAAAAAATTCCTGACTCGTCTTGTAGTTAGGTGACCCACTTAATCTTCATTGTATTTGTTTTTGCCGGTCAGCACACATCTGTTCATTCGTGTCGTTAATATATTTATAAAATTGACGGGAAAAATGCCCAAGGTAATTAGGAAAAGAATCCTATCAACTTCTGAGTCGGAAAGTGAGGGAAATACGGTAAAGTCAAGATGTAAAGTTAACCGAAATTTGGAAAAGCGAAGAAAGAGGAATAAAAAATACCATTTTTTATTATCAAAATTAAGGGCAATTGAACTTGAAGTTCGTAATTATATACAGACCAGTGAAAAATGTCTAGCATAACCCTCTTCATTCTTCACTGTGGTACCTCTACTTAATACAGGGTGTTTTCAAATAAGTACAAACAATTTTAAAGAGTTATTTTTGAGTTAATTTTAAGCATAAAAGTCCCTATAAACAAATGTCCGATAATGCTTATTTTTTAAGATACAGGGTGCTAAATTTTATTATTATTTTTAGTTTTTTAAATTTATATAATTTCCTTTTAAAGATAATTAAGTCAAATTTGGAACATGAGTGATACTTTTTTCTGGGTCTGTAAAATTTTACCCTCTCGAACTTATTTTCGGACTACACTGACTACACTGATTATTCAGTTATCTTTCTCATCTTATTGTGAAACTTTTTGTCTCTTAAGTTTTCCTCTAAATGTCAATAGTTTTTCCACAAAAAAATAATTCAGATACATCTCCAATAAGTTCTGTAGGGGTGGTTTATTAAGTTATAGTAGATTGTTGCCAAATAAGTTCACGCCTAATTTGTCATCTTGTTGTAATGTGTTATAATTTTTGTAAATAAGTGTGATTGATTTTGTGCCCTCTTAATGTAAAGTAAGTAAAAAAAAATAGTAAAAATGGCGGAGTTTACAAATGCTGAAATGTCAGATATACATTTTCTTTATGGTCGTTCTAATGGAAATGCATCAGGAGCTCAACGGATTTATGCTGAATTATATTCACAACGTAGGTTATCTCATCGTAACATATTGGTTCGTCTTCATCAGCGTTTACGAGAAAATGGTACATTTCTAAAACGAATTTCAGATTGTGGACGTCCTCGAAAGAGAAGAACCGTAGCACTAGCTGTTCTTAATTTAATAGAAGAATTTCCTAAAATAAGTACGAGAAAAATTGTTAATATATTAAATATAAGCAATTCCATAGTATTTCGAATTTCAAAAGAACACCAATTATATCCCTACCATATCCAGCGAATGTAGGCGCTTTTACCTCGAGATTTTTGCCGCGTATAGTTTTTTGCCAGTGGATACTTGAAATGATCACCCAATGTCTTCTTATTTTTTTCATCTTGTATTTTGTTTACTGATGAGGCAAACTTTTCAAGGGAATCCATGAGAAATTTTCACAATAATCACATTTTAGCTGAAGAAAATCCGCATACATTTCTTAAAGCCAATTATCAACATCAGTTTTCATTAAATGTATGGATTGGCGTCATAAGCGATTATCTAATTGACCCATGTTTCCTACCATTAAGATTTTATAGCAACCAATACTGTCACTTTCTTGAGGAAGAGTTACCTACTCTTTTTGAAGAGGTTCCTCTTCAAGTTAGACAAGAATTACGGTTTATGCATGATGGCGCTCCAGCACATTTCAGTATCAGTGTACACCGTAACTTAGACGCAGTGTATGTAAATCGTTGGATAAGTCGAGGAGATACTCAACACTGGCATGCCTGATCTCCTGATCTAAATCCTTTGGATTTTTGCATCTGGTGTTTCCTTTAATCTTTCGTTTATGCAGATTTGAGAAAATGCATTATTGCGTCTTGCGAAAGGATAAACACTATTCCAGAATTATTTTAACCAATACGCTCTTCAATGAGACGAAGATCAGATTCCTGCATTATGGCTGAGGATTGTCATTTTCAACATTTGTTGTAATTTATGTTATTAATACTTTATTACTGTTGTTCAAATTATGTTACTATTATGTTGTATTTTTTCTTACTCACACATAAATGTGAATAAAAATTGATTAAAACAAATACATTATGATTTTTTTCTCACGCATATTATTTTTGTGGAAAAATTTCTGATTCTAGAGGAAAAATTAAGAGACAAAAAAGTTTCAGAATATAAAAAACTAAAAATAATAATGAATTTTAACACCCTTTATCTTAAAAACTAAGAATTATCAGACATATGTGTATATGCCTTTTATGCCTAAAATTAGCTCAAGAATAACTCTTTAAATTTTCTCGCACTCTGTATAGTGTGTTTTTAAGTAGTGAGAGGGTTCTCGCGCCATAGGTAATTATAAGCAAAGCCTCAAATAATATACTTTTCTATTTAGATTTAAGGATATGTGTATAAGCCTTTTATGCCTAAAATTAGCTCAAGAATAACTCTGTAAATTTTTTCGCACTCTTTTTAGTGTGTTTTTAAGTAGTGAGAGGGTTCTCGCGCCATAGGTAAACATAAGCAAAGCCTCAAATAATATACTTTTCTATTTAGATTTAAGGATATTTCGTAGTTGAAAAGACATTTTAACTAATGATAATAATACAACGGTTATAAATTTCTAAAATTTTTATTTTTATTTTTAATATTATAAAAAACCATACAATTGTTTCGATACACAGTGCCTTTGGATGGTAAAATAACCATTGTGTTATTATCATTAGTTAAAATGAATTTTTGAATTTATATCATATTTTAATTTTCCGAATGTTTCCCATCCAAGATTGTTTCTTTACTATGGTTTTAGAGTTTGTTTGTCTCTGCTTATCCTTATTTGGTGACCTAAGCACCTGTATTCATCAACTTCTTTTACAATATCGTTATCTATCCATGTAGCCCCTCCTCCTCCCCCCAAGCATTAGATTTGTCATGACTTTTGTTTCTGTTTAATTTATATAAAGCCCAATTTTTTTCTGCTGCCTGTTTTTTTTAGTTAATTAATTTTAAAGGCAACTTCCACTTAGTCATTTGTTATGAGTACGATGTCGTTAGCAAAGCGTAAATTATTCAGACTTTCCCCGTCTGTGTTGATACCTTTAAATTCCCAGTTTAATTTTTTAAATGCACGCTTGTAAATAATTTAGGAGACAGTGTATTGCCATGCCTAACCCCTCCTTCTAAGGGAAAGATAGATTCACTTATGTAAATTGGCAAACACAAAAGAACGTAATCAATATCCTCGACACGTAACTTTTAGCTTTTGTAATGCTTATTAATTTTTTTTATACAACAGCTAATTTTTCAAATTCCTTATTGTAGGTGCCTCTAATTACAGTTACGAACAAGGGAACGATCTCAAGTGTCCGCCTCCGATTTCATTCATTCTGTGATATGTTAAAGTACACTAAAAATATTCAATCCATATTTTTTTACATCTTGGACTGCATTTCTAAAAGATGAAAACTACCTCTAAAGTTAAACCGAAATAACGTTTTCTCACAAAAAGAGCTTGTTTTGAATTTTTTACAAAGAGGTAGAAAAGATACTTTTTTCCGTTTTTTCATTCAATAAATGTATGAATTTACCTAAGACTTGTACCGGCTTTTCCCACAATGAAATATATTATGGAGTAACTACCCCTTACATCATACTTTATGTACCCTCTAGACATGCAGTTCAGGACATAAAAACACGTGTGGAATATTTTAGCGAAATGAACTATATCCGCGACGAACATTTGAGAACGTTCCTTGTAATATAAGTTTATTGTAAACGTGGTTAAAACCTAAAAAAACGGAAAATCTTTATATTGGTTAGCGAACTTTTTAATCAGGATCCTAAAGGGTTCTTTGGGATGAAGTGCCCAAAAAAATATTACCAGTATGGGTTTATTAGAAGGGCAATAAAAATTGAAATAAAGTGTGATATTTTAATGTGGTTCTGTGTATTATATTATATAGGGAAATTCTTAGTGAATCTCGTGAGATTTTTTTTTGCTAGATTAATATAAGATGGCTGAAACTTGATAAAAAATTAAAAAATTTGTGGATGAAGGAACTTTGTTTGCGCATAACTTTTGATAGAAGTGAGGTGTTTTGATTTAATTTTCAGCATGTTGTAAGAAATACTCACAAGGATGTCTCGTTAAAACAGTTTTGTTACAAAAACAAAATTATTGCTTAGCGAATTTTATATGTTTTTTTTGTTTTTGAACCATCTTTTTTTATTTTTTAAGGAATATTATTTTAATTTTGAATTTCCAACACCAATACACTCTTAACTAAGACAAAAAGAATACTAATCAAAAACTATCTAGGCCTATAAAATAATAATAATAATAAAATCCCAAAGTTAAACCTATTACAGCTAGGAAAAGTGCCTTATTAAGAGTACAATCCGGAGCCTATTCTTGAGAACAACCAGTTCAAGTTATATTGGGACCGAACGGTTGTGACCGATCAGTGGCTCATAATAGACCAGACATTGTACTAATAGATAAAATTTCTAGGCGAACTACACTAATCGACATTGCTGTACTTAACAACAACAACCCAAGGCCAAAATACAACGAGAAGATCGCCAAATACAGAGATCTGGAGGTCCAAATCCGAAGACAATGGGCAATGAACAGCGTCCAAATGATTCCCATAATACTGTCAACAACTGGAGTGATACCAAAGAACCTCCTGCAGAATATCAAGGGACTGGGCCTTAGTGAGCATCTGTATAAGCCGATGCAGAGAGCAATTCTCCTAACAACCGCGCGTAGGAAATACAGCAGACAACGTCACCTAGGACCCGATAACATGGAAAGGGTTCCCACAGAGCTTCATACTTTTGGTGTCTTTGTATATCTGGTATGAGTGAATAATCCCTGGAGTGAGTGCGAATGTGTGACTTGTAAATCATAAATCCCTTTTCAACTAATTGCAATATTAAACAGTTTTCATATTACTTTTACTTTTTATTTCACCTTTTTGAAGTCGATTTGGTATTTTTTTCATAATTTACATTTCAAGAAAAATTTTTATTCAAATTACTATTTTCCCTCTAGCATTAATGGTCCTTCCTTATTCCTTATATTTCATGTTGTGTGAATAACTTTTTAATGAATTGCATATTTTCAAATACCTCTTGTTATTATTTAAAATTGCATTTCGATTAAATTTTCAAAACTTTAAATTCATCATTCTCTCGTTTGTATTCTATAGTTACGGATATTGAGAGAATATAAAAATTAAAATTCAGGAATATTCACATTAAAAATTATGTCTAATAATTGAGGAAATTATATATCATACGAATCTTATAAATACATATCTTGGAAAACTTTTTGCCTTGTCTAGCTAACTTTAATAATTCCATAACATATTGGGTGATTTTCAAGCCATTAATGCTCGTACTAATAGAAGAAAAGTAATTTAAGATAGAAAAGTGAATATTGTTTCTAGTTTTACAAAAACTTATTTATTGTTTTCTATAGAACATGCTTCTATAAAGTTTTAAACAAGCAGGTTAAAATTGAGGCAATAATTTTGATAAAAATTATGAAAAAAATGTTAAGTTGCTTATCGTCTTTCTTTTTAAAAAGAAATAATTTTTTGCTAAAGATTCAAATTAATAGAATTGACTATTTAGTATGTTGTATGATGTGATGACCGTATCAGGATACTTTTACACTTTTTAGGATACGGTTATATAATATATATATATATATATATATATATATATATATATATATATATATATACAGGGTGTCCAAGATAAGGATCCTAAGCATGGGGATCTCGGAAACAGTTGGAGATACGAGGTCGGTTAAATTAGAGAAAAGTTGCGCAATTTAGTGCTAAATTAAACGCAGTTAAAAAAATTTAAAAATTTCATACAGTTCCGGAGATTTCCGGAAAAAAACGAAATTTGGCAAAATCGTTTTTAATTTTTGCAGGCTTTATTTAAAGAGATATCAGAAAATAAAAGGTAGATTCTCATTGCCACTTTCTATTTTTTATAATTTGGTCTAAACAAAATTTAAATCCGACGTTTCATTTCTGAGATACCATCATGAACTTTCATTTTTTATATGGAACAAAAAAAAGTATTCCATGTAGTTGATAGCATTTTTTATTACAAATTCAACGGTGTATCACCCTTGCATATCGAATACGTAGTTCAAGTACTTTCCATAAGAGCTCCGTGAGAGCGAGAGAGAAAGGTATATCAGTTTTATAAAAGCCAATGAACTACACACTTGATATGCAAGTGTGATACACCGTTGAATTTGTAATAAAAAATGCTATCAAATACATGGGATACTTTTTTTTGTTCCATATAAAAAACGAAAGTTCATGATGGTATCTCCGAAACGAAACGTCGGATTTAAATTTTGTTTAGACCAAATTATAAAAAATAAAAAGTGGCAATGAGAATCTACCTTTTATTTTCGGATATCTCTTTAAATAAAGCCTGCAAAAATTAAAAACGATTTTGCCAAATTTCGTTTTTTTCCGGAAATCTCCGGAAGTGTTTGAAATTTTTAAATTTTTTTAACTGCGTTTAATTTAGCACTAAATTGCGCAACTTTTCTCTAATTTAACCGACCTCGTATCTCCAACTGTTTCCGAGATCCCCATGCTTAGGATCCTTATCTTGGACACCCTGTATATATATATATATATATATATATATATATATATATATATATATATATATATATATATCGTAAGTTATCACACACGGTATAATGAATGTTTTGGTTATTCTGGGTTTCAATCCATTCGTTCAAAAAATCGTTTTCACGACATTTCGCCAAAATCTCATTTGCCATTTTCAAGTGCCATATCCATTTAAAATCCCAAAAGTGGATGAAATAATCCGACCACTCTTCCAACGATGGCAGGAAGAGATTCTATTACATATAGTTACATATAGTGTGTATCAGGCTAAGTAGTCTGGAATTTGGCTACATACCAGAAATTTGGAGAAGGGCCAGAATCACCTTCAGGCAGTTGATAACTACGTTCGAATAGAAATTCTTGAACAGGTGCACCCTCATCAAGATGAGTATCAAGCGGGCAGATCTACAGAAACCACACTGAACAACAAGAAAACTGTAGTATGTGCCTTTCTTGATATAAAGGGGCTTTGGACAACACTTCACGTGAGGTAGTCAAAAGAGTACTTGATGGCAGGGGAGTAGACGGAATTACGTCCGAATGAATAGTGCGACTTCTCTCCACTAGAATAGCAAAGACAAAGATAGGACAGGAAACAAAGATAAGCAATTTGAAATTCCTTTTATAATTTTTATCAAAATTGTTTCCTCAACTTTAATCCGCTTGTTTCATATAACAAAGCATACAATAAAAAGTTAATAACCATTTCCAAATAGTATTAATGTAATGCAACGAAAATAAAATATATTCTTAACATATTAACAAAATGTTATTTTCAAGCTACTTTCAAAATAATTTACTTTTTACCTAAATAGCTCTACATGCAAATAATTATAGTCAGAAAAAATTGCAGATTAACAACTTCTTAAAATTAAAAAAGTATTTTTTTTTTTGTTTTGTTTTGTCAATTTGACAATTTTAGTTGAAAGCGATCCACAATCTAATACTGGCATAATTCCGAATCTTTGCTAATATTCTTTTCACCAGGCTTAAAAACTAAATTTCTGAATAACCCTAAGATTCCATATAGGATATATAGTAGAATCTTTAATACTAGACCTTTTTTAGATTTAACTCTTAAGAATTTCACAAAAATATTCAAACAGACTTCAACAAATATTAAATTGTTTATAGGACTCCAAATTACATCTCAAGGATTGAAGTCTTTTCACCAAGTGAAATTCCTCAATTACAATTTAGTGTATATTCCTTATCTCGCTGTCTTAAAAATACAAAATAATAATTATTACAAGTTTTGTCATTTAGATTTGAACTTAGGATTTATATTCTGAAATACATACTACCTGTGGTACTTACCTAATAAATGGTGCTTTATAGAATTGTATTCGAAGAGTAACAGATTTCCTAATAAGTTTCAAACCGAATCAAGTTTTCATGGAAGTTTAGACCTTCTAGTTGACCAGTTTTGTTTTGTATAATACATTTTTATAATTTGATTGTAAATGTCAACATACAAATCTTTATATAGGAAAATTAAAATAGAAACAAAGCCTTTAAGTCGGTAAATATCCCAAAACTAATTTTCCATTTTTTGACACTTTTTTAACAATAAGTTACGGTGTTTTTATTCTTGTATTTTTGTGATTCTAAACATATTTTACTTATTATCTCACTTGTTGGTTTATATCCTTTATTGTCAATTTACATTAGTCTTAACGTAACGCGATGTCAGGGGATTAAGGGATAACTTTTTATATACACAAATTTGTTTTTTAATAATATTCAATCTGCTCAATTTTTGATTACAGATTAGGAGAGTTTAAACTGAAAAAAACTCTTTAGTAACTGTTCTGCTAGCAGAATAATTTTACCAAAGCTTGTAAATCAGCACGATACTCCAATATAATTAGGGCGTTTCTAAGAAAGTTTTAGGAAAGAAGTAACTTTTAAAAGGCGTGACAATAGTAAATTATGAGATTTATTGGGTTTTATTATTTATTCAAGCATAAATGTAGGGTTTACAGGAAAACACCATCCAATTAAAATTTAAAGGAGAAGGTCATGTTTGATTTTTAGTTCTTATTAACCGTTGCCTGTTTTAAAATATCCTGAATAGATTAAAACACTTCAATTTGAAGTTTGAGTTATTTGATAGCATTTTTGTCATCTCTGTTTGAAAAGATAAGTTAAAAATGTTGTAGGTTTGGTAATTTTTCTTCAAAATAATGAATTAATCTTTTTTGAAATATATATCCATGGCTTTGTTTTTCTTTAGAAAGTTTGGAAGGCATTTTTAAAGTGTGTGAAACATGTTACAGTTGACAGCAGACGAAGGGGAGTATGTTCATAAAAAACAAAAATTACAAATCTTGCAGTTAAAGCCATAGGAGCACGCAAAGTAAATTCAGGGAACAATATTAAAAGAAATGTATTTATAGTCAAAATCCTGCTTTAACAATTGTAACGTATGTTATTTATTTGATTATTATACATTAGTGCTTATCAAAAAGAAAATAGTTACTAATTTTCTTTTTCTGTATCACCAAATTTTAAATAACTGCATTTTCACGTTTACTATCCATCTCGCTATAGGATAGTGAGTCAAAGATAAACAGTATATCCAGCAGGGGCGGATTCAGCCTCAGCGGTGATATTATAAAAGTACAGGTGGCAAGCGAAAACAAGTTGTCGTCGGAGGGGGAGACAACAGCAACATTCCCATTTTTAGTGTAAAAGGCAGGGTCGGGTCTATTTTTCTTTGAAGCTCTTGGAGAGGGGGGGCGATCACCAAAAAAAAATCAAGTTGCCGACAGGGGGGATGCCAGCAGCATACACATTCCTATTATAAGCGGCAGAATCAGGTCTATTTTCCTGATCTCAAAGCTATTGGGGGGGGGGGCTATCGCAAGAAAAACAAGTTGTCAACGGTGAGGAGTGCTAGCAGCATACACATTCCTAATATAAAAGACAAAATCGGTTCTATTTTCCTGAACTCAAAGCTCTTGGGAGCGAGGGGGGCAATCGCAAGCGTACACAATCCTATCCTCTATTCAAGAACTAGAGAGTTTCAGTGCCGCAGGTAACTGAAAACTGCCGTAAATCTAATTATATTTAAATATTATAAGCTTTCGTAAATTTACTGCCACAATAAAATTTAGTTCAATCTAATTTCTGTCAGTGAGTCAAGTACAACTTACGGTGTGTCCTTAGTGATTTTTCTTATTTGCGCTTGTTTTTATATATTATTTGAGATTAGTGAGATACCCAAAAGATCCACCTCTATATTTATTTCAAAATCGTTAAACCAGGGCATTTTTTTCTTAACGAAAAACTTGATGAATGTTTATGACCTTAAGATATCAATATCTAGATAATAATGTTAAAAGCTCTGTTGAGATGTGTTCCAACATGACAGGAGTTGCAAAATCTACTATGTACCGAATACTGAAGGAGAAAAAAACGACTGGAATTGTTAGTACTCCCAAGCCACATTCGACCAGATAGATGAAAAACCTCGTTGGAAGAAGAGATGAAAACTGCAATAAAAGGAGTTGTATATTCATTTTATTACGAAAAGCAGATCCCAACCATCGACAAAATTCTAACTAAAATCAATGAAGATTGGGATTTACCTGAAATTAAAAGAATTGAACTTTGGAAAAAGCGCAGAGAATTTAGTTTTTTTCTGGGAAAAAAAACAGATAGAAAATCTGTTCTTATAGATCGTCCAGAAACTGTCGGTTGGAGAAGGAAATATATCTCTCAAGTAAAAGGTAGAGTTGCTAGAAATACCACAACTTACAAAATTAGTAATTTAACTGAACTTTTGAAAGATTTTTTTGAATAAAGTTACTGCGGAAAATTGGGAAAAATCCATATAATAAAAGAATAAAACAAAATATGGAAACTCGATCTCATGATCGGTGAGATAGAGGAACCAGTTATAATTAATTTGAGCGAAGATGGCTTTTATTTTGGTGTGTCTACTTTTTAATTTTATATATATATTTAATTCCATTTAGCTGTTATAATCGGGTCTATTTTACTGAACTTAAAGCTCTTGGGGGATCGCCCCTCACCTTTGGATCCGCGCCTGATATCCAGATTACCAAAATCCAAACTCTGATTTTTTTGTGCCCGAAATTACAAAAGATCTGAACAATCAGATTCACTAAACAGGTTAAATTGTTCGGTCCAATTTAATCGCCACTGAAGTTCAATCTTCTAGTTGGTCAGTTTTTATTTCTTCATAATATTATTATAACCTTTATTACATTTATTCACACACAAACCTTAGTATAGGAAAAGTAAGGATAAGGACCTAGACATAAAGCTTTAGAAATTATTACTGATAGACAAAATACCTTTATTTGTCGAAATTTCTGCAATATTATATTTTAAAACTTATAATTTACAAAGGTAGTGACGCGTTTCGCTAGACAATGTAGCTTCATCAGACTTGTGCAAGTTCCATAAATAAGCCTGAAGAAGCTATATTGCCTGCAGTAATGCGTCACTATCTTTGTAAAGTATAAAGTTTAAATTTTTGTAGAAATACTACTGTAAATAGTATAAAACTTTAGAATAAATATGAGGAATAATTTTCCCCCAAAAATAAAAATAACAGAATAGTATTCTATGGCCCTGTTTGTATGGATTTCTACTACACCACTGTAAATAGTATAAAACTTTAGAATAAATATGAGGAATAATTTTACCCCAAAAATAAAAATAAAAGGATATTATTCTATGGCCCGGTTTCCTCTTAAAATGGACAAAAAAAAACAAATTTCAAGAATTTAATAACTCTTACTATATAAAACTCGACAAAAAATAAACGCCAGTTGAAAATTTAAAGGCTTTGAACACAAACCAATAGATAACCAAATAAAAATAGTGTACATGTGACAAGAAAAAAATATGTTCTAGGTCTCGGAAGATAATAAAGACATCCAAACTGAGCGCATACATAATGGAACTTGTGAAACAAAGAAGGGACCTATAAAGATCAACACCAGAACTAAAACATATAAATAAAATTATTAACAAAGAAATTGGAAAAGACTCAAGAGCATATAATATTAAACTAGGAATGAACAATCTCGAAAGAAATGCAAATATGAAAATGGTATGAACAAGGACATTCAGGGGAAAGCGCAAATCACCAAAATGAAAAATAACAAGGTAGTAGTAGTTGCAGAGACCAATGAATTATTAAATCCTTCTATTCTCAGCTATACATACCCCAAACAGTTGATCAAACCAACCATAAAAGATAGAATGTAATGAATATTGGAGCGGAGATATCGGAAATAACAACTACTCTTATGATTTAAAAAAATCAAAAACAGACAAATCTCAGGGAAGAACAGATAACAACAGTAGTGCTTAGAATGAGTGAGAATACTGTTATAAATTTCCTCAAAATACTCAAAAACAATTGCCTAGAAGAAGGGGACACACCAGGAGCCTGGAAAAATGCAGTAGTACTGGTATTCAAGAAAGGAGACCCATTAAATATAGAGAACTACACATCTATTAGCTTGTTATCTAGGATCTTAAGAGAACGACTAACAAACGAACACAATTTTTGTCAACTTGTCGAACGCGCGGGTTTTTGTAAAGCTTTTAGTACCATGAACCATCTACATACCATAATAACAATGATTGAAAAGGTAAATGAATAATAAATCTCTACCAATCTCGTATTTATTTACTTTCAAAAAACGTTTGACATCATTGAAACATTGGGGAATACTTAAATATCTGCAGAATGTTAGAGAAAACTAGATATTTAAAATGCTACTCCACCAATAAAAATTATAGAAGACCTAAAAACTGAAAAAAATTAAATATCTTGTGGGATCTAACAGGGTAATACCATTTCTACAAAACTCTTTACCCTGGCACTGGAAGTTGGTTGAAAATGTTATCAATATAAAAGGGAAATATTTGAGTCACCTATGATTCGCAGACTCTGTAGTCTTGCTCTCATCAGATTCAAACAAGTTTGAAAAAATGGCCATACTCATAGATAGATGAGCTTAAAAAAACAAAAAAGTATAACATTCAAATGAACATAGACGGAAATATCTTAGAAAACGAAAGTTAGTTATATCTTAGACATAAGGTTACTATCGGCCAGGGAAACTAAGCCATGGAGATATCTCATCGGATTGGTCACTGACAGGCTTCGTTTGGCTAACTAACTTACATACTATAGAACGAAGAAATCCCAATAAACCTGAAACAAAAAGTACTCGAAAATTGTATCATTTTATTAACCACATATCGATTGGAAACAATAAAACTAACAAAGAAAAATAATAATGGATTCCGAATAATGCAAAAGACTATGAAGGGGAGAACCTGGGAATTTTGTTAAGAGATAAGAAAAGAAGAAACAAGACGCAGGACAGGAATATTGGATATCATCGAGCGGGTAGTCAGGCTGAAGTGGAGCTATTTAAATCATATTGCAGGAGAGAATAAAAATAAATGTACGTCAAATATAACTTATTAAAGACCTAGAGAGACGATAAAAGGAGGAAAATAGCCACAGACACGATGAGTAAACAATATTAGAAAATAAGAGCGCAAGATAGAAATGGATGAAGAGAAATACTAGGGATTTATGTCCAGGAGTGTATAAAGAGTAGCTAATAAAGAAGGATACTAGTTATTCCCTGAGACAATACAAAATCTCCACTCTCATCTGCTCTCGTTTCATCCCGACCGACCACTTTTGACAACGAGGTCGAGACTACGTGAGTATAAAGATATCGTGACCAGATTTCCGTCTGAAAAGTTCGTATAAATCTCATAAAAAATTGCCTACTACCTAGACAGGACATTGTATGTGGATCGCATGAGTCGGCTAGTCTTTCAAAGCATTTTAATATTTTTTGCGGTTAGTTGTTTTGAAAGGTAGGTTTCTTCTTTCATCAGGAGTTAAAGTGACATCTTTAAGACAATATTTTGTGAAAAAATGTCTTGAGTAAATATTTACGCTGCCTTATCCCAAAAATGGCAAATCTCAGTGTCAATATATTCTTCAGATACTATCTTAAAGAGCAGTATTCCAGAAGGAGACATGTTACCTGTGTAAGATCTCTTTTAGGAAGTTTAAGTAGCCATTTTACATCCTTTTGAGAAGAATTATAAATTTATGCACATGTCTAATCAATGCTAGGTGTGGTCTCAGACCTAAAACTATTTCGTTATACGTCTTTGTGATAGTCTGCAGTAACGTTGTGGACTAAGGAAAGGGGCTTTTGTTCTCTGTTTTATGAGGCTGCCTGAGTACTGCCTTGTACCCTGATAGACACATTAAGGTTACTTTGTTGTTTTTGTCATTTAATTCAAAGATTGTCTACAGTCTCAAGTTACCTTAAACTCATATACTGGGCAAGACGAGACTAGATAAAGAGAAACTCGTCTCACTTCTACAAAAAAAAAATCATGAAAAATGTTTTACCCTGCTGGGATATACGGGTAACAAAAACCTGGAACTAGATAAATTTAATAGCTTTTTAAGAATTTATGTTTTAATAAGTTTTAAGTACCATATTTTTTTTTATCTTAAATCAGAAAGATCTACACTTTAGCAATAAAAAATCTTAGGATTAAAAGAAATAATATAAAAATGCCAGGAAGTTGTGTCAAGTATACAAAAAAATCAGTTCAAGCATAATAATTATTTTAAATAATGAAAACTGAATCAAAATATTTAGTTAGGGCCGTTCTTCTGATATAGTTTTTGGATGATATGATTGTATGGTACTAGTATAGACACAGGTTGCACATTAATTTCGGATTTTTAAGGTATAAAATAGGGTAACAATATGGTGCGCCTAAATTTTATTCATGAATGATGGTTTAAATATTATGAGAAAATATTTATGAGTATCCTGATTTGTACAAAAGATCCCAAACAAGAAAAAATAGTAATTAAAAAATCTTTGATTACGATGAAATTGGAAACAGTTCAAACAGGATTTACAGTATTCAGTACTTCTTGGGCTTTATTTTTAAAATGATGCATAAATAAATTTAATATAATAAATTAGTCACGTTTACTTCAACAACAAACTTTCTTTCCCAAGGTACCAAAACTGCACATCAATGATGACATGCCGACGAATATAAAGTAGCAAAGATATATTTAATATGCCGTAGATACTGCTAAGGTAATCCCATTTATAATTAACAATCTCTGATTATTTATATAAGAGAAATATTTATGAGAAACTTGTTTAGGGAAATACGATAAAAAGGTGTGGTAGTTAATTTGAATTACTCTCATATTTGATGCGGGTACTTTTTAAATTATGTGATATTTTAACAAACTTAACATTGTCGTCTTAAGGCCAATACAAGGTCTAGTCTAAAGTGACATGGTGAATTGTCACATACACACAATACTAGGAGTGTACAAAAATGTAGAAAAAAGTTACGGTGAAAAAAATTATAATGCAAGTTGAAATTTTGTTAAATATCAATAATTGGATTATCATTTTTTAGGAATCGTATTTACACACATGATATTACACAAGCTATGTTCCTGCAAAACGATTGATTCATGATAAGTCTGTAGTAATATGAGTGCACATTTCATTCAACCTAACATATAAGACCTTATCAGGTTTCAGTAGAGTTTAAAATTTGACGTAAAAATTTAGATTAGAAATAAAATCTTAAAATTTATCATCCGAGAACCGAAAAAATCTATTTTTCGACATTTTTAAATTATTCTTTAAAATTTTACCTCGACACTCTATAAGAAGTTTTAACTTTTCAACTTGATTTATTCCCAACGGAACTTAGATCTTCTATAGGTTCGCTTTACTTTGATTATAATTCTACTGTTATTTTTATTATATATAATATATACTTAATACTGTAGTCAATTATCGTCTAAATATTTTTCTATTTTTGCCAATAAAATAAAGGATTATTTTTATGGTTGAGAACTCAATTGTAAAGGAAAAGTACATGGAGAAAACAAATAATCAAAGTTGTTTGAAAAAAAAATTGAAAAATTAAATTAAAATTGTGCATAACTAAGGTCGTGCGTACACCATTTGTTTTTAAATTAAAAATAATACAGTTTCTCATATAGTGTAGACTTTCCCTCGGGTAGTGTATAAATCTAATGCATACATAAACATTTAAACTGGGAGGTATACCTTTGAGTATTAAGATTGTCAACAGCTTGTTTATCTACATATTTTAAATTTTAATATTGTCAAATAAAAAAAATTTAATTTACCTTTCGGAAACCTATTTTTTCTCCTAAACCTTCAGACTGTGTGAAACTTCAATAAGAGTAATAACAGTTGCAATTTTATAAAACACGAAGTCCTATTGCCTATGGCCAAATAATTTCTACTCTTTACTATTTATTGCCATTTATTACCATGAAATTTGAAATACAGGTGGAACTTACGATAGACTATTTATTCTACAATCTTAACCTAGCGAATATTATTTTGTTTTTAATAATTATTCGGAAACGTTGGTACCTGGATCATGCATGTAAATAAACTTAATTGGCTATTACTAAAATGAACCATACTTTCTGTTAATACATCAATATTTAGTTATTTCACATTAAAATGAAACAACATACGAAAAGTTGTACCCTGATTATAGAAAGAAGTTCATTCTTGAATTTAAAATTTCAGGTGAGGTATATTATTCATTCTAATATTTTTGGCCTAGTTTTTGAATAAAATATATAAACAAATCTAAAACCAGTATCAGAGTTCATTTTTCAAGTGACACAAATCGTATTTTGAACATAAAAAGAATAGTAAAAATGAGGTAAAAATTATATTAAGGTCAATTTATTTTATGAGCTTTAAAAAATGCTAAAATTTAATACGGAGTAGGTCTTGTGTAAACATTAATTCGGAAAATTAGTTACACACAACGAAGTTCGGGTTCTGGCGGAATTCCTCTGATTTTCTACTCATAGATACCACATATGACTTATTTTATGCATTTAGGAATTATAGTTATAATATTCGAAATTTTTTGTATTTTAGCGAAATTATTAATTAAAAAATTTTCCTGAACATTTTATCTAAACATATATTATTATTGAGTCATATATTTAAAATTAATTGCTTACCACTGAAAGTAAATTTTTTTTTAGTTGTCAACTGTCTGGTTTCTTTTACTTTTGAAACCAAAAATGTAAAGGAAAATAAGTAAATGTTTAATTAGGCTCTTAAAATTACACATGTATGAAACAAAGAATGCTTAACAAGCATAGTTCCCTCATAGAGATATCAATCCCCTATAAGAGTTTTTAGACATTTTAACAATAGATGAATATTTCTAATTTGAGTCACTAAAACTTTACTCTGATGATTATTCTAGAGACTTTGTTTCATTTTAGGCTTGAAAAAAAAAACATGATATTCATTGAACAGTAATTTTTTCCTTTTTCATAAAAAAAATAGCAAAACATTTTTTTTAATTAAGTCAAAGGCACATTTTTATAAAAAAAAAGAGTTAAGATTTTTATAGAAAATAACCCACTTGCATTTTTCTAAACTACAAAGTTACGTGAATTTTAACATAAATAAGTGTAACTAATGTTTAAGTTGTCATCTATTTCTACATAAAATTTTATTAGCCAATGGTTTATTGAAGCTAACACCCAACTGAAAATTCCTGGCATGTTCTTAGTAGCTTAACACTCGATTATTAAATGTTTATGTAACTTTTTTTACAGTTGCCAATGATTTTTTATTGATTTTAAGATGCAGTAAATCACCCTTTGGCATCCGTGTAAAACTGAATTTGTAGCAGCCATTATAAACATTTTTTTAATAATTTTGAAAACTGCTAATGAAAGGTTTAAAAATAGGAAGTTTAATTTATTACAAAATTTATCTCAGAAATAAAAATTTTTTTTCGTTCGCAGATTATCTTAACAAAACTTCAATAAAATAGGGTCGTTCGGCAATGGTGTCTCGTTACACTAAAATATATAGATTTTAAATTGTAGACTCTCCGAAGCAGATTACAACCCCTATTACAATAAGGGGTTACACCAAGTGGCAGCTAGTGTAACTAAAATTATTATTTTGTAACCTAGAAGCTAAAGCTGAAATAAAAACGGCCTAAATCCAAGTTCCTGAATTTATTTCTCCAGAAACTTTTGAAACCGTGAACCTTTACTACTTTTTCAAGTTCAGCAACTTCTTCTTAACATAATTTAAACTTTATGTTCTTAAACGCAAAATATTATATACCATTTAAGTTTTTTACTCATAACAAGTTAATTTTTATGTTATTCTACTTGGTCGAAAAATATTAATTTTGAAACGTGATTTTTCCTTACAAATGAAAAAATCAAATACAGAATATTTTTTACAGTTGTCTGCAAATCTTTCCAGGCATGCATTTTTTTTTGAAAGTGTCATGTTAGTTCTAATTAAAATAGATTCACCCAGTGGCAAGATTATCATAAAAGTAAATTTTTTGTACTACACTTTAAAAGTAAATGTATTAAATTTATTGTAAATGTGCTGGAAGCAAATTTCATAAACGTTTAATTAATACGTTTAATGTAATGCATTAAATTTAGTAATTTACATTAATCTAAATTAATTTATTTCATTAAATCTAATGTAATCATACATTAAATTTAAAGTTTTGATCATTACTTTTTAAGGTGACCATGTACATTAAATATACCGCCAGTCTTCATTGAATTTAAGATATGTTATCATATATTTAATGCACCAACATTAATATTAGGTCAAAAAATTCTGCTATCAGGAAAAGGTGGAAACTTTTCCCATAGGTAGTGTAGATTTAAACTAAATGTAAATTTTTCAGGATTTTAGGTATAAAAATCATTAAATTTGATATAGAAAGGACATTACATTTGCATTAAATTTAAGGTTATTTTTTCGCATTAAATTTAAGGTTATTTTTAACAGTGTGGGCAAATTTTACCGAAGAAGAAGCTCTAGAAAAGGCGATATGTATATATATATATATATATATATATATATATATATATATATATATATATATATATATATATATATAAATGGAGGGCGATACGTTGTTTTTTTTATTAAATAAAGAACCTAAACCCAAAAAAAGACAAAATAAAGAAATAAGATATAATCTACACTGTTAAAAATTACCTTAAATTTAATGCAAATTTAATGTACATTCTACATTAAATTTAATGATTTTGTACTTTAAATCGTAAATAAATTATATTTACTTTGAATTTAAAGCAAATTTATTGAAATATTAGTTCGTTGTACATTAAATTTGATTCAATGATATTTAAAATTTCAATAAAGTAACTGAAAAGATATTTCAACTTTCTATATATTAAAATTAATTCACATGTACCTTAACATTAAAGAAATTTACTTTAATATTCATGGTATATTGCATGAGATTCCGAGGGATGGCGCAACTTGTATTGAACTTTTTATTTAGTATGATATAAGTGCCTTAAAGGACTCAATTGAGTTCAAAACCGAAGTACAGATGACAGTACACTACCTATGAGAAAAAATTCCACCTTTTCTTGGACCTCGCATCGCGTTGCCAACCTTTTGATTTGGAATACCGTACAGAGTACATATATATTACCATACATTACCGTAACAGCCATGCAATTGATTGAATTAAAAAAAAAAAAAGATAGAAAATTTATTGTGTTCATGGGTTTTGGTATTTTAAGCGGGCGATGTTTTATTCTTGCATCTCTCTTTTAAACCCATCACTAGAAATTTGACATTAGGTTTTCTTTTACGTCTAAAAATCTTAAATCAATTTTTACTTAGAATAGTATTGTAATAATGATATTCTTTAGAGATCGTAATACAGTAAAACAATTTCAGCCAGATTTACTAAGAAGGTTTAAGATTTAGACCCGATTTAGTTTCCATGGAAGTTAGATCTGCTAGTATACCAGTTTTGTTTTGCATGTGCTACTGTTATAATTTGTATTACTTACAATATATTAACAAATAAACGCTTTGACAGCAATATTAAAGAAGTACTGGTGAAAGGAATACTTGTCTTCAGAAAATAAACACAATATTCTCTTTTTACCCATTTAATAATAAAGGAACATCATTTTTTTGCCTTGCATTTTTAAGATTCTGAATTTGCTTGACTTATCGTTGCACTTGTCAAGTTAAACCCCCTATTGTCAACTTACACCTTTTTTAAAGTTAAATCATTTAAGTGAATTAGGTGGTTCAACTTTAACATAAATAATATTTTTTAATGTGAGAATAGATATCATCATTTATTAAAAAAAAATTAAATGAAACGTTTTTTCAAAAATATCTTTATAAAAAAAAATTGAGCAAGTATATCGATTAGCTTTCAGAAGCTTCTTTATTAATGGAACTCTCAAATTGGTGAAATTACCATACTCTTATGGTATGGTAATGGATTTGGTTCGTATAACTTACAATGACTGAAATTACCGTACATGTACGGTAATTACCGTATGGTTGGCAACGCTGCCTCACGTTGATGTTGGTGCATTAAATATGCGATAACATATCTTAAATTCGATGAACACTGGCTATATATTTAATGTACATAGTTACCTTAAAAAGTAACGATCAAACTTTAAATTTAATGTATGATTACATTACCAGCACATTTATCTTAAAGTGCATTGAGCACTTCCTTTTTACAGTGTATAGTTCAAGAACCCGGAAAATATAATATAATATATATAAAATTAATATATATATATATATATATATATATATATATATATATATATATATATATATATATATATATATGAACTAGAATTTATGTAAAAGAACAAATTATTTATGAAAAGTGTTTTTTTCGAATTTTCTCTTTTAATTGACTACGCTACGCTTTGGTCACTAAAATGTACATTTATTGAGATAATAATAGGAAATTTTTGAAGCAATTTTTGTAACGTTTTCTTCCGATATGTATGTGTTCAGTAATATTTTTTTAACTATCTCCAAATAATTTACATTTGTAATGCCACTTCGTGTGACACTACGGTCAGGTATACCGCAAGATAAAGGCTATACAACATTGTACTGAATATAATAAATAGTCGCGACCCATTTAAAAACAATATAAATTATCTAATGGACACCCAGAGAAATTTTCAAAGGTAATCGGGTCCAACGAGAGCACGACCGCTGTCTACAGTGGTTTACCTACTAGAAATATAAGGTCAAAATTAGGTAAAATATAACTTGGCTCTAATTTCCCTTATTAGATAAGTAATGCCATATTGTATAATTGAAATAGGCTTCGTGCCAAGATTTGATAATACGCTTTCAAGTGCTACTTATCCTTAAAGATAAAATGTCGCAAGTTGAAGTGTTAGGAACATAAATCGCCCAGCTGAAAAATGAACGGACTCACATTGGAATAATTTATGCTCGACTTAACTGACTTTAAATTATTGTAAGGCTTGTTGACAACTCTACTTTATTACAATATAGAATAGAACTATTGTTTTGAAATGTAATTTTAAGGATTGTAGCCACTACGAACCTTTATATCCGTTCGTACCTCGGTCCGCCATAGCTTTCGCCATATTTTCTTCTTTTGTGATGAGCTTGTTAGGTATACGCTTTCAGTTATGGAAATTTATTGTTTATATTCACTGGCTTAAAAGATAGAGATTATATGATATTTAATTTCCGATCATTTGAGTTTCTTTAAAAAAATACTAAAAAAAAATATTTAAATTAATATTTTTATGATATAACCATATGATAATATAGAAAAAATTGTAAACAATTAAAAGAATAAATAACAAGTACCAAATGATAGCATGCCTGTTGCCGTGTTTCTTTTTATGTAAGTCTGTAAAAATGTTTAACTTGAGTGTTTCGATAAAAATAATGACATGACATGTGACAAGTCTACATGATTAATATACTGAACTACATATATCCACATAGTTTTTATTTAGATCAAAAAGCATTAATTATATTGACTTAAAAATAACCAAATAAAGGGAGCAAAAAATTAATGAAGGTCTGACTTTCTACGTGAGATGATAACATGAGGAAAAGAACACTGGACCACAATTTTTTAATTTCATTTATTTAAATAAGACAATATATTTTATTTAAATGCATTTTGGTTCGCTTAATACAAATCCGTTATTTATGTTGATCCAGCACATCAGAATTGTTAGTAAAACAGGGTACAGTGTCTCCAAAATCACTAAAATAATTGGCTGATAAACTTATCCCGGTATCACCAGACACACTTAGCTCGACACTAAACAGCTTAAACATCTTTAGACCCAATAACTCGGAATTATGAATCAGTAATATCTAAATTTAAATATCCAAAACCCGTTAACTCTAAATCCATACACCCTAAATCAATATATCCTAAACTCTAAACCAATAGCACCTAGTATATAAGTCCGCAATTCATAAACCTTAAACCCATAAATACACTTACAAACCCTTAACACATAATCCCTTAACTAATAAACGGACTCAATAACCAAGATACTAAACCAAAAAGCCCTAAAAAGACAAATCCCAAACCCATTAACACCAAGTGCATAAGCCCCAAATATTAATATGGGAAAAAAATGTTCAAACTAATTCAGGCCAGGGACGAATTCAAGTGGGAGGTGAGGACGATTGCCCCACTAAGATTCTTAAGGGCTATAACTGGAAAGAGTGAATAAGATTTTGTCGGAGAGAAGTAAGGTTTGTGAGATTAGGTATTATAGGTTTGAGATATATGGGCTTATGGTTTATGGGTTTAGGATTTACGAGCTTAGGGTTTAGGAGTTTAGGATATACGGGTTTAGGGTATGTGAAATTAGCGTTTTTGACTCTGGGATGTACGGGTTTAGGGTTTATAATTTATGAGTTTAGAATTTATGATTTATGGATTTGGGGTTTAATGGTTAACCATAAAGATTTATGGATTTAAGGTCTATGGGATTAGGGTTAATGAATTTACGATTGGTAGATTTAGTTTAACGGGTTCATCATTCAGGGTTATTGGGTTTTGAGAAGATTAAGTAACCTAGTTTTGGGCTAATTATGTTAGATGTTATCAAACAAATTTTATTAGTCATGCAATCTTTTTTATGTCATTTTTGATATATTGAAAATCCTGACGTGCCAAACCAAACTACAGCTTCGTATTCAGCTAGGCTCTGTGTAATTAAAGCTTCGGTATTTTATATATAACTACATACTTCTTCACCGCAAAATAGGTAAAAGCCTAAATAGAGATCCACGCTTAGTGGATGCAAGGGATCGGTGAATAAACTTTTCGTTATTGTAATTATAAGATTAAGCTTTTGGCTAGACAATAAATAATAGGTATCATGATATCATAGGAAGCATTAAAGATATATTTTATTATTTATAACGCTCAACATTGATTTTAAAGTAAATATTAGTGTTTATTTGAAAATAAATTATGTAAAATGTTGTAAATTGTAAAAGTATTATCAAAAGAAATAAAATATTTGAATATTTTGTTTATTAGAAGCCACAAAGAGTTAAATTAAACTTTTTTAAAATTTAAAAATTTCACATTTTATCGTATTATTTTTTATATCCTCCATTTCCTCCGGTTGCTCTCATTATATGGAATTCTTCGTTGTTACTTTATATTGTCTTTTCAGAAGGTATAAAAGCTTAAGTGAATTGGGTAAGAACAAAAAATTATTTTTATATTATATTTTATAAATTTTTTTCTCTCTCACATTTCATATTTAGGCAATTTTCAAGGATAAAAATTGTACGCAAAAATCAAGGTAGACCCCTTTTAATGAAACAGAAGTGGCAACATGACTTTAATTCCTAATGGGTCTGTTGTGAAGTTCTGGAAAGGCACTTGGTCTAACAATCGTACAAGTAGCCAATCGAATTGTACGATAGCTCACTAGCTACAAGATTGACGCATAGCGAAACCAGTCATGATTCAAACCAATGCTTTAAAAAGATGATTATATTTATATAGAAGTTTATGGTGTTTCTCAGTTAGAAAACAACGTTTATCTAAATTATAAAAAGGCAATAAAATAGTGGGTTTGAAGCCGAAATAAAATCGTTAATGAATTTCCGCACATCATACTCTTATAATTTCGTTAGTAAATATTTTGCTATGAAATTTTATAGGCACATACTTTTCATTAGCCTAACAATAGATTTGAGGCATAATTGGAAAACAAAAATTAGGGATCCTACCTTTGTGTGAAAAGTGGGGATAAAACAGGTTTCGGGCTCTTTATCGATTATGTTATTAAAAAATTCCAATAAATGTCTTACATCTCATTTAGTAGCTTTATTCGCCAAATATGAGGCTCTTACATGAATTTTAAAAATCTGGAAATTTGATATAATAGATCTTAGTGCATATATGTCAGAAAAATTATTACAGGTAAGTTACTCCCACTAATTTATGAAACATCAAAATAGCTATTAAAAATGTTTCGTTTTTTTATTATTCCGCTCGAATGGAGTATCGTCTGAAAGGTCTTCAAAAATGTAAATACGTTATATGATATTTTTTATTTAATCGTTTCATTCCTGGAATATAAACCTTAAAAATTGCTTAAAATTATCGTCCTATTTAGAAGTATGATAAATGCAACGGTAAAGGCAAGTTTATTCCATTATGAGGGGTGCAGATATAGAACCCCGCGGCTCCATCAGGTTTGTTCCCATATTTCTGTGAGTTTTGGCTGCTCATTTATTATGCGTTCATAAATAATTCACATATTTCTTTAAAAAAAAATCAAGAACATATTAAAAACATTTATAATAGAAAAATAATATGTTTTAGTAATTAAAATTATTTCTTTATAATTGTTTACTCAAGGAAACTTTAGATGCTTTCTTTTTATGAACGCAACTGTATGTTCTGATTTTTTCCGTTGCAGCATTATGTCTGAATAAATAGTTTTAATATATGAAATCATTTTTTTAAAATCAGCTAAAGTTTTTGCCTTTTTTCTGTTTGTAAGTTCTTCCACTGCGTAACTGTGTGAGACTGCCTGAGAAAATGTTTTTAAGGACATCTCTCCGATCAGTCGGTAATCGGCCAATTTGGCTATAAATGCAAAAGACCTTAGGGTGTTATGGTTTCCGAATTAAATGATGCAACTTTCACTGCAGGTTACTGATCTTATGGCAATATGGTTTTGACAAATCTAGAATAATAATCTGATAAAATAACGTATTGCGATAGTAGAAAGGTTAAACAGGATGTTCGAAAACAACATCAGAATAAGTACAGGCAATATGAAAAAAATTTTAGAGAGATGTTTTTATTCCACACAATGATGTAGTAGGCCATTTAAACAATTTCAAATTTTTTATGGTTTGATAGGAATCAGGCTTCCCGTTCTTAACGGGACAGTACCGAATTTAGGTCTCAGGCAATAATGCCTTTGCCTCATCATGGTGTAACATGACCTCTACTAAATACAATAAGAAAATATATTTCAAAAATAATGAAGAAAGAAAACTGAAAAGTATATGATGACTATGTTGACATAAAAATAACGCAATACTAAAAATAGATGTTCAACCTACTTATCTAACTACTACAGGAACTACTCATTTCCAAATGAGCAGTTCCTGGTTTTTTAAATATATAATGAATAATATGCAACTCATAAACTTAGCAAAATTAAATACCATGACTTTTTCTGCTGCACCCACCGTTTAAACTGCTGCTTTATCTCTGGCGTGTAATGGTGAATCCATGTTTCATCTACAGTTATAAAACGTGGCAGAAACTTAGCAGGCTTGCATCTGAATAAGTCTAAACACTCTTGCGAAGTGTTCATTCGACGGCTTTTTGGTCGACTGTTAACAAACGCGGCAACCATCGCGCAGAAAGCTTTTTCATGCCAAGAACATCATGTAAAATGTAGTGGACACGATCTATCGAGATGTTTGCTATACCTGCAAACTCTCGTACTTTCAGTCGGCGGTCATGAAGTATGACATTGTGAATTTTTGTGACAATTTCGTCAGTTGTAGCGGTTTTTGGGCGTCCCGAGCGCTCATCATCTTGAATTGATGTACGACCACGATTAAATTCAGCAGCCAATTTTTTCACTGTAGAAAATGAAGGAGAAGAATCCTTTAAAGTAGAATCTAACTCAGTTTTAATGTCCGTAGGAGTTAAGCCCTTTAAAACAAAGGACTTTATAGCCGCTCGAACTTTAATTTTATCCATCTTTCACAAAATATCGAACCTTATGTGTTCACTCGATCGCAACAAACAAGCAACTGAACGGAAACATGTGAAACTTAATCTCAAGGTTAATGCTGACAAAATATTATAGTTATTTGATCCTACTAGTGCCCTCTCTGTTTCAGGCCGAGAACTATAATATAGATTTTTTCAGATAATTTGTGCATTTGTTTCCGGAACAAAATTAATTACTTCAATAATCAAAGTGTTGGCCTTTGTATACTGTGACTTGTCAGAGAATAGATTTCACACCAAAAGAAGTGTTTATTTTTAGAGGCCATTCATTCATCAAACCAAATTTTCACATCTTCGTAAGAGTGCGTCTTGTCCTGAAAGTCCGCGTTCCATTGACAGAAATAAATCGTAGTCCGAAGTGTCCTTGTGCAACTCGTACTAGATGACTTAGAAAAAGAAATCATCCCTAAGTTAAATTTTCCTATGCCGTTCTTCTATCGGTATGTTGATGACTGTATAGCCGCCGTTCCTAATGACCAGATAAATGAAACACTATCTTTTTTTTAATAGTTACCATAAAAAATTTAAATTCGTTATCGAAATTGAACAAAACAACAAAATAAAATTTTAAGATATAACTTGACACAAAAAAAATAAAAATTTTATAAACACGCAACGGTGTACCAAAGAAACCTGGTTATCTAGATATACCAATTAGGGTTTCAATCATCCACTTTCCCAAAAAAAAATATATCATTATAGGGTTAGCGGACCACGCAGTGCAGTAATCGCATCCTGAATTTAGGGAGGAATCAATAACAAAGGCCAAAGACGCACTAATAATAAACAATTATCCTCAAGCTTTAGTCAAATTTGTTTTTAAAACGCGAATACACAAATTTTACAACATAATCCAATATGAAGGGAAAAAAACAATGTAGTTCAAAAACAAACTTACCTAACACTGCCATATATAAACGGATTATCCGAATAATTAAAGAATATGCTCTCAAAACACAACATTCCAGTCGCACACAGGGGATACAATTGTTTGAATTCACTGTTCACAAAATTAAAGACAAAAACTAAAAAAGATAAAAAAAACTCATGTTGTATACGCAATCTCATGCACTAACTGCAATGGAGTATACATAGGGCAAATAAGTCAGCATCAGCAAAAGAGATTTCGGTCACGTAAGTATGATAAGAAAAACCAAACCGTCCTTACTAAACATGAAACCAAACATAAACATAATTTTAATTACGAAGAAACAAACATCCTAAAGATTGAGCCATACAATAAAAAACGTGACATCTACGAGGCCTTCAAAAGTAAAAAAAAAACATTCTATTAATGACAAAAAGGATATAAACCTACTCTATAAAATGTATTTTAAAGTATTGTAAAAACTTATACTGTATTATATAATTTACTTTTAAAAATTAATTGAAACCATGACATCAACAAAGAAAAAAAATTAACCACCAGTGAAAAAATCAAATACTAATCTTATCACAATGTGTGTTCAGATATTGACACGGTTTTCAGTTAATATTACCTCTAGGAAGAGGCATATATGTATGTATTGTTATAATTATTTTAATTGTAAATTATTTTATTGACCAAAATGTAATTGTGACGTCAAATATTGAATGAAAACATGCTGTGTTTCCCTTTAATTGAAATGTATTTTGTATGGTAAGTCTGACGTCAAATTTTTAACGAAAAATTGTTTTAAATATTACTTTTTTACCATTGTAATCTTCTTAAAAAAGACACGAACGAATGTTGGAAAGTTGAATATATGGTGGACCTGAACTAACCTTAGTCCCAAGGAAAAAAACAGACAATATGCAAATATATATATATATATATATATATATATACATATGTAATTTAGGAATGCATAAATAATATGAGACGTGGCTCAATCTTTCCTCCGTTTCGCACTACCACAATATTAAAACAACTAAGTATAATTAATAAAAATAATCGTAAAATTAACCAAGCAAAAGCTTCGTAAAACGTGTTACATTATTTGTACAAAAACACTTTAAAATGGATTCATTGAAATTACCAGAAGAAGATTAAATCTTATGCAAATTTCGATTTTGTATTCCTACTCGTGTGAAACGCTTTGTGCTAGAATTAGCGTCGAACGTTTTGAACATCTCCAACGATGCCATATGTAATTACCTTTAAACTTGTATCTTTACTTATCTACTAGCTAGTAATGTATCATGCAATTATATCTAAATACATTTTACGTTTGTTCCAAAAGGTATAAGGTAACAAACTTTAGTTCTAGTAATAACCGAGCAATTCACATAATCGATGAATTGTTGTCATTTATAAACAGATGCGATTATCCACTGTTATTAGTTTGAAAAATTTAAATATTTTTGATTTTGATGAAATTTTAAATACTTAAAAAATTAAAGAATGTGATGTTTTATCCTTAGTTAATTTAGTAATGAAAAATTAATCTGAGTAACTATAATTATTATCAGTGATGCCTCTCTTCAAAGGAACCTAGTGAAGATCAGTTCTAATCATTATAGTCATGTACTTTTGATTCGCTGCTAGGAAAAATGCCTTCATTGCTGCTATACCTTTGTGAAAGATTGTTGTTAATAATTACATTAAATCTGTTAATAAGATGGCAGTGTCAGGCTAAATGCCTTATTGGAATTATTTGTTTATGAGCTTAAAAATAAATCTATCTCTCTAGACAATTATTCTGAAATAGTTCTTACGCTTAATTAACATTAATAGAGTAATTAGTAAGCTACAGGTGTAGAATATGTGCTATTTCACATAATGTATATTTTGAGGTTATAAAAATAGAGCACAAATATAGTAGTCGGTAAAATCGAGAATATAACTATGTGAAATATTACATTCTACTCGCGTTTTTCCCAATCCAAAATTACTATTGTATTGGTGTAAACAGGTTAAGTATAAATGAAGTTCATAAGTTGTCCCCATACTTAAATATTTTTTAAAACCAGCACCTTGTTCTCTTTAAAGATTCGGAAGACCTCCTAATAAAATTCTTATTTTAATCAACCCTTTTACCCATATCATTTTTTCTTTAACACGTTCTTCTTTCTAAAACTTTTAACAGTTTATCTAATTAAGTTAGAGTAGTAATTTCAAGAGCTTTTTTACGATCTACTGATAACCACCTCGTGCGATTTTAATCGAAACCAATTTTTAACTAAACTCTTCTGAATCTCTACTGAATTCTACCAGGACCAGTAGAGCATAGAGATTTTAAGAAAACTATCTGCCAACTTTCATAAAAGAAAATATATATTTTCCAAAAAGACCAAAAATTTAGAAAAGGAAACAGTAAATACAATGCAGCCTGGTATTTAGATTTTCGCAGAATACTAATATTTTTAAATTGAAGTCGTAACGATTTTTAGTTTGCACTACTAATACTATTGTGTCTTTAGGTATTATATTTTAACCTTTTCTGAGATAATTTTGTGACTTTTAAACAAAAAATTATAATTTTTTTTTTAGTATTAGGTCTTTCATAAAATTTCGAACGTCATGCTAGACATGTCAAAGGCTTTCGACAAAGTCTGGTATGATGGACTAGATGTGATAGCATTTGATCATAAACTCCTGCATAATATTTTGGGTAGCGTTGGCCATTCCGTCTACAATCATATTGCTGTCCCACATTAATAGCTATTCTAAAATCCTGCAAATAATTATCACAAAAACAAAGACTCCCTGGAAGTCCGGTCGCTCATCTTGGCTTTTGCAATTTTAGTACCAAATAACTACAGGTTATTTAAGGCTTATTATCATCAAAACTAGCTGGTCAGATGACGTCTCCTGATTTGAACTTCTCACAGCAGTGCGTCCGCGAGTTTAATCGCGTGAATGTATTTAATAAATAAACAAACCAAGTTCCTCAAAACACTTAAGTCTATTAACAAAAATAAATAGTAAACGGAATTATTTACAATGAGAAACTTAAAATTAGAAATGAATAACAATATCGGGATACTGAGATAATTGCTCCCCTTGGCCATTCTATTAATAAAAATGTAAAACCCAATTTAGAAGGTAAAACCTATAAATAGCTTTCTAAAATATTAAACAGAAAAAAGAATAAAAACTCGAAAAACAGGTATTTATATTATTTAAATAAACATTATTAAAGTCGCTCTTTTACCCAGAGAAATAAATATAGGATATTCCCTTCAATTCTCCAAAAGAAATAAAAAAACAAAACAAAGAAGACCTTCATTCCCGATGAATATACACATCACGTAATGTTCTAAAACACTGTTCCTAAAAGTTATACCAATCGCCCTTAACTAATCCCAGATTGCAACTAAAGCTTAGTATTTCTACAAGAGCACCCTCGATCCTTACCCCGAACTCCCCCTGTAGTACCTATTCCGGTCGTATACTCTATAACCCGCACACCTCTTAAAGACCAGATGTTACTCCCTAAAGTTTGAATAGTTTCGGTCTTCTCGTCCCCAGAGGGCGTTAGCTATTCTATACGGGATACTTAGTTTCCTAATTGATCTAGATTGAATCTTATTTTTTATACAAAAGGGTTAATATAACTATTCAAGGTGTTTTTATAACAAAAAGTAATGAATAACTCCTGTTGAAAGCTATTTTAGAAGTAAATATCTAAATCTTTATTTCTTGTGGATAGAAAAAAAAAACAGTAATTATACAGATTCTTTTCGGCTACTCTCGCCACCTGGTCAAACAGGACCATTACAGTCAGGGTAGACAAAACTCTATCCAGACCTAGAATAATGGTAGCAGGAGTTCCCCAGGAATCCCAGTTTCCCTCTACTTATTTAATATATTCACAGCAGACACCCCAACAACCGATGGTAATAGTCTAAACCCGAACGCAGACGACACCGCCCTCTGTACAACCCACAGAAACCTACGTACCATCAAGACAAGACTGCATGATCATCTCAATTTACTCGAGGTGTGGATGGAGAAATGGAAACTGAAGGCCAACGTGGATAAAACGCAAGTAATCATCTTCACTAAGTCAAGGAAGGAACCATTTAGCCATCTACGCCTCTACAATGAGATTATCCAATAGACCAACAAAGTGAGATACTTAGAACTAATCTGCGACAAAAAGCTGGTATGGAAGCACCCCGTAGACAAGGCTCGCACAAAAGCACAAAGACTACTACTTTTCCTGTACATCACAACACGATAGCCAGGAATGCCTACCGCCCGTGCCCCTTCTACAGAAAGATGTATCCACTCCTCATTGACCCGCTGCCACAGATCTAACCATCTGCAAGAGAGAACATAATACAATATTTAACATAGAATCACTCACTCTTTCTGTTTTTCTCTCTCCTTAACTATGCGAAAATGAAATAGCCCCATAACTTGGTTATAGAAATGCAGTTTGGATATGTTTTGTTGATTGTCAGGAAGCCTTCGATGAAGCCTCCTCAAGATTTGAGCGATATAATGCAGAAAATATGAAACTCCGGAAGAGACGTTCGGAATACAGTCTCAACATATCTGTAAAGAGGCTTTTGAAAATATATACTACGGAATCCCACGATTTGCTGGGAAAATATAAAGAAGTATTGGCCACACTACAAACGTGAAAGAGTAATAGGTAGGAGACCACCCTCAAGCTAAGAAACCTTAGAAAATGGGTTTCCCAGATCCCAATTTAGCAAAACAGGCAGCGGTAACAAGGTAGTGAGAACCAATATGATTTTAAACATCTGGAGAGGATAGGAAACAATGTAAATAGTTTTGTTAATAAATGTTATTTAACTGAAACAAACTAACAGAAGGTGACTTCGATTAAGGTGAATGAATTGCAACTCTGATTATAATAATTATAAAAAAATTTTAAAATGTGGTATACATATAAAAAATATATACTTGATCATTTGTACATTGTCAGATACTATGCTTTAAAAAATAAGTTAATGCCTGTATATGAACATAAGATCACACACTGTGCAATAACTGTTTAATATTTTACAGCGCCCTGCTATATCTTTTTTTTGTTTCAATTTTCCTGATTTATCATACCTTTATTAACGAAAAATTTCCCAATTCTAGCTGGATGTTAAGAAGGTATTTTTTTAATTTATATATTTGAAATCTAGTTCAACGAACATAACACCTATCATAGATTTGAGACAAGAACATGTAATTTCTCAAATCATTAGATTCATTCCCAGATTTGAGTAACTTATAAATACACTTTAAACAAAAAGGGCAAAAATTAAATATATTACAAAATTTTGAGATAAATAAACATAAAAATAAACAAGATATTTTATCTTTCTTAATATCTAGCTGGGAAATTCTCCGTTATTAAAAATGTTAGTAGTCAATAAAATTATAACACCTATCTTAAGTTTAGGATAAAAAAATTATATTAAAGCGGAGTAAAATGTTAAATGGTCATCATCTTAAGTATACGCACTGAATTAATTGGTATAGCGTAGCATCTGAAGATGTAACTTGAAACAGTCGTAATGCAAAAAATCTAAATATATATTATAAATAATTTTAAAAATTCACTATTGGCCCAATTTAAGAACTTATTGCATCACTTTTTTTATAATATTATTTATAAAAAGTCATATTGGTCGTTTCGATCTAATATATATATATATATATATATATATATATATATATATATATATATATATATATATAAAAGGGGAAGTAGTCGCGACTGACTAGTCAAGAAACAATATTCCAAACTCTGGTTATTGGGTTATGCCGTGTGTTTAAATTTGTAAGCCTTGGTAAGGAAAAAACCCCTTTTTTTATTATGTCAAGCTTTCGAGAGATATAACGGAATTTATAATTTTAATTTATTAATGCTGTCCCAAATATTAATTTTATTTAAAATTTGACATGTAATTCACGTTACCCTAAAATTGATGAAGGTGTCAGATTGTTTTTAAAAATGTCTTAACATAAATAGAGACTGTCAGAAAGTTTCTAGAAATATGGTAATTTAATTTCAAGAAAAATTTAGATAAGGTTTTTAAAAAATGACAGATGTTTTCTAGATAATTTATGAAAAGTGTATGAGTGTACAGAAATTTAAATCAATTGTGGTTCCTATTGCAGCAATTTACGCTGTCATTCATTAAATTCTATTAGTGAAGTATTATGAAAATACAAGAATATAAATCTAGCGAATTCATACAGCAAAATAACAAGTAGGACATTGTAGCGGCTGATCATTTTTAGTTCAAATATTTCTGCAGTGAAGCTAAAATAACCATACAGATTTACTGGCAACAGTGCATCAATTCAAAACTTCATTAGGAATTTCAAATTTGATTCTGCAATTGCCACAAAGAGCGATATAAGTATAGATTTTACGACGAACCATTGTCGTATTTCAATGGTTTTCTCCTTATCGGTGCCATTTTATGGTTGGCCTGCTCAATCGATTTATACCTAGACAACGATAGGTGTACGAAAGGACAAAGAAAGTTCGCGAGATTTGTATCTAACTGTATGCCTTAACACGTTCTGGAATTGTAAACTTGTGTCAAACATTTGTTGCATTATAAAAATTAGTGGAAGAATTTTTATATTCTTTAAGACATATTTTCAATCGAAGTAATGGTTTATAAATAATGTTTTACCAATATCATTAGTTATTTGAAATAAATCGTAGAAGCTTATTTAATTTATTGATCTTTATTAATTAATACCTGGGCATGGACTTTGTTTACTCAGGAATATTTTCTTAGCATCAAAACTCCAGAGCATGTAAAGTGCCCCATTATTCTTTGTTTTAAGTTAATGTTGCTTTCATTGAAATATACTGAAGTATATTATGAATCATTTTCCATTCGACATTTTTGACTTCTGCGATACTTCATTTCTAGATTTTTAATATTTCCTTTCAACTGATTTATGATAATTTTTTATTTACAATTAGTCAAAATAGATCTTCCAGATGACCTTTCCACATACACATAATTGGTCAAAATCTTCATTTAGATTTTGTAAGGTAGTACGGATTTTATTCAATGGTGAAATAATGAATTTAATTTCACATTATATAATTACTCATGATATTATTAGTTTATATATTTTAACACACTATATTTCTAACAACCTTTCACTAACTAGCACAAAAAAATACAACTTTTCTAAATAAAATGTAAAATAGAAACTTAAATTACACATAATTTAGTACAATTCAGTTTGCTTGATGCTCGCTCAAGACTCCACCTAACTGCAAAGGTGTTCCATGTTAATTTTTTCATCCAGTTGGTTTATCATTTTCTATTTTAGCTATATAGCTTGCTCTTATGATATTTTTTTTAGCTTTATGTATGCCACTATAGTATTATGGGCTAGTACAAAAAGGAGAAAATACCTTTTTTAACTTGACCAGGTTTGAAGAATGACCTGTGTAATAACGATGAGTGTGATTCCCCAATTGGGCACTGTAGTTTCTAATGAATCTTCCTCCTATCGAATGTTTTATACAAAATGATACCCTGAAGGCTATTGACCGTTACAATTGCCTAGGACACCTCAGAGCCAGAAACTGGGGCTATCTGTGTAGTTGAGAGAGCTTGGTAAAAAGATGTCCATTACTCACTAGGCAAAAAGACTGATACCGTTTTTGAAACCTAAGTACTCTTGAGCATCGTAGTGATTTACAAACTGATATCGACAGGATGAAAGAGCTGAGGTTTTCGATCGGAGCGCGGAAGTCAGAGAGTTTCACTTTCTTGGACAGCATGTAACGGTCTTTCAAGCGGAAATTTATGCTATTCTGCAATGTGGGCATGTTTGTAGGAGGAAAATAAACAGAAATAAAACTATTAACCAATGCTTGGACAAGCTATAATATATAATATATATATATATATATATATATATATATATATATATATATATATATATATATATATATATATATATATATATATATATATATATATATATATATATAGTGTGCAGGAAATAAACTGTTTGTATATATATTTTTCATATTCTCTGCCTGAAAGGACAATTTTTATATATAACAAACTATTTAAATGCGGTAGAAGATCTTTTTATTTCTTATTGAAATTTTGATTTTTTAAAACTTTACTCCAATGATTCATAGATGTCGGTCGACTGGCGATATTTTTCAGTCTAACATCGAGGTCAGTAGATGGCAGGTGCAATATCCTGCCGACGTTCCTTGAAATTTATATTTCTTATATCAGTTATTTCCTGCTAATGTTGCTCTCGGTCCGATACAGCTCCACTGACGAGATCATGAGGTGATCAAAACGCGTATGGAGAGAGGACCAGAGTGATATTTACAGGAAATAAACTGTTTGTATATATATTTTTCATATTCTCTGCCTGAAGGGAGAATTTACATATATAACAAACTATTTAAATACGGCAGAAGATTTCTTTATTTCTTACTGAAATTTTGATTTTTTAAAAAGACGTTATTTATGTATCATACTTACAGCATACTGCACCCTATAGACTTTTCAAGCGAATTTTTGTTTATTAATATAATTAAGCATACTATAATAATATATATTTACTTTAATTATCAAAATTGTGGAAACAATCATTGAAAAAAAATTGGTTTTAAATTATTTAATTGGTAAAATACAGATAAAAATAAAATAATTATTTTATATAAATCATATATGAAGTTTTTAAGTCATAAGTAATACAATATTTCTACAAATATTTGGAGATATAATATTTTCGGAGATGAGGGCATGATGCTTTAAAATGTAACCGTTAACATGAAAGTAGTGGGGCGCGAGTAAGAAACATCTGCTCAAACTGGCTTTCTAAAGGTATAGAATAGGCATTAAAGAGAGTTACTCTGTGGTTATTATGTCTCTATTTGTGGAAAGATATTAGTTACAGTATTACCAAAAATGGTATTTTATAAATGTGCACGACATAGTATGTATAATTAGCATGCAAATAAATTCAATTTCGAAAGAAGTTTTTCAATTTCAATTAATGTCGTTTTCACCATTATTTTTACTTATTAATCAAATATTTTTCTTAATTTTTTCGTATAGGTGAATATTATCAAACAATTCATTTTTGCCGAAAGGAATGGTAACTGGAAATTGCATATAAAAAAATTGTGTAAAATGTTGTCATATTTAAATTCTAGTGGTCATTTTCTTTATGCCAAATCTTTGGAAATATATATGCAGGATATGCACAATCTTCCAACCATAATGAACCCCACTGAATATGACAAATTCGGCAATCAGATTATTTTACTGTTAGAAGATATCTGAAATATTCTGGTGTGGCGTTTGGACAGAAATGTGTATAAAGCAGTTTGAAATATAATATTTAGTGTTAAGAGTGCTTTATTAAACTTTTTTAAACATTATTTATAAAGAATAACTGTTTTATTTTATCTGTATTTTACGAACAAAATAATTTAAAACCATCGGTACATCGGTTTAAAAAATCATCAAAATAGTTCCATTAGAAGCTGAGAAATTGAAAATTTTTTCAGATATGTATTTTGAATCTTCGAATTCAATTTTAAAAAGGGAGCTCCCTACCCCTCTTTTTTCATTTTTCACTCGCGTGGGCGATATTCTTTTAATTTTTTATTAAAGTTTCCGATAACATAAACATTTAAACATTTGTATCAAAAAGAGCTCGGCAAGACAAAGTTTTTGGTTCAAGAATCAGGTCGGTATTGTTTATAGATTCACCGTAACAAACTTTGACAGTTTGTATCTCGGAAACCAGTTGACGAATTTGAAATTTTTTTTTCACGAAGAGAAGCGTCTTTCCAAGTACTTTCACACCATGTATCCAATGAAAATCCGCCAAGATAATCTATTTGTTTATAAGCAAAAATATCAACAATGTCCTTAAACAATTCCTGAGGGCATCCAAATCATCCGATTTTGATTCTGAAAAAAGCGTTGGAAAACTTGAGTTCTCGACTATATGTCGAAAATAAATTTAAATGCGTTAACGTGATATTTTAGACTCAGACAAACTTCAAAAATGATCAGCTTTTATAACGAAATAGGATTGCAAAATTATTGTGTAAAAACTATCGACTCGATCCTAATGAATTTTAGCGTGTTATTTTATCATGGCATAAAATTTTCTTTGCTCTAATATGAAGGTCCTCAGAGAAATTTAAATGGTCGAAAAAAAATTGATTAAAAACCTGGTTTTTACCTTTTTTTTTTAATTATTGCTATTTTGCAATAAGGGAAATATATTTTTAGATTTTCAACTAACTCTATCTTATGGCAAATTTAATTATGAAACTTTTTTTCCTTTTCAACTTTTCTCCAAAATGAACACCTTCAAATTTACACGAGAGAAAATTTGAAAAAAAAACGTTTTTTTTTCGTTAATTTTATATTTTTATTAATAAAAACAATGTTGCCCAACTTTTTGAAAGTACGCATATTAAATATATCGTTATTCAGGTTATTCTGAAAGCTCTCTTGCAAAAATCTCCATGTTCCATTTCACATCCACGAAACCCCGATATTTTACAGATAAGCCCTGGTCTATACCTCTTCTAGTATTTTTTTTCTTTTTCCATAGGATAGCCGTGGTATGATTTCTTTATTACCTAGTGACTTATACAAAATATCTTAAAGATTGACACACAATTGAAATTTTTTATGCATGTATAAAAGTATAGGATTATTGTGAGTATAAAATCAGATACAAAATGCAGTTCTATTTTTTATTTGAAGTATTTTATTTACCAATTCAAAAGTCAATATTTGTAAACTTGGTCTTATTCTATAGATAAACATGTAACTTAATAATCCTGTAAGAGTTCGGTTTATACATAAAATACGAACAGGGACTTTTTATTTAAGGATACAACTGATCTAAAAATTAATACCTCTCTAATCAATTTTTTTTTTCATTTTTTCTAGTTCGTTGCATTGTACAAAAACATTCATAATGCAACATTATAAAGCTAAGACTGTTACATTCAATATCTTTTATTATGAACATAAATTCGAGTTGGACTATGTTACAATAAATAAAAATATCTAATGCTTTACCACACAAGTAGTGCCTTACGCAAGAAGATCGCCATAATACACGTGACGTATGGTAACGACAGGGGCGACACGGTGTGGCTGAGGTGAAAGTGCACGGCTCTCGTGCTTCAACGATAGCTTCCGGATCGAAGGCCTTTTTGACCTCATACAAACACCATTTAAATTTGTAATGGATAAATAAATTATAAATATATTTGCTATGACAATGTTTACGAGTAACTTTTAAAGGTAGAGAAAAATTAGATTAAAATTGTATTTAGAAATAAGTGTAAAACAGAAAAACTGATTAGACTGTTGATTTTTATTGGAAGACTTTTTAATTTTTGCGTTTCTTCTTAAACTTTATATCAATAATTGTTCTTTAATGTCTCGGATATAAGGTTTTAAACTATTTGTTAAATTAAAGTCTATATAACGTTTCGCCCATGGAATTAGACTTTATAAACAAAACATATTTGTTGTTTTTATTTTGAAAAACCTACAAAAAGTGAATGGCATCAATAAAAATGTTTTAGATAAACTTAATAACATTATAAAGTTAAAAAACACAGAGTGAATGCATAATTACAATCACACCTCACAATAAAATATTTATATATCTAAATAAAAACTACGCACCTCGAGCATTCAAGTTGGACGTCTTAATGGGTTTTAAAAAATATGCGTGTATTTGGCATCAAGGTATAACGGGTGTTGATTAATTCTGTGCAGATTTACTCAGAGAAGTATTAAGTTTTGATCGTTGTCCAAAAATATTTTTAACGAAATAAATTGTGGTAGACTGGGCCTGGATTGCTAATATCTCTTTAGTCATATCAACCATTTTTTTTTCACTAGAAGTTTGTGATAGTTTTTATCTTAAGGGGTCTTTTCGGTTACAATTTTTCAAAATTAAAAATTTTTTATTAATGTTTTTTTAATAGAAAGAATAATTTTGCCCATATATTTATTTGTACTTTAAGTATACAAAAAAATTTTTTTTGATTTTTTTATAGTTTTTTTTTACCCATAACAATTTTTTTAAAAAACGTCAAAAAATGACGGCGGACGTGATTCCAGGTGACTGAATCGTTTGAAAAAAAAAGAAAATACCAAATTAATCCTTGTTCAAATGTCCATGGTCGGTACCGAAATCACTTTGATCGGTAACAAATTTTCCGATTTTTACCCGATTTTTCACCCTCAAAAATGGATTTTTTTTCAAATAGCCGCCATTTTGTTATTTTTTGATGAAAAAAAATAATTCCGGTACCGACCATGGGCACTTGAACAAGGATTAATTTGCTATTTTTTTTTTAGACGATTCAGTCACCTGGAATCACGTCCGCCGTCATTTTTTGATGTTTTTTTTTTTTAATTATTATGGGTAAAAAAATCCAAAAAAAATATTTTTGTATACTTAAAGTACGAATAAATATATGTACAAAATTATAAAATGATATCTCTTTTCTTGCTATTAAAAAAAATGACTAAAAAAATTTTTTTCTTGAAAAATTGTGACCTAAAAGACCCCTTAAGTTAAAATTTTAGTATTAACAAAATTTAACTCATGTTTTAGATTAGTCTTTGTGTAAAGCCAATATCTTTTGTATGTTCTCAATCCTATGTTTTTTTATTGTTATGGGTATAAATAAAGAGTGATGATAGACAGTTATAGACTTTCTGACATACAATAATAGTGTGTTTTATTAAAATGTATTTGACATTTTCGTATAATTTCTGTGCGTATGGTTTTGGGACATGTTTTGTAACATTATCAGTCTTCGCAATGTATGTATATATGTATGTGTGTAGGTGTGTATACGTATGCATATGTATTGGTTCTATTGTATAATCTGTGAATCTGGTTCTATTGTATTATCTGACAATTTTTCTGAGCGATCTTCTGTGGTGCTGGGGCCCCTCTTCAGCAATTCTCACCACCGTTCCTTAGCCAAATCGAGGAGGTTTTTTGCTGTGGCTTTTTTCTCTCGAAATATGACTATTCCGCGATACGTATCTCATAATTGTATAAGTATTGCAATGGCTAGCGAGCTAAAGACAAATAAATTAGGCGAGTGTATAGTTCTCCGAACATTCGCGCCAAATCCAAAAAATCAATTTCATTCTTGCTCGAGGTGTTGCACCACGCCGCACCTTCACTGTTCACTCGCCAGCAGGGTATTTGCTGAAGTAAGGGACACTATAATACCTGTATTATATTAGCACAGGGTGAAAAAGTAAGTAAGTAGTCTTCGCAAAAGTTATCCGGAAGTTTTTTTGTTGTAGAACTTAAAATTACGTTGCTTCACTAATCCGTTTATCTGTCTTTGCAAGAAATTGTTGAAATACTCGGAGAAGATAATTTCTTGGAATGACAGATAAGTAAATTAATCATACAATTTCTTGTAAGGATGGATAAATATATTAATCGAACACCTTACCAGAAACCTATATCCATGAAAATAAAGAATAGTGACATTATATATATATATATATATATATATATATATATATATATATATATATATATATATATATATATATATATATATATATATATATATATATATATATATATATATATATATATATATATACAGGGTATCAGGAAAAATGTAAGAAATCTCCCGAACATGAAAAAAAAACACGTGAATGGAATACTACAAGTTCATATAAACTTTTTTCGTATAGGCTAGTTCTTCGGAGATATGGGCTCCTAAAGAGCTGCAATGAAATCAGCTTTTTTACACATAATTATTGAATCACTAGGTATATTTCAATTTTTTTTATGTGATGTATACCTAGTCAGACCCTTCAAATTACTATCCAAGAAAGTGTGGTCAATTACTTAACGCTGCAGGGGCCGACTAGCTGTGACACTCATGACCTCATTTTTTAAGCCCTATAATGAGAACTCTGGACAACATTTTTTATATACTATTGACTTAAAATTAAGTATTTTTCATTTATATCGCTAATCCTAGCAGTTTTCGAAAAAACGTCATTTCATTTACATCATTTATTTGGCATATTTCGATAAAAGATACACCTTTGTTCCTATCAAATGTTCAACCTTGAGCTTTATGATAAAAAAAATTAGATCCAAAATTATAAATTATCTCTTTGGTTAAAAAAGTCTAATTCTGTAAATTACAGTTCGACTTCGGTTAGCAAAAAATGTGCGTTTTATTTTATCGACACGAAAAACATAGTATTATTGTTGCAAACGTTGCTAGGTACGAGAGCAATAAATATCCTGCATTTTAAGACTTGCCAACTTTCACATCGCTGATTACTTGGATATTAATTGACTGATTTTTAGATTTGAAATTAATTGTGAAATAATTCGAAATATGGGATCTACCTGTATTGAGTTTGCAGATATGCATCGATCTTGGTCTTGCATCTTGCAATGCTTTGGAAGCCAGGAGGTTATATCACGACCAATATCCTAATCCTACTCTTTCAGAACAGAAAACATTTTAACGAGTTGACCAACGTTTAAGGGAGAATGGTAGGCGATTCCATTTAATAAGGAAATATTATATTTCTTCATAATTATAGGAAATTTTAAGAAAAGAAGTACTAATGCTGGTCGGGGAATAACAGCACGTAGCCGCAATTAGAAAAAAATATTTTAAATGCTGAGAATGACACTCCTTCAACAGGAACTCGAAAATTATCACCGCAGTTTAATACGTCGAAAACAATAGTATATGAAGTTCTTCAAGTACAGCTCTTATATCCATATCATTTGAAAAAAGTGTTTGAATTGATTTCTGAAGATTTTCCCCGTAAAATGCAGTTTGCAAACTGGCTATTGGATCAGCAACGAAATAACGTAAACTTCGTTAGCACTATTCTCTTCACCGGCGAAGTAGGGTTTATCTAAAATGGTATTACAAATTTACCCAACTCACATGTATAGGCTGATGAAAATCCTTATGCAACTATTGTTTCGCATAATCAACATCAGTTCCCATCAATTAATGACTGGGCAGAAATCATAGGCAAGTTTTGATTGGACCATTCATGTTGCTGGTACGACTGAATGGAGAACTTTATTTGAAGTTCCTCTAGAACGCTTAACTGTTTATATAAATTTGTAGTTTCCCTTTTATGTGTTTTTTTCATATCTGGGAAATTTCCCACATTTTCTCGGACACTCTGTACATATATATATATATATATATATATATATATATATATATATATATATATATATATCTTATAAAGAATATTTTATCGTTCTTCACAATAACCTATAAATCTTCGAAGTTTTTTCTTATCGTTTTAATGTTTACCATTTATCCTACTGATCTAAAGACTTGATTCTACGTTCAAGATTACCACACAATTCCACAAATTTTGTTTATTTCATAGCTGATTTGACGAATTAATGGTGAAACCGAAATATCTGTTTGACTTCGCGATAACCTACAGGTGTCATTTTGATTTATAACTCGGTTACATATTTTACCTGTAAAGTTTGGTGCATCTTCTATTGATAGCATTAAAATAGTAGTTAATATTCTGCAAATTCAACTGTTCCCTTGGATGACCTTGAAGTTTGTCCTGGACAGAAATGCCATTTTTGTATATCTCTTTGTAAGCCCTTAAACATCACTCCCCAAAGTTATTTGACACTAAACACAGTGACTGGTTTAGTGTTGAATGAACTTTCCATCTAAAAAAAGAAGATCTTAACCTTTTAATTTTGAGCTTAAAATCAATATTGAGGCCATTCACTCTCCTACAACTTTTGTGAAAAACTATTTTCCACTGACCTAGCAATATATATGCGTGTATTGATTAAGGCCTAATCTATGTACTAATGGTACCCGTACGAACCTGGGGAGATTCCCAAGTATGCAATAAACTAGACCAAATACGGTCATCCCAGATAAAAGAGGTGAAGTTGATGATTTTATTAAAAGGTTCAAAAAACTAACATAAAAAGATTTAGACAAAAACAACCTGAACTTTCTATTTGTTAATAAATTTTTGTTGCCACCGCATTAGAAAACTAATATTTATTGAAAATCATTTTTGGAAAATATCTTTAGATGTCGGATTTTAATATTGTTTTGATTCACCTAATTTTAATATCTGTCATATTTCAATTTTTAAAAACATTTTATTTGTATTATATTTTCTTAACTCTTACTAGTTGATAGTACACTCTAATAGTGTAATAATAATTTTTAAGTGAAGGAAACGGATTTGAATGATTACTTTTTACAGTATTTTAAATTGTGCTCATTATGAATTTTGTAAAGATAATATATTTAATTTAATATAACAAGCACATTTTTAATATGGAAGTATTGTTTTTTTTTAAGATTTTAAAAAATGTATTTTTTTACCATATGCGATACTTAATTTTAAAAACCAAATTCAATAAGTTATTCACAGCTTCCATATTTTGTCTACCTTGACACAACTCGATAAAGCAATTTTTTAAAAAGAGAATACTATACAAACACCAATGAAATTTTGGTTTACTTATTTCAGTTTATATCAATCTTACTGGATGAGTAAGGTGTGCCATAAGCATATTAGTATGGGACGATTTGACGCTTAAATCACACTGTGCTTATCAATGTCAAGATAAATGGATAAACTGTGACTTATTTTAAAATATTTCTTTTTGAATCCACAGCTAGTTGAGTATTTATTTATCCATTCACTGGTAATTAATTTTCGAACCAAAAACTTCTATCTAGATCTGCCGATTAAGAAATCCAAAGCATTACTGCAGATATTACAAAACGTTTGTATGTATGCCACTTTATCTTTTTAATTTAGATCAAAGGCAGTTGCAATAATTATTATATGCTGCATTGTTCTAATTTTGAAAAAATACACAGTCGTGATCTTTTAGTTGCACAAGACAATATCTTGGCCTAAGATTTGTATTAATTAAAATCAAACTAGCTATTTAATGATTTTATTAAATATTATTATGGCATGAGATTCATTTAATATGGTTTTATACTCCTAATACGTAGAAGCGTTGACTAGAAAGGATAGCGCTAAATGAAACAGTAATAGCTTTGGTTTGGCGCCATTTGAGATTTTATATACATGAACTTAATAATAAGTAGCAGTACTCAACACTTCCATTTTTTTTTAAGAAGTTTTTCTATTCTAGGGGTATCTACATACAGTTTTTTTATATTTAGCAGCAGGCTTTATTATAAAAGATGGGAAAAAACTTTAAACATGAAAGTTAGAGGATTTCTTCCATATTTTCTTTTAGATTTGTTTATAAATATAGTGATGCATCGTAAAGTTGAGAAACAAAGTGAATTTAAATTTTTTAAACAGAACTCCCGGTATATGTACTTTAAATTATTAATAAACTGATGGAAAGAAAACGAGGAGGCCTGGAAAACAAATGGTTTATTTTAACTTTCCTTGTAACTTTTTAGTATAGTTTCGAATACTTATTATATTGACATATTATATTGACTAATACACGTTTTAACACAGGCTATTCGGAGGAAGAAAACATCAGATAATTAGTTTTCCAAGTCGTCTAATTTTTTTTTATATCAGCTTATTAATAATTCAAAGTTAAATATTTAAATAATGGCTAGGCAGAACACTAACTTATTATACATTTTCAAGTCAGGAGGAAAAGAAACTTTCATTCTAGCAGAGAATATATAAGGTATTTCATTTAAAAAATTAAAATTTCTTTTGTTTCTCAACTTTACGATACATCACTGTTTTTTTTTTGAATAACTTTAAAGATAATATGAAAAAAATCCTACAACTTTTGGTTTTTAAAGTTTTTCCTTTTCTTATAATAAAGCCTCTAGATATGGTGTAGAATATAAAAAAAACCCTGCACGTGTTTGACAATAAATTTCGAGAACTACCGGACGGATTTTTATGAAATTCTTGCATTTAACTTGGCACTATAGTCAAATCTGCCATTTTAAGTTTTTTAAATAAAGTTATGGATTCCTAAAGCGTAATCTTGAAAATCTTTAGATTCAAGTTTCTGTATACATTATTATTTTATTCAACCTATTGACTCTCTTTTTTATTTCTTTATAGATATATACATCGCTTATTTAAAACAAGAATGCCATATTTTAAAATTTACAATTATTGGGACAAATGATTTTAATTTTTAGTGAAGAGAAGCAACTTAAACTTCAAAAGCTCATATTTAGGTATATCTGAAAACAAAGTTTCACAAATAGGAAGAATTGTAAAAATGGGGAAAACAGCAAGAGTGTGCTGAAATGAGTACACACAAAATTTGTTATTCTTGTGACATTATTGCTGAAGAAATTTAAAAAAACAACCAACATACAGAGTGTCTGCTAAAAACATTCGAATTTCTCAGAAACATGCAGAGAAGGTCAAAATAACTCTACTTTGTCATAGAAAAAAAATCCTAAAGTTTTTCCTATCGGAGATACGGAGCCCTAAAGGGGTACCTAGCGATTTACCTTATAGGCTCTAAGCTTTGAACCGACTTGTATAATATCATGAAATTTTAATATTTTATAGAGGTCCTAAATATTAATTAAACCATACCACAGTAGATGATTTAGATCATTAGAGAAATAAAACAGGTTCACCTCGACCTATCCATCGAGGGCCAAAAACGTTAGTTAAAAGTTGACGTACTATACGGAGCACCATCATGCATGTACCAAATTTGCATTCTTCTATCAAAAGATTCGTCTTCCAATAAATTATTTAAATTTTGCTGGATAAATTGTAAATAAATCTCACCATTGAACAAATGAATCTATAAGGTTATTTCCGATGATGTCAGCCCACACATTTACAATAAATCTTTGTTGGTGTTTATTTTGAATCATAGCGTGCGCATTTTCATCAGCCCAAAAATGTAAATTGTGTGAGTTTATTATGTCATATCTTGTAAAATTGGCCTCATCGGTAAATAAAATAATGTTAGAACAATTTAAATTTAGGTTATGTTGTTGTATAAACCAGTTGGAATATGGAAATCTTGCGGGATAATCATCTGGAAACATTGCGTGTACTTTATCAACGTGGTAAGATTGAAGTAACTGTTCTGTTAGAGCTTCAGGTACAATCTATTTTGTAACATTGTTTTATATCGCGAGCTTTCTTATGCTGGTGGAAGGATTGTCAGCAATATCTTGCAGAATTTGTTCCTCTACGTGAGGACATCGTGCTCTCCTGGGAGGGCCCTCGCCGCCACGTTGCGACAACAATGACTATGAATAATTATTATAACAATATTTTATCTGTTTCCCTTAGGCGTCAATCAACCCCTTGAAAGGTTTTTGGACTTGGCAATGTTCGAGCTTGAAATATTTCAGCATAAAATCTCCTTATCTTCGAAGAATTTGACGACGCGTCGCCGTAAATTAAATGCATATCAGCCTAAAGCGCATAAAAATCGATTTAAATTAAGAGTGCCTTTTTTGAAGAGGAATGACCAAAGTATTTAAAAAGTCTATTTTCAGCTCTGTAAAATGACACCTATCAAAAATTAAGCCCAACGAGTGTGGATGCAAATCTGTCCTTGGCTTCTCTGATGATCTAAAACACCTAGTATAGTATGGTTTAATGAGTCTTTATGGCGTCTATAAAATATTAAAATTTCAGTAAATTATACAAGTCGGTTCGAAAGTAAGAACCGATAAGGTAAATCGCTGGACACCCCTTTAGGATTTTTTATCTTGGTTACGGAGCACTTTTAGAATTTTTTTTTTATGACAAAGTAGGGTTATTTTGGCCTCCCCTGTATGCTCCCGAGAAAATAGGAGGTACTTACCGGACATCCTGAACATATATTAAAAAATGACGTTGTTATTACAAAATTTCATTTTCATACTACTAGAACATTTAAAAATACATATTATTATGTGTGCTTTCAAGAAATTGAGATAATAGAGATTAGTTTTTTTTACATAATTCAAGGAAATTAAATTTTTTTCTTTTCGGTAATGTTTACTTTTGGGATATATACAAATGTAAGTGAAATCTCATTAACTTGTTTTTTTCTTCTTTTAATAACAACTGTTTTTTTTTGCTGTCCACCGCAACTCTCATAATAAATAAAGAAGTTATGTTCATGATTTTTAATATTAGTTTTTAGAAAGTGAATAGCTGATACGGACGCCAAGTTCATTAACCCCTGTGTGGCCAGTACTTAACCCCTGTCATCTTCTTCCAAAATAACTTTCTCAAGTACTGATAGGATGATATCCAAGCTCTTACCGATTATAAAAAACCACATCAATTTTTGTTTTTTGAGATGTAGCTCTACCTATCCGTACATATTGGTATCTTGATGGAGTTTTGTAGTAAGTTCTCTTTGTCTTAAATTTTATCTAAAGTCCAATGGTTTAAAAAAAGCTCTTCACTATCTTCTGTAGTAAATTTTTTTGAGTACTGATATCTACATATTTCTCGACAACTGATTTACTTTGATCACTATCAGAATAAATTTCGTGAGTTGTTATGTATTGTTTTTCAACAACTGAGTCATCAGAGTCTTATGAATCGATACTTGTGCTACAGTGAGTGGAAGAAAAATTGAATTAGCTGACAAATTTACAAGAGTTTTTTTTTGACCCAATGAACTAGCTTGTGAAACCAATGATATTTTCTTTAAATCTTTTTCAGTTGATGCTTATTGCTACCATGAAAGCTTACTAATTTCTGTTAAATTACAAATTTGTAATGATTATTATTATTAGCATACCTATAATCTCTTCTACTCTATTTATTTTGTTTTTTCAATATGCTAAGGTGGATATATTTCGATGGTTACATAAATAGAAAAAATAACTTGCAAAATTAATTACAATAAAGACCACACCAGTATCTTATTCAAGCTGAATTAATTTCACAGCCAATCCTAATATTTTTTCATTTCGTAAAACTTTGGCATATAAATAGGCAAAAATACTTATTAGCAATCATATCAATTGCCTAAATGTTATTGTCCTTTCATGCAAAGAAAAATGAACGAATATATAGGAACAGTTTATGCAAATATAACTCCGGTCCTCTGTCCATACGCATTTCGTCCATCTCATGGTCTCATCAGTGGAGCTGTAAGGGCGTCTGATATTCCTACAAACACGGAAGGTGCCACATTCGAAAGAAAAGACTTCAGGATAGATATATGTCGGTCATTCTTGTCTTTGGTATCCTATAAAATTATGGGTTTTTTGAGTTTCAACCTGCAAATTTAATTCTACATGTTCTCCTGCAAATCCAGGCAATTAATGATATCCATTACCGGCGCGACTTTAAATTAAAAAACCTCGCCATTTTGCTGTCGTAGCTCAGAGTATATAGTATTTTACCTATTAATGGGTCTTTAAAAAACTGTACGGATATAAATTTTTTTTGTCAAACGATTTCCGATAAAAAAAAGGCTATGGCAGATAAACAGACAGACTCATAAATATCCAGGATAATTCGGATAATGCATCCAGAAACTTATATAGCAAAAAATCAAAAACCCAATACGAGTTACATCCTATAAAAGGTCAATTTTTTTATTATTATTAACATCCTACGGTTAGTTTTATTTTTATCAAGTTGATGAATTTCCAACGTCTCTGCAAACCCATCCAGTTCCAGTATTTTAAACATTTTAAATTGTTACCCCGTATAATGTAGTTTGTTTTTGTAAAATATTTGCAGAGAAAAGAACGAATATTTTGACAAGTTTAGTTTCAACGTACATTATGCTTAAAATTGTAATATAGAATTCTATTTATTTGTTATAAGCAGAAAATATTTTTTTTGTTTTTTATAAAAATAGTGAGAGATAAGGTACATTTATTTTTATTTAAAATTTTTTTTCCGTATTGTTTTCAAAAGTTTAGTAACAGTCGATCTGTGGCCACCCACCCTATTAAAAAAGGGTAACTTTCCCGCATCTAAATTTTCACTATTATCGTAACGAAACCTAAATTAGGCAGAAACAGAATCTCACAACAAATATTAGACACACTTACCCATTGTAAAAAGCATAGATGAAAGGTTGCATCCCCTATAATTGTTATCCCTTATGTTTAACAATGGACCCCTACGTAAGTATAAATTACCCCATATGATGTCAACGGCACGATTTACACTCTCTCATAAAAATTATATTTATACAAGCCGGAAGTTGGTCACAGAAAGGTGCCTTTAACCGATTTTCGGTAGCTTTTAGAATGATAGTAATATATATTCCAAATTCTTCAACCCTACAATATATCTTAATTTTTAATTTTTTCTTCTTCTTTGGTTTAGTTTCTTTACATAATTATAAAAAAAACAATAGACGTGCCGCTTTTTACAATGTTAAGAGTATTTTCAAAATTTTTTACATTATTTGTAATTTTTCTAAAAATTTTGTATAATTAAAATCATTTATATATACAATATATCAAAACAAACAACAAGTTAAAGGTACTCCGTATATGAATGAAGTAATATGCGAACAGTAAATGCAAACTGCATTCCAACCATATCCTTTCCGTGTTAGAGGTTGCACACACACATATACCTCTGCTGTATCACCTCTAACATGGAAAGGATATGGTTGGAACGCAGTTTGCATTTACTGTTCGCATATATATATATATATATATATATATATATATATATATATATATATACATATATATATATATATATATATATATATATATATATATATACAGACAATCACGATTCTTAGGTTTGGACCGTATAAAATCGGAATTTGTCCGACGTTTCGCCTATGATTACACGAGGTATCTTAATGAATCTTTATTCCACGAGATTAGAACCCTGAATGACCGTCGAGGAGCAATAGTCCTTTATTAATACTCGACTGGTGCTCAGAGACCCGTGATCCAGCGTTACAATCGATTTCTACGTGTGATGTAGACTGTAACCTGTATCTCTATTAACATTATTTGGATATTTATAAATTTCGACTGAATCTCTAATTTTACGTTTAAGGAAACCATACACTGATGCTAGCACCTTAGTTTCTTTTACATTAAAAGTGTGATCTGAGCAATGCTGCATCCTTCATGTTCCTTAAGCCTAGTGGATATATACCGTCCTGTTTCACACACATACACTTTACCACAAGAGCAAGGTATCTTATAAACGCCTTCTGTTTGAAATGGTATTGCGCCCTTTGGTGACTTCAAACATTATCCAACTTTCTGAGATGTGTTGAAAATTGTTCAAATGTTCGATTTTCGTAGCAATTTGACAATCCTGTCGGTGGTTCCGTGTATGTAAAGTAAGACAAGACTTGTACATTTATGACATTTTGTTGAGGAGTTGGGTTTTTATATTTATTAATAGAACCTCTAAAAGTACGTATAAATATGGCGAGCTGAGCGTGTGACGCGCCCGTGACGAGTATGCTTCGAACTTAAAACGAGACTCCTTTGATTTTTGCCGACTTCTATCGATGTGTAGGGCCTTCGGCGGCAGGGCTCAAAGGAGGTAATAAATGCATATGGGTTACAAGAAATTATTTTTTCTGTAGTAATATTGTTTGCGAGTAGCTCGACCGAGATTCCCAGTCATCTATTTTTTGTCGGTTTTTTGATGCGAACTCAAAGGATTTTTTTATCTAGTAGGACGGATTTATGACACGCTCTTTCGAAAAAAATTACATTGCAGCGACACGAGGTTTTTTTGTTCTTTGTTAATGAAATGAAATTTATTTATCATTTGGCAATGATTAAAAGTTGTTTATAAGTGAATATGGAGTGGTCCGAAGAAAATATGTTGAATTTAGAGGAGACTTACAAATAATTCCTAAGTTCGTGAGTTATGGACAAAAATTTTAAAAAAGAAAAGGACTGGATATATGAAATGAAATTGAGTCAGAAATTTTGCAGAGACCAGGAAAAGAAAATCTCGAGTATCTGTCAAATGAAAATAGGCTGCTGAAAATATACTTCTCTTTTGGAAATGACTGGCTCTATTATGTTTAACAAATATTCAAAATTTGTGCAGAGATTTTGGAGAAATTTCTGTATAATTCTGTAATATGTTTCTTTATTCAAGGTAGTGTTCTATTATTGCCGAAGTTTTTATTTTTTATTTATTAAACTTTTTAATAGTAAAATCCCACTGTATAAAACTAACAAAGCAGCCATTTGTTCTTCGTCCTCAAACATGTCAGGGCAGGTCTATCTTCTTCGCTCACTTTATATTAACTAAAACGTTCGTGAGAAATTTGAATAATGTGCTCAACTTCAACCGAAACAAGGCTGCCCTTTGTTTTTCGTGGCCAATAAGGGCGATTTAAAAAAGAAATAACTTTAAACCTGGTTATATTTTTAACCAAGGTTCTTTGCAAAAATCTACTACGGAACTCACTTGATAACTAATTTGAGTATCCGTGATACAAAACTCATTTGGTGCGAAAACACTACCTATTTCAAATTATCAAAATTTACAAATACTGAGAATATCTCTGTCTACAAATATTAACATATTTTTATTTATTTTTATCCTTTATTGGTTTACACCTTCCAAACATTTTTAAAAATCTCCTTTGACATCAGCCTCCGAAAGCACAAGGGTTCAATCGAACCGGTAAAGATCAAAGAAAGTTCGCTGAGAGTTCGAGGCAAACTCGTTATGGGCGCGTCATGCGTTCGGCTCGTCATATTTATGTTTTTTGGAAGGATGACATATACATAACTAAAGAAAATGAACAACTCTGATGTACATGATGTCATATTAAACATTTCACCGGCATGGAAACAATTAAGTCCGAAACTATGCAAAATTGTTTCAAGAAAGCAGGTTTCTGAAAGAAAGTAGATAATATTGTGTTGAAAGAAACAAAACACGTGATACTGTAGAATTGTCCTATACATTCTTCCATCGATAATAATGTTGCAATCTACGAAGTCCCTTCAATCGAAGATCTTATTAAAGATGCGAATATCATCCAAAGGATGAGAGGAATCAGCTCCAATTTTGCCAAATACTCAAGCTTTGTCAGCAATTGACAATTTAAGGCAAATGTTAAATTATATCGATAGGCTTGTAATAACTAATGTTTCAAAATCTGTTTGTCAAACCAAATTAAGTCATTACTTTAAGGAATATGGAAATAATATACTATGAGCTATTTCGAAAATATGATCTTTATAACATAACTTTTTAAGTACACAAAATAGTTGCACACTCATGTATTTATGTACATTTTTGTTTCCCCGCTTTTCCGCTTAGGACGTGTTTTTTGATGGATCCTTTCAGAATTGTCTTAAGCAGGTTTTATTTTATTTCATAGTAATTTATTAGATTTATAACAATATAAGTAAATGTTTAAATTGACAGGGAATTAGGATGTCGAAAAATTTGTTACCATAACACAAGGTCTTTCTGAACTATGATTTTAACAAATTATGAAAAAATGGATATCTCAAAAGTAATAATGGAGTTTTCAGTAGATCCAAAGTAGAGATACCTTAGCGTTAGGAGCCACTGCTGTATAATATCAAATGGAATAGTGTACAATGAAATGAAACCTTCAGTTTATTCTTAACAGGTAAAGATACCACGCAAACACTCACTAAAGAAATGTAAGAACATTAAGAGTAGCATAGAAATGAAAAGGTCAATACAGAAAATTAAACTGAACGGAAATTAAGTGTACGAAAATTTAGGACATTGTCAAAAGAACAACGAAACTTAAATAAAGATTTGCAGACCATGAAGTGCAACTTAAAGATGATAAATGGACAAGGAGAATACTGGAGTGGACTCGTATTGCAGCCGGCAGGAGCAGACGTAGAGGCTTGATCCGATAAGTGGATGATATGAGGAGAATCGAAAACAATTAGATGCAACTGGCTTAAGATACAAGTTTTTGGAACTTACAAAGAGGAAGCTTATCACCAGCATTGGACACGAGTTGAATGAAGAATTTGAGGTACGGAATAAACCTTTTAAGCTAATTGTAGTTTCCTTAATATCGGGAAATTATTTAATTGTTTCATATACGATTACACTCCTATTTTTCAAAACACCCAACAGAGTAATTAAGTTGCTAACAATGTCGTGGTTATATCATAATTTTAATAGTTATATATACTTATTAATAGTTTTTGACTTTCAGCTAGTTAAAATAAAATTTTGATCTATCTTTTCCTTACTCTTTCCAGTTTTTAGTTTACTTGAGCAGCTTTTTAAGGGGATAGTACTAACCAATAAAACCTAGATTTATGTTAAACAATAGAAGTGAATACTATTATAATTTTTAAAAATGTATATATCTTATTTTCTCTAACAATTTTAATAACCGATATTAATATTTATTACTTTGAAATTATGGGGGGGGGGATAGGTTTCGAATAACGTATTGGTAACATAATCTTATTAAAATTGTGCCTTCAGTCATCTTGCACACAGGAAAAAACACTCATCCGCGTGAGCATCGAAAAATACATCATTCCCTAAATTTAATTTTTACCCTCTATGATAATAGGATGATCCATTGTACTCGACTTGATTGAATTACCCTCAATAATCTAAACATTTATCTTCCTATGGGAAACCATTTCGCATTTGTGGGAAGAATTAATCACTATTAGGAAAAGGGTCTAATCTTTTAACGAAGTATTATACAGAGTGTTGGTGTATTTTCTAAAAATCTCACAAATTACAATTAAAAGTAAAGCCCGATATGTAAGGGCAAGATATGGTATTCACCAAGTCGAGCAGGTACTACACAGCAACCATTACTAGAACAAACTGAGCGTACGTTTGAGCACCCTATCTCTCTCATTTGAAGTGTGAGGCTGTTTTGTCCTCTTCGTCATTTAGAGATAAATCTATACTCAACGATTAACACCAAGCCTTAAGAAAAAATATACGTCTAGAATATCAGATACTGTTAAGGTCTTAAATTATATAATAAAATACATTATGCTATAAATTTATAAAGGAGAAAGGAGGTAGATAGAGAGAACTGAAAATACGATAATGTGCATACAGAGAAAGACCTACACGCTCTACCATCACTGCGCTGAAGTAACCGCTTCTTCAACTCCTCCTTAAATTTTACAACAGACCAGTACATATTACCAAATATTATTATATAGCGTTAGCTATAATAATCTTTGATATTACTAACTAAATAATTAATGCATTTTACTATATTATAAGAAATTAAACTCTTAAATTTTTTTTTTGGTTTTGTGGCACAGTTATCAAATGCTCCCCGCGCAGGTTCAGAATGTGAATATCTGTTCGAAAAATAATTCTTTGGTATTTGAAATTTAGATGACTTAAAGTAGAAGAATGTCACATCCAATCGAAAACGATTATACATATTAAGCCAACCCGCAAGAGCAAGGTATGGCGAAATATGGTTCATATATTGTAAATACGCGTATGTTGTAAATAAGCCTTAAGTTACCGTGTGTAATTCTTAATTTAGTTGTAACGTACTCTCTAAAGTTCAGCCCAGAATCCACCATTAAACCCAAGCTCTTACCTGATTCGGAATATGCAAAAAGAGTAACAAATTTGAGTATTGTCTCTATAGAAATGGTAATTGCAATACCGAAGGGAGTTAAAAAAAATTAAAAGTAAAAGTTGTATACAATAAGGGACCCAAAATACTACCCTGAGGCACTCTCAAACGAACATCTAACAAGGAAGAATACTTTCGATTGCACACCACTTGCTGTATCTGATCAGATAAAAATGAATTAAGAAGTTTACAAGCACTCTCAGAAAAACCAAATTACCGGAGAATTGATGGGAGAATTTGATGATTGAGCATATCAAATATCTTTCTAAAATCCAGCAAAATCAAGGCGTTTGTTTTATTTTCATTATTTGCTCTCAAAATATCGTCTGAAAGAGCCCTTTCACAGCCATAGCCAGGTCGAGAACTAAATTGCTTGGCGGGTAAAATTGAATTTAAATTTAAAAAATGTTCAATCTGATTCTTCATAAGCTTCTCAAGCACCTTGGATAGAGTTGAAAGAATACTAATATAACTTAAAGGGCTTAATTCAGAGAGACTATTTATCTTGGGTAGTGGTATAACCTGACAACTCTTCCATATTGCACGAAAGTAAGAATTTAAAATACATTTGTTAATTATATGGGTAATATAAGGAACAATAAACGAAAAACAAAGATAAATTAATGTGATATTTATTTTTGTCAGCTCCAGTCGCTTTGATTTTTATACTTTCTATAATTTTAAAAATATCTCTTTCTGTAGATAAAACAGAATCAAATAGTTAGATTATATTATTTAAACTATTATTTCTATAGTAATACAAAAGTTCTCGTTTAGAAAATTTGTTAATCTGCACCGAATCACCAAAAAAATTATCTATATCTTTAGAGTCCGCCAGCTGGTCGGGAAGAATGCGTTGTTTGTCTTTAGCAATATTCAGCTTTTTTAACTCACTCCATTTTCTTTGGAGCTAGAGTTCTTAAATTTTATTCCTAAGTATGCCCTCTTCTCCGATTCAATGGAGCTGTAGTATAATTTCTTATTTGTTTTTAATACTCATAATGGGCAGCCAGTTTCGTCTGTTCATATTTTTCTAAGGCCTTATTCCTCAATTTTTGCAATAATTATATATTTTCTGTTACTCATGGTGCATATTTATAATTTCTATTTTTACAAACTGCCTTATTGGCGGATGCTTTTCAAAAAGACTTAAAGTACAATTATTAAAGAAATTTAGTTTATCATCAATATTGCGCATGTTTAGAGTATCCTGCCAAGGTAGCTGCTCTAAATCTGGCTCAAATTCATTAAAATTTATTCTTTTTAGTGACATATAAAAAACTTACGGGTTCGGCAGCCGATATATATAAATCTGTTTTTAGGTGAATTAAAAAATGGTTAGCAGTATTTGAATCAAGAATACCGGTCTCGACTATTTTTTCAATATTGGTAAAAATCAAATCCAAAAGAGATACTGAATTTAAAATAACACCGGTCGACTCTTTTATAAGTTGTTCCATATTAAATATAGAAAAAATTTCTTTTAACCGAGATCCCCAGTTTATATTTAAGTTTAATAATAAGCTGTTATCTACTTAAACACAGGATTTTGTGGCTTAATTTACCAGATGGTTTGCTCGGCAATAGATTGCTGTCTGTGGCCCGCAATGTAGTTTTAGTGGGTCTGGTGTTGACGGTATTGCCATCAGGATTACTATTGTAAATATATTAAATCATCATGTAGTCTATACTAAGACAGATTGTTCGATTATTAAATTTATAGTACCGGTTTATATCAACTCAATTTTGTGGTAGTTAAATGAGTTTAGCTTAGTAACAATTTTTTTTCTAACTTTAGCAAAACTGCTACAATGAATAATGTACCTCAATAGCTAATAAAGTTTGTCTGACAATAAGATAAACAAAAAATTTCAATGTGTTTTATCTCCTGTGTTTGCAAAATCGATATCCAGGTTTACACATAAGTTGTAACCAACTAAATTAATTTATTCATATATTGTAGACATACAAAAACTGATTCTTAAAAAATGATGAATGACTGCGTTAACTTAAAAATTTTCGAATCATGAAGAATAAACTTCTTTAAAATATCTCACTTTATTATTAGTCCTTACCTGAAGTGGTGTATTTCCGTCAGAAATGATAAAAAATTAAAACAAAAGAATTGGATCTAGATATATGAGTCAGGTTTACCGCAAAATTCTGTCCTCAGTCCTTTGCCTTTTAATATTTATAGATTTGAGTTACATAATAAAATACCATGAAACATATTGCAATATGCGGATGATTTATGCATTTATAGACAACATAACTTTTATCGAACTCAATTTTGTGCTGTCTATTATAAAGATATTGTGGGAACGTGATGTGCAAACATCTTTACTATTTTACAGGTAATATATTAGATCTATGATCGATTATGGAAGCATTCTGTATAAGTGCTACTAGTACAATCAATATACATAACACTGATGATATAAAATTATAGGGCTTTCAAGCATGTATGTTGTAGCTTCATTCATATGTTCTGAATACACTTCTACGAATTCTGAGAAGATGGAGAAATATTCTTGCTTAGAGGAAAGAAACTATGAAAAACAATGAATATATAAACTATATAATCACGCAATTTTCTTTATTTAATTTAATTGCTTGTTAAACCTTGTTGAATCGTAAAACAAACGAAGAAAAAATTTTATGTAAAAATCCTCTGTATTCAAAAGCCAGCTCCGAAGATAACGAATGACTAACTAACAAAATAATAAGTATCATTCGTTAAAAAATAAGGTTACCTACATTTTTAATGAATAATTAGGGATATATAATAACTACTTATATTTTTAAGAAAGCTAGCGGCCAGGCTTTAAAATAAAGTAAAATAAATTCCCTTTTAGTTGACCTGGACTTTGTGATAAATTATTTCTTAGATTACATTTTAGTTAATTTTCATAAGATTCATTACTAGAAATTGTAATATCCCCTCAACAAGTACTTGAACTTTAAATTATATATATATATATATAAATATATATATATATATATATATATATATATATATATATATATGTATATATATATATATATATATATATATATATATATATATATATATATATATATATTTAACTATTCTTGAAATTGTAGATCAAAATTCAAGAGGCGTGCCTACCTTGTTTATTCAAGCTGGTGGTTTTATATCAAAAAATTATATGAGATTGATAAAAACTTACATTTCATTTCTATTACTGTTAAAGCCAAAAAGTTTCTTATTTTAAATGAAACACCCTGTATTTAATATCGAATTTATATTGTAATTTTTATGATCTTTATAATTGTATGTTGTTGTTTATTGTTGCTTGAAATCTTTTATATTTTTTTAGTAATTTTTCGTTTTCAACTTTAGATAAAAATTGCTTGCAATTTATTTTTGAAAAGTAGACATTGAATGAGCTGACGTCATGATTCATCATATACAAAAAAATGACAAAAAGGTGCTAACACTTCTAATCAGTTCAACCATCATCGTGGTTCGAGGTTATTTGAAAATTCTAATTATTTAAAATGAAAACTTACTCCCAAGAAGCAAAAATTGATATGATTTTCGTAATTGGGGGGTGTGAAGAAAGTTGCCTGTTAGCATCAAGAATTTATTCTCAAAAATATCCCAACAGACGCTCCCGACAATCGTTCATTACAAAACTTACTGCATGTTTTTCAAAGAACAGGAAGTGTGGCTTATAATAAAACGATCCATTAGAAACCAATTACCGGAAAAGAAGAAAATTAATTTTTAGTTATGGGATCTCTCGTAAAAAATTCACTTTCAAATCACCAAAAAATGTATGAAACCACAGAAATGAGTAGCTATAGCATTGAAAGAACAACAAAAATATATAAATGTCACTCATATCTCATTCAACTACATCAGGAATTTTTAGCAGTAGATTGCGACCGACCACTCGAATTATGTTTTATGGATTCTAGAAATGTTAGGACTTGGTGAAAATTTCTTTGATTTTGTCCTTTTTTAGGATGAGTTCACTTTTCATAATAACATATTAGTTAACAAGCATAATTGTCATTATTAGAGTGATAAAAATCTCAATTTATTTAGAAGTTTTGATCATCAACACAGATGGTTTATCAATGTGTGCGGTGCAATAATTGAAACGTGTGTTATAGGTCCGTTATTTCTCGATGACTAATTAAACGGCACCATCTTTCTTAGATTTATTAGGTACAATTTACCTGTACTTTTGGAGAATGTTCAACTGAATATTCGAGAAAGGATGTGGCTGCAACAAAACGGTGCTTCTGCGTATTTTAAAGTTAACCTCAGAAAAGAATTAGATGCTCAATATCCCAGCAGGGGGATAGGACACGGAAGAACACAGTAAGATACATCTGAGAATATGAAAAACGAATAGTAATTATATCTATGTAAATAATAATAACGTCGACTCCGGCAATGCCTAATTTTCAAAAATGAATGAAATAAACTGAAAACGCTAAATTATTAAATACTAAACCTTAATACAATTATATACATATTATATCAGTAGTGAACATAACCCGATTCGCTCGATCCCCCCACTCCTCGACCTTGACCTTGACCTTGCTTCACCCCTCTTTGGCCCCGCCCACATGTCCTTGTCATTGACCTTGAAAGTGCGCGTGTGCTTTGGCCTTGGCCTTGTGTTCAAGGTTGTGTGTGTGACCTTGACCTTGACCTTGGTCGAGACGACCTTGACTTTGTTGAAGGTCATCTTGGGTGTGTGACCTTGAAGTAGTTATTTGTGCATTGTAATAGTGTGGGATGATCTTGAAATGATTTTGACCTTGCAAATTGTTCTATAAATTGTGTGAGTCTACTTGCATTCATTCAGTGTGAAATGTCAGATACGGAACTATCTAAAGAAAAAATTATAGAGCAAGTCGGCAGAGTAATTTGTTTATATCAGAGTAATTTAAAAAGTTTGTGTGATTTTGAAGAGAAGGATCTAGCATTTTTTCCTCTCGAATATTTAAAAACTTGCGTTGATACGCTGAGTTTACGGCAAATTTGGGATAAGCTGCCAGCGTCATATCGGTGTAACAAGGAACTACAGTTAAGCTTACCCTGTTACATTCACTATGAACAAATATATCGTCATCATATAGATGGGCCACCACCAGCAATAAAAAAGTGTCGTGAATGTAAAAATGAGTGAATAATATGAATAGTGCTTTGCAAGAGACAGTAAAAAAATTGGGCGATGAGTTCACTGAAACGGCTAATAATTATTTCAATGATGCAATGAAAAGTCGAACAGAATGGGCGTCGCGCTATTGTGATTTGGCTTATGAATATGAAAAGGCTGCGAATGCATGTCGTAAATATTGCAGCAAAACAATAAATTTACAAGACTTTGTTCGTGAGATAAAAAAGTTGGGGTTTAGTGACTGTTTGGAAAAACTGATTAGGTTCATTGCAGATCCGGTTGTGTTAGATGAAATTAGAGTGTAGGACTTAAGTTTAACGTAGTTGTAGTAGTTAATATGGAAAGTTTAGTGCGAGAAATGTACGAGGAATTTCTAATTTCTGCAGCCTGTTCGGAATTTTACGCATATGAAATGCAAGATTCGGAGGCTCAGGACTTTAGTGTATTTTTTAAGTATATGGACCATGCCGAAGTGTGTCTTTTAGCTAGTATAGTTTGTAAGAATTTTCTTAGATATAAAAACAAACAATTATTATTGAACAAATTAAGGAAATTAGGTTTAGGTGATAATGTTAAACGCATAGAAGAATGGCAGAAAAAAATCAATGAATAAAGTACATAAAATGTAGTTATTTGTTTCATTATATTTTGTCCTTGAAGTTATCCTTATACCAATTTAAATGTGTGACGTCATTTGACCTTGAATACTCCTCCCACTATTTCTATCGTTAAGCTACCCCCACCATTGTTACAATTCGACCTTGAAACCCCGCTATAAAGGTTCGTGGGAGAAGAAGTGACTTCAAACAGTCGCAGATATCAGTGGCATAAACATCAAATATTGTGTTCGTGTAGTGTTCTGAAAGTGCTTTTATATTCACGGTAATTTTTGGATTTATATACCATTTTTTTCAATAATGAGTATTGCAAAAGAAACTCTAGATGAAATTAATGAAATGTTTAGCAAAGATTTCGAGGTTTTAGAGAAAAAAAAGGTTACCGAAATGATTGTAGGCAAAGTGTATAAAATTGTAAAGATAGTTTCAATGACTACACGATTTGGTAAAACTCTTTTAGTGGCTTTACACGATGACGGTGATAATAGCACATTTGAGACTTTTTTACCAAAACGTGTGGCCGAAACACTATCTGACGATATTGTAGATATTATGAGTAAAACTAAAGATAAATACACTCTAACTTATTTGGGGCAGGGCACTAGAGTTTTTGGAAACAATACTCGAACATTATTACGTTTTGGCTCATTGGAGTAAATTGTATGTAAATTGTTTGAAAAAAAGGATGTAATTAAATTTAAAATATAGTTGCACATGTCAGAATACTTACGCGTGTTCATTATTTCTGTTAAAGATGTCTGCTGATGCGACGACGACGACGACGACCGCCAACGAATGTGTAGATAGATACATATTTTGGTTGGGGAGAGAATTAAGAAATAGGGCTCACGATATGTTAGATAGCGTAAATGATTGGTCGCATATTGATGTAACCAAAGATCAATATAAGAACGAGATCAGGGATACAATCAATTTTATGGCTGGGGCACACTTGTGCGACAAATTTTTATATGGTTCCATAGACATGGATACATTTTGTGCTGAAATGGTTGAAGAAGAATTAAAAGAATACCTCGTCAATATTCCACATTTACCAGGTGAGCTTGCTGCAAAATATGAATTGGTTTCTGCAACAGCAACAGCCCAAGACGTTGACGATCGAAATAGTGTCGGATGGGATAGAATTTTGAGCAACGAAAACGAAGACATGGAAAACTAATTTTTTATAATTTTTGTATTTGTGCAATTAAATAACTGTAAATAAATATCTGTTACAATCACAGTTTTATTTTATTTCTTTTATAAACATACCAACCCAGTAGATCATAGTCAGTGTTTCTTTTTCTCAGCTGAAATATTTAATATAAGTAGGGCAAATAAAAATAAAATAGTTTAGTAAAGATTGAAAATGAGTCGAGGAAACAACACAATTGATAAATTTGGTCGTCAGAAATATAATGAAAAATATCATATATTATCTGGGCCACAAGGGATTGGTTTTAAACTTACAGCGGATGGGCAGTATGATATGGGTGGAAAAATCATAACCAACTTAGGCGAACCTAAAGATGATGACGATGCTGTGACAAAACACTTTGTTAATAGAAAGTTTTACAATTTTGCAGTTGTAATATGTGACATATTTAACAAGGATGTCCTCCCCATGATATACAAAAATAATAGTGAGCTTAAAACAAAAATTGAAGTTATGCAGAAAATACTCTATCATCAGCCTTTAAATGACTCATTAAGCGCACTGTCGTACGACTCGACTTCAAAAAAAATCTAAAAAAAGCAGGTTAAAGAATAGGAGAACGCACTCCGAGTGGCATAGCCTTGAAGATAACGTCGTAGTCGTCGGTGAATTGGACCTTCCCTCCAAGAATATTGAAATGTTATTTATGTGTATGATGTTTTATTGTCATTGTTTTTAATAATGAAGATTGAAATAAAAAACTTTATTTTACAATATATTGTTTATTTATTTTACATTTTAAATAAAAAATATAATCATACAATATGTTATTTAAACAATATTAGCTTTATCTATCCAAGAGTTGAAGTGGTTGGGAAATCCTAGCCATTTGACAAATAATTGTTCGATGTGATTTTTCTTGCGTTGTCTAAGGACCTTTTCTACTAGATAAACGTCAGGACTGCTTGTTTTTTGTAGTTCTGATTCGTAAAAACACCCTCTTATAGGCTGACCTTCTAACGATTCCAACAAGTAAGTAGGTGGATTTGTAACGTTAACTTTTACAACTTTAAACAATTCGGTTGACCAAGAGGGCGTATATCCTTTCTCGAATAAGCTTTTGTACTTGCTAATACGCACAATGTCACCCATGGAAAACTTAAATTTTTTAGGTACAATTTTTAAATAATCATATGCTTTAATATGTGTTTTTTCTTGCACGTCTGCAGGCTTCATTCCAATGGTGCGATGTTTCGAATGGTTATAGGTTTTTGTTACTGCCGATAATATATGTATCCATTTGTAAGATCCTCTTGTCGAGAATTGTTTATATAAATTATTTTTTAAAGTCCTTATGACTCGCTCAACAATTGCAGCTTTCTTTGTGCTGTAAGTGGAATAATGATTTATATTACATTTTTTCATCAGGGCTTGAAAGTTTGTATTATAGAACTCCTTTCCTTGATCACTTTGCAGATTTGTTGGTGTATATGATGCCTCTTCAATGATGCTTTTCATCGCATTAGTAACTTCTATACCAGTCTTGTTTTTTATGGCTTTGGTATAGACAAATTTCGAGTAACAATTTATACAGACCAAAATATAACGATAACCATCGTTTTCATCAGCATACTGTTGCATTTCAGCCAAATCAATTTGCCACAAATCTCTGTATCCTTTTATTATCGTGCGCCGTCTTACAAAATTTTTTCTAGCCGTTCTATGTAGTTCATTAACAATCTTGATTTTTTCTAGACTGGGCTCCATATTATTAGTAATACTAAAGGTTTCAGATCGAAGGAAGAACTGAATAATATCATTAAATATTGAGCTTAATATATTATATCTTCTTCTCGTAATTCCTCTATGATTGACATAATTTCATTTTCGTGTCCAGTGTGACCGGCCATTTTGGAACTCCACAACAAACGTAAACGATCCACCAGTTCTTTAGCTTTGTTCCAGTAGACATATTGAAATTTTTTCGAAGATAATTTCTTTTTTGTGGGTAACTGTAGTTTTTCCGAGAGATTTTTTCTTGTAATAGTACCACCTAATTTTGTGCCCATTATCAGAGGTTTAATAATTCGTAAATATTTGTTCCATCTGGTCTCCCGTAAACCATCACTTTTTTTAAAATTGTTGTAGACAGCACTCGTTGATTCCAAAATTTCCTTGTACGTTGAAAGTACATTATCACTTAATTGTTGTTGTTCCTTGCCTACACTTGGGGGTGTTTTAAGAAATAACAAATCATAAAGTGCCGGTGATCCACCATATTCTGCAATATTTTTCCCTTTTTTGTATAAGACAATATTTCCATTTCGAAAACGCACCTCTAAATTACCAATAAAATTTTTGTTATGATCTGTTTTTGAACCAAAACGTACACCATATACAGTATCGTATAGAGATGGTTTCGAACGTAATCCTTTCAGGTGTGCGTTTAAAGTATCGGAAGTTGTGGTGTCAGCGGATGCGAGAGATGTATTAGTTGATGTCGAGGGTGTATCAAACACCGATTGGCTAATATCTTCTTTTGAAATGCGATGCTGCTGCTGCTGCTGCTGAATAGGTGAGGAGGTTTGAAAGGAATGTGTAGGTTGGGGAAAACCTGATATTTGAGTCGACTGCACTGATGTACTGAGACTATGTGACTTTGTAGCTGGATAATGCTGTTGCTGTTGTTGTTGCTGCTGCTGCTGCTGCTGACGTTGCTTAACCACATCAGATATAGTTGTCAACGGCTTAGAAATGGGCTCGTAAAACTTTTCTAATTCCACAACATTAAACTCTTTAGCCGCTTTAATTTGTTTAAATTTTTTTCTGACGGCATTGGTAGCTTCCACTAGTTTACGTTTTAAGTCGATCGCGTTATTCATGATGTTAACAAAGGACGTTTCAACAATCAAATGAGCGTTTTCTCTTATTATTACAGTAATATATAGCTATCAAATCCTTTGCGGTATCTTCCCGATTTCACATCACTGTCTTTATCAATTACTAAAAATCCATACTTATTATCCCAACATTTTGAGCACATTTCTTGAAATTGAGTGAAAGTTAGATCCGGTGAAACGTGGTCGGAAAATATGTGTTTCATATTCAACTCATCTTGTTTAAACATAATAATAAAATTGGCGTTGTCTCGCACAAGCTGTTTAGGCACTCGCGAATATGTTTGCGCTAGGTAAAAGGAGTCGATATTTTTATGACGTCCCATGCTAAAGTACGATCTTATAACATCTTGTTTTTCACATATAACATCATCAAAGATAAATATAGAGTTTGGTTTTGCATCGGACGGTTCCACAATATTACTGGAATCACTAAAGGCATAGTAGCCTAAACCTTTGATGGGCGCTAAAATTTTCCTTAAATACTCATATTTCGGTTGATACAGAGATTTCGAGTAAATATAGACATTTTCGAAACGTAGCCCAAGGGGGTGTGTAAGCAGCGAAATCATGACATTAGTTTTTCCACAATTGGATGGACCAATTAACAGGCCGCGAATAGAGGAAGGAAGTAAAGGACCGTGTCTCTTCATTATCTTCTTTTCAAATCCAAGTCCGACTTTTTCATCGAGATTGTCAATAGGAAGTTTTTGTTTAAGATCGATAACGCGCATCTTAGGAAAATTTGATATTTTATAGGCAATTTTTCACAAAAACTGTCATTCAGATGCCGAGCGTCAAACGAAGTGGACGGTCTCACGTTTCCAACAAAACTGGATACGGTATTGTGAATTCGTTAATAAATAAATTACCATTCGAGGTACACATTCCTGGTTATCAATATTGCGGACCCGGAACAAAAGTAATAAAACGTGTAACAAGAGGTGATCCAGGCATTAATCCTTTGGATGCCGCATGCAAAAAACACGATTTAGCCTATTTACATAATAAAGACAACATAAGTGCGAGACATCGAGCGGATTACGAGCTCGAACAAAGTGCTTGGAATAGAGTAAAATCGAAAGATTCCAGTTTAGGTGAAAAAACAGCAGCTTGGTTAGTTACAAACATTATGAAAGGAAAACAACGTTTTGGTATGGGTGTACCATCATCATTATCAACAAAAAAAACATCTAGTAAAGGCACGCGTCATACAAAAAGGAAAGGTGTTAATAAAAATCGACATGTTCGGAAAGCCAGTTTCGGAACAGCTATTCGACAAGCAGTTCGAAGAGAATTATTAAAAGCCGGAAGTAAAAATGTGTTGGAAAAAAATGTCATGAATACATCTAAAATAGCTCTGTCGGCAGCACGTAGATCGGTAAAAGCGGCAGGTGGCAAAAGGAAGGTTCGTACACCGAGAATAATACCGATTCCTAAAACTGGTGGAATATTACCATTAATACCAATTTTTGCCGGGTTATCAGCTTTGGGTTCATTAGCCGGTGGGGCAGCGGGAATTGTGCGCGCCATAAAAGCAGTAAAAAAAAGCAGCGAAGATAAAACCGGTGCCGGCCTGTATTTAAAATCGAAAGGAAATGGTTTGTTTCTAAAGCCATATCGTAAAGGTATGGGATTATTTTTAAATCGTAGATCAAAAAACTAATTGAATCCCTACCTCGAAGACCACTATCTAACATCGATATAGAAAAATATGCCAAAAAGAAAAGAATAGGACACTTTCGAGGCGTTTATATGAGGGATTTATTACCTAGACAAGGTCCTCGACGTTACGAAGCAGCAATAGTGAATTTGGATAGTACGCGTGGTGCAGGGACTCATTGGGTAGCTTATAGAAAAAATAATTCTAAAGTAACATATTATGACAGCTTCGGCGATTTACCCCCACCGATCGAATTGGTACGATATCTACAAACGGGATCGGAACCATCAAAAATTATTTACTATACATACGATCGTCAGCAGGATTTTGGAACAGTCTGGTGTGGACATTTGTGCTTAAAGTTTCTTGTCGAATCATCAGCGTAAAAGATGTTATCATCATCATCGTCACCATTAACACCGCAAATGGATCGCAATAACTATACTAAAATGTTGCAATCACTGAAAGCATTTCATCTAGCCGGTGGATTAAGGAAAATGACCGTGAAACAGTTAGAAAACATGCCCAAGGAAGTAATGATTGCATTAGCCCCAAATGAAATTCCATTCGTTTGGGAAAAGTTGCCGGAGCACCTTAAAAGCGATATCGATATATTAAAATATCAGTGCGGTTGCAAACATTATTTCAGCAGCAGCAGCAGCAATTTAAACGAGGTTATGACTGATGAGGATCTTACGGCTAGAAAAATATTTTGTTGTTATTGCAAAATCAGCGATGTGCGCATAAAAGCAGAAAATAGCATAAAAACATCACTATCTAATGCAGTGAGAAAAGGTGTGACGATGAATCTTTTTAAATGTTGCCGCTAAGAATAAAACCGAGATGTGTGATGTTTTAATGGTTAGTCATGTCTTATACGTTCACACTAACAGGACACTCGAGCGTCTTAAGCGCCGATTTTTATCCACCAGTCGAATTAAATAGAGAAAACAAATATGGTCTGGCATTACTGGGATTTTACACATACAATTCAATTTTTAATGTGGACGAAAGCAACAATAAGTTTGCCTACATGAAAGAGGGTTACACCACCGAGCCGATACAATTGCAGATTCCACCTGGGGCCTATGAAATAGATGAGATAGGTAAAGCTATGTTGGAGGCTTTGAGGATTTCAACTGAAGAAAAGAACGATGGAATCTTTTACTTGGTTGCTAATAATAATACGCTGAAATGTGAACTGAAATCCCAATATACTATAGATTTCCGGGGAGAGGCGAGTATCGGTAAAATGTTAGGATTTAATCATACAGTGTTAAAAAGAGACAAAAAGCACGAATCAACCGAGATGGTGGAAATAATGAAAGTACGCATCATACGCGTAGATTGTAATATAATTTCCGGAGCATATATGAATTCGGTGGAAGGTCATACCTTGTTCGAATTCCATATCGACGTGGAGCCCGGTTACAAAATCAGTAAAGAACCACAAAATAATATTTATATGCCGTTAATGCCGGCAGGACGTCAGTTTATCGACAACATTACTCTTCGCATCTTGGACGATAGCGGTGATCTAATCAATTTTCAAGGCGAGAAAATAATCGTGAAATTGGAACTGAAGAAACTTTCATAGAAATGGGTTTTTGCTTCAATCGTCAATTGTGTGTGCTGTCGACTAAGATGGGGGAACCGCCGAAACATAATAAAAGTAAAAGAAGAGTTAACGTCAAGGTTAGTCGTCGTCCAGACGTTAGATCACAAACATCTCAACAGTTATCTGCCGAAGACTATAAATTTTTAAAATCAATCGGTCTTAAAGTGCGAAAATGATTTCCACCACCAGCGATAAAATAGAGGTTTTCTCCGAGCCCATTTTGGACAATTCCATTATTAGTCTAGAAGAGCATACGTATAAACCATACGGATCTCCATCATTCAACAATTCGGATGAAGTCCGTATCCCCATTAATTTTCAAGATATTATACTGGATATCGCCGAAAGTTACATATATATCGAAGGAAAATTTAAACCCATAGACGCAACGAAAAGATGTTTTTTATCAAATAATGCCCTCGCATTTTTGTTCGATGAAATTCGCTACGAGATGGGAGGTGAACAGGTCGCCGTGGTTCGTAAACCTGGAGTTACGACGACATTAAAAACCATGGTTTCATTCGGAAGTTTGCAACAAAGATCTCTCATGACGTGCGGATGGGGTCTCGACGAAGCAAACCAAGATATCGTAGACACGGCAAGTAACGTATTCTCCGGGAAATTACCCTTAAAATATCTTATGGGATTCGCCGAAGATTACGCAAAAGGTGTTTTCAACGTAAAACAAGAGCTTATTATGATTATAGCTCGCACTTTTACCAATTGTTACGTCGGCGAAGTAGAGGCAGAAATTAGTATCGACAAAATCGAATGGAAAATTCGTCACATCATTCCAGACGACAAGCAAAAATTGAAAATACTGTCTCGCATTAATAAAGGAGGAAACAATGCCAGTATTCAAATGGCATATCGTAAATGGGATCTGTACGAATTACCAGCTTTAAGGCAAACATCTTCCGACGTGTGGGTCTTGAGAACGAGTACAAGTCTGGAAAGACCGCGCTATATAATCGTCGGGTTTCAAGACAGCAATAATTGCGACAAGAAAGAAAAAAACGCAACCCAGTTTACCCACGCCGACGTATGCGACATTAGACTGTATCTGAATTCAACCGTTTATCCCTACGAAAGATGGAATTTAGATTTCGCCAAGAAACTGTACGCAGCAGCCTATTACAATTACGAAAACTTCCAAAGCAGCTACTACGGGCGCGAGATAAACGATCCGATGATAACGTTCGCGGAATATATGAAAACCCCCGTTTTTATTATCAATTGCAGTCATCAACCAGAGGCGATTAACTCATCGACAGTGGATGTAAAATTGGAGTTCCAAACGAGAAAGAATAAATTCCCCAAAGACACTAAAGTGTACGCATTAGTTATTCACGACTCATTTTTTAGTTATAATGTATTAAACGGTTCGGTGACCAATAAATCTATATTTTAATGTATCTATTATATGTAACACAAAATAATGTTCTTGAATCAATAAATTTGTAATGAGTGAAGTAGTAGTTTTATATTTATTTGAAACCCAACCAAAAAAAAAAAGCTGGCGGAAAAGCCCGCTCTTTAAGAAAAGAGTACGGGAATTTAGAAAATGGTGGTTTATTAAGTGGAAAAAAGAGCTTAAATAACACAAGAAAACATTTTTAAGGCAAAATATGAAAACAACGATTTAGAAAATTTGTAGGAAAGTAACGGTTAGGAATAGGGGAAAAAGTTATAAGAAAAAATTATAGAGGAAATCGAGTACTATAAGCAAGCATTTTTCTCGATAGTAAAAACGTAAAAAAAAATTTTTTCAAAAAAAATTGAAAAATGGTGAATGCGCGCCAAAGTTGAAGTTTTGGAGCAAAATGATATTAGGAAATTAGAAAGAGGATTTTTTGCTACATATGGTAGTACTTTTCAAAATTCGGAAAGATGAAATTTTAAGAAAAGGGTTATAGTAAGTTAGTAATTTGGATTTTTTAAAGCGCTGTAGCTCGGGAACCGTTCAAGATAGAAAAAAAATAAAAGCACTTCGATAGCCCAAAATTTTGAGGAGAATGCGATGGTGTAAAAAAAATTATAATTTTTTTTTTTTGAAAATGCTGAATACGCGCTAAAGTTGAAGATTTAGAGAAAAACGGTATTGGGAAATTAAAGAGAGAATTTTTTTCTACATATTGTAGTATTTTTGAAAATTCGAAAAAATGAAATTTGAAAAAAAGGGTTATAGAAAGTTAGTAATTTGAATTCTTTAAAGCGCTGTAGCTCGGGAACCGTTCAAGATAGAGAAAAAATAAAAGCACTTTAATTACCTAGAATTTTGAGTAGAATACAATGGTGAAAAAAAAATTTGGAAAATCTTAAAAATGACAAAAAATTTAGATGAAAAAATTGAAATTCTTGAGTTAGGAGGCTAGGGCCGCCGAACGGGAGTATGTGGAAGTTGTAGGGGAGGGTTTTTTTTTTTTTCTAAGTCCATATATTTTGATCGTAGTTTGGTAATCGTCACTTATGGGGCGAGATATTCGTTTAACGACGATTTGTCTCGTAGCTTAAGTGCCAAGTTATATGCTTGAGAACCTATGAAAATGTTAACAGTTCAAACAAGGTTTCTATTATTTTTTTTTGTAATGTATTCTTCACAAAATATTAAGAATAAGTCTTATTGTCTAAACAAATCTAATTCCTTATTTAAAGTTTTTGAAAAAATCAATAATTCTATATGCTCTCACCAATACATAACATTTAGAATCCGTTGGTGGGGTGGGGGTAGTTCTATATATATGAGACTGGGCCAGTTACACAGTCATATATTCATCAACCCTCATACGATGAACATGGAGGAAGAAAGACCCGCCAGCCGAGGCTCATCCATCTTTAGTGATGACACCGTAGCCGACAACGTTGGAGACCTGCAAGTCTTCGACGACGACGACGAGGTGGATTTTGAAATTGACGTCCTACGTTGGGACGACTTGGATGAGCCGATTCCGCTAGTATATGACCATGATCCGGGTCTAGTGGAATTAGACAATGCGGGCGATTGGGTCTTACAAAGACTCGAAACTCCGTCGCCGCAGCCAGAGCCGGACTCGACGGAAGATGCGGTGCTGGAAATTCCAGCATCACCAACACCCGACGACCCACAAGGCCCCTGCGATTCGTCAAGCTGGTGGTCGACCAGCGAGGATGGGGCACCATAAGCCCCACACTCTCCCTGGCCCTTTTTAAGGGCACACAACAACGGTCCTTTTCAGGACCACAAAATACTTTGATCGTAGTTTTAGTACATATTAGTACTTTGTTACTAATATTGTATGTATAGAATATACAATATTAGATACAAAGTATTAAAATTTTAAGTGCTGGTGGAACCCAGCTAAATCGTTCGTTCGTATTTGAGACCACAAACAACTTTTGGTCTCAATACGTAATACGACATTTTTTTTCACCCCCCACCATTAATTTGTCTCTATATATACGACCGCCAATACTTATTACAATCATTTTAGTTCAACATGTCAGCGACTCAACAACAACAACAACAACAACCCATCCAATGCCCTGTGGTAGATTCTACCACAGAGAATTGTTTGGAGTGGGAGCCGAACGATCCTAGATGGGATGAACTTTGGCGGTTCATCATCGAATACACAGAGGACAACACCACCACCCCCGCTGATGATGACGGGCCGTGCGACTCCACAACTCAATAAAAGAGTCGCATGTTTTACAACCAAACGGTCCTTTTCAGGACCACAAAATAATTTGATCGTAGTTTTAGTTGGTTATAATACTTTGTAACCAATATTTTATGTTTTTTTCATAAAAACATACAATATTGAGATACAAAGTATTAGAAGTTCTGGCGACAGAACCTTAACTTCATAAACCGAACCATGTTTTAGCATACTTGTAAATATTATCAGAAAATATTTACAACTATTGCTATTGCGTAGTTTTAGTGGATTATTCACTCTTTTTTTTTTATTACCTAATATTATGTGGGACAGGGCCTATATGAAATAACACACAAAAATAAATTTTCAAGTCATTTTTAATCTCATTATAAAATATAAAAAATTTGATCAAACACTTTTTTATTAACTACAATATATATATATATATATATATATATATATATATATATATATATATATATATATATATATATATTTACAAACTTAATACTATAAATTAAAAGCTAATATCTACAACTACCTAACACCTACTACATAATTTATTAAAGTCCTCTAATTGTCTTTTTAACCGCGCAGATTTCACCTTTTTTATCTCTAATTGTTTTTCAAGTTCTATAATGTCACTGTCACACTCGTCCACTTCTTTCACTAAGCGTTTTTTCATGGCATAAATGTCGGTCAATTTGGTCTTCTGAGAGTTGGTGAAGTCTTCGACCCACTCCGGTTGTGATGGCTCCGAATATATTAACGAAGAAGATGCGGTTTTATTTGGTGAAGATGATGACGATGACGACGACGACGACGACGAAGCAGCGGAAACTTCATCGCCTTCAAAACAACGCTTAAACCGCTTCTTCATGGGTTTCCGGCACCCCAATATCGGCGACAGTGGCACTGGCGCTGGGGAAGACTTCACCTCCGACACTATTTCATTCTCTACGCTGGCCGGTGTTGGTGGCGTTGGTGGTGTTGGTCCATCGGGGCCTTCTATGACTTCCACTTCTACTGACAATGGCTCTTTTGGTGCTGTTTTTAGGAAGTCGGGTAATGGAACAGGGGTGGAGGGACGCTTAAAGTTAAACTTTTTCTTCTTCCCTTGTCCCACACCTTTAATCGCCGAATAAAATGTTTTTTTATCGGCGATTTCCGACTTCCGCATAGTCAAGAGCTTTTTCAGTTTCGAAGCTTTCGGAGAAGATTCCCTAGGCCGCGATGCTTTTCGCACAACCACATCACTAATCACATTTATCTTTGGCTCCTTCTCCTCCGTCCAGCATTCCAGGAATTGCGCTGCCGACTGAACTAACTCTTCGTCGCGACCATCGTTGAGGGCTCGGTCTTCGGCATCTTCATGCTCCACGCCATTCCAGTTCTCGAACACCCCCGGACTTAACACTTCTAAACCACTCATGTTATCCAGCATGCCTTGCTGTGAACCGCAGCTCACGTCAAGAGCATCTAAAAGAGACCGTACACTAGACATTTTCGATATTCAAACTCACACAATTAACTTTTTCTTAGCACTGTACTGTTTGCTGTTCTGACGAACTGTGAAGAGCTCGAGCCAGCAAGTCTGCTTTTATGCCCATTTCCCCCACTACACCGCCTTTATTCCTTTTGTTCGATGCATTAAGTATAATATTTAAACTTGTCAGATGCAAGGCCAAGGCCAAGGCCGACGTAACCGGCAATACCAGGGTCGTTTTCAGGGCTGTAATTTTCATGGATTTTTTTTTTGTCCCTGTCAAGGTTATTTTAAAGAAGCATATAAATATAGTACTAAACTTGTTAGATGCGAGGCCAAGGCCAAGGTCAAAGTACCCGTCAATGTCAGGGTCGTTTTCGAGGTTGTAATTTTCAAGGATTTTTTTTGGTCCTGTCAAGGTTATTTTAAAAAGTAATACATAATTAGAGTACCGCGATTGAAAAGTACAACATATTCAAACATCATGTTGCCAACCGATGAACAACCTAGTGAAGCAGCCAAAACATACAGTCATATACCAAAAGCTTTTTATTTAACTTGTCATCATTGTAAAAGACTAGGTATCTGCTGGCGAAATGATCTTACGTACGACTTCAACTACATTGACCTTTTCAGGGTTAAATTTGTACAATGCGGCTTTTGTGGACTAGTTTACTACCAGTTCAAGGACATTAATGAACGTGCCATCCAGAGAAGAAATTGGGTCATAGAAGAAGCTTACCTGTACAGAAGAAATTAACATGTATTTTATTTCTTAATTTTTAATTTTTTTGTTTGTTATTTTTTTTATTTTTTTTAATAATAAAAAGTAAACTCAATCTTTTGTTATATTTTAATTTTTTTTTCAATAAAACAATAGTAAAATGAATCTGTATGTGTATTTATTAAACATCACCTAAAATACGTTTTGCAATCCATATTTTTCTGCAGAGTCCGTTTATTAATGAAATAGAACCATATATTAGGGTGAAATCTAATGGTTTCAAATCAGTCTCACATAACAATGTCAGAAGTAAACACTATTGATAAGTTCGGTCGCAAAAGAAAATTTAAGGATTTTAACTTTATGCGAGGTCCTTCAGGAATAGGTTTTAAACTTACACCTAATGGAGATTACGACATGGGAAGCAAAAGAGTGTGCTATTTAGCAGAACCTCTTGAAGGAGACGATGCGACCACACGAAATTATGTTGATAATAACCTTGCTCAGTGTGTGCAAGATACGCAGAAAGCTTTACATGACTCAACAATTGTTATTAAAGATATATTCAGAAACCAACTTGAAGGTTACGTACGCAAGAAATTAATTGAAACCGGTCAAGAACTTAGAGGATACATTGATGATACTGTTATTGCAATATATGAACTTAGGCAAGACGAACTGCGTGATGAACTTAACTCTAGAATGTTGAAAATTGAAAAGACTATGGAGGATCTTGTCAGCAAACCTGTTTCACATTAAACATTTACTCGTAGACCTGTGCGTTTAATTTACTATTAGACAAATTTTTCAACAATAACTTTTACAGTTTGTTATTTGTCGACACTTCATTATATTTATAATTTTAAAATAAAGGTTCAATAAAAAAGCAATCAAGTAATGAATACATGTTTTTTATTTAAAAAAAAAAAAAAAAAAAAAAATTACAATACTATCGTTACATATTAATGTTGTATGTTTAATAGAAATAATAAAAACAATACAAATAATGAAATATGGATTTTCCAGATTACGTGCTGTCCTGACTTAGAAATGATTCCAACACGGTGACTAAATTTGCTAAGTTTTCTTCCGGGTCTGTTTTGTAAAAATCTATGTCTGCATGCCCCCAAGGTAAAGTTTTGGTTGAACTGGGAATTCCATAACGTTTATCATCGCTATGTGACAATGCTACTTTATTTATTATGTTGGTATAAATGTTATGTAATTCACTTCTAAATGTCTTCATCTTTCTTAATATCAAACCACCCCGTTCAACAATTCTTTGGTAGTCTTCCTGATGAAGGTCTTTCTCGATAACACATTTTTTGATACCTTTGGCTTTTTTTAATTCATTATTAATGGACTTTACATAATAAGCCTTCGCGCCGGTACCATAAAAACTTATTATCGGATCACCAGGAAACTCATCTTTCATTCTACCAACTACAGAATTACTTTTAATTATGTTGAAATTATTAATTTCGGGGTAATTTGATGTATCGAATTTTTCGGGGTTTTCTGATATAGTTTGATAAAAGTTTTCCGTATACACTTTTAATATAAGCGAGTCAGTATCGGTGTAAAGTAACGAAGCATCATCGCCAAACTTGGATTTAATAAAATTATAATAAAAATCGTATATTACAGTCTTTGATATATCTAATATGGAAAAACCGATATAAATTGGTTTATTGTACAATATTTTAACTTTATTCATATGTATAGCAACAAAGTTCTCGGTAAATATCGAGCTACTATTGAAATTGGGGCGGAATATTAGTGCTCTAGCTCCATTTCTGCCTACACTGTTCTCCCAATGTGTTACTAATTTTATATCCTTTCGATTTTCCACATTTTCCATAGTTTTACCAAATATCGCGTTATTTTTTAATTTAAAAGTGTCCTTCGCAAATTTTGTGGTGGCCTTGTTACGTAAATTGGTATTAAAATCAATATACGATTTTAGCCATTTTGATTGCTTAAACTGTAATACTCGATGGGTTTGCATTACCACTAAGCCGTTGGCGATGGCTTGTTTTAAAGTTCTATAGTGTACAATGTATTTTTTTTTATCTTGTAAATTAGGAATTAATTTCGGTAATTTAGCGTTTTCTGTTGGCGGTATGATATTTTCTACTAGAAATGGAAGATCAGAATGTGCATCATGCAACTCAGTCGGATAATGCACATCCACTTCCAAAACGTAGCCATGTAAACTATCATCACCAACAGCCATAATATTTAAATCCAGAATTTCGCGCTCGCTTAACCATCGAAAACCACCATATGGTAATGCTTGTGACATACTATGACCATATAGATTTGTAGCATCAAGGTATGTTATAAATTAAGAAGGTTTTGTTGGGTCATAGTCTGGTAAAAAAATATTATTAGCGATGTGCTTCCTTTCTGTACACTGGCTTATGCCGCCGCGTATACCTTTCTTAAAAAAATGTATCATGTCTATATCAGTTAAGAGCTCTAACTCTACCTTAGTCATACGTAGCATACAATCAAATGATAAACTTGGAAGGGTATAGTAATGTGCTGGATCAAGTTTATCGAATTTTAAACAATTATTCCGAAATTGCTCAAAAACATCACACAATAGCAACACATCTGATTTTAAATACACGTCCGAATAGTCCCCCAAAGTTTTACACCCAAACAAGCGCCATACTTCTTTTGCTCTTCTATAGCTTTCATCGCTAATATGTTCTTCCCGTAAATTATCATAAAATTCATCTTTACTTGGAAGACATGTATTTTTCATTTTTTCTATAGAGTCAATAAAGCTATAGGGAAAAACACCCTTTTGACGCATCAAATTAAATTGGTTGATATTTGAAAAATGTTTCCGCGTTTCAATAAAATCGTCGTCGTTTAAACCGCTGCCTAAATTTTCCAAAGACGTTGACAGAAATTTAAAACTATCAATAAATCGCAACTTTAAATATTTCCTCTTGACTTTTCCACATTTACTATCAAAATAATCGTGCACATAAATGCTTTTGGTAAATGATATGTACTTTTCCTTACTTTGAGCCAAAACACCAATTTTATCCCCATATTTACATAACTCTTTTATAAATAAATGGCTGTCGTAGCCGCTTAAGTTATGAAATATGATAGGGATAAAAGAGGGTAATTTATAATTTAAATTACAAACGGAATGTGCAGCACCAAATCTTTTTGCACCAGTTATGTGACAGTGGTCTCGTACTTTAATCTCACCCTCTTCAAAAGGGCCTTCACATATACCACATATTTTAGCATCATTAAACTCCCTTTTTTCTTCAGGCGTTAACGGTTTCATTGGCTTAATGTCTTTTAAATATGTGTTGTATAGAGCCCTTAAATCACACTCGATACGATCCACAAAGACTTGAGCTGCATTATTCCCCCGAAATAGCTCAAATTTCGAAAGTGAGTCGTCAAAAGAGCATTTAATTAAATAAGCAAAAGAATATGGTTCATGTTTAAAACTTTTTACAGTGTAAGAATTTTGTGGGTTTGGTTGTACCGTTTCAACGGGTTTTAAAACAGATTCGAAATCTGCATAAACCACGAATGGAACGCGCATTTGCTTTTCTATACCCTCGAATTTTAAAATATTTTCCGGCACACTCTTTCCAAATTTATCGATTTTTAAATCCACTGAGGGTGTTTGCGTGAAAATGTGGTTACAATCGTAGCTTTGATGTAAAGTTAAAGCTGACGGTGTACTAAAATAAATGAGGCAACCATCACAGAAATATATTTTATGTTGTTGACAACTAATTTGACTTGAAACTAAACGTGATAAATCCCGAATCCAACAATAATGACTCTTTGAACAAGTCGTATCACAAAAATGTTCACCGCCATCTTTACTACTACAGTCTTTTGTAATTAACAATAAATATACATGCCTATCCAACTTTTTTGACGCATACCTCAGTGGACCAATAACTTCATGTATTACTTCATTATTTTCATATTTAGATTCCAGACCGTATACGTTAATTGATATGTTGTTCATTTCCTCAAATTTTTTAATGTCACGTAATTTTACTGGAAAATCCATACCTGTTACATTTAGCACTCTAGAAAAATGGGGGTAGGATGTCTTCTGTGAAGGCTCTGCTGTTGGAGGAAACAATGCTGATGTTACAGCCCACGCAAAGCAAAATTCGTCCTGGTTAATCACATTGACGACAGCTCCTTTCTTTTCAATAGAACACGGCAACTTGATGTATGATGAGCCACCCATAGGCATATACTTGTTGATACCAACTTCCAAGTATAAAATTCGCACAAGAGCCCATCCTATAACAAGAAAAATAATATATAAAAATCAGTTTAATATATCGGGTTTTGATTTTTCCATACCTGAATCTTTCTCCTGGAACTCTGTCGCCTGCGTTTTTATTAATTCGGTGAAAGAATGGTAAACGGCATCCAAATCACTTTCTACACTAATTATTTGATTAGCAGTGTTGAAGGATTTTTCACTGAATATTTCTTGTGATGGAAGCATGTACTCGCCAACAGCTGTCATGTTAACTTTTAAAGCATGATGCACACGCAATAAATTATTAACAAGTTCCACCACCTTGGATTTAATGTCTGCAAAGAACATTACGTAATCGGAATGCTCCATATCACTGCTAACCCGATAGGTTGCAATTCTCCTTTTGAAGGCACATTCAACGAGTTGCACACCATGACATACCGGCAAACATGAATTATTTTTATGTTGTTGTGTTCGTTTATGCACCGACATATGATTTATTGGAACATCTACATTACATGTAGCGCAATTAATTACCGGAATCGTCGATGTATACTCTTCAATTCGGAGCCGTTTTCCTCCAGGCACTTCATTAAATCTCGCCGCACACGATTCTCTTTTATGACGTCTCATATTATAAATATTAGTAAACTTAGAACCGCAATTTTCACAAACATATGCCATGATTTGTCAAATATTAACACATGTACTACCTATACAAGTCAGAGCCAACTGATGAATGAAACTGCCCCATACCTTATATAAAACCATTCAAGGTCACCCCCAACCACGTAACATATCTTCAAGGTCACACACCCAAGATGACCTTCAACAAAGTCAAGGTCGTCTCGACCAAGGTCAAGGTCAAGGTCACACACACAACCTTGAACACAAGGCCAAGGCCAAAGCACACGTGCATTTTCAAGGTCAATGGCAAGGACATGTGGGCGGGGCCAAAGAGGGGTGAAGCAAGGTCAAGGTCAAGGTCGGGGAGTGGGGGGATCGAGCGAATCGGGTTATGTTCACTACTTATATCGCATCATGCAAGGAAAAATAGAGACAAGAAGAGGGCAGTGGGGGCTTTTGCTTAGTATGCAGGTTTGCACAACCCCCAAAAAAATTGTAAATTAAAATAAAACATACTAATAAATATATGTACAAATATTTTTTTTTAATTTCTATTGATAATTTAATGATTAAATTGAAATCAGTTTTTTACCTTGATTATACAGCAGTCAATTATTGAAATAATTTAACTTACTTGGCCTAAATATCATTAATAATTTGTCTGTAATACAGTATTACGTCTAGAAACTTTGGTGTGCAATTTTAATGCAATCCAAAATAATCCATTAGAGCATATATGGTGTCGCCTATCTAAGACGTGGAGATTAATTCCGTCTCATAAGCTTCATGTAGGTTGCAAGTGGACTTGTCAACCTGTGCTTAGTTTGCCCCACAAAATATCCCTCTACTAGAAAAATTTCTCCTATGCAACCCACTGGACGAGTATTTAAACTTTTGCTTCCAGTCTCACGTAGTGCTCCCAGTATCAAGTAAAGGTTTCTTCTTCAAGTAGCAGTTAAACCATTCCTTTAGTTCGAGTTAGAAATAAACTGTGGTGTCTACTGTATTTCTATGCGTGATGTTTACTGTACCGGTATTTTAATTTATGTGACAATGACTATATATTTTTACCTTTATCAAGATATTTTGTTGTATTTTAAAGAAGTTACAAATATTTGGCGAGAAAAAAAAGCCATCCAAAATTAAGCGCTCTGTGCCACACTGTGCGGACACATACAGTGGCCGATTGCGATTTCCGAATTCAAAGGATTCCGAGTTACGAAGGAATTTATAAAAACCATCGTGTATGTGTTAGACATTTTTAAGAATCTCTTATAAAAGATTCTAGAAAAGGAGTTAAATATAATGCAGTTCCTGCTCTCTATCTTTCTGTATGATTAAGTAAAATAAAGTTAGCGTTTTTTATTTTCTAGAAATTATGAGCGGTTCGTCGAATGGGGTGCAAGCAATTATAAAAAAAAATCTATGAACACGCTGCTTACGTGCATTTTTATGTACATCAATTAAATTTGGCAATGTTAAGCGCTGCATCCGCCAATAAAAACTTCCGCATATTTTTTTCCAATTTACTAGGGATAGTCCTTTAAGAGCCTCAATACTAAATCAAATTGTTAACAAACGCTTACCTTGTTCGGCCCCAACAAGATGCAATTTTAATTCTAGACATGTTTGTAACGAATTCGAATACAAAGACAACAGTCTCGAGACAATGAAAAAAATTTTAGATGTCAGTAGAACCGTTAGTACCACGAACCAATCATCAAAGTATGTCAAAAATGTGGTACATGTTTTCCCGAACAAAAATTTAAGGATACGAATAAAATTTACCCCGTTTTTATCAAACAAGAACTCCATACAGAATTGACCGTCATATATGAAACTGAAGAATTTAGATCAATTTCAGAACTTCTTGTACTTTATTACTATGTTTTACAAAATATCGAGTTAAGTGAGACATTTAGTGAAGTTCTAAAACTTTTAAAAATTTTAATTACTATTTCGATGATATCGGCTGAAGCAGAACGGTGCTTTTCTACCCTCAAATGGATAAAAATGTTTTTATGTAATACTATGAGCCAAGAAAGACTTTCTGCTTTGGCAATACTTTCTAAAGAAAGGGATCTTATCGAACGCATATCTGATTTCAATCAGCGGGCTACTAATAAGTTTGCTACTGCCAAAGATCTGCGTATGGACTTTCTTTATAAATAATTCACACATTAAGTTATACGTGCACTTTGTTTTGACTCCTATATTTTTAAAATTTACTACCTTATTTATGTTTAGTTGTTTAAAATACACTGCTTTATTTCATACTAACTGCATTTTTAAAGACTTATTTTTTCATTCACCGCTGCCTATGACAGAGTTTATACATATCTATGTTATTAATGTACCATTGGAATTGCAACTCCCTACTTTTTTAATGCACCAGCCGCCACTGTGATCACCTCCCTTTGATAGAAGACAGCGTGTAAAGAAGAAGAACCTTTTATTTATTTTTAGTACAACGTTTGAATGAATAAACTAACTTAATATTATTACTAGCTTATTAAAGTATAGGTGTTCGCGGGATGCAAAGATCCCTAAGCAAAAAACAAAAGCATTTGTTCTTGCATTCCTCACATCAAACAACCGTTGCCGACTCTAAGCTATTACAGTCCTTCTCTATTAAATAATGACACGCCTCTCATTATATTATTCATGAACAACTACCGCAAAACAAATAAAATAAATCAAAAGGAAACTAACTAAAACTCTCCCTTGGGTGTTTAAACAATAAGTTTATTAAAATGATTGTCTTTTAAACGGTCAATTTATTGCGTTTTCTTGTTTAGTTTTTGGACATAAATTACGCAGTGCGCACCGCCACTAAATTAATATAAAAGGGTTATTCTAGCAACTAGAAAAAGGGTTATCTGTGCACTTCGAGCTTGTAGATATGGAACACTTCATTTTATTTCTGACTTAGTTAACTACTTTTGATATATAACAATTATATAGAAAAACTAAATAAGCAAAATTCTACAGAAGTAATTTTCTTTTTAAAAATTGTTTAAGCTTATATCTAAAGTACGTAATTTCTGTCAGTGACTCATGTAATACCGGTCACCGAATCCACGAAGCGGAAGAATAAACATCTCATGCAACTATAATCGATTGTGTGCCACTCTTTTAGCAGGACAGGGACTAAAACTTAAAACGCATTGATGTCATATATTGCGAATCTGAAATAGCAATTAGCTGATCGCGTTTAAAATAGCACGGTGATGTCGATCAACATATACAGAATGTCTTAAACGGACTTGAAAAGAAGCGTTCCGACTGGATTTTCGCGTTGTTTGAATATTTTATTTATTTATATTCATAGATTCTGTGCGTTCACTTTTTAATTACTATATTTTCGTTGTATATAGATACTGTGTTGTGTAAACAAAGTTTATTATAGTGTTTTATATTGTATATTGGATATATATCCAATTTATATAAACCGGGTGTCCCAGACACTCGTCCACACCTTTTAAAATCTTGGGAAATGGGTTTTTTTGAGAATTTCAAAATTTTGTACATCTAACTATTTTGGGTACGCTCTTTCGATTGGTGGCACTTACAATTTCCGGTTCTGACCGAAAGTGGGTTTTCAGACTACTATTGCGATTTTTGAACAAGTTATTATGTTCTTAGAAAATTTTGTTTGAAGTAAAAATTAGATTGAGACTACTGAAAATGACATTGTCTTTTAAGATGACACAGAACTGTTAGATATCACAGCTGTCTTCTCGAAAATTATTATGTAACTGAAAGCGAACTTAAATTTCAATATCATTTAGAGGTCAAGAAACACGTTTTCGAAAAAAAAAATTAAACAAATGTTTCATATTTTGTGGCGCATAATCTGATTCCGTTATAAAAATATGTACGTTCCATTTAAAAAAAAAATGAACTTGAGGTGTGAAAAACCCACTTCCGATTGGAACCGGAAATTGTAAGTGGCACCATTCGGAAGAGCGTACCCGACATAGTCATTTAAAATTTTGAAATTCTCAAAAAAAACCCGTTTCCCTAGATTTTAAAATGGGTGGACGGATGGTCTGGGATATTCAGTATAAGTGGAAACCTACGAATATTAACGAATTTTTAACTAGTAGTGCGTCTACAAAAAAATAGTCAATTGATTTTAAATAAACGAATAATGATTGAAAATGTTTGTCGTAGTATTCGGGAATGACAACCTGAAGTAGCCAATTTGAATGTGATAAAAATATGTGGCGCTCTAACGAAAATTTCTTGGCACATGGTATTCAGGATTTTAAATGGTCATTGTAAAGAAAACGACAACAAAAAAACAAAGCAGACAACGGGACGGAAAAAAATAATCCTGGACAATGACACAAAATACGACATTCATAGCAAAATCCATGGTTTCTTTTTCAAAAATGAAATACCAACATTAAAAAAATAAGGCAGAAATTAATAACGGCACATCTTTACCTAAATGACCAGTAAGAGTTTTTTAGATGTCTTAAACTGAATTGAAGACGCTTACTTTTTGAGAAGAATGAAATTATTTTATGACGACGAAAATGTTTCGAAAATATAAGAGAGTTTCGGAAAAAATAGAAAAAATTTATTACACTGACGAAACATTATTGAGCCAATGAAGGACACACAGTTAAGAAGATATGGCAAGATCTAAATATTAAAAGTTTGAAGTAGGCATTTTTGAAAGGCTTTTCGCCAAGACTACGCAATCTTAGTTGAAAAGGTCGTCATCTTATAATAACTAATATTGGAAGTGTGTCTCGTTTCGTAGATGGCGGTTTTAACGTTCTCAAATCTCGAAAAACAGAGAACCACTATGAAGATATGAACGTCGATGTTTTTTAGCGATGGTTTTCTTCGATTTCAAACCTTGTGGAACCCGATTCGGTAATTGTAATGGACAATGCCTCGTAACATAGTCGACGCCAAGAAAAAAACTAAACTCTGCGGCTAAAAAGGCGGAAATATGTCAATGGCTCCTCTCAAAGTACATTGAATTTGACGAAACAATGCTTAAACTGCAGCTGTTAGATTTATTAAAGGTAAATAAACAAAAATATATCAAATATGCTATTGATGAAATGGCTCGGGAAAAAATATAACAGTGTTGATACTGCCACCGTACCATTCTGAACTTAACCCAGTCGAATTAGTATTGGCGCAAATAAAGAGTGAAGTGGCACTGAAAAACCAAACATTCAAATTAGCGGATGTGAAAATATTATTGGCCGAGGCAATTACTAACGTGACTGCCAATAATTTAAAAATATGTGTAGATCATATTAAAAAAGGAAAACAAAGAATGTGGGACTTGGACATTTAGGTTGAAGCAGTGGTTGAACTATTAATAATCACCTCTGACGCTGATAGTTCCTCAGATTCAGATATGTCTCTTGACAGCAATTCTGCCGATGAATCAATGTAAGTTAAGTGACTTACATTCCCCACGTCACACTCCTGAAGATGAATCCTGGTTGGTCCAAAATGAGCAAATCAGAAGGAAAATGCACTAGGTAAGCAGCAAACTTTCGATTAATATGCATAAAATACTTTAAGGGCACCTAAAGTGCATATAAAGGTTTGCTAGAGTTTATTTGCCTGGAAACCGGAGGTCTCACTGAATAACCTTGAACTGCCAGCAGCCACGGCTAAAGGCAGACCAAGGAGAATCGGTATAATCTTCAGTTCAGGGGAGTTTCAGTCGGTAAGAATTCGATATTACCTTTCACACTTTGCGAAGGTGCCTATGCAGGGTTTTCCCTCCAGAAAAAATAAATTGTGATGATTGATAAAAATGTGAGAAAATAAATTTAACTTAAAATAATATTTTGATATTTCCACGAAATTTCATCATTTATTATTTTCTAAAATGCACACGCCTCTAGAATGGATTCTTCTGACGGTGGAAAACCCAGAACATTCTATATGCGAGCGATGAGTCACTGACAGAAATTATGGACTTAAGTTATAATAAATTCCACAATTTAAAGTTTAAATGTGACACGCTAAAATATTTATTTACACTTTTGGTTATTTAATTTTCACTACACAGAAAAGGATCAGCTAAAATAGGAATTTGTAAATAACTTATAAATCACATAATATAAATGTGATTTCTTCATAGCTCTTTTGAAATTTAATTTTTATTGTTTTAAAGTTATGTTATTCTCCAAAAACTATTACTTCGTTGATCAAAGCACTCCAGTTTTATGAATGCGTGCGAAGAATGAATAAATTTATTTGAATACCAGTCATATTTAGGGCATGCAAATAGTAATAACGTGTTTCTGTTTTACTTTATGTTTAGATAGTTGTGTAAATTGTTTTAGAAGTCCAGCTTTCCTTGGCTGATGTAAGCTGTGTAGTTTATGTTCTGAAATTTTCCTTTAAAACAGGAATATTTTAAAGGTTCAGTAATTGTTAAGAGGCTTATAAAGTAAAAATGGTACACTGTAGGGCGTTCGGGCACTTGGTTTCTCAAAGCACTTAGGTGACAAGATCGTTTATACGTGAGACTAATCTAATAAAGACCCAGTATATTAAGAATAACACAGGAGGTAGCTTTGCAATTGGATGTATTTTCTGCAGCCTAGCTTGTTTCTGTTCTGTTTTAAGCTACCAGACTAGGAAGACATACGTAGTCATATATATGGTTATTGTTTTATATGACCTTAAGATCATTTCCAAATTCTATATTTTCTCAAACGTTTTGCGACTAACTTGTCGTTGACTTTTTCGGTAAAATCATTTTAGAACAGCGCACAAAGCTACTTTCAAGATTCAAGATAAATATACCATAACTTTGAAAAAGCTCACTATGTAGAGCGAAACGTCAGAAAAATTGTTGTCTTTTGATTTTCAAATGAAAAAACCTATACCCAAGAAAATATTAACAAAAGTTTAAGATATATAATATATGTGAATAGTTTGGTTATTCCGGGTTTCAATCCGTTCGTTCAAAAAATCGTTTTCACAACGTTTCGCCAAAATCTCATTTGGTATTTTCAAGTGCGGTTCGCCTCGTTACTTGCTGAGAACTGATGGTGGCCTCTAATGAATTTCGAGTTTTATTTAGCTGGCTCGCTTTCTGATTGGACGAGTGGCTTCGCAGGCTCCTCTCTTCTGCCGAGTGCGATATATTTGGTTCTTGTATGTTGGTGTATTGGTTGATCTTTGTTGTTTTGTTTCTTGACTTTTTATTAATGTTTTCCATGTTGTTGGAATATGTTGTATCGTCTGGTTTATTCAGCTGTCCCGCTTTTTCGATTTCTAGAACCTCTCTTATAACGCGTACCTTGTAGTTCTGTACTGGTGCTATTTCTTTTGCTTTTTCAAAATCGATGGTATCTCCGATAGTTTGGTGATATTGAAATAAAGCTGAGGTTGTTTGTTTGTTTTTGACGCTATTTTTGTGTCCTTGAGTTCTTGCTGATATACGCCTGTTTGTTTGTCCTATATATGTTTGCTGGCAATCTGCACATGGAATGCTATAAACGCCTTGATTTTCAAGGTTGGTCTTATCTTTGGGATTTCCTAGGATGTTGGCTATTGTTCTTCCGATTCTATCCGTTATTCCTTTTATGTATGGGATTATGGTTTTGTTTCTTGTTTGATCTCCGTCTTTGGTTTTGGTTTTCTCTTGTCTTTTTATGGCTTTCTTTATGTCTGATTGTGAGAAAACATTCCATTCTAGAGCTGTTATAATGTGTCTTATTTCGTCTTGTTTGTGTCTAGTTCTGTTAGTCGGAGGGATCTTGATACTAGTGTATTGACTACTGCCTGCTTTTGAGAGGGATAATGATGTGACTCTGCATTGAGATATCGGTCAGTATGTGTGGGTTTCCGATATATGCTAAAACCTAGGGTGGTGTTGAGTTTTCTAGTTAATAACAGGTTCGAAAAGGGAAGTTTCTTTTCTTGCTCGATTTCTAGCGTGAATTTTATTCTGTGGTGGATATTGTTCAGGTATATGAGGAAATCGTCCAGGTGTTCTTTTCCACGTGGCCATATTATAAAAATATCGTCCTCATAGCGTTTCCAAAATTTCTGTTTTAAGAATGCCTTTTGCAGTGCCAGTTCAATTGTGTAGGCTAGAAAATCTTCATTCATGGCGATTTTGTCCAAAGTCTCATCCAGTGGTATGTTTGGATATAGTGATTTTATATCGAGGCTTGCTAAGATGTCATTTTTTTCGAGGTGAATGTTCTTGATCATTTTGGTCACATGTTCGGAGTTTTCCACGAAGAAAACGGCCAGTTCGACCCTGGGTTGCATGATTCTTGCTAAATATTTTTCCAGTTTTTGTATTCGAAATCCCACGGCGCTCATTATTGATCTGAGTGGTGCATTTTTTTCGTGCATTTTAGGTACGCCATACAATTTTGGAAATTTGCTTGATTTTTTCCTTGGTTTTAAAGATTTTTCAGTTTCTGGGTCTAGTTTTGAGGCTTTGATCTTGGCTTTCGTAGTTTTCTCAAGGTATGTTGTTAGATCTCTGTTTGTTTATTTGTAAGAGGCCTTTTTGAGAATTTCTGACATTTTTTGCATATATTCGTTGGTGTTCATTACAACTGTGACATTTCCCTTATCTGTTGGTATTATTGTTATATCTTTATTCTTCTTTAAGGTTAAGAGCGCTTGATGTTCAGCTCGCGTTAAGTTTGAGTTGATTTCAAAATTCGCGTTTTGTGCTGTTTGGCTTGTTCCGCAGTTCCGTTTCAGTCCTTGACAAGATTCTTCGTTTTTCTCGGATTTGTTCTCGAAGGAGAGCTTTTCCAGCGGTCTTAAGGATCGAAATGGTTCTTCTGGTTTTTAGATGGTACGAGAGTTTGGTGTAGGTTAGTTCTGTATTTTTTGCGGCATCTTATTAGGAAAGTGATATCGCAGAGGAAGGCTGATTTCTTGTATCTCAGTTTCTCGAAACGTTTAACATTTAAAAAGGTCCTCCTCTTAAGAAAACATGACATACAGCCCATATTTAAACCACAAAAAACAATAGCCAACATCCTAGGAAATACCAAAGATAAGACCAACCTTGAAAATCAAGGCGTTTATAGCATTCCATGTGCAGATTGCCATCAAAAATATATAGGACAAACAAACAGGCGCATTTCAGCAAGAATTCAAGAACACAAAAATAACATCAAAAACAAACACACAACCTCAGCTTTATTTTAACATCACCAAACCACCAGACATACCAGCGATTTTGAAAAAGCAAAAGAAATAGCACCAGTAGAGAACTACAAGGTACGTGTTATAAGAGAGGCCCTAGAAATCGAAAAAGTGGGACAGCTGAATAAACGAGACGATGCAATACATATTCCAACGACATGGAAAACATTAATATAAAATCAAGAAACAAAACAACAAAGATCAGCCAATATACCAACATACAAAAACCAAATATAACGTACTCGGCAGAGGGGAGGAGCCTGCAAAGCCGCTCGTCCAATCAGAAAGCGAGCCAGCTAAATAAAACTCGAAATTCATCAGAGGCCACCATCAGTTCTCAGCGCATAACGAGACGAACCGCACTTGAAAATAACAAATGAGATTTTGGCGAAACGTCATGAAAATGATTTTTTGAACTATCAGATTGAAACCCGGAATAACCAAACCATTCATTCCACCATCCGTGAAAACCTACGATATAACAATTTACACATTTACGGGGAGGAAACCTTTTTAAATGTTAAACGTTTTGAGAAACTGAGATTCAAGAAATCAGCCCTCCGCTGCGATATCACTTTCCTAATAAAATGCCGCAACAAAAATATAGAACCAACCTGTACCAAACTCTCTTACCATCTAAAAACCAGAAGAACCATTTCAATCCTTAAGACCGCTGGAAAAGAGAACAAATCTGAGAAAAACGAAGAATCCTATCAAGGACTAAAACGGAGCTTTATAATCTGCACTTAGTTTTAACTAACAAAATCCATTATTTCCTATAGAATAACATAGAAAAAGTATCCTGTTGGAGAACGAAATCAGACACTCAGCTTAAGGCAAAAAAACAACAGAAGAAATTTGAGGCACTACAACAACGCAATACTGCTCCCACACAGCAAACAATGGACTGCAACAAAGTTGTCCACAACATCTCAAACTGCCAATTAATAAAATCCGAGAAATTAGTCCTTTCAAAAGGTTTTAATTTTGCCGTAACGCCAAAAACAGTCCCCCTTGAAGAGATAATTTCGAATATAGAAGCTGGCCTGGAGGAAATGCCGTATATATATATATATATATATATATATATATATATATATATACATAACCTATCAAAAAGTCAATTTTTTCATGGCTTTATATATTTAGTTAATTTATTGAAAAACAAAATTTGTTAAGTTTTGAATGTTGATATAAAGGCAAAATTTAATTTAGACAAGTCATTTTGATAGAAATAATTTCTTTTACATAGTATCAAAAATTTATCCCATTTGACTGGAATAACTTTTTTATAAAGAAACGTCTATTCAATTTAAATCGACTACTGCTTAGAAGTAAAAGTATTACTTTTTAATTAAAGAAAGTATAATACCAATTAAAAAGATATACATTTTTAAGAATTTTTCTTTCCCTTCTTTAAAGAATAAAATGTATGTATTCAACAAATTAAAAGGAAAATATTAGTTTTTTAATTAAAGAAAATATTGTTTTCGTGACATATACAGCAGATATTGATTTTACGAGTAGTTAAAGCAAATTACTTTCACCAGGGACTTTTTTATGGTTAGTTCCTTGAAGTTTATGTCGAGAAAAAAAATAAAATCTGCCCAACAATTTAATTTTAAAAGCTCGATACAGTAGTCATTCTTGCATTTCTTAGAACGCATGTTTAGTAAGGTATTAATATTTTATAGCTACCATAGACTTTACTTATTAAGTAAGACTTGATATTAAACGTTAACACAAATATGGATTTGGATATTAAATTATAGCTGTGGCTTAAAAGCTAAGAGAATCATTTACACTTTATCCCTCTTAACTTCCTAACAGCAAATCGGGACATTATTTTTTGAGAATTATATTTATATATATATATATATATATATATATATATATATATATATATATATATATATATATATATAAATATATGTAATCGAAGGTTTTCGGGCATCCCGTGTATGTGCTGAGTCCCTCTCAGGACTGTAAGGCAGCTGACGTTTCGGTGAAATCTCATTCACCATTTTCAAAGCTCACTGTATGGCGTCAGCTGCCTTAGAGTCCTGAGAAGGACTCAGCACATACACGGGAACCTTCGATTACACACCACACCCGTGAGAATATCCGACATAACACACATATGGGACTCATCAGGTCATTGCATTCGGTACTATCCATCACCACACAATCGTGCCCTATCAATTGTTTAAAATGAAAACACAGGAGACAAGACACGAATAGCGACATGTCGATGGATCATTCAATGACACTCCAAACTAACAGTGTTTAACAAAACTCGATACACGATACCTGCTACCCAAAGGATAGAGGTCGCATCATTCGTCATCGACAACCAAACTAACTGCGGGCTTTTGCAGTTCAAACAAAATGTCGCACCAATAATCTCCCTATTAGAGCGCTGCGTGTTTTGTAAGCCAACAGATATGTAAAAAAGAGATAAGTTTCTGTCCGTATAATTTTAAAATAAAATAGAAAATTATCGGCTGTACGAACATACATTGTTGGTAAACATTATTCCCGTTTTAAAAAATGCGGAGAACTCCGAAACAATGGAGAAACTCCGGGTCCGGAAAATGTGTTATTGAGTGGTCCGTCGAGATATCGCTATTCGTGTTGTTTTTCATTTTAAAGACAGTTGATAGTGCACATCTGCGAAATTATGGATTGCACCGTATGCAATGACCTGATAAGTCCCATATGAGGACGAAACAGCACTATCGTCATTCTCCGGATCCAGTACTTCTCCATTGTCTTGTAATTATCTTTACTTTTTACTTTTTAATACTAGAGTAATGTTTACCAACAATCTATGTCCATACAGCTGAAACTTTTCTATTTTTATATATATATGTATCAAATACTGTGAAAGTATTTTGATATAAATGTGCGGGAAATTTAAACCGCATTTTTTAATTGTCCCCGAAATTGGAAATTTTTAAGAGGTCGACGTGAAAACTATGAATTTTAGTCCCTTGATGAATAATATTTTAATATTTTTCTAAAGAATACTAATATATCAAGGCGAGAGATGTTATAGTTACCTAAAATTATATATATATATATATATATATATATATATATATATATATATATATATATATATCCTCCCTGAACCGAGATATTTGGAGTTTCTTTAAAATGACCTCATTCCTGCACTACTTACTTTGTATCTAGACCGAATAAGTTCCAGCGTGAGCTTTTTTCCAACAAGATAGAGCACCGCTACACTACACGGCCACTGTCCGTGCTTATTGTGATGACGTTTTCCGAATCGTTGGATAGGCAGACGAGGGTCAATTGAGTGCCCGGTCAAATCACCAGATTTAACTCCTCTCGATCATTTCTTGTGGAATACTTAAAAGCAAACGTATATTTGACCCAGCCCGACAATTTAGAAGCCCTAAAAGTTCTAATGCTCCAAAAAGTACGAAACGTAACCACAGATGTCGTCGACAATGTTCAGAACAAATTTATTTATCGACTTGTCTATTGTCAGGTTGTTAACGGGGCCCAGTTTGAACATTTAATTTAGATGGTACCATATTTTTTCATTATATTTTAAAGTTTTATTGTAATTTTTCTTGATAATTTCCTTATGTAACCAACATTAATATTGACCTTACACTATATGTGCCCTTTCTAATATAAAAATGGGGTTTACAACTGAAGTTTTACTGTAATTTTTCTTAATAATTTCCTTATGTAACCAACATCAATATGGATCTTATAGTATGTAAAATATGTGCCTTTTCTGATAAAAAATGGGGTTTATAACTGAAAAAAAAATATTTGTGACAATAGGTCCTTCTTGAGTTACCCTGTATATTTCGGTCTCACGCAAAAAAACTCCAAACTAAATATAAAATTTTGAAGAGTTCGAGGGTTTGTTCAAACAAGTAACCATTTAGTTTATATTGAATTTATCCGCTACTTTACGAAAACATATATATATATATATATATATATATATATACATATATATATATATATATATATATATATATATATATATATGTATATATATATATATATATATATATATATATATATATATATATATATATATATATATATATATCACAATACTCTTTAATACAACGTAATACAATTACTTTGACGTTTACTTCTTTCGTTTAATACTGATAGCTATCAATAGATTAACGTATTTTTGTATACAATTAATAAAAATTAATATACCCAGAAAACTAGCCCCAATAGGCATAGGACAACTCTAAGGTCAAAGTTAAAGGGAAACAATAGCTTTACATGATAAACTAGTTATATACAAGGTGTTCTGTCTAAAAATGAAAGAAAAGTTAATTTGTATTTCATTAAATAAGCAAAATCTTGACAAACACCCTATATTAGACCCTTAATAGAAGACTTGTCTTTTTCAATATCAATTTGGTGTATTAAAATTGCTGTAGACTGAAAGATATAGTAAATTATAGAGAACAATATTTTTTTAAAAATCGATGAATTTTTTGAAAGAGTTGGCAACTGCGCAATAAAATTCAAAACCAGATATTAGGGCTATTCTTTTGAGTCATTAACACTTTCAGTTGTATCACTTGAAGTAATCATGATCACTTCAACCTAATGACAAGTAAATGCATATTCATAAGAACATGAAGTTATCAGTTACACTTTTTTCACTTTGATTAATTGATAATTACTCAAAAGAATACAGCCATGGTATCATATTGATAGTTCTTGGCGGAATTCAAATATGCAAAGATATACAGGGCATTCCTTGAAACCATATTTTAGCGCCAGGCGGTCATGAAACACCATGTATATGAAAAATATTTTTATATTGCAGAGATTTTCATATTATACAATTCTTTTTAAAACATTTTTTTACATTTAAAAAAATAAGGGAGATAGGTTACTTTGTCACATTATTGCGACAACCTGTATAGTTGTTTTAAACAAAAAAAAAAATGAAAAAATTATAATAATTTTTCGAAGGCAATGACTGTTCATCGAACAACCATCACAAAACACCATAACACTGAAGGACAGGCAAATAGTTTACTTACCATTCTTAATTAAAAAAATAATAATTTTGCTTTTTTGTGAATATAACCGTGTCAGTAAGGTCTTATATATACTTTATAATTTGCTGGCCAATCATGGTGTTGGGAGAACGATAATGGATATTTAAGGAATTAAATAATTCATCTTATTTGATACATCGTGAGAGTCTTAGTATTACTTCAAAAATTTTATTTGTAATAATTTAAATAAGTTAATTTTATTTTGCTAATCTAAATTACAATTAATATTTTTTAAAGGCAGGAAAAGTTTTCAATGGACAATTTTTGTGGAAATGTAATTCCGGTCTGTTCAGTTAATTCTGTTCGTTCCATTTTTTAACACTTAAGAGATAACCCATAAAAAGTATATAGACTTAACTGTATAAAAACAAAAGTAAATAAATAAATGTATATATAGGAGAAACCAGATGAAACAGCCTTATGTCATAAGAATAAGCGTACTTTGTTCTAGTTAGGAATTAAAAGCACTCCTTCAGAACACCACCACCTGCGCACCGGTTTAGAACTCATTGGTTCTCGTCATATACATGCTGACTCCTATATATGCATTTATTTAATTACTTTTGTTTTTATACAGTTAAGTCTATATACTTTTTATGGGTTATCTCTCAAGTGTTAAAAAATGGAACGAACAGAATTAACTGAACCGACCGGAATTACATTTTCACAAAAATTGTCCATTGAAAACTTTTCCTGCCTTTAAAAAATATTAATTGTAATTTAGATTAACAAAATAAAATTAACTTATTTAAATTATTATAAGTAAAATTTTTGAAGTATTACTAAGACTCTCACGATGTATCAAACAGGATGAGTTATTTAATTATTTCAATATCCATTATCGTTCTCCCAACACTATGATAGGCCAGCAAATTATAAAGTATATATAAGACATTATTGACACGGTTATATTCACAAAAAAAGCTAAATTCCTATTTTTTTAAAATTAAGAATGGTAAGTTAACTATTTGCCTGTCCTTCAGTGTTATGGTGTTTTGTGGTGGTTGTTCGATGAACAGTCATTGCCTTCGAAAAATTATTATAGTTTTTTCATTTTTTTTCATTTAAAACAACTATACAGGTTGTCACAATAATGTGACAAAGAAGCCTATCTCTCTTATTTTTTAAAATTAAAAAAAAATGTTTTAATAAGAATTGTATAATATGAAAATCTCTACAATCTAAAACCATTTCTGATTATACATGATGTTTCATGACCGCCTGGCGCTAAAATATGATTTCCAGGAATGTCCTGTATATCTTTGCACATTTGAATTCCGTCAAGAACTATCAATATGATACCATATCTGGTTTTTTAATTTTATTGCGCAGTTGCCAACTTTTTCAAAAAATTCATCGAATTTTAAAAAAATATGGTCCTCTATAATTTACTATATCTTTCAGTCTACAACAATTTTAATACACAAAATTGATATTGAAAAAGACAAATCTTCTTTAGGGTCTAATATAGGGTGTTTGTAAAAATTTTGCCCATTTAATGAAATACAAATTAATTTTTCTTTGATTTTTAGACAGAATACCTTGTATATAACTACTTTATTATGTAGAGCTATTGTTTCCTTTTGACTTTTCTTAGAGTTATCCTATGCCTATTAGGGCTAGTTTTTTGGGTATATTAATTTTTATTAATTATTATATTAAACGAAAGAAGTAAACGTCAAAGTAATATTTATCATTTATCTATCATTAGTAAAGAGTATTGTTTTAACTTGTTTCATAAAAAACATAATTTTAGAGTTTAAATTTTAAATAACGAATTTGTCATAAGCCGAGATTTTTGATATGATTTTTATTTTGGGAGCTGGTGACAAGAATGCGGTATTGGCCAAAAGATTGTATCAACAGCGATTTCTCAAGAGACGTCAGCCTCAAAGAACGATAAATAAAAATGCTCAAAAGAAAAGTGCTCATACTGAGAAAAATCAGTTAGATATAGTTTTAACAGTCACCACATATTGGACGGCGCCCACTTTCTCGACAGGTTGACGTCGATCGAAGGACGGTTCAGCGAATACCTAAGGCTGATGAAATGCCCTCTTATTACATTCAGTTATTTCAAGAATTATGCCCGGAAGATTATCAGAGAAGATTGAAATTTGGTCTGTGAGCTCAGAATCGAACAAAGAAATTTTGTTGATTTGATGTTATTTGGAGATAAGCGGAAAATCCACATTTTGTAAGATACAATTCCCAAAATAAGTGATCCTTAAATGTTTGAGGAGGTATTGTCGGTAACCACGTAATTTGACTTTTCTTTTTGAGCAAAGAGTAACAGAGGAAGTGCACTGAGACTTTTTGCAAAACGATTTACCTGACCTATTCGCTCAAGTGCCGAGAAAAAATGTTGTTTCTTCATAATGGTACCCCAGTCCATCATACAGGGCCGATCATAACTTTTTTAAATGCCACATACCCGGATCGTTGTATTGGAACGGGAAGACTTGTTTCGTGGACCGCTAGATCTCCAGATTTAACTAAAATGGACTTTAGCATTTGAGAGTATGTTAAAGAACAAGTTTATAAAATACTGCTTACAACAAAGGAAGAAATTAGAGTTAGAATAAGAAATTATTTTCAAGATATTAATATTGTCGCAATTTGGGTAATGAATTTGAGAAACGTTTTAAACTGCTTATTCAAGGAAGATGAAGGACATTTTGAACAATAAATTAGGCAGTGTTTTTTTTATTAACTACATTAGGTTTAAATAGTACTTTTACTTAATGAGGAGTAATTTTTACATCTGTTCTTTATCGAATCAAACTTATTTTTTCGAAATGATTTTCATTTTCATTTACTAGAATAATAATAGCAACAACATAAATTTTAACGTATTTTTAAGGAAACAATCAATACAGTTATGTATTTATTTCATTATTAGAATCAAATCGAGTATTTAACTTTAATTCTTAAATATTTCATAGACAGTTTTCATCAGTACTCTTTGTTAATGATAAAAAACCATAATTATTACTTTGACGTCTACTTCTTTCGTTTAATAGTCATGGCTAACTAGATATCAATAGGTTAACGTATTTTTGTATACAATTAATAAAAATGAATAAACCCGAAAAACTAGCTCTGTGAGGTGTAGGAAAACTTTAAGGAAAGTGATAAAGAAACAATAACTCTACGTGATAAAGTGTTTAATTTCAAAAATTAAAGACAAATTAACTAACGTTTCATTAAATGGGAAAAATCTTGGCAAACGCCCTGTATGAGATAATTGCTTAGGCGCTAAGTTAGACCTTTAATAATACATTTATCTTTCTCAATGTTAATTTTGTGTACTATGTAGATTATAGAAGACCATGTTTTTTTTCAAAATTTGGTGAATTTTTTGGAAAAGTTGGTAACTTCGCAATAAAATTCTAAACCAGATATGCTCTCATATGAATGGTTCTTGAGGTAATCCAAGTACGCAAAGATATACAGGGTATTCCGCAAAAAAAAAATTTTTAGCTCCACGCTGTCATGAAACAACATGTATAATTGAAACTATTCTGAGGTTGTAGAAATTTTCATATTTTACAACTTTTATTATAACATTTTTTGAATTTTTTGAGAAATAAGGGAGATAGGGTACCTTGTCACACTATTGCGCCTCCCTGTATAAAACTAGCTTAATAAATAAATATTAATTTAAGTTCTCCTTATTTTTTCGGCTCTTTAATTTACCAGAACTAGTTTCCTTTTTTAAATTGAAGGGCAGACAAATAGTTTTACTTTCTTTTCTTAATAAAACAAAAGACAGACGGATTAATGTTACGCGCTAATAATACGCAGCCCTGTTTTTTTCACCTCGATCTTAATTACGCTATATTTTCATTACAAAAAACGATGTTTGCGGTGAAGTTACTATACGGTGTTGGATTACATGTCTCTACGCACCTTAAGATGTGCAACGGAAAATTTGTTTCTGATCAAATCATTAGGGATCGGTTCATATTAATTGTCCAGTTACATTGTGCTCAGATCCTGGTTTTAGAGTAAGATAAGAATAGTAACAAAATACGAATCTTAAAAAGAAACAAAACTATTTCTTAGTTTGAAATCGAATATCTTAATTGGAATACTGAGTGAAGAAAAATGAAATGTTCCTCGAAATAAATCAAATATTTCTATTGTAAAAATATTGTGATTTTATAAAAACTGTTACAATATCAAAACAATATTAAGAAAGCATTTATTAGAATTCTTAAGAAGCTCCACTCGTTACCATGTGAGGCAAATGAAGTGTTGTATACAATATTTGACAAATTAAATTAAAATACTAATAAAAAATAATATAAATTAAAAATTAATATTTTACAATGCATTTATCATTGAAATGAAAAACATTATAAAAAAATAATCGAATACGGAACTTTGTATTTATTTAAATCAGCTGGTCGTAACTAGTGTGTGACTTGGCAACGTAGTGGTTTTACTGTATAAGTTTATATCCGAGACAGTCTAATCTTACTCTTTCATAATAAATAAGAATTGACAGAATAGTAAAATGTTTACTCATAATATTCGAATGTCTCATGGCAAAGATGCTGGTAAATTTGCAAGTTTTCGACGTGAACAATGGCTTTAGAATAAACTGAATGCAAAAAAACGGAAATTCAATAACCGAAGGATGAAAATAAAATATATTAGTGAGGATAAACATCATAAACTTTACGAGATTAACTTCAGATTAGCTTATGGTATTAATTTAATAAATATGTATAGATTTATATATCTCACAATAATTAATTAATTTGAATTATTTCAAAATATCTATGGGTCAAGTTTTTCATATTGAATATTTTGAAAGATTTGAAGTGCGCGCTCATGCAACGTTGCCAAACATTTCGACTTCAATTTTATGTCATTTCTTTTAATTGATATCTCAGTAAACTCGAGGGTAAGCTAAATATTTTATTGTAGAAAATCTGTATGTTTCAGAAAAAGCTGATTTTTTTTTCTTTTTAACCTTATCTAATCGATAAATGGTAGTATAAATGAAAGGAAAGTACCAAGATCCTGATTTCCCTTAAGCCTATTTACAAATTTTAACATTATTGAAAATTGAATTCTCAAATATTTACTCGGTAAGGTTAAACGATATTCCGCTATCATATCAATTTTGATTAAACTGTTACCAAAAAAATTTTATTATAATCTAATTCTTTTTATTTAACATAATATATAAAAATAAAAATACAGTTTAGTCCACAAAATTTTATATAAACTTTAATTCTTGCCTTCCAGATTCCAGGCCACGAATGTTATAACACTGTGCCATATGGACATATCAAGTTTAAATACATTTGATCCAACCATGACCAAGTGTTATGTGCCAACAATTCCTTTTTTTACCCTTCACATCAACAGCAATTTCCTGGGTGAGATTTCCATCATTGCCGCATTTCAAAACGACTGTCGCGTTACGAATTCGATCCTATCAAAGCAAATAAATGCTCGGGGCCCCGTAATAGTACAAGAACACCACCTATTCTGTAAAAGATTATAATTTTACACTATTAGCCGATTGCGTAATTAGAAGCTAGGTTTGGTATTTCCTTCATCGAGTTAGATTGGAAAATATAGGTTATTAAATATTTTGTTTTAAAGGGGTACATGTTAGGAATAATATCGGGTGTCACACTTTCAACCTACTTTTATTAATTTTTAAGATATTTGGTATATTTATATGAAATGTTACAAGAAGAGAAGGAATTCAAATTTTATTTTAATGATTATCTGTGTAATTATTCATGTAACTAATAGAAGTTTTCTCGAGAAATTAGATAACTCGTTAAACTGTGCCCAATTGTAAAGAAAGAACGTTTGTTTTGTTATAACTAAATATTGCTGGGCACATTTAAAATTGTTTAAAGGGTATGACATTTCTGTTATGTTTGAATCTGAAATATGTCTATTAAACCTAACATACAAGCATTTAACCGTTGAGAAGGTACAGGAATTTAAAAATAATTTCGATCCCAAATGTTGGGTGATGATAGTAAGAAAGTAAAATTATTCTCTATTTTCGTAGCTTTTTTTTTAATTAATTTTCAACAAAATAAAAATTATTTATCAATTAGTATTTTCATAAAATATTTTTCATATTATTTCTAAAAGATAATTCTAAATTTTATAAATAGTTTTCGACCACATACCTAAAACATAAGTATTTAATAAATGGAAAATGAGGATGCAAACGATTAAAATGTATTATTGAAGATTTAGGACGCCTAAATGTTAGTTCGACTTCTAAAACAAGGAGGTTCTCAATTCGTCGACTATGTATTTTTTTTATGTATGTACTCCGGAACGGCTGCAGCGATTTGAATAAAATTTTTAACGTTATGTTCAGAAAGTTACTGCGGTGGTTCCATATTTTTTTGGATGTAATTAGTGTAGTAAAATCCAAGATGGCGCTGACAATATGCCGGCCAAAAAAATAAATTTTGGCCGATATTCTCCAAAATTGGTATGGAGGAATTTCCATGATTGTACACAATGAATATGAAATTATTTTTAAAAAATTCAATATGGCGGATCCAATATGGTGGACAAAAAAATTTAGTTTTGTCCGATTTTTTCCAAAATTGGTATGGGGGAGTTTTCAGGGTCGCACATAACGAATCTGAAATTATTTTAAAAAAATCAATATGGCGTATCCAATATGGTGGATAAAAAATTAATTTTGTCCGATTTTTTAAAAATTGATGGGGGGGGGGGGGGGAGTTTTTGGGATTGCACATTACTAATCTGAAATTAAAAAAAAAAATTAAATATGGCTGATTCAAGATGGCGAATTAAAGATTCTAGGTCTCTCGATTTTGTCTAAAATCAATATTGGGGGATTTCTGTTAGTGTTAATTTCGAATTTAAAATATTTTTTGAAAAACTCACTCTGGCGGATTCAGTATGGCGTTCCAAAAATTTTACATTTTTCGATATTCTCTAAAACTGATATAGGGGATTCTTGAGGGTGTAAATTGTGAATTTACATGAGTTTTTTCAGGATTTAATATGGTGAATCCAATATAGCGGACTAAAAATTTAACATTTTTCGATTTTTTTCAAAGGTGAGTATAAATCGTTTTTGAGAAGGTTGCAAGGGTTTAGATTTAGATTAGATTAAGACGGTAAAATTATTTGTTTGAAATTCAATATGTCGAATCCAATATTGTGGGTTGAAAGTTTTACCTTATTCGCATTTTTTTCAGATTTGGTATTAGGGGTTTTCGAGGTCGTGTATTACGAATATGAAGTTATTTTTTTACAGCTATTAGCTTGATAAGATACAATATGACAGACTGGAAATTTTACATTTTCTGATTTGGCCTAAAATTGATATTGCGGGGTTCTTGAGGCGTACACAAACTCAATATGCAATATGAAATATATCGAGTTAAGAAATTTGCGTCTCAAATTCTTTAAATATTGATATTGGAAGGTTTTGGAGCCTATATTACCAATCTGAAATTAATTTCAAATTTAAGATAGTGGATTTCTTATGCCAGACTAAATATTTGTTTGACACAATTTCACTGGTATTTGGAGAATTTTAAGAATTTTTGGTGATTCATTTTAGGATGATTTTCAACTTTGGATAAAAATAAAATTTTTATAAAAAAATTGAACCGACTTCTAAAAGTGCGCTAAAAAGTGAAAAATAACCATAAATTTTTATATGAAATTGAACTTTTTGAAGTCGGCGCCAAACTAATACTTGACAAAATGTGATTTGCATAAACAGATTTAAAATACTTTTTTTGTAATTGCTTTCTTACCATAATTTGTAAATATTAGTAGTTATTTATTTCATTGACAAATAATTTGGCGCCGACTTCAAAAAGTTCAATTTCATATAAAAATTTATGGTTATTTTTCACTTTTTAGCGCACTTTTAGAAGTCGGTTCAATTTTTTTATAAAAATTTTATTTTTCTATTTTTAGTTTTAGAATTCATTATGATATTCATAAATTATTTGAACTAAGAACTAATCGAAATTAGTGTACTTCGCAATGACTCCAAAGTGGCAAAAAAGTAGAAATTTGTTGTAAATCACAACACACAAATTGGGTCAAACGAATATTTAGTCAGTCATAGAAAATCCACTATCTTAAATTTCAAATTAATTTTAGATTGGTAATATAGGCCCCAACCCCTTCCAATATCGATATTTAAAGAAAATAAATTAATTTTTTATCCACCATATTAGATACGCCATATTAAATTTTTTTAAAATAATTTTAGATTCGTCATGTGTGACCCCAAAAACTCTCCCGTACCAATTTTGGTTAAAATTGGACAAAATTGATTTTTTCTGTTCGCCATATTGAATCCGCCATATTGAATTTTTAAAAAATAATTTCTGATTCTTTATGTGAAGCCCCAAAAACTTCCCCATACCAATTTTGGAGAAAATCGGACAAAATTGATTTTTTCGTCCGCCATATTGCATCCGCCATGTTGAATTTTTTAAAAATTATTTTAGATTCATCATATGCGACTCCGAAAACTCCACCGTACCAATTTTGGAGAAAATCGAACAAAAAAGATTTTTTTTTGTCGGCCATATTGGATCCGCCAAATTGAATTTTTTAAAAATTATTTTGGATTCGTCATATGCGACCCCAAAAACTCTCTCGTACCAATTTTGGAGAAAATCGGACAAAATTAATTTTTTTAGCGGCCATATTGAATTCGCCATATTGAATTTTTTAAAAATTATTTTATATTCGTCATATGCGACCCCAAAAACTTCCCTCTACCAATTTTGGAGAAAATCGAATAAAATTCATTTTTTCGTCCGCCATATTAGATCCGCCTACTGAATTTTTTAAAAATTATTTTAGATTCGTCATATGCGACTCCGAAAACTCCCCCGTACCAATTTTGGAGAAAATCGAACAAAAAAGATTTTTTTTGTCGGCCATATTGGATCCGCCAAATTGAATTTTTTAAAAATTATTTTGGATTCGTCATATGCGACCCCAAAAACTCTCCCGTACCAATTTTGGAGAAAATCGGACAAAATTAATTTTTTTAGCGGCCATATTGAATTTTTCAAAAATTATTTTATATTCGTCATATGCTACCCCGAAAACTCCCCTGTACCAATTTTGGAGAAAATCGGACAAAATTCATTTTTTCGTCCGCCATATTGGATCCGCCATATTGAATTTTTTTTAAATTATTTTAGATTCGTCATATGCTACCCCGAAAATTCCTCCGTATCAATTTTGGTGAAAATCGGACAAAATTGATTTTTTCGTCCGCCATATTGGATTCGCCATATTGAATTTTTTAAAAATAATATTAGATTCGTTATGTGGCACCTCGAAAACTCCCCCATACCAATTTTGGAGAAAATCGGACTAAATTAAATTTTTTTGTCCGCCATATTGGATCCGCCATTTTGAATTTTTGAAAAATAATATCAGATTCGTTGGGTACAACCCCGAAAATTCCTCCATACCAATTTTGGAGAAAATCGGACAAAATTAATTTTTTTGGCCGCCATATTGTAAGCGCCATCTTGGATTTTACTGCACCAATTTCATCTAAAAAAATATGGGACCACCGCAGCAACTTCCTTTACATAACGTAAAAAATTTCATTCAAATCGGTACAGTCGTTCCGGAGTAATCGGTGTACATACATAAAAAAAAAAAAAAAATACATTGTCGACGAATTGAGAACCTCCTTCTTTTAGAAGTCGGTTAAAAATGGGTACTTTTTTGCCACCTTGAAGTCATTGCGAAGTTCACTAATCTCGATTAGTACTTAGTTCAAATAATTTATAGATATCATAATGAATTCAGAACTAAAAATCGAAAAATAAAATTTTAATAAAAAAAAATTGAACCGACTTCTAAAAGTGCGCTAAAAAATGAAATATAAATATAAATTTTTACATCAAATTATTTCTAAATGAAATAAATAACTACTCATATATACAAATTATGACTAGAAAGCAATTACAAAGAAAGTATTTTTAATCTGTTTATGTCAATCACATTTTGTCAGGTATTAGTTCGGCGCTGACTTCAAGAATTTCAATTTCATATAAAAGTTTATAGTTATTTTTGACTTTTTAGCGTAGTTTTAGAAGTCGGTTCAATTTTTTTTATAAAAATTTTATTCTTTCCGTAGACCCCTTTTTATCCTAAGGCGAAGCGCCTACCTATCAGACACAGACAAGATACAGAGACGACAAATAAGCGACACGGAAATGAAAGATCGTGTCTTGTTGCACTAGTATGCGAGAACTAATTTAAAAGGAATTCGAGTCACTCAACAGATTTGTTCTAAATCTTTGTCGTGCAATTAATGGATCTTACTTGTTTTTGGGGACTAACATAATTCCTTGATGAAACATGCAAAAACTGCCAAATTCCCTGTTTCAGTTTTATCCCGGCAAAAATACCATAAAATGCCAAACAGACAAAGATAGGTAACTCAATACGGTTACCGAGACAACTCAAATGACTTTTCAGCCCCAAATCCTGGAAGATTATTCAAGTCAATCGGGATGAAAGTCTTCAGTTTTCTGCAGCCGAATCGAGCAAGAAAAAGTAAAATTCAAGGCAAAATGGCCTCCATTTGTAACCAAAATCCTTGTTTGCACACAACACTACCTCCTTCAGGCGGATTCAATTGACACGATTGAAAGAAATGACAGCTCAAAAATATGACCTTGCTGGCTGAAATAAATTTGTTAATAATCCAAATTTTTCACTCAAAAATTAAATAAATATCCCAAAAATTATTTTCAAATTAACGAAATATATATCACGCCATACAAATTTAGGCAACCCAAAAAATATTCCACTCAAATATTAGTAGGCAGGAAAATCGAGATCTATCTGAAAAAAAAACGTAACAGTAAATTCGGCATCAATAAAAAGACAAGTAAGAGTAGTGTCGATGGTCAAACTTGAATTAAAAAAACTAAAACTGTACTTTATGAAATGCTGTTATTTAAAGAATCTGTGAGAAATACTTGAAGAAAATGATATTTTGTTGCCCATGACGTGAGTATTTACAAAAATTAAGGTAAAATTATTTGAATCAGCCATAATAAAATTAACAAGACAAACTTCTAATCTCACTTCGTCTCGAATGTAATTTTCAGATTGAGATAAGACTAGTCTAAGTCCCTATTATATTAGTTAGGATTTAATTATTCAACACAGTTGATTTGTTACAATTTTTTAATAATACTTTTTTATTTCAATTTTAAAACTTAAAAAGACTAATTATATAGCCTAAAACTATATTTAATTTGTATGTTTTTTACATATGCTATTTTAATCGATTTTCTAAATATTCTTTACATAAAAACTTTTATGTGGTCAGTTGTGGCATACTAACATAATTCATCATCAATCTAACATTCCAACATTGACAGAACTAAATGTTTTAAACGACAGCAATCATTAGATTCTCCACAAATGTATCAGCGCTCTAAAATCTATGCTGACACATGATTGATTTTGATCCTAAAAGGAAATATATTAGAAGAGAGAAGTTCACAACTTGACAAACTGATCTGAAGTCTAGATATAGTTTTGTTATTAATAATTATGCCTTAAGAGAGAGCTTTAATTTATTTCAATCTACTTTGAATATGATTTAATTATTGATGTATATAAATGCATTTTCGCCTACGCGTTTAGTAGTTTTGTCCCTAAACGACATATATCTAAAAAAAAAGATCTCAATTTAAATTGAACAAAAACAAAAATTAAATTCTTTACAGCTTTAAATAAAAAATTTAAAATATCTTTCCCAGTTAGTGATGAACTTAATGATTTTTGGAAATGCTTATTTTATAAAGAATGCAAGATGTTTAGATATGTAATGCTTGATTTATGAAATAAAACTTAATGCTCTGTACATTAAAGATAAATCTTATAGTTTTATTTCCGATTTTTGCTTCTTCTGAGCTTAAAAAATTGTTTTTTAAACTCGGTAACGAAACAGTGATTATACCAACCAATGTGTATAAAGTAACAAACATGATCCACTAACTTATTAACTTGTTGTTTCGTTAAAATCATTACTTTGCATCTGCGTTTATATACTGTATTAAAATGTCCTCAAAAAGTTTTAAAAATAAGGAATACTTTATTATTTTTGTCGACCGTCTAAAGATCTCTGTGCGACCTCATTGAAACCAGTTAAATTAACACAAATATGGCAAGTCTGGTTTTATCCATTGATGACTCCCGTAATTACCTTCCAACGATAAGCTCACAATTATTATTAAAACTGTATAAAATATTATATAGACCAGCCAGTCTCACGTCCGGGTCGTAGTATTTACAATTTTTATTTAGAAAAAATAGTATGCCAATTTTAACTCTAACAACTTCTATGTGAATTTTTAAAAAGTTTGAAAAGCCAATATTTCAACTATGTTTGATCTATTTAAAGTTATGAATTTATAACCAAATTTGGACAAACATGTTTAACTTTGAGTAGTGAAAAAAAGTACAAAAACGAAATAGACCGTTTAACAAAGTTTAAAGTGTTTTTTGATTTATTCCAATCAGTCAGTTCCTATTGAACAACGAGGTTTTGAGAATAACTCGTTTAATTTTTTTTTAAGAAAGATAGTAATGGTTTCAAACCAGCTGTAACCCTTTAGCTTCTACATTGAAGTTATTTTGTTAAAATAAGCCCGCTTACAAAAACTAGATAAAGAACTGCACAATATCAGTGCCGGCGCAATATCTGCTGCACGCTTGAATTTTCAAAGCTATAACTTCGGATAATTTTAAGATCCATTTAACATTACACATGTTTCAACTGTCGGGGCAGGAACTTAAGTAGAGTTGCTAGCTGGTTCGAGTTGTTTTGTTATCGAAAAATAAGTTGATTCAAGTTTTAGTAGATTATCTAAATTTAAAGTCTTTTGGGTGAGTAGTTCGGCTCTTGGTAGCTCGTATGACATTGAAGTGTCATTGTTGGTTAACATAACATTATAATTAATGAATTCAAATACTGGTAGATCTTTTAAAATTAAAGAGTCGTCATTGTTCATTAATGGAGCTGTTGTTTTCATTGCCTTGCTGCTTAAGAAACAGATTCAAGTCATATTCAGTAACAAGTTTTTCAAGCAACTCTTTTGAAACATGAGTCGCTTGGAGTTCTGTTATTGGCTCTATTCCAAATAAGGCTTTATAAGGTGATCGTCTAACGATACAATGAAAAAAAGAGTTCTTTTGAAATTGAACAAAGTAAAAACCTATACCCCAATTTTTTATTTCATTATCAATTACCCAAGCAGGTAATATAACTTCAATATCTTGATTTAAATGCTCAAATTTGGACAAACGGTTTTGACTTTGAGTATTGAAAAAAGTAGAAAAACAAAATAGGCAATTTATCAAAGTTTTAAAAGTTTTTTGATTTATTCCAATCAGTCAGTTACTATTGAACAACGAGGTTTTGAGAAAAAGTTGTTTAAAATTTTTTTAAAGGCAAGGTCGTAATGGTTTCGAGCCTGCTGCAACCGTGCATATAATAACCCTTTTGCTTCTTCATAGAAGTTATTCTGTTAAAGTAAAGCTAAAAACGGTATAAAGAACTGCACAATATCAATGCCAGCGCACTATTTTCGCGTAGATTCGCAACTATCTGCTTCACGCTTGAATTTTTGGAGCTATAACTTCGTTTAATTTTGAGATATTGTTCTGAAATTTCTACTACATAATTCTAAAAATTCTCAATAATGTAATTATTGACTAGACAAAAAAAAACAATCGATTTGTTTAAGTCTAGAAATTAGACTCTCCCCATAAAATTAAATGCATTGGCTTATAAGTCTAAAGTTCTATTTTGGTTCCATTTTTCTCCACTTACACATGGTCTCGTGTATTGTATTCAGTCAGAATATCATTTACTTCTTTTGTTGTTAGTTGTAAAAGCTTAAGATGAAATGGCTATCTTTTTCTTGAGATTATGCTATGGGTTATTTCATCACTTCCTACATCAGTTAAAAATTAAGGATGTTCAGTAGTGTCATAGAGGGTGGTGCAGAAATAAGGGAAAGATGAGATGAAAGCATAGGGAGATCACAGTTTTGTAAACCTTAGGTAAAAAAATATCGAGCGGAAAGGATTTAAGTTATATTATGGGCATATAAAACGTTTTTAAAAGTTATGTTATGCAATTATCAATAATATTTAATTCATAAAAATTGCACGAGGCTTGACAATGGAGCATACATTTTGTATTGCCATTTTTATGTGAACTTCTGTTAAAGTTTTAACCTTTCTATGTGACATGTGCCGACTTGTTGTTTATTAGTAATACTCCTTTTTTTGTTAATGAATATGATTAAATATCGGAGTATTATATCGAGAATCCGATAGCACGACAAAATTGATTCATGAAAATGTTGGAGAAATGAGATCCCTAATGACAAAATATGACTAGAATGTTAATATCCAAAATGTGCGGTAAGGTCAGAAAAGAAACATATCCATACCTACTCTATTTTACAATTACCTTTCTTTCTATTTTTAAGCTTAGGGTATATTTAAAAATCTAGTTTTAAGCTATCTATGCATGAACTTTCCATAAGAGTAACATTATTTAGTTTTAGAATTATTTTTGCGCAAAAGTCCACGATTGAAAAAAAAAATCAAAGTTGTTTTTCACATACTAAATAATCAGATTTCGAAGATTCATAGGTTTCTACATAAAAATATGTAACCATCGAATATACTTAATATAACATTGATTTTATTTGTTTTTTGCATTTTTGTTCTCATCACATTCAATTGCAGGGATCTTTTGTTGTAGATGACACTAGGCAAGAAATTTTAGTTCAGGTTAGTCATTGGCATATGTTGTACATTCTTTTTTCCTAGCTCTAATGATTACCCAATGGACCAGTCTTTTCTCTTGTAATGAACTGCCTTTGCCCAACTGTCCATTTACACAAAAAGCAGCAAAACTTGGTGTAGCCTAGCTGCAACCCAAGTAAAAGTACAATCAACTTTAAGTCGCCACCGATCTGCCATTGGTGCTTATCTTATTTGATATTTCTCCACAGGTACTACATATTGTTTATTTATTTATTGAATACAGCATCCACAGCAGTTAAGCCAGTTACAGATACCTTTTTAAAGTTAAAAACATTAAACTAACATTCCTAGTTAATATTATTGTCAATATTACATTTGAGCCTGAGAATCTAGCAATTTATGGTTAAGAATATTCTTATATCTACGTAAAGTAACACTACTTAAATCTACATCACTAACGTATGTATTAAAATAATTACACATTTTATATAGGGGCGAATTTTCGTAAGTATTTGTTCTAGGAAATTCTAGATAAAATGTTGGTCTTTGTCTTGTGTCGTATGATTCTTTCATGTAAACTGCATATCTAACAGAAATAGATGGTAAAATATTTTCCATATGCAATAATACTGCGTGTAAACCCAATGTTGACCTGTCTATAAACAATCTCAATTCCTCTAGCTTGTAGTTTATATTTAAAGCCGCCAATAAACCGCTAATGTTATTACAGAAAACCAAATTCTTTTCCATGTTAAAAAAATGTGCTAGATCTTTATGGTGTTTACGAAAAACACATATTGAAACATCGTCTTCTAATCAGTTCCACTTCTGCAATTTTGTTCCTAGTAACTCTGTTTTACTTTTTGGCAGTTCTAGGTCTCTCACAAGATCGTTTAATTCTGAATGCGTTATCTTGTGTATGAGGCACAGGTCTCATGGCATATATTGGATAGTTGATAACCTACTTGTTCCATAATATACCTGACCTAGCACAACAATTTGAAGGCTCTTTCCAGTTCATTGGGATAGCGAACCGCATAGATTGTTTTTTACTATTTAACCAGTTTCCCAGACTTGCAGCACATGCATTACAGCAGATATGTGGCGCCCACTGTTTATCTTGATCCCCAATATTGCAACCGAAATAAAGCTGATATGGCTTTTTTATCAATGTGGAAATAGACCGCTTCTAAGACGCAAAAATCACTTCACCACAAACATAACAGAAGTGATCTGGATTGTCTATACACTTTCGAGACATCTTACAATCTCAACTATTCGATTCGACTCACTAACTTCGACTGACTAATCCCTCCACTTTGTAGCTGCTTATATACCCAAATACGGCTTCTATATTTTTAGAGAATATTCGAGAATTTTCTATTCAATTCCAAAATATTCGCAATAGTGACGTTTGTAATTTGTTTGTATAAAGGGGCTGTTCAATACAAAGCAGACGTAAAAGTCCTCCCATATTGAACTCCTGGAGGGTTGAGACTTCGTATATGAGAGGTCATCTCTGGAGATTTCCCATGCGGTGTTGCCGAGTTGTGCAAAATTACCTTTATTTAGAAAAAAACCTATATTTGGCTACGTCGCACCCCTCTATTGTTATAACAGTAAACATGTACTGTGTACATTCTTGCGGTTACATTGTTAATAAACAGGTAGGCATAACATCACATATCTCCAAAACTTGAATTAATATTGAAAAGATAAGTTTAGTTTCGGTTATTGCGCACCAAAAATGGTAATATTTAGTTGATTTTATTTTAGATACATTTTGGCTGTTGCCCAGCGTAATCACTAGTATAATCATGTTTTTGATTAAAACAGAAAACACTTATCAAACATGTCGAAATGTATATTGTTAAAATAAGTCCGTAAGTTTTGTTGAATTTTTACTTTACCCCAAGACATGTAACGATACTCTACAGAGAATATAAAAGTTATATTAAGGATATTCAGGGACCGTACATTTGAGTTTAGAAACCTATGAAATATGAATATCTAGTATATGTTTTTATCGAGGTTTTTATGAAAAAAATAATTCTAAGTGTAGCTCTAAATAAAATTGCTCATACAGTAAATATCGGTAGCATAAACTTTATTTTTTAATATACCTCATGGTCAGAAAGAGACAAAAAGGTAATGGTACAAAACAGGTTTTCAAGAATTATTTGACATTACTTTATCCCACATTCTGGAAAAACATATCTGCTTAAACTCGAAGTTTTCAAACTATATACTTAGACTACAACGAAATAAAGAATTGGGCATCCCATTATTATTTGATGTTTATTTTGTCTTTTCGGATCAATTTAACATCATTTCTTGAACATTTTTTTTGAAATGTGCCTTTTCATTGAACTGTCGACATAATTGGCGAACATTTGATCAAGATTCGTTGGCGGAGAAGCGAGTAAAGATTAAAACTTTGACATGAATTCATAAAACAAATATTGGCAATACAAAATGTAAGCGCTGTTGCTGAAATTCATTCAGAATTTATGAATTAACTATTAATGTGAATCTCATAACATAACTTAAAAATATTTTATATGCTTATAATACAATTCAAAGTATATATTTCTTGGGATATTTTATGTCCCTTTATTCATTTGAGAGACTTTAAAAAGGACAAATTTTTCACCTAAGTATACTGTAGCACTATGGTCTTTCTATTCTTTCATCGCTTGTCTTTCCTGCCCCCGCATCTCTGACACCAATAAACATTCTTAACATGATGGTTTGTTATTACAGCAATGGCTATATCATTAAAATAAGGATATCGTTATAATAATGATACAATTAAAATTACACGAACTGGTTATTTCTGTTCAAAATAATCGCTTTCTTGTTAAGTGAAAATAATAACAAATGGCAAACAAGGATAATCGAAACAAATAGTTCATCTATTGTAAGCATATTTTGGAATATGTGGAAATATTACAGATATTTTCAAAATCTTTTTCGACTTCTTGTGTTTGCTCTATTACCTTATAATTCAAACTGAATATACAGAACCTTCTACCAGGACCGGTTCTAGGTGAGCAAATGACTTCGTGTGGATATAACACTTTGGTTTGGAGCCCCCTCACTAAAACTCACACTTGTTTGAATGCATTTCAGAAATTATTATGAATGTATTCCGCTCTATCTACATTAGACAACTAAGTGCAAAGATCTCTTATCGATATGAATGGCCAGATTTTTAATCAATTTTTATACTTCTAGCAAATAATAATGTCGCTTTTAACAATTCGGATATCCATCTAACCTTTGTTGGAAGCGGGCAAATATTGCTTTAAAAATAAAAATAGGCCTTATGAGTCTACTTATCGGAAAAACTTAAGAGATAACATACCTATTCAATATAAATACATAATATTAACATTTTTCTAAACAGGCCTTAATACATGTTTTTCTTTGATAACTATGTTGTCATTTGCCTATTGTGTGGTAAGTAATGTGAATTTTGGAAAGTAACAGTGCTGCTTAAAAATAGTTACTTTAATTACAGGCAAGGCACGTATTCAAACCTTCTCCTCTAATGGTGTGTCAAATTATTTTTTGTCATTACTGTCTACTTTCGTGCGCTTAAATTCCATAGATTTTTGTTGTCATTGATATATTCAATAACATAAAGAAAGACTGAATATTCTTCAAGAGTTAAATTGTCGTCCTTAATTCTATACATCAGAATGCCCCAATATCCCAATTTCAACCGTGTTGTTCTTTCTCATGGAATCAAATTTTACTCCAATTATTCTGCCAAAAAGTTGTGATCGCCCGTGAAAAAATGACCTGCACTTGACCCACACAATTGTGTAAGTACACCAAGACAACAAAATGATGTTCGCCAAATATAATTTTTTAAATGGTCTTTATTCATGAGCCCGTCTTCGTCCATAAATTTTGGATGAAATTGGTGGTCAGTCTTGAACCCTATCATTTCCTTTATATACTGCTCAACGATATATTGGGCATTAAGAGATGACTTCTTAAAAATACGAACTTATCATTTGTTCCTCATGTTTGATACTTGTTTGTTAAAAGTTACAGTTTGGTTTTATCTAAGACCTTTCTAATAAAGAGAAATATTCTATTTGCGCTAATCCAACTTTCTTATTTAACTAATTTATAATTTAACACAAAATTAAAAGAACGTTACCATAATAAAATATAGCACTTTTTCATTTACACCTACAATAAATTTTGATATCAATAATTAAATGGGTTAGATTTTGACAAAAATTATTTTTGGCGTACTAAATCGTTGACTACGTAGTTTATTTTTCATGTATGAGAAAAACAAGTAATCAATGGGTACCAAATTAGAGCTGTACGGTAGATGACATGTCAATTCAAGTTTTGAATGGTCAAAAAGTCATTTGTTGAGCCAATGTGTAAGAGCTCGCATATCCAGTTTGTTTTTTTCAATCCGTAGAGGCGTCCAGCAACCAAATAATTGTATACCATTCAGAATAGATCATTCTACGATTCTCTAAAAGCACGGTTGCGACATGTTCAGTTTTTCCGAAAAGACAAATAACCATTTGATTCCAAGTGCTTTGTGCGCGAACAACTTTTCTTGGTTTGGTTCAACACGGAAGACCTTTACGGTCGACCTATTTACTTGCAAGCTCATACGTATAGATACAAAACTCGCTATCTGATACAATCCCTTTGGAAGTACGCCGATCCTATTCTTTGAGCATTTCCTTGTACCAATCAACATAAGCCTTTTTTTTGAATAATTGTCAAATTATCTGAGGTCGAACGTGAACATAACCTCTTCACGGCCAAATGTTCATGCCTAAATCTCGCGGTATTCCACATGACAATCTTGCATTATCAATTCACGCATAGCATCTATGTTTTCTTACACTACAACTGGTTTTGGACGATCTTCGCTCTACTAGTGGGCGAAGAATGGCCACGATTGAATTCACTAAACCAACGTATACAGTGGTTTTATAGGTGCTTCAATGACTTATAAATAAACTACTTCAGGAGTTGTGAAAAATAATCGCCCGAAATATTCACTGTAAACTACAAAAATAGCGCAGGTATACTATAGATAAAAATTTCAGGGGGGGGGGATAGATTGGACTCTTTACCGATTTGAAAAAAACTGTTTTAGCTACCATCTATCGGTTTGGAGAATAGCTGACAGAGTTTTAGCACGCACCAATTTTACGGTACGTAAACGTTATTTATTATAGAAGTTTGAAATATATATAAAAGCATTGCTTGAGCAAGAAAAGTATTTTTTCAAAAATTATAAAACTAATCAAATTTCATTAGCTTTCGTCAATCAAATTTAAAGCCGCTTAAGAGAAAAAAGTTGGAATAAATTAAAATTGAGATACATGACTGAAAGCATCTTTGTTAAACCAAGAAACATTATTTACTAAGAAAAATTTTTGCATGTTCAGACAATAAGTGGAAATAGAGCTTAAATGTAGAAAAAATATCTTATGAATAAAGCGAACCTAAAATATTGTGAGTTATCGTTTGGCGTGTAATAAATACTAAAAATATTTTTTTTTAATAGAAAGATAATATTAACCTAATTCGATCCATATTGGGTAAAACTTTTCAGAACCTATCAGACATTGTAAATTTTTCAGCATAGTCGAACCAGTCCATAGTGGATAAAACTTTTCGGAACCTATCAGACATTGCAAATTTTTCAGCATAGTCTAATATCTTTCTTAGAAATAATCTTGATTTTGCACTTTGGTGTGGCGACAGCTTCCTTTTTCGTAGAACATCAACTTGCTTAGTGAGCCTAATTTTAATAAAATTAAGTTAAATCTACAGAAACCAATTATAAAAAAGAGACAGTTTAATATTCACCTAATGAAAAAATCTTAGGTATATATTTTACTACTGAAATATAGTTTGTTACTTATTATAATTAAACCAAATAACTTTTTCCTAATGCAGAGACATTATATGTAATCAAAATCACAGTTCTCTATTAACGATCCTTTGGAGACTACTATTACGCCTCCCATTAAGCATACAATTTTTTTTAATAATAAAAATCATTAATATTTTTATTTCTTTACAAAGTCTTACATTTTATTGTAATTAAAATTTGCCCAATAGCGATCTATTCAATGAAAATATAGAGTAAGTCATGGACATAATCATAAAATTTTCAATTGACCGTTAAACTCTGAAAATAGCTGAAACTAAATAATTAAACTTAGTTAAATTTCATTCATTATTTTCAATATACGTTAAAACTCAAAATAATAAAAGGTAAATTTAGAGTTTATGAAAGAGGAGCTTTTGGACAGCTTTCGAAAGTTATAAAACCTTTAAAAGAGTTGTAACTAAATAAATCAACTGGACAAAATTCCATGTTAATACATTTTTTAACCGACTTCTAAAAGCAAGAGGTTCTCAATTCATCGACTATGTATTTTTTTTATGTATGTACACCGATTACTCCGGAACGGCAGCACCGATTTGAATGAATTTTTTACGTTATATTCAGGAAGTTGCTGCGGTGGTCCCATATTTTTTTTAGATCAAATTGGTGCAATAAAATCCAAGATAGCGCTTACAATATTTTGACCAAAAAAAAAATAATTTTTTGCGATTTCCTCCAAAATTGGTATGGAGGAATTTTCGTGATTATATCCAACGAATCTGAAATTATTTTTAAAAAATTCGAAATGGCAGTTTCAATATGGCGGACAAAAAAATTTAATTTTGTCCAGTTTTCTCCAAAATTGATATGGGGGAGATTTCGAGGTCGCGCATAACGAATTCAAAACATTTTTCAAAAATTCAATATGGCGGATCCAATATGGCGGACAAGAAATCGATTTTTTCCGATTTTCTCCAAAATTGGTACGGGGGAATTTTCGAGGCCGCACATGACGAATCTAAAATAATTTTTAAAAAATTCGATATGGCGGATCCAATATGGCGGACGAAAAAATCAATTTTGTCCGATTTTCTCCAAAATTGGTATGAAGGAGTTTTCGGGGCCTCACATAACGAATCTAAAATTATTTTTCAAAAATTCAATATGGCGGTTCCAATATGGCGGACAAAAAAAATTAATTTTGTCCGATTTTCATCAAAATTGGTACGAGAGAGTTTTCGGGGTCACACATGACATATCAAAATTGATATGATAGCACATTACGAATTTGATATTATTAAAAAAAAAAATTAAATATGGCGGATCTAAGAAATGAGGATTAAAGATTCTACATCTCTCGATTTTGTCTAAAGGGGGGATTTTTGTTAGCGTTAGTTACGAAATTAAAATATTTTTTGAAAAAGTCAATCTGGCGGATTCAATATGGTGCCCTAAAAATTTTACATTTTCAGCTTTCTCGAAAACTGATATAGAAGGTTCTTGAGGGTGTAAATTATGAATTTAATTGGCTTTTTTTCTGGATTCAATATGACGAACGCAATATAGCTGAATAAAAATTGTACATTTTTCGATTTTGTTCAAATGTGGAACTGAATCGTTTTTGAACAGGTAAATAGCGAATATAAAATTATTTTAAGAAAATCTAATATGTCTGATGCAATCTGACCGTTTAGAAATTTTAAATTTCTGGATTTCATCTAAAATTGGTACTAGGAGGCTTTAAACGGTTTAGATTTAGATTAAGACGTTAAAATTATTTTTTTGAAATTAAATATGGCGGATGCAATATGGTGGGTTGACAATTTTACCTTATTCGCATTTTTTCAGATTTGGCATTAGAGGGTTGGGGAGTGGTGTATTACGAATATGAAGTTAATTTTTCATAACTATTAGGTTGATAAGATATAATATGAGGGACTAAAAATTTTACATTTTCCCGTTTTATCTAAAATTGATATTGCGGGGTTCTTGGGGCGTATACAAACTCAATATGTAATATAAAATATATATTACGTCTCAAATTCTCTAAATATCGATATTTGAAGGATTTGGGACCTATATTACCGATCTAAAATTAATTTAAAATTTAAGATAGTGGATTTATTATGACAGACTAAATATTTGTTTGATACAATTTCATTGGTATTTGGAGAACTCTAAGAATCAAATAATTTTTAGTGGTTCATTTTAGGGTGATTTACAATTATGGATAAAATGGATACTTTTTTGCCACCTTGGAGTCATTGCGAGGTACACTAATCTCGATTAGCACTTAGTTCAAATAATTTATGAATATCATAATGAATTCAAAACTAAAAATCGAAAAATATAATTTTTATAAAAAAATTGAACCGACTTCTAAAAGTGCGCTAAAAGTGAAAAATAACTAGAAATTTTTATATGAAATTGAAATTTTTGAAATCGGCGCCAAATTGTTTCTGAATGAAATAAATAACTACTAATTACAAATAAAGTAGTTTTAATCTGTTTATGCGAATCACAATTTGTCACGTATTAGTTTGACGCCGACTTCAAAAATTTCAATTTCATATAAAAATTTCTAGTTATTTTTCACTTTTTAGCGCACTTTTAGAAGTCGGTTCAATTTTTTTATAAAAATTTTATAAATATATCTTTTTCTAAATAAAATTTTTAACTTTGCTCAAGTACTACACACTCTTCATGAAGTGTAGATTTAGTATTCGAAATGATTATCCAGTTCACAATAAATAAATATCTAATTAAAACTCTGAATGTAGGTAGCTAAAATTTTCAGAATAATGACTTTTGACGCTCTACATGAAGTGTAGATTTAGTATTCGAAATGATTATCCAGTTCACAATAAATAAATATCTAATTAAAACTCTGAATGTAGGTAGCTAAAATTTTCAGAATAATGACTTTTGACGCTCTACATGTATACTATCTAAAATTTCAAACATTACAATGGATATGTCAGATGGCACTTTATACCGCCAGTGCTGCAAGTTTTCGAAATATAAAGAGCTACCCTCATATAATAACATACTCTAAGAGTCTTATCTATGGATTAGCCAAAAATTAAAGGGAAAATGCTGAATTCATTCAACTATACAAAAATATATTGTGAAAGGAATTGTTAGACGATTAAAGGAGTGAGAACTAATGAGCATGTCATGAATTTTCTTATATCTGGTACAGACATGGATTATTACTTGCTTCTTCTTATGAACTTTGTTACTATTCTTTTAAATATTGTAATACGTTTTGACGTCTATACATCTCTGTTGAGGTTGCCTGAACTAAAATTTTCAAAAACATTCCTAAGGAAAATCATAAAAGAACAAGATATAGAGTCACAACTATTTTATATTATTCAGTGGTATAAAAATCAAATATCGCGCCCATAAATAAAACAAAAGTTGTACAGGAAAGCTCTAAAACTAAAAAATAATATTTTTTATAATGTTAATAATTTTTATCCTAGCGAATTACCTTTGTGACTTTCTATCTTGCTTTACCCATAAGGTCAGATTTTTTTTTACGTATAAATTTGAAGAATTATATTTTGTGTTCGGTCCTTTTATTATTTACATACAAATTAAGATAAACATGTCTCAAATGAAAAAAAAAAGATTTTGGGAATTTAGAATAACTTAAATATCTCGAGAACTATAGGATCAACCGTCATTGCTTACTTTTTCTGTAAGTTTCTGATATTTTAGAATCCCCTTTTAAATGATATGCCACATGCTCGACAACAGGGCAATATTTCTTAAGTTCTAACTATTGAGATATATGTGGGTTAGTCAGCATTATTAATGTGTATTGCTTCAACCCTCTATGTCAAGAAGTCTCTAGGAAAGTTGATGTGATAGACAGACGGTGAAATGCAGAACCCCAGCAAAATGATATAAAAAAACAATGAGTTTAGTTTGTTAGAATTTCATGTATTTTAAAATGAAGAATTTGATGTAGATATTTTTAAGTTGAAATTTTCAAAATATTTTTTTTTTGTAAAAATAAATAACTGCAATGAAACAACGGTCCTACTTCTCTTTCCATATTGAATTTTGACATTCTTGCATTAAGTTGGTTAGTGTATTTATACGAACTTCAATAAATTTTAGGCCAGAGATCTTTGAAGATAGATTCAGTCATTTACAGGTTATTGATGGTATAATAACTGCCCCAGGGTGGTAAGTTTAACTTTAGAATTTATATGGCGTGGGTGAGAAAAAAGTAGGTTCATTTGCCCTTGGTATGATAAAAATGAAAATGTTTTTACCTATATGTTATGAGTTTCTACAAAATGTTTCCACAAAATGATATATTTTTATTTTAAAATATTTTTAAATTTGTTAAATAAATGCATAGAGGAATAAACTCGCGTATTACTATGCCAAATTTTTGTTGTACATTTTAAAAATGTCTCATAGAAATGATTTTATACTGCATTTATCAGATCAACGTAAACTGATTATATGTAAATATATGGTATCAAATGCATCTACAATGAGATTGTAAAGTCTGAGATAACAAACCGGATACGATGGATCATTACCTACCATGACAATGCGAGACCTCACACATCAGTTCCAATAAGTGACGTTTTGAGGACTTAAAACTTGGAGTTGATAGGTCATCCACTGTATACCCTAGATTTGGCATCCAATGATATCTTTTTGTTCCCGTATATAGAAAACAAACTGCGCAATTAATGATTTTTTTACACCAGAAGGGGCGGTTAATTTGATCAACATTCATATTTTGGGGACACCATCTTTACGGTGGCAAAAAATGTTTTCAAATATCAAAGCCACTTTGCAGAGCCCGTATACAAGAAAGCTATTGGATAATTATTGGTGCAGTAAATGATGGGAATTAGAGTATCGTATATAATGTACTAGGATTATTAACCAATAAATATTTAATTAATAACACATTTGACTGCAACAGTCAGTGCCGTCAATAAGAAATATACAGGAAAGACCGATTTTAAATATCTACGAACTAAAGGAATCTTAAAAAAAACTACCCGGAGACATTGTTCAGGGATCAACATACAATTACGCCTACGAGTAACAATGATAATATGAGTGATCAAAAAATTCTTCAGTTTTAAGTCAGATTCGCAATAAATTGTATAAAAAATGATAAACTCCAGGTCATGACAATACATATGTAGAAGTTTTAAAGCAAGACGATGTTAAACAACTTACATATCTTTTTAGCGTAATATATGATTCTGGGCAAATCCTATAGAATTGGTTAAGTCTACGTGTGCTACCATTTCAAAGAAAGTAAATCCTAAAAACTGCGAAGACTACAGACTCATAAGCTCGATGAGCCACTCGCTTAAATCAATCGTTGATTTAACACAGGCAGTTTTGTTAAGTCTGACGAAAAGCAATCAGTTGCTTTTTCTACTTCAGTCCCTGTTTTGAAACCAACACTGGATGGAAGTTGTTGTGAGCTAACGTCTCGCCAGACTGAAAGCAAAGAAAAAATAGACGAACAGAGTGAGAAAGTTAAGAAACCCAAATATGACAGTGACTATTTACAAACGGATTTTTATTTTAGCGAGGATGAGGCAGAACCTAAGCCGCTTTGAATAATATGTAATAAAATCCTGGTCAACAGCAGTTTAAAACCATCTCTTCTTCATAGATACCTTGAAACAAGATATCTGAATCACAAGGATAAACCTGTTGGGTATTTTAAAAGAAAATTGGCAGGTTATATAAAGTCTAATATGTCTTATACAGATTTTAATGAAGATAGTAAAATGGCTCTCGGGGCATCATTTCAAGTTAGTTACAGAATTGCAACATGTGCACGAGCCCATAGAGTGGCAGAAAATTTGAATGGGCAGTATGCTAAAGACATCACGAAATGTATGCTTTGAGAAAAGGCGGCAAAGAAAATTGACCTTGTTCCCTTTTATTAATCGACATAGTGTCGCCGAGAATTAGTGATTGGCAAGTGATGTGGAAAGTGAAATTTCAAAAGGAATAAAATTGAATTATTTCGCTATTCAGCTTGACGAGTCGACCGATGTAACAAACGCTGCAGCATTGTTTACCTATGTTAGATATATTTTTAAGAATTCCGTTCAAGAAGATATTTTATTTACATAACCGCTGAAAACTTATGCGACAGGCGCAGCAATTTCGAATATGATCAATGGCTATTTTAAAAAGAAATGAAATAAATTGGTGTTTTTGTTTGGCTGTGTGCACTGGTGGTGCAAAATCAATGACCGGAACATTTTGTAGTCTTGTGGTGCGGGTAAAGAAGATCAACGAGAATATTGAATGGACGTATTGTTGTATTCATAGGCATTTGTGCAAAGTTATCCAGTACTTTAAGCGACGCTGTAAAAATTTCTTTACTACTTTATATAGAAGTTAGACAGCTTTCTCGTGACAAGGTTCTGACCCACTTGTTTGAGTTGAAGTCTGACGTTCAAGCATGTTTTCGTGACCATCCATTCCATTTGTCCTCTTGTATATCTGATATTCTTTGGCTGCAAAAACTTGCATACTTAGCCCAATTTTTTTGTAAACTAAGTTATTTAAATTCGTCATTACAAGGTTCAGGTTTCACTATTTTCAATGTGCAAGATGAAATTGCAGCCACGCTAAAGAAGTTCAACTTTTGGATTCAATGTCTGCAGATAAATCAGTACAAAGGTTTGGTTCCGTCATTACCATTTTATTAGAAAATTAAATTTAACTAAGCGAAAATATTAAAAGGGTATTACTACACATTTAAAACAACTTCAATTTACGTTCAACGACTATTTTCCTAATAGAGCTATTATATCTGAATCGAACAACTGGATGCGTAATCCTTTTCATTGTGATATAACTTCGGATATTTCTTTCACCTTACGAGAAAAAGAAAGCTTTTTCACCTAAAAATTCCCTAAAAACTCTTTTTAAATATCTCTCTTTAACTGATTTTTAGCTCATTATAAGAAATTAGTATCCTGTTTTGGTGGAATAAACCATTAAAGTTTATTGCCCTTTTATACAAAATATCTACGTGGGAAAGGATTTTCAATATACACTTGCCTAAAAGATAAGTACAGAGACAGGTTAAATGCAGAACCTGATCTAAGATTCAAACTTTAGTTATCGAACCAAATTTTGAATTTCTTCGTTCCACCAAACAGGTACAAACATCCCATTGAGGGTATTTTTCAAGTTCTGTATTATTGTATTAATTTTGTATTAATTCTTTTTTGTCGATTAATCTATCACTTTGTTTGTCTATCGAGGTATCAAGCACATGCAGTGGCAGAAAATTTCAATGGGTGGTGCTAAAGACATCACAAAGTCTACGCTTGGAGAACAGGTGGTAAAGAATATTGACCATGTTCCCTTATTAAACAGAATAGTGTCACCAAGAATTAATGATTTGGGAAATGATGTGGAAATTGAACTTTTAAAAAGAATAAAATTGAATCATTTTGGTATTTAGCTTGATGAGTCGACCGATGTAGCAAACGCTGCAGTATTGCTTATCTATGTTAGATATATTTTTAAGAATTCCGTTCAAGAAGATATTTTATTTGCAAAATATTCGACTATGTTTTAGTTTTTTATTATGAACTGTTATTCAATAAGGAAAATAAATTTTAGTTACCCAATTTTAATGTGTTTTTTACTGTTCCTATTCGTTATGTAGATGAGTGTCGTTCAATGTGATGTATGGCCTACTGTATTGCATTGTGTTGAAGCTTGGGTCACTTAAAGCTAGGATGCAAAATTTGAGCGACGATTTTGAACTGTGCATACTTTATCGACTGCTGCATATTCCCTGAATTGTCATCATAACTAATAATGAAGTTCTACGAAGAGCTGGTGTAGAAAGACAACTAACAGACATTGTAACACAACGAAAAGTTTTTAAACAATCAAAATTTCAGTAAGAAATAAAGAAATCTTTCTACCGTATTTAAATAGTTTGTTATATATGTAATTCTTCTTTCAGGCAGAGAATATGAAAAATATATGTACAAACAGTTTATTTCCTGCAAATATCGCTCTAGTCCTCTCTCCATACGCGTTTCGACCACCTCATGATCTCGTCAGTGGAGCTGTATCGGACCGAGAGCAACATTAGCAGGAAATAACTGATATATGAACCATAAATTTCAAGGTATGTCGGCAGGATATTACACACAAATTTCACTTTACTCCGTTGATTCATAGATGTCGTTCGACTGGCGATATTTTTCAGTCTGACATCGAGGTTGGTAGACGGCAGGTGTAATATCCTGCCGACATACCTTGAAATTTATGGTTCATATATCAGTTATTTCCTGCTAATGTTGCTCTCGGTCCGATACAGCTCCACTGACGAGATCATGAGGTGATCGAAACGCGTATGGAGAGAGGACCAGAGCGATATTGCAGGAAATAAACTGTTTGTACATATATTTTTCATATTCTCTGCCTGAAAGGAGAATTACATACATAACAAACTATTTAAATACGGCAGAAAGATTTCTTTGTTTCTTACTGAAATTTTGATTGTTTAAAAATTTCACTTTATTCCGTTGATTCATAGATGTCGTTCGACTGGCGATATTTTTCAGTCTGACATCGAAGTTGGTAGACGGCAGGGGTAATATCTTGCCGACATACCTTATAATTTATGGTTCATATATCAGTTATTTCCTGCTAATGTTGCTCTCGGTCCGATACAGCTCCACTGACGAGATCATGAGGTGATCGAAACGCGTATGAAGAGAGGACTAGAGCGATATTTGCAAGAAATAAACTATTTGTACATATATTTTTCATATTCTCTGCCTGAAAGGAGAATTACATATATAACAGACTACAACGAAAAGGTGTCAGATCTGGAGCATATACTGAGAGGACCTCGCGAATACTTCAGGAAAGAATAGAAAGCAGCCGGGGTCTAGGTTGAAAACAACACTTTTGACTCGGCAATATAAAAAACTAGTGTGGTATATCAGACATCGCAACCATATTTAGACAGGCTCATGCCAAAAAAGTTTTTACCATTTCACATAAAATTACGTATGGAATTTAAATAATGAAGCAAATTTATATTTTCGTTGCTCTTTGCGCAGAAAATTCTTGCCAGCATTACTTATTTTATTTTATCACCTTTTATAAGAGATATAAAAATGACACTAACAAAGTGGACCTTTTAAATAAAATCTTATCTTTCCTTAATTGTCAAGCATGCTAATCAACACATATTAATTGAAATCAGAACTTTCTTTACTAAATGTATTTATAGTAAATAAGATTGTCTTATCACTGGTGCGGCATACTCTTTTAAGATTTTGCGGAGATGCATATGTTATGCAAAATAATAATTAACTTTGGGGCATCATTTTTACACTGATCCAGTGACCCAGTTTGAAAAGTTATCTTTCATCTCCAGCTAAATTACATATAAGTATCTGTAAGGTTAATCGTTTAATTTTACCTCTAGACTTATAATTTGTGAATTCCTGAATTATTATTATATTTTTAATAAAGTGACGAACACTTCATAAATTTAACAGAAAACCAATACAAATAAGGAAAGTCGTAAATTATACCATAGTCAATTATGGCTAAAGCCAAAAAGCTTTGTAAGTAGGAAATTACTCTATAAGCAAAATATAAATAAAATGCACCAAATGAGCTACTATTGATAATAGCAATAGTTTAGTTTCAAACTTTTATAGTTCTAGACCGAATTTGTAGAAAAGAAAATATATTTCTGGAAGAATAAAGGTACAATTATGGCTAAAATAATAGCAGTGTTTGGACTTTACATTTTTTTACTGATAATTAATGTCGAATTAGTGCCTATGTTTTCATTTTAGGCCATAGTCCCATACAAGTGGTCAAACATTATTTGGATGTACATATATCAACTGGTTTTATCCACGTATGCCAAAAAAGCGCCCGGGCGTCCGTTTTGTCTCCGAATTAATGTAATTGCTCGAATAATTTGCATATTCAAGATCGATTTATAGATTATATTGCGAAAAGGCCTAAACAATGATAAAAACCGGATAAAAATTCAATCTGTAGTGTTCGAAATCGACCCGAATACAAAGATAAACGTCGTCCGAGAACTTCTTTTTATTATATTATGCAGTACTAGTAACTTAAAAATTTTGATGTCATTATCCCCAAGCTTTAATTTTATTTACAATTCTTTGTTCAATAACACAACATTAAGTACATTTGAAATTATCTTTTCCAGGTGAAAGGTGATATGGAAAATCTAGTGGACAAATACTTTGGACATATCTACAAAAACTATTCTGGATCGAAAAAGTGCCTAATTCGTCAAGCGAGAGATCTTCTAGTATGTGAATACCGTGGTTGCCTTAACAAATTCGAAAACGAATTCTGTATCCAGGCTGCGAAGCTTTTGCAGTATTTAAAGGTAATGCTTTAATTTGTTCGATTTGTGACTTCTAAACATAAGACGTTATTCGAGTAGTTATAATAATAATATCATTAATCAACAAAATGTTAGAAACAGTTTGCGATAGTAATGTTATGGGGAATATATCGTAGTATCAGTGCTGAATTCGATTCTATCATCATTTGTGTATCATATATAGACTTTCACTTACAGATTATTGGATAAATTAAGTTAAAGGAACAATATCTAGGAAAACGTGGATTTCTTTTAAATATGAATAATCGCAGTTATTGTATACCAACGGCGAATATATTATATTGGCAGTTGGGTGTATAAACACATTTATATTGAAAAAACTATTTTAGTTCTCAACCAACTGAAAAAAACCCTATACTCTAACTGTGGACGTACTTAGTTCTAACACGGTTAGAGACAAAACCTATCTTCGATTGCAATGAAATACCTGGACAGATTTCTCTCCAATGGTAGTGCACCGCCACCTGCAGCTCGGTTTTGAACTCATTAGTTCTTGTCAATTAGGGTAGGCAAGTGCACCTAAATGTAAGAAGAGCGAATCCTTTAAGCAACTTATATCAGACAAAATATTAAGTCTAATACGAGCAGCGCCTTTTCCCAGCACTTTATTTAATCTGAGTATTTATTTTTGTATATACTATATACTAACGGTGAATATAATATATTTGCAGTTGGATGTATAAATATATTTATATTAGAGAAACTATTTTAATTCTCAACCAACTCAAAAAAACCTTATAAGGGTAGGCGTACTCTATTCTAACTCCCTTAGAAACAAATCACTACCTCAGATGGCAAGTAATTACCAAGAAATGGGAGAGGCTTTCACTCTTTTCTGGTATTTCCTTGAAATCTGAGATAATGCTTTGTTTTTGACCATGTTAGAACAGAGTACGTCTGCCCGTAATAAGGTATTTTCAGTTGGTTGGGAAATAAAATAGATTCTCTTATATAAATGTATTTATACACCCAACTGCAAGTGTATCGTATTCAACGTTGGTAAAAAGTATATAGATTTCTACAACATTAAATATTCAGATTGCGTGGAATGCTGGTAGATGGTAGTTAGACTTCATATTTTGTCTGATATAAGCTGTTTAAATGATTTTCTTTTCTTATGTTTAGGTGCGCCTGCCTACTCTATACTGATGAGAACCAATGAGTTCAAAACCCATCTGTACGTGGAAATGCACTGCCATGTGTGGTATTTCCTGACAATCTGAGATAGTGCTTTATCTCTTATCGTTTTAAAACAAAATATGTCTGCCCGTATAGTATAATGTATTTTCAGTCGTTTGAGAATTAAATTAGATTCTCTAATGTAAAACACACCTAAGTGTTGTTCACCGTTGCTAAATGTATATAGATTTCTACAAGATTGGTAAAAGTATATAGATCTCTACAAGGTTAAATATTCAAATCGCGTGGAATGCTGGAAGATGGTGCTACTTATATTAGACTTCATATTTTGTCTGATATAAGTCGTTTAAATGATCCCCTTTTCTTATATTTATGTTCGCTTGTCTACACTATACTGATGAGAACCAATGAGTTCGAAGACGGTCTGTAGGTAGAAGTGCACTGCCATGGGTGAAACTTCGTTCCTTATCTGATAATTCATGGCAATCTGAGTACTTTGTCTATAACCGTGTTAGAACTGAGCACGTCTGCCCTTATAGTAAATATAAGTTTTTTTTTTAGTTGCTTGAGATCCAGAATAGTTTCTCTAATTTAAATTTGATTTCAGTTACATGTTATTTTATATAAAAATGATTAAATAAGGGAAGATACTAGTTATTAACATATGTTTGTATATGATTTTCTTTACATAGAACGATTTTCTCGTATATTGTGCGATATTTTCGCTCATTAGGAACCATAGAAAGCCTCACTTCCTCTGATTAGGCTGTTCAATTGAAATAATGCTGTGGTGAAATTGCTCACCCTACTCGGCACGTTAACACCCACATTATATATATATATATATATATATATATATATATATATATATATATATATATATATATATATGTATATATATATATATATATTAATAAAAAAAGATGACAATCAATATAAGGTGATTCGCACTCGGATGTCGAAAATATTTAAAATAATCTAGTTTTATGGTTTCACTATTAGACTTCCTTGTGATTCAAGAGTTGACCATAATGTAATGAATCAGCTGAGTTGAATATTCCATCCAAGAAATACGTTTAAATTTACGCAAATCCACATTTCAAATGCTTCAATGATATTTAAATTTCTTACTTTTAAGGATCATATTTATGCACCGTACAAGTCTGGCCAGACATAACATTAAATAACTTTCATGCGTAGCTGGAGTGGTAATGACGGTGCAAAGATAGATAACTTAGTTATCCATTTAATTCTTTCACCATTTATAAAAACCACGGTATCTTCATGGGTTGTACTGGCTATCATCATTTTGGTTTTCTGTGTGTTGATATGCAAGCATCAATTTCATTTAACGTAATATTCAAAAATTGCAGGTATTTTAAATTATTGGCCAATGCAGTAATAACACTCATATAGTGGATGTTATTATGAGATTTCCTTTGACTTTTATTCTCCTAGTTGCAACTTCTAAAACCTGTGGGAAGATCTCTACATCGATATTAAATAAAATTGTTGTCTGTCTTCTTTGAGGATGGTAAAGGGTGATGGTAATGTGGAACTGCAGACTTATTGGACCTGTTGACTCCAGTACAACCGGCTGATTATTTAGATAATTTAGAAAGTTATACATATCTAACTTAATATTTAATGATCTTATCTACTTTAAAATCAGTGTAAATATGTCTATTTTAATTTACTAACAATTCCGACAGTCTAGATCTAGTCGAAGGGGCTCATTAACAATCTACCCTAAACTTGCATCAGACTGATTTGAAAATATTACTTGAAATGCAGTAAGAACTAAAAATCAGAAACGGAATTACATACATATGCAGAAAATTAAAATTAGAAAGTAAAAAAATCTATATTACGATGCAAAGGTCACTAAATACCCAGAATCATCTGTCGTATCAGATAACGATTTGAAATTTAGTCAAATATTTGCTGAATTTGTAAAACCCTGACAAAAAGGTATTTCCCATTCTATCACTCATTTAACCAACCCAAGCAAAAAAGCAAAAAAACCCAAATAAAAATGTAGCATTGAATGCCCTAATCAAAAGTCTCCATGGTCACGGAGCCCAAAAATCAATATTTTTGGGTGTCAGTAGCTCTAATGCATCACTGCGGCCAATATTCCACAGTATAAGGTGCACATATGGTGACCTAGAAAAAAATGATCCGTACAAAGGTCATTGGATGTTGAGAGGAGTTTTCTGAAGAGACGTTCACTCTGAACTTGAGTGCAATCCTCCTAACAGCGAAAATGAAAATAAGAAATTTCTCGTCTAATCTTGCAAATGTTAAGTGATTAAAGCTACTCCGTTTCAACACATTGCAATCAACGCGTGAAAATATTTCTTATGCTGGGGGAGCTAACCAAAAATGGCGCGTACAAATGTTGTGAGGTTACTGGGTCAAAGAAATAGCCCGGGACGAGCCAATATCCAGATAGATGAAGGATTCCTCGGATAATAAACATGAATGTGATGTTGAAAAATCATAATCGACGGTTGGGATTCCAAAGTCCCGCTTAGATCGCTCTTCCCGACTCTAGCGAGATCATAAACGTTGGATGAGACTAAATGTCTTTTTATTCTGAGAAAGATGAATGAAACACTGGGTCTCGAGCAGAATAAGAAGGTACCCATTTTCGCTGGAGAATATGAGAGATTCCATTCGAAAAATCATATATTAAGCTTCCAGCAACCTTGAAGATTAATCTTGAGTTCACTTCTGAATGCTCCTGTCAAACTCCAACAACACTCTCTAGGCTAAGTAGATATTTCCATTCGTCGATAGTTATGTGGTGAAACGGAGTTGGACCTTCTCTGTAGAAAATAAGGATTCTCGTTAAAAATCACTTTGATTTTTAAACAATCTTGAGGATTGCCCTCAAGGTCAGAGTTCAGATCACTACTGAATGCCCCTCTCAGAGCCCAACGACTTTCATACGAATCACTTTTGGTAGATCCTCTGTGGAGTATTATCCGATGTGATGCATTGAAGCCATTGAATTCTATAGCTTTGACATCCAAAAATATAGATTTTGGGGTTCGTATCCATGAAGGCATCATATACTACATTTCTGTGAAAATTTGGTGGAATTTAACCGACGCTCTAACGAGCATTTGGCTTCAAAAACCGGACAAAATTAATACCGTCGTTGTTTTTGACTCTAGACGTGTCAAAATCAGTATCCCGGGATTTTTGAGGGCGCTAAGTTGATTTTTGGCATTATTTTACTAATCGGGTAAAGGGGGGCTTATTTAAGGTGGGGAGGGGGAGGGGAGTAATATTAAAAAAACGTAATGGTTATCGTTTTATATGTTTTTAGGTGCTTCGATTTCATATCTGGCATTACTTTACCAATCGGGTGAAGGGGCGCTGACTTAAGGTGGGGAGGGAGAGGGAAGTAATATTAAAAAAATGTAATGGGTATCATTTTATATGTTGACTTAGGGTAATTGTACGTTTTCCCATAAAAAATCTATCTCAAGATAAAAACAAAATCTCTTTACTGTGTGATCAAGTAGGTCCTGAAGCACAACTTCAACACTCGTCTCCGTTGATGTTGAAGTTGCATCTATTATAAGTTTAGAGGCCGCGGCATTTCCAGACATTCGTTGACTTACGCTGGCTGCATAGGTAAACTCCTCAATAGGTACCTGTTTGCGGAGTTCTTTTGTATTTCATCGTTTACTACGATCATGTAATTCTTGGAAATGCTTTCTTGGGCGTCCCGAAGAATTCGTGGCCCAGTTATGTACTGGTATTGATGTATTAAGCTATTTCTCGTTTTTTTTTTCAAAAATCTTTCTTTAATATAGTTAGATGATATCCATCTTTTCTTCAAATCACTATTAAAATTTTTAAAATCGTGACTTAAGGTATGGTACTCGTTTTGGAGACATTTCATCATTTCGCAAAGCTTATGTTCCATAAATGATACCTTATCTTCAAGTGTGCTGGATGTGCTTTGATTAAAAAGCATGTATATCGTTTTACAATATACCTCCTACTACATACCTTGATGTCAAATTTGTACCTATAGGAAAAAAAATATGTAAGAAAAAAATAACCAAAATTATTGCAAAAAAATAACCCGTGAAACTCAAGCGGTTTTTTTAAGAGATGGAAACATGTAGAAAATGTTTTGATTGTTATGATATGGCTAATGCCTACAGTTTATTATAAAAAAAGAATTATAGCCCGACCTAGCTCGGAAAATTTTCAAAAACACTAATTAGTTAAAAAGAAAAACAAAAAAATAGAAAATTTTCTTGCATATTGTTTTAGGTCCATAAAAATACTAAACAGTCATTATATTTTTAAATAATATATATTAAAATTAAATACATAACTTGTTCTTCAGATTCCATCACAAAATTTTTTTTTTAATATTCACTTTACAAAATACCAAACACCAAATACAAGTATAAAAAAAATCTATCAAGAACGAATGCGTGCGTATTGAACGAAGCTTAGATTGCAATTAACTGTGCGGAGCGTAGCTGCGTGGAGGGGCCACTTTATCATATTTTTATGATAATACGGTTACTCAGGTATACAAAAAAAAATAATTTCGATGATTACTTGTATAGTTTGCATTTTCCCTTTTTGTCCGGTTTTTGAGGCCAAATGCTCGTTTGTACTATTAGCTTTATAGTTTTAGATGGTTATTTGATGGAAATAATAGAACAAATGTAAGATTTTAAAAGTGTTTATTCTTATAAGGATTTCTTTAGATAGTCATGTACCTAAAAAATGTTTGGTTGCTTCTGAAATGTACCAGTAATTTCTAATAATTATTTTTCAATTATTAGACATGACTATTTGTTTAAAATTACTACTACTATGTAAACTTCAAACTGGGAAGATTTTCATTGAAAACGCCAACGCGGTTTCGAATCGTGGAGATCAAAAAAGAGGTTGATTACTTTCCGATATTTAAATTAATTTGGTTTGTAATAGAATAGAATTATCTTGAAGATTCACGCCTATTAAAGTAATCTATTTATGTAAATATCTTTTCCAGATGTTTTAATCTTGTTTGTACTCTTCAGAAGCCATTTATGTAAATCAATAAATTGATGTTAGAGTATTTTAAATGGGACATAATAATACGTTTTACTAAAAGCTTCATTCAATCCATATTTACTATAATTTAGTGTTCTATGTGTTTATTTTTATCACCACTGTACGTCAATTTTCATTATTCATAACAACTAATTAGAAGTTAGAAATTATCTCAAAAATTTTGCAATGTGAAATAACTGATAGGGACTATTAACAGAACAATTCCACACCAATTTTCTTAAAAAATTATTGTAATGAGCTTCCTCATATTCCATATATACTTCAGTCGAATTAGATCCAAAAGCAGCATCTATTTCGTGTAGCGGAAGGCATGTTTACTTTTTGGACGAATAACCCTGGAATGAGGCCAGGAATGATAACTGACCTTTATATCGGTTTGGTGAGCTCGAAACGTGAAAAAATTTTTAGGAGAAAAATCTCAAAAATCGACTATTTTTTTACTCTTTTTTTCATTATATCTCCGTAAATATTAATTCCAAAGCAAAATACTACAGGACATAACTTATTCCTCGGAAAATTTTCTGCCATCTTGATTCTTAAAATATGAATATTTACATCGCAAAATGGAAAAATACATGAAGGAAGTAGACATTTCTTTAAGTGAGCGGCTAACAACTTTAAATCCAGCCAATATATTCGGTCTGTGGGCACATTGAATTTGTTATTTCAGAAAGTGAATCCTACCCAGAATGGTCTCAATTGGCTAAATAGTTTCCTCAAAACAATTTATTAAACCAGCTCGTCGAGCGAATACTACGCTGTCAACAAAGAATAAAAAATGTTTAATAATAAATCATTAGACAGCCAATCTTTTTTCATATGTTCCACGGCTCTAGCTTCAAAATCGCGTTGGAATCTTTCAGATTGAAAAATTGGGGAAGCTGGGGAATTCTTTAAAAACTCCTTTCTCTTTTAATGTTGATAAACTTTGAAATTATTGAAAGGAATGCTATAATATAAGTATATGGTGTAAATAGTCGAAAAGATACTTCGTTTAAAGAAAGATTCTTCCCGATCCTAATAGTAATTTTCGAAATATAAGCACGGGCAATCTATTTTGTAACACTTCCTTCAATAGTCGCGCAGTTATTCAGTTGTTTTATAGATGTGAAACAATTATTATTGTACAGAAACCGCTTTACCTATGTGGATCCTTCCAGGGGATTGCAGAAATACTAAATTCAATGTCCCTTAATACCAAAAATATTTTTTAAAACTCAAAAATATTCTTAATCGACAAGAAAATTGTTTGATATACTGATGTTAGGAGTTTTGTTGCGTTATTTAACACTTCCTTCAATTATCGCGCAGTTATTCAGTTGTTTTATAGATGTGAAAAAATTATTATTGTACAGAAACCTTTTTACCTACGTGGATCCTTCCAGGGGATTGCAGAAATACTAAATTCAATGTCCCTTAATACCAAAAATATTATTTAAAAACTCAAAAATATTCTTAATCGACAAGAAAATTGTTTTATATACTTATGTTAGGAGTTTTGTTGCGTTATTGTCTTATAAAAAATTGAGATGTCACTTTAAATTATCTCAGTTTATTTATTATTACTTGTAGGTGAATTTTAACAACACATGAATTTTTACCTGTAAAATGAAATGTACATGATGAAAAATTTTACTTTCAAGTCGAGTTTCACTGTTATTTTACAATAAATTTACATTATCCTCGATTTTAAGTATCATATCAAAATGTATGTAAAAAGATTTTGTTAATTTTTTATAAGGAACAAAAAATCGCTTGTTTGACCCGATGTATGAGAGCTCACATTGTTATGGTAGAGCATGGTCCGTCATCTTCGGTTAGTTTTCCTCAATTCACCTAAGAGTTCCGGCAAACAAATGATTATATACCATCCAAAAGTGACTATTCTACGAATTTCTAAAGGTATCGTTGTGATATGGCTGGTTTTTCTAAAAAAGCACGTGACTATTTGCTTCATGCATGAATTTTCGTGGTTTTGACTCCTTACGGAAGACCCATACGTTCGACTACTGTTGACTTTCGGACTTATAACCATAGATCCAAGCAAGACTCGTTTTCGGCCGAAATAATATATTGAAGTTACTGTAAACCACACAAATAACGCCCGTATGCCAAACGTTCTGAGTACATATACCGTCTAAAATATCAAACTTTAAAATGATCACATGATACCTATCAACGATAGGGTGGCCAGTTTCCAAATTATAAACTACTAGTCTCCTGTCCTGCGACTTTCGTCTGATCTGAGACAAGTTGAGCATGCTACGCAAGAATCCCACTAACTTTACAATTAATATATAATGAGAAAAGAAGGTAAACCTGTCCTGCAAATTCTGCCAACGCAGAACAAACGTCAGATTTGTTAGTTTTATGCAGTGGGGTTTTACTGTCATTAAGTTTATTAAATAAAAATGGAACACCTCGGCGGCGATGGTGAACTATAAAAAACTATCAGCATCGGAATTCTAGCATATTAGCGAATAATACAAAAATTACACTAGAATATCACCGTTAGATTTTGAATATTTGTTTAAAAAATGGAACTAGCAATCCCTAAAAGTGAAACATGTTTTCAGCAGCCCATCTCGATTCAAAACAAGTAAACTCGAGTTTTTCTTTTCGTTGGCTTCTGCAATTTTTCTGACTGCTGATGCGATTCCGTCCATAGCATTTTTTTTTGAATAGCATTTATCTTCTGGATCTCGGAAATTTTTTAATTCAACATACATTCTTCAGATCACGACATATTCATTTACCAATAACTATCGGGTTATCACGCTTGCCACAAACTTATCCAACTAGACGCGTAAATTCATTTCATTGTCATTAAAATATTAAATAAAAGTGATTGAGATTCTTGATACAAGAAGATATGTAAAATTATTTCGTAAGGGTGAGATTTTTAACAAAACTTGATTGTGTAGCTTTTAAATGCAATCTCAAAACATAATGAATTCAGTTGGTTCCTTACGAGATATATATTAAATGTATTAATAAAAACCGGGTTTCTGAAATAGCGCGGAATATACTGATTACAGCATTTTTTTAATTATTGTACTGCTAGAAACGACCTAAGAAACTTACGTTATATTTAGTTTTTCATTGACTTCAGGACAGTGACTATCTCTTTCTAACATCTTTATTTAAAAATTGATTAAATTTACTACAAGTCATCCTACACTGGAATTTAAAAAGAAGGCGTGAGACCTAGAAAAGAAGCTTAAGATATGAGATGATTTAACCAGAGCAGAGCTGAAGGCTAGTAGCCGCACCAGCAAGCAAAGTGCCGAGCTAACTCCTATGCCGGAGAGTAGGGGCGGGAAAAATTTAAGGGCGCCACTGCATCTAAGCTAGGTGGAATGCTCTTCAAACCACAAGGTTCTTCTGCAGCATAACAAATACACTGAGGGTGGATTATGGTGACGATACAACCCATAGGTTGGATTAGGATGATAATACAACTCGTAGGGTGAACTGCGCTGTTCTCATCGGTAGGGTGAATTGCGGTGTTCTCACCGGTAAGGTGGATTGCGGTGTTCCCATCGGTAGGGTGAACTCCGATGTTTTTGGGGTCTAGACTGATTCCTTCCTTAATACGTGCAAACTGCCCAAAATCTTCTGTTGGGAGCATTCATTGCCACGTGAGAAAGAAATGACAGCTCAAAAAGAATGATACTGAGCAACAATAGTCGGCTGAAATGCATTTGTTAGTTTAACCAATTCGTTAATCATTAACATTTTCCACTCAAAACAAATTAAATCTAATAAGTATCCCAGTAGTTATTTTTAAAATCAAGAAACATATATTAATACATAAATAGGAGATATCTGCAACCCAAATGCATACAATTCCATTCAAATGTAAATATAATTGACAGGAAAGCAAAACAAGATCTATCTGAATAAAAAAAGGTAGCAGTAAGTTCAACATCGATAAGAAAATACCCAAGCACAGTGTAGTAAACCACCAATACAGGACAAAATAGTGGTCACTTGAAAAATTGAAACCATACTTAGTGAAATGATTTCCTTTAAAGAATTCCTGGGAAATACTTAAGGAAAATGATACTGAGTTGCCCATAATGATAGTATTTGCAAAATAAGGTTAAATTATCTGCCATAGTGAACTTAAGCGATAAATTGAACCGTGACAGTCAAGCTAAATACATCATATTATATTTAAGAGAATTAAAAATTTATCATCCAGTATTTAGAAAGAAAGAAAATATATTGTAGGCCAGAATGGGAAATTTACGATAAACAATAAAAACTGTCATATTTTGTAACTTCTTTCTTAAAGCAGTAATCTAACAATACAGGATGTCCGGTAAGTACCTTCTAATTTTTCGGCAGCATACAGGGGAGGTCATAGAAAAAAGTCTCCTTAACGGAGATACAGAGCCCTAAAGGGATACTCAGCGATTTACCTTAACGGCTCTAAGTTTTGAATCAGCTTGTATGATTTGATGAAATTTTAATGTTTCTTAGAAGCCATAAGGACTCATTAAACCATACTACAGTAGATGTTTTAGATCATCAGAGAAGTCAGGAACGAACTTACAGCCACGCCCGTTGGGCCTAATTTTTGACAGGTGTTATTTAACAGAGCTGAAAACTGATTTTTGAAATACTTTGGCCATTCCTCTTCAAAAAAGATATTAATTTATTTCGATAAAACTGGCGGTTTTCGAGATAAAATGGTTTTTATGCGAAACACTCAAAAGTTACTAATTTTAAACATAAGCAGGTAAAAATTAGATTGTTATTATGAATATCTACATAACGAATTACTATTGACGGAACTTGTCAAAACCACCTTCAAGTAAAAATAATTTTAAAAAATGGGAAAATATTCTTACGTAGAGTATGCCGATGTGCATTTAATTTATGGTGAAGCACTCTCAAATTCTTCGAAGGCAAGAAGACTTTATGCTGAAAAATTTCCAGTGCGAACATTGTCAAGTCCAAAAGTCTTGCAAAGGGTTGATCGAGGCCTAAGGAAAACAGAGTTAAGGAATTAATTTTTTACACGTTTTATTCAGGGTCATTTTTGCCGCAACGTAGCGGTAAGGGCCCACCCAACAGCACACGAGACCCTCACGTAGAGAAACAAATTTTGCACAATATTGCTGACAACCCTTTAAACAGCATAAGAAAACTCGCAATACAAAACAATGTTACAACAGTGTTAGAAAAGGATTATTCACGAAACTCTAACAGAACAGTTAATTCATCCGTACCACGTTGAAAAAGAACACGGTATGTCTCCGGATGATCATTCAGCAAGACATCAAAACTCTCCAACTATTTTATACAGCAACATAACCTAAATTTAAATTTTTCTAACCTTATTTTATTTACCAATGAGGCCGGCACAATAAACTTTCACAATTATCATTTTTGAGCTGATGAAAACCTGCACGCTATAATTCGAAATAAAGACCAACAAAGATTTATTGTAAATGTGTGAGCTGACATCATCGGAAATAACCTTATAGGTTCATTTGTTTTGGAAGGAAGACTCAATGGTGAGATTTATTTACAAATTTTCGCATCAAAATTTAAATAATTTATTGGAAGACGTACCTCTTGATAGAAGAATGCAAATGGAGTACATGGATGATGGTGCTTCACCTCATTTTAACCGTATAGTACGTCAACACTTAACTAATGTTTTTGGCTCTGAATAGACATGTCGAGGTGGGTCTGTTTTATGGCCACCATGGTCTCCAGGCCTAAATCCCTTAGACTTTTACTTCTGGGGACACCTAACAGAACTAGTTTATTCAACACCAGTAAATACTAGAGAAGAACTAATAGCAGGAATAGCACAGCATTCTAACCAAGTCCGTAATAATGGGGGAATGTTATTTACAGTGTAGCAGGAAAATATTCAAAGAATAAGAAAATATATTGAGCCCATATTGAACATTTGCCAAAATAACATTTAAACTTTTCACTATTTTGGCATTTTAATAACATTGTAAATTAACTGAGGCCTAATCAATCCTTTGAAGAATCTACGGAAATCATTCAGCATAACATCTTCTTGCCTTCAAAGAGTGAGACAGCGCTTCCTTATAAATTAAAGCACATCAGCTCACCCTACGTATTTTATTTTTACCTGTTTATATTTAGCATTAGTAACTTTTGAGTTTTTCGCATAAAAACCGATTTATCTTGAAAACCACCAGTTTTACGGAAATTAATTAAGAGTACCTTTTTTAAAGAGGAATTAACAGAATATTTTTAAAAAATCAGTTTTCAACTTTGTAAAATGACACCTGTTAAAAATTAGGCCTAACGAACGAGTTTGGCTGGGTCTGTTCCTGACTTTTCGGATGATTAAAAATATCTACTGTAGTATTATTTAACGAGTCTTTATGGCCTCTATAAAACGTTAAAATTTCATTAAATTATAGAAGTCAGTTCAAAACTTAGAGCCGATAAGGTAAATCGCTGGGTATCCCTTTAGGGCTCTGTATCTCCGTTAAGAGGCACTTTAGGAATATTTTTTGTGTTATTTTGACCTCCCTCTATGCTCCTAAAATTAGGAAGTACTTACCGGACACCCTGTATAATAAAATGCCAGTATATGTATTATATGAGTATGATAAAAATTCCACTTTGGCTTATTTTGGAAAAACAAATTTACAAATTTAAAATAATACGTTTATATTTAGAGATTATTTAATAGTAGCTATCAGCTCTGGCTTCGCATGGGAAATGTTGTCATGTTCAAGTCACAAATTATATATTTAAACCCTTACTGTGAAATACTCGATTCATTGGTGAAAACCAGAATAAAATCCATTTAGTAGTTACTGAGAAAATCTTGCATAAATAGATACACAGAGCGACCAACACGGTTCGGGACACTATTTCATACCATATAGTGTTACGGTTGATACACAGTGTTTCTACTTAATTTAGCGGTACATAAAGAACTTTTCTATTATTAATGTTACAGGAAAAAGTGGTCATTTATAAAAATTTTGCATGATCTAAAACCTAAAATAAAACCATTAGATACGAAAGTTTATCCGGCACATACAAGGCTTCTCCTAGAATATGAATCTTGAGCGACGGTATCAAAACTGTTATAGAGAAAAATTCTTTATAGTTGAAAATTAAATACAAATCTGCACTTAAATCTATCTAATGTTTATATATATATATATATATATATATATATATATATATATATATATATATATATATATATATATATATATGTATAATGTGTAGCTTTTTACAAACTATAGAATAACACAGAAAATTTTTTTAAATACAGTTATAGTACTGCTATTGGTCGATCAGTTATAAACTTCGACGAGCCCCCGTCTCAGACAGAAACTGTAGCAGGTGTGTTGCAGTAGCCGTTTGTGCAGCGTCAATTTTGAGTTTATTTTTCAGGTCGTCTCCGACAAAGCATAAATTTAATACACATAAATTTTCATGTAATATTTATACCTACATATAAACTGTTTAAACATTCGTGTGCTATTTATAATAAATATTACGTATACGAAATTTTATATAGTTTTTATTGCGGCTCTGAACTATTCTAGTGTTCACATATATCTTGTTTACCTTTCCATTATTGCAATTTGTATGGAGTACAGTATCTTTAAGAGAGTTTTAAATATAATTTTTTACATATATAATGTGTTTAAATGATACCATATATATTATTTACATTACTTTAATGGTTGTCATATCTAAATATTTAACTGTATCTTTTGCAGTTCAAAAGTTTATCGTCGTCTTAATAACGAAATAGATAAACGCTTATGCGAAAAGAGTATTTGACAAGCAAAAATCGGAGTTTAGATTTATAGTATATCCACACCTATCACTACTTTATCGGGAGAATCCGGAGAGATGGAATTGGAGTATAGAAGGTTATGGCTACCTATTAAGTTAAAATAATATGTATCAAAAACCGTCCTCTCTTAAAAATTCCGGAAACACTTAATTAATAAACAAAATTACTCGAAAAATAGAGATTTTCTTATATTCATCAAATCTTTAAAATTAATAAGACCTTTTCTAAATCAACTTGATGTTTTTATTAATCTTAATTTTAATATATAATTTGAAGATCAAATTGTCAAATTAAAGTTGTTAAATCGAAATCTTAAAACAAATAATTTAAACAATAATATAAATCTCAACATAAAACACTTATATTTTTATATTTGAGTAGAGTGGGTTTCAGGGTTCATATTCCCGAATTAGACATCAACTAGATGACCAAATTTAATGAATAAATATATATATATATATATATATATATATATATATATATATATATATATATATATATATATATATATATGTATATATATAACATTATAAATTTCATAGTATTAGTTTGTAGTATTAGTAGTTTTCTACGAGTTTATAATTTATTTATTTAATTTTACCTTTTGTTAGTTTCCTCATGAGACGTCTATGAAAGAACGTCTGGAACTTTTTAGAGAATTCTATTTCCTTATTTTTAACATGGAACGCCTATGATGATTATTCCTTTTTCTTATTTTGATTACACCATGTAGTATGGAAATCCTTTTAGAAAATTAGGGAATCTTCCGGTATCGATGAGAAGGATATATAAAGGTCCATATCGGCATTTGGGGACAGTATAGTTTGAGAGTTTGTAGACACAAATTGAATTAGTTTGACAAGTTGTGAAAATTGTAACAATAAAGAGATTTTGAAATAATAGAGTGTGTTCACTAATAGAGTGTGTGTTCGGCTGTCCGGTACAAATTGGTGTCGGAAGTGGATCAAATCCAGAAGAGGTTAGTTCAGGTTATAAGAAAAAAGTAAATTGAAATTGTATGCCAGTGAAAACTAGAAAACAGAAAGCCAAAATGGAATAACAACTTCAAGGTAGTTTAAATCATATACTGATGAAGATACAAAACAGAAAAACAAGTCAAGAAGATATGAAGAAGAGCCGAGAAGAGATTAAACAAAAATTGAAAGAAGATATGACGAAAAATCAAGACTACATGAAACAAGAATTAAAGACAAGGCCAAGATGATATGAAACAAGAATTGATGACACTGAAAACAAGCCAGGAAAACGTGAACTATATATATATATATATATATATATATATATATATATATATATATATATATATATATATATATATATATATATATATATATACGGCTGAAATACTAACCATCAATAAAGTGGTTTCAATATGCCTTGAAAAAAATTTCAAAAAAGCTATAATTTGTCAGTCTCAGGATGCTTTACTTAAACTTAACATAATTGGTACGGTCTCAAGTAACGATATAATTACTCTGTTTACAAGAAGACTGCTATTAGAATCTAATCTTACTGAAAGAGATATATTGGCTTGGATACTTGAGCATTCAAATATATAGGGAAATGAAATGGCACACAATCTAGCCAAAGTTGAAAGATCATTGAACGTTCCTATGAATATCAAATTGAAAAAATCCAAATTTTTTATGATCATACTAAAAAATACAATAAATAGATTTAAAAAAGCTTGGAATGAAAGTTTTAATATCAAAGAAAAATGGCACAGGGGAATACAGAACAAGTTTCAATATAAGCTGTGGTATCATAATTTTACATTTATAGATAGAAGACATATTACCACATATATAAGAATGAGAACAGGACATTGCCTTACCAAAGTTCATTTACATAAAATAGGTATTAGAGAAAATCCTTATTGTGATTGCGATATAACCGCATGTTTAAACCATATATTTTACGAATGTCCGATTAATAACATATCTAGTTTTAACATATATGAAATGTTACGAAAACAAATTAAATATGGACCGTTAAATATACAAAATATAATAGAAGATACAAATTCAGAATTAAAATGCTAATTAAATTTCTAAAAATCAATAAAATTTATCTAAGAGAAAAAAAACTTGTCTCCATTTAGATCATTTTTCTATAACCTATTCCTTCTTGAATTTGAGACAACTTTCTTATGTGTAATGCTTCTCCGTTGCCCGGAAACGAGGAAAGTTTTTATCCATTGTTTTGCCATATGTATACTAACTCCTCCTCTTTAATCATACATTGGCACAGATATATTCTTATATATGTTACCCAGTTTAATTTCTCATTTAATAATAGACTACTCAAGAGTGGAATAATAGTAATCGTCGGGTGATGGAGTACGGCTCTGAAAACAAAAAAGAGGCAGCTAACTCCAAAAAATAGGAAGAAGATGAAAAAGACATATAGTTTTTAACTTATTTTAAAAATATTTAAGCACTAGAAACTTTTTAGTTATGAAACCATCAAAACTTCAATTTAAGTGAAAGAATCATTCTTTTTGAATTCGAAGAGGATTTTAAAGTTATTTGTAAAACTGACATGTCTATTTATATAGGAAAATGAATTTTACATCAAAATTTTAACTAATTTTTGTTCCCTTTCAATCAGAATACCATACTTGCGAAGTGCCATTTCACATAAAGCTAATTTTTTTCCGAATATCACTTAAGTTGTCTAATATTTAAAAATGACAATTTTGATATTTACATGAGGAATGAGTTTTTTCCCAACCATCATATTTCATATTTGTGTGATGGATTCTTATAAAATTTATGATAATCAATATAGAAAGTTTCAAATTTCAGTTTGTATGTCTTTAAAGTGTTGTTTTTTGCCGAAGCAGAAAATAAAATTTACGATTTTTATCAAAAAAGTAATAAAAATAAATTTTGTTAACATAAAAACCGTTAACTCACTTTTAAAATAAGCTTTAGTAATTTCGACATATTCAATTTTAATAATTCTCATATAAATATATTAACTTTGAAGTCAATTAAATGTCAGAATTTTGTTTTTTTAATTTGTTTTCTTTTCAGTTTACCCGCGTGCTCATGTTTTTGTAATTTTAAAGACCTTCCAAATACGGACACACATAAATTTTGTCCATTACATTAACAGTTTTATCAACTGAATACCAGTTAATTATTAATTAACATGATTTGCGGCCGGGCTCCTCAATAAATTAGACCCCCCATTAATCAAACTGAGTACACCAGCAGCAAGCTAGTAATATGATACCTGGGAAACAGATATATTTTTTCTTTCTCGTTTTCTGTGGGTTATAATGAGCATATATAAATTCAATTAGTTTTAGCATTCTGCTGTGTATAAGCACTATACGAATATACGCAGAAAAAGGCTGCATTGATATTAAAATAAGTATACTTAAGTCTAGACTGAAATACTATTGCAGTTCTGTAAAAAGACTCCCAAAATTAACAATTTTAATATAATTCTTTTGAAATTGTAGATTTAATTCATATATTTAAATCAGTTCTTGAGAAAGAAAAACCTAAGTAAAAGATATATATATATATATATATATATATATATATATATATATATATATATATATATATATATATCTTTTACTTAGACAATCAAATTGGATCTTCAAAAAATGTATGCAATTACATAATAATATCGTGGCCAGTTTCCCAGATAAAGAACAAAGTCTATAGTAATAAATTTATCTAAGGCAAGAAGAATCTTTCTTATATGTTATTATATTATATTAACGAACTTATAAATACATAATATAACCAATCGTTCTTTTATTTGGTACTAATTTTTGTGTTCAGTATGATGCTACTACGTTAAGAAATAATAATAATTATGGTAATTTAAAAACAAACTACAAATGACACTCTAAATTTTAATTCCGCCAAGCTTATGAATTAAAAGTTTCTGGCAACATTAGGTATTTGTGACACGTCTATGGTGATAGAAAACTAAATTTCTTAATACAAATACTCTAACATACCGTTTTTAAACACATGAATGAACATCATTTGTCAAATTTTCTATTGGTCCTTTACAAATAGGTTCATTGTATAAACAGAGATATGTATCTCGTAAAGTATCAAAGTGATATTATAATATTTAAAGTTATTATTATTACATTCTCGAATAAAGATATTTAAAAGAAGTGTCTTGATTTTACCTTCAATTAATTTCAGCTAATAGATGATTTGTTAAAACTGAATAATTTTTGAATAGAAAGCTGCTTAGAGAAAGGGGAAGGTTGTTAAAGATTTTGTTTTAGCTTTTGAGGATAACGTCTTTAGATATTAGTATATATTTAAATTAAATATTGATGGTAAACGATGATGTTACAACTTTTAGTCAAATTCCTTTAAATCGGTATAAGTTTTTGGTCTGTTGATGGCTGGCATGTTATTTGTACAAAAAATAGATTGTCTACTTCTAATAGATTTTATAGTCTCAAAACAATATTTTATTACGAGTAATACGAATTTATTCTTCACAAACATATTTGTAAACGCATAACCTTTGAAAATAAAATTATTAGTGTACAAAATTGAATCATTAATCTTCAGTTATGCAAATTAAATCGAGCCGAAATTATTTTTATCAAAATTGAATTTTTAGACTTTATATTTTATTATATCAAACCATTTTTTCAGTATATAATGAACAAAACTAAAATAATATAATTGATAAATCAAATTAATTATTTCATAATCACCTGTTAAGTTCATCGAATAAAATACGCAATAAAAAGACAACATATTCTCTTTTCATCAGGCGAAATTATCAATGAAGTCCGGATGTGGCACACGACCTGATTTTGATTTCGACTTCGAGCGAAATAAAGAAGAATTTCTTTCGCTTTTGATCATGGGTTCGTGCCGATTCGATTGAGACATAATTGATCGTAATTTCGCGTGTCGGTACCGTCGATCATTTTGGAGATAGCATTAAAATTATATTAGTTTAGCATGAGACTGCTTGCATGAGATAGGTAACTACGTTGGTTTTACGGTACATTATAATCAAATGGAAATATACATTATTCAAGATGAACCACAATTTTCTGAATAGAATTTTTAATAGTAAACAGTTTGAATTTATAAAGAATGTAATATTTATATGTTAAAATTTCTATCCTAAGTAACTTTAATGCCAAAGTAAGATGAAACATGCTTACGACTACATGAAATTGAGGCTCGACACAAAAGTATCCCAATGCTGATACATTTTGGACTTGGAGAGACCCAGCTGGCGAAGAAAAATTAAATCGACTTAATCATAACCATTAAAACTAATAACATTAAAGATATTATAGTATTAAATAAAGTTATCTAGAAAAATTCGTAAACGACTTTCTCAATTTTTTCTATATAAACTTTCAATTAAGATATACATTTTTTAAGTTTTCCACCACCTTTGAAGAAGACCTCTAGTCATCTCTACTATAGTACCAATAAAGAATCATTATAACATCCTTATGATTAAGACAAAAAAACTCTTTTATAAGCAAAATAAAGCATTACTGTCATTTTCTAAAATTAAATAATTTTATACAGAGAATTATAAATTAGGTGGTATTGGTTTACTTTACATTAGTGTTACATATTAATATGTCTATATTTCAAAATTATTTTAGGTCACACAGGTGATATGGAAAAGTAGGGAGCAAAAAATTTTTTAGTGGGAACACTCATAATCTTTATATATTTGGATTCCCTACAAAATTCTCTATGTCAATTTAAAATTAATTTTACATTTTTGTGCGTTGCCAAATTAGTGAGAAAGCACTATAAATTGTGAGAAAAACATGTCGATATAAATCATTGAGAAGAAAAACACCTTTAACTATTATGGACAAAGATTAAGGAAATGTCTAAACTCATAAAATAATTAATATTTTATACAGGGTGCGTTTTGCAGACATGCAAACTTAACAAAATTCAAAACCCATTAACCACGTTTTTTCAAATGGGACTTTCTGTATTTATCTAACTTGTTAATAGGTGTTTCGGTTAATAATATCGATTTTACTAATGCCATCTAGGCTTTTTCGAAGCGCAAACCTACAGCATTATATGCCAGTATATTATCAGTTATCATTGTGCAAAAAACGTAATTTTTATAGGCTCGAAAGTGTCGAAATTCGTACCAGGAAAAGACGTTTTGCGGAAAAGTTGACAGAAAGCAAAAGCGGTTTTGCATCGAATTGTGACAAGTGGTGAAAAATAGATCTATTTTAATAACTCAAAGCGGAAAAAATTATGAATAGATTCAGGCCAGCCATCAACATCACAACCAGTGTTAATATTTATAGGAAAAAGGATTTGCTGTATATTTGGTGGGATGATAAGGGAGTTGACTGCTAAAACCTGGTGAAGCAATTAGGTGCGATCGATATCGACAACAACTGATAAAATCAAACCGAGCGTTGAAGGAAAAATGACAAATATACTACGAAAGATACGACAAAATCATTTTTGATCACGACAATGCTCGGCCCCATTTTGCAAAATGTGTAAAAATATTTGGAAAATGTTAAATAGGATGTCCTTCTCCACCCATCATATTCACTTAGCCTCTTTAGACTACCATTTACTTCAATCAATGAAGCACGAAACGAACTCTCAGAACAACATTCTGCATTCTTAAGAAATTGCCCCGAATCCATTCTTTGACAGAAGGATGGAAAAAAGTCATAACCAACGATGGTTTTTCTTTGATTATTCAGGTAATTCATTTTGATCTGGAAATAAATGGTCAAGTTTTGTAAAAATTTGGCATTATTAACCGAAATATCTATTATAAAGATATTTGCCTTTACTTTCAATTTTGTAAAGTACACCTGTCTGTTGACTAGTGTAGGCTTATTTCAAATTTAAGGTCATTTAAGAAAACGTCTTTTTTTCAGTTTTCCTAGTTGGGTGTGGTAAAAAGAACGAACAAGTTGTCAAATTTCGTATCAAAATACTTTAAAACGAATTTTCCTAATGCTGAAATGATTGACATGATTTATATTCTGGTTGCTAGCGACAAAAATTCTTTATTACCGACAGATAGATAGAAAGGCATTAGAAAAGTTAAAGAAGCGATATGAAAGTACAGGAGATGTACCCTATAACAAAAATAATGGAATGGCTGCTGCTGAAGATCCGCATTTCGCCCCTGTTCAATATACATTTTATAAGAACCTATTCACAGAACAGATAGTCCCTAGGTATTTGAGGAGGAGCCTTAGATCATTTTCTAATTAGATCATATTTTTGTGAGGGAAAAGTAAAAAGTGAGGTTTACTTAGATTTATTGCAAAATCACTTGCCGCGCTTACTTGCCCATTACCCCATAAAATTCGGGAATGAATGAAGTCTCTTCTTGATGGGCTCCTGACCAGTTTGCAATTATTAATTTTCTAAATAAAACCTACAAACAACAATGGGTTAGAAGAGGGGGACCAGTTCCAAAGTCACCTAGGTCACCTTATATAAACAAAATGGATTTTGCTATTTGGAGATTCATAAATGATCAGATATATAATGTAGCTCCAACTAAAAAGGGCAGTATGAAAATTGGAAATGTGTAGAAACTTACATTTGAAGAACGTACTGAAATTTGTTTAGGAGTTAAGCCACTTCGAACATCTAATCAGGTAAAGTAAAAATCTTTCAAGAAGGTGGCAAGAGAGAGATAGGAAAAAGTTTGTCCAGCGATGTGGTTATCTAATGACATGTGTTAATAAGGGCAACATGTAGTCCACCATGGGCCTATCTTTGCCTGGGGGAAGTATTTATTATGGACAAAAAAAAATATCAGCTATTGTTTTCTTAAATAATATTTTACTCTCTTCTGAGCTCTAAACAATTATTTTTAAATCAGATTAAGTATTAGTATAATTTTTTAAAAATGGACAGGATATCTAGTTTTAACTGACTTCCAAAGGAAGGAAGTTCTTGATTCGTCGACTATGTATTTTTTTATTTATTTATGTATGAACACCGATGACTCCGGAACGACGGCACCAATTTGAATGAAGTTTTTTACGTTATGGTCAAGTAGTTGCTGCAGTGATCCCATATTTTTTTGGACGAAATTGGTGCAGTAAAATCCAAGATAGCGCTGACAATATGGCGGCCAGAAAAATTAATTTGATCCGATTTTCTCCAAAATTGGTATGAGGAAATTTTTGGGGTCATGCACAACGAATCTGAAATTATCTTTAAAAAAAAATTAATACGGCGGATGCAATATGGCGGACAAAAAGGATTTAATTTTGTTCGATTTTCTCCAAAATTGGTGTGGGGTAGTTGTCAGGGTCGCACATAACGAATCCAAAATATCTTTTTAAAAATTCAAAATGGTGGACATAAATAATTATCAATTTTTTCCAATTTTCTCCAAAATTGGTACGGGGGAGTTTTCGAGGTCGCACATAACGAGTCTAAAATTAATTTTAAAAAATTCAATATGACGGATCCAATATGACCGACAAAAAAGTAAATTTTGTCCGATTTTCTCCAAAATTGGTGTGAGGGAGTTTTCGAAAGGTTACAGTGTAAGAGCTTCTCAACTCTGATATGCTGTGTCATACAATCAATCAGTCAATCAAACACAAAAGAAAAATAATCCATATATCTTTTTAATTGGCTTGATAAATACAAATGTCCGATTTGGGAAAACGTCGTAAATGAGTTTTGGATTTTGTTAAGTTTGCATGTTGCTAGTTTCAGGATTGAATAGAGAATTTTGTGGGGGACTACAATTTAAAAAAATTATGGAGAAAATTTATATAAAATATTTTTTCCTTATTTTTCTAATAACAGCGGTATAAATTAAACTTTACCACACTAGTTGACGATCCTGTTTAAAATATAATTATTTGGATACTATATCCAGAAATCATCATAGGTTATCTTTCGGAATTTAGACTTACTTGTTTAATGAAATTCATAGGTGATCATGTAAGAAATAAGAAAACATATTTTTAACAATTTATTACAAACCATTCTAGATTTATTCGTTATATATTTCAATAAAATGAAAAATTTTTCATGCATATAAAGTTATAAAATAAATCCTCCGGTTAAAACCAACCAACAAAGTATTTTAATACATATATAATAATTTTTTTAGTAAATAAATACAAAAAAATTAAGTATTTATGGCTTAAAATAAATTAAATTTGAGATCATATCTTCATCCGGTTTATTTTTGATCCACATGATTTTAAAGAGGCGTTGGCGTCTTGATCGAATTTCACAATATTTTGAATTTTCCACGCGGCTTCGCCTATTGAAATGTAAAATTAATTTAAATGATTGTACTTAAGGCTTAAATACTGGACTTATGATATTAAATATTAATGAGGATTATTATATAAAGATTTAAAATAGGTTTTAAAAGATTCTGACAAATTTGACGGGCTGGCATATAATATTTTAAATCTGATGTTTCAATATACTAAATATATATGAGATAAAGGGTTTTGTCAAAAAAGTTAACTGTTTTCTAATGAATGAATTCTAGAAAGACAAAAAATAAAAATTATATGTAATATATTTCCACACAGGACTCATTCTAATTGTCCCATTAGAGTTTCGAGCATATGTGAGCAACCAACTTTAAGGGATATATTAAATTGTATGATTACTAGAAATACTTCATAGCATTCTGATCATTAAGGAAACAAAAATGCTATTTTATTATTTAATTTAACAAGAATGCAATGATCTTTTGTAGGGCATGAAGCTACTGTAACTTTATTCAACAAGATTGACATTTATGTAGCTCTTTTTATTCTAAATTTTAATTAACCTTTCTAATTCCTGGTAGCTCCTTTCAGAATCCATCTTCAAAATATATAGTGATTTCAGAAATTTTATATCGTATCATTTTTCTTGTTCTCACTGTGTGATGCTGTAGATATTTTAGGTAAGGAGGCGGAAATATCTTTCATATTTTATATTTTCTTATTCCTTTCTGCAGTATTTGCTTATTTTTCTACGGGCATTAATAAATTTTTTGTAACAAGGTACAAGAATTAGTGAGTATGTCCAACACTCGACTGATGAACGAAGATTTGAATTTGAGCAGAACAATAACATAATTGTCGTTCGAGATTTAGTAAACTGTTTTCTCCCAGCTGTTTCTAAGAAGGTCAGAAGTCTATTGTGAGATTTCGGTTTTGGTACAATAACGCCCTGGTTGAGCTGAGTTTTTATTGAACTTGTAGATCATTTTTTCTGATAACTTTTCGATTTGTTCCATGGTTTTCATAAACGCAACATTTTTCTGAGTTTTAACGTTGAATGGTTGATTGTGCCTTCTTCTTATATCTTTTCCTAACACATTTTAATGCAGTATCTTAGAACATGTCAGTATGACGTTACATCTTCCAGTGTTGGTGATGATTTTCGGTTCTCCCATGACCCAGAGAAAATACAGCTCCAGCAGTTTTTATTAGCCTATGCAGTTATCTAGAACTACAATGTAGGCTATAGTGATGAATTAGGATTCCTGTAACACCTAGCCTTGCAATGTTGAGAATAAGCCTTATATAACGTTATTTTATAACTTTTCATACAGACATAAGGGTATTTATGCCTTAGCTTCACTTATTTAAAATCATAATATGCGGTCACCTGTTTAAATAATGTTAACTAAATTTGAATATAAAGACTATCTGGGCAAAAACTATTGTTTACATATGTAAAATGTATTTTTTACTTAAACGCTTAACTATGTTCACCCCTCCTTTCAAGATAGGCTGGCTTAGACAGTTTTTTTATCCTTAGTATAAAATTAGAAAAAAAAATTATGACAAAATCTTATTTGTTGAATATAAAGTTATTTAACAGTATTTTTGTTTTTTCTTGAAGTTTTCTATTCAGATGATTCTGTAAGGTTTTCTTAGTATCCTTTACGTTTAATAAAATATAGTTTTTATTGTTAGTACTGGAAACATGACCTTACGGCTTTCACAACATGATGACTTGCCATAAGATTTATGATGGTTATACTAACCGCAATATCTTATATTTTAAATTGGTGGTCTGATGCTATTTTGGAAAAAAACTGGATGGGGTTGTTATTAACATTTTTCGCTAAAGAACTTCACATATTGTCGTGAAGTCTTCCAGGGATAATTATTTTGGAGATCAAGTGCACGAACGCTAGTTTTGCAATTAAGCATTACTCACTGCCTTTTTGCTATTCGTGAATGTCAGACAGAACAGTTCTATCTATTTTATAAATTTTGCACAGTGTAAATTATTATAAAATATCAATCCAAGCCAATGATTGTCAATATTTTAAAATATACTTTTTATTATTCACTACAGAATATAAAAAATTATTTAGTTATCTATGCATTAAATTTTTATATTATTTCTTTTATTTATCCAAGTTCGTTTTCGTAATCTAGACTTTCCACAGGATTGATTTATTTTTTTTTCTTATAGTAGTAAGATTTTTATGACAATTTTTGGTGTAGCAATTTAGTTTAAAAAAAATATTCATGTTACTGGATATAAAAGAATTGTACTGTTGGAAAAGTAAATTGCCGTTTTATAATTATTAATTCAGATAATTGACCAAAACACATAAGGAGTTTTCTAGATATTGACCCAGAAATTTAAATCTTGATTAATAAGAAATGCTTCTAATTTTATTTGACAACGCTTTTGCCCAGATGTATTTTAAAAAGGGGATTTCTGATTTAATGTCAGATTCACTAAAAAAGTTTCAGTTTTAGTTGGTAAGCTTTGCTAAATTTATTATATTGTTATAATTGATTTAAATATGATAAGAAACCAGGAAAATTAAAAGTAAACTTTTAGAAATAAAGCTTTGAAAACTCTAAGAGGAATTGTTGTATCCTGAAAATAAACAAAATTTTCCATTTTGTAGATTTGGTATTAAATAAAAACATTATTCAAAGTTCTATACTTAGTTGTCTTATTGTTTTACTTGTCAATTTAAATCTCGTACTATCAACTTAGACTCGTTTTAAAGTAAGGATAGTCTAAGTAACTTAGGAATTAATTTATATTAATACCAATAAAACACACTCAAAACACACTGTTTAGTCTAAATCTCTCTCAAGCAATTTAATAATATTTTTATTAATTTATCTAAAAATATCAAAATCTAAATTAACCGTTTATACCAATTTTTGAGAAAATTGTTGGAGCTAATGGCAAACATGTCGATAACAATTTGAAGATAAATAAAAACTCTGTCTACATATGTTACTAAATGATGTAAAGCGGAATTGACATTAATAATATTTAAATAACTATTTCGGTCCCTTGTATAAAAAAAAACTAATTATTGACGATTATGAGAAAAAAAAATCATCCCAGCTTCTTTCCGTAAAAGTAAAAATCCATGGTGTGAGTATTAAAATTTAAATAAAAATTGATTTCAGCCAAAAAAATATTTAAAAACGTAAAAAATTTGACGACATCGCATTTTAAGGCAAACAAATTTCACAGTTGAAGAGAGAGACTCCAATTTTCAATAAAAAAGTAGGTCATAATATTTTTAAAAAATTGCTCCACGCTTTGTCAGGACACCCTGAATATGCTAATCTATTTTCCGAATATGCCCCCTTTAGTCCCATTATGTGTGTGGAATTGGGGATCAGTACACTGTAACCTAATAGATCTATTGTGTTTCCCCCTTCTGCTGCCAAGTCGTTAGGGATACTTTGCTACTTCCTCACAGAATATTTCCGCTTCTATTTTTGTCAATCCCAGTCTCTTGAAGTGTTCCTTCAGGTGGCAATACCCCGTCAGGATTTCTGTCAGAATTCTAAGTTCGTTTTTGCTTAGGCTTATGCATTACTTGAATCTCTTCTGGTCGTAGGTCACAAGAAATATCCTCGCTTGTCTTATTCCTTGCAAATCTGTCCAGTAGTTGGATCTTCTACTCTCCTCCTCTCTTTTTAGTTATTCCAGCATTACACCACTACTGATTCTGTAGAAAGGTTCGGACCCCATAAATGGTGTCTCAGCCCCTTTTCTCGCGAGCTGGTCTATGAATGATTGAATTAATGAAAACAAGGGTGGTGATACTAGATCATCAATGCCTAGGCCTCTATTGGGATCTTTACATCCCACCATTCCAGGCCGATCACCTTTGCGAATCCAAGCAGCTACGTTTGTTGAACTTGCCTAACTGCTTCCGGTAACAAAATTGTATCCTTAAAATATCTCTGTCTCAGTCCGTTGAGTACTGGGCACTCTCTGAAGACATGGCCAACAGTTTCATTCTCCTCCAGACACCATCTGCACGTCGGGTCGTCTTCAACACCGACAACACTTGTCTATTTCTTCATTCCTCTCTATCCTGGTGTTTCCCGATATCCACAGGAGGGTCACCTTATTATTCGCACCTAATTCGTTTAATTCCTCTAGGCATTCCTAGACTATCTTACTTGATTTCTTGAGAACTCAGTGCTTTGATGGCTGCTTGACTATTCGACATGATAATACTCTCCTGTCCGCGAATATTTTTCTCTTTGCTGAATTTAATGCATTTCCTGATGGCATGTATTTCCTCCTGGAAGATGATTGGTTACTTATGCAAGTTCTTTTGGTGTCTGGTTCTGGATCCATAGATTCCTGTTCCAGTTCCCTCCGTTGTTTTGGAGTAATCTATATATCATTTAATAGAACCCCTATTCAGTTCAATATTGTTTCTACCCCATTTACATCTACGACTCAACTTTGTATTGAAGTTTTTCACAAAGTTGAACTTCTTTTTCATGTCATCTTGGGGCATGTTCCAGATTTGTTGATTTTTGGATAAGAGATTTGGCTTTCGTTTTATGGCTTCCTTTTTTAATCTCATTAAGATTCAACCTAGGAATTTTTTAGTCCATTTAACGATATTGCCCGAATCGAATAACTTATTAGTAAATGGACACTTTGTGTACTAAAATGACATTTTTTCTTTTTTTTTTCCAACCCTTAATTCTATTAACAAAGTATATCAACTCTTATATCTTAAATATCCTTACTTTCCAGTATTTAAATTTTTAATCAATTACGCGAAATTTAGATTTATTTTTTGAGTTAAAAAACTGTAACCTTAATTTTTGTGGATTCAAATATATATTTATATAATAAAAGTTCTTAATTAAATAATATGTTGCCTATCCTATATAGCATTTTATATTTATGAACACTGTTAAAATAACCTTATATTTAAAGCAAATTTAATGTCCTTTCTGCAAAAAAATAATTTTATACCAAAAATCGTAAATAATTTACATTTACTTTGAATTTAAAGCAATTCATTCATTCAAATATCAGTTTGCTATATATTAAATTTGATTGAACAATATCTTAAATTTCAATAAAGTGAATGAAAAGATATTTCAACTTCTGTAGATTCAAATTAATTCACATATACCCTAGTATTAGTAATTTACATTATTATTCAATATACATTGCATGAGATATCGGAAGATGGCGCAACTTGTATTGAACTTTTTGTTTAGTATGATATAAGTTGCTTACTCGTAAAGGACTCAATTTCTTGTGGTGAGATGTATATGTCTGCCTCGTATGAATGGAAACCAATGAGTTCGAAACCGGTCTAGATGGCAGATACTACCTATGGAAAAATGTCCACTTTTTCCTAGTAGTTTCAGAATTATTTGAACTCGTATTAATGTTGCTGTATTAAATATGTGAAAACATCTCAAATTCAATGAATCCTATCTGTATATTTAATGTACATAGTTACCTTAAAAAGTAATGATCAAACTTTAAATTTAATGTATGAGTACATTATATTTAATGGAGTAAATTAATTTAGATTATTGTAAATTATTAAATTTATTGCATTACATTAAATGCATGTAATAAACGTTTGTGAAATTTGCCTCCACCACAGTTACATTAAATTTGATGCATTCCTTTTTACAGTGTACTTTTATCCATTATACATTAATATATATTGTAAAATAACTTTACATTACTTTTAATCTAATATGTAGGAAGCTAATTTCATAAACCGTTTAGTAAATGCATTTAATGTTAATACATTAAATTTAATAATATTAAATTAAATCTAATGTTAAGGTAACATTCAAATAAATTTAATGTACATAGTTTTAATTTCAAAGTACATGGAACTTATTCACGATTTAAGGTACAAAATCATTTAATTTAATTAATGGATGTGCATTCAATTTAAGGTTATTTTTAACAGTGTAGTTGAGCACAGACCACATGAGCAATGTAAAAAGTAAGATAAGTGAATGAAGTGGGGAGAGGGCATAATAAATTACCTTTAATTTTTGGTAAAAGTTTCTTGCATTTCTAAATATTATTTTCGTTTACATACAAATATAATTATTGGAAAAATTACCTGTCTTTACAAAATATACTCCTAAAAATATAAAAGACCTAAAAAAGTCATATCTTTCGAGCACCACGTTAATAGAATGCAGTCCTCGGATGTCAAAAGTATGTCAAATAAAATAAAAGATTTTCCCTTTCTGATAAATTTTAAAAATACTGATTTGCCGGTCGAGATTTGACCTAATCCCATAAAGTTTTTCCCGGAATTTGGTGATGGTGTGTGGTCTATGTTTAGACATAAAAACTTTATTAGTCTTGTTAAAAGAATTAAAAGCGATTAAAAAGGGTTGTTTAGGTTAGCTTTGTATTTGAGATATTCCAGGAATATAATCATACGGCACTAAAACAGGTATTAAATACACGGTAAATTCCAAAAAGTGTATGTATACAGAGTAGTGAGTAATTCCTCGGTCATGAAAAATAAATTAAAAATCTTATTTGATCGGAAATTCATACTAAAAGTGCCAGAACAAATTGAAGGTGAAGGTCAGCAATGTAATTATTTATTATAGAATCTCATTCATACTATGTGCTTCTAATTTAAATATTATACAGGGTATCCGGGAAAATGTAGAAAATCTCCCAGATACGAAAAAATAAATACGTGAAAGGAATACTACAAGTTCATATGAACTTTTTTCGTGTTGGGCTCCCAAACAGCTGCAATGGAATCAAGTCTTTTGCACATAATTATTGATTCACCAAGTATATTTCAATTTTTTTTATATGACGTATATAGGTAAAAACCCTTCAAATTACTATTAGAATTAGCGTCATGACTGAAGAGTACTTAATTTTTAGTCAGTAGTTAAAGGTATGTAAAAAACATTGACCAAAGTTCTTATCATACAAGGCGTAAAAAAATGAGTCATGGGCCATGAATGTCACAACTAGTCCGTCCCTGTAGATGTGAGTAATTCACAGCACTTTCTTGGATAGTAATTTGAACGATCTTACCTGGTATACATCGTATTAAAAAAAATTGAAATATACCAGCTGGTTCAATAATTATGTGTAAAAAGTTGATTTGATTATAGCTGTTTGGGAGCCCATATCTTCGCAGAGGACTCCTACACGAAAAAAGTTTATATGAACTTGTAGTATTTCTTTCACGTGTTTTTTTTTCATATGCAAGGATTTTCCCACATTTTTCCGGACACCTTGAATGCTGCCGAATTTTTGAATTGAGAGTATATTTACTTATTTATTAGACCAGCGACTATATTACATATAAGCGTCAACAATTATAGGTAATGCTACAACTATAGAAGGGTGACCGCTCCTATTTTAGTAATAGCAAAGAGAAGCAAATATTTATCATTGAAAATGATATTATTATTTTTCAAATATTCTCCACGATGATCACTTTTGCATGCATTTTATCCAACACGAAAATCATTTTTGCCACTATGAAGATGGCATCCTCCAAACATGGTTTTTAGAAGTATCTTCTGGCATAGTAAATTGACCACCTAGTTTATTCTTCATGCAAGGGAGACAAAAAGAAATAATTGGGTACCATATTGGGACTGTACGGTAAATGATCCATCAATTTCACATTTTGAGTGTGAAAGCTTGCATTGTCGTCTCGGATTTGTATTCCTTAAGGACTTTTGCAAACAAATGGATATGTGCCATTCAGAATTGACCATTTTACGATACTTTGAAGGCATATGGTGTTGTTTACTTTCGGCCTTATACGCATAGAATCAAGATTTGTCACCTATCACGATCTTGTAAATGGTTTTTGAAGCACCATGATCGTATTTTTTTAGCATTTCCTTGCACCAATCATTACGAGCATTTATTTGTGCTGTTGTAATGTGAAATTCAACGCGAATATAGCTTCTTCATTGCCAGTTGTGCATCCAAACTATATTATATGCGATTGTATTATTAATAGCCTTGGAAATTTCTGACGCAGGTACTGAAAAGCTGGCTCATCTGTATTCAGTGCCTTAGCAAAATTTTTCATTAGGCCCAATTTTATATGCAGTAGTGTCAACAAAATCTTTGTGGGGGCTACCAATGGCATATGTTGTACATACTTTTCACCTGGCTATAATGTTTGTCGAACGAACCAATTTTCTCTTGTAATGAAGTACCTTTGCCCGATTGTCCCATTCGCACACAAAAAAAGCAAAACTTGTTGTAACCTAGCTGTAACCCAAGTAAATGTACAATCACCTTTAAGTCGTCTCAGATCTGCCATTGGTGCTCATCGTATTTTAGACTTGTTAATAGATACTTCATATTGTCGTATGATTCTTTCATATCAACTGCATATCCAACAGGAATAGATGATAAAATATTTTCCATATGCAATACTACTGCTTTTAAACTCAACGTTGAACTGTTTATAAACAATCTTCATTCCTCTGGCTTGTACTTTATATTTAAAGCCGCCAATAAATCGCTTATGTTATTGCAGAAAACCAAGTTCTTTTCCATATTAAAAAATGGTGCTAGGCCTTTATAGTGTATACGAAAAACAAATGTTCATGACACATCGTGTTCTAATAAGTTCCACTGCTACAATCTTGATCGAAGTAACTCCGCTTTACTTTTTCGAAGTTCTAAGTCTCTGACGTTTAATTCTGATTGGGTTATTTTGTGTGGTTGGTTGTATAACGTGCTGGCTCTGACATCAAGATCTTTTGATGTTGATGGCATATCTTCTTCCTGAGAAATCGTTGTATCGTTATTATCTGATTCGTAAGAGAATGTTTTTGGAGGTTCTGGAACAAGTTCGTCACTATGAGGGACAAGTCTCATGGCAGATGGTATATTTGGATAGTTGAAACAGACTTTTTAACCGACTTCTAAAAGAAGGAGGTTCTCAATTCGTCGACTATGTATTTTTTTTATTTTTTTTTTATGTATGTACACCGATTACTCCGGAACTGCTGCACCGATTTGAATGAAATTTTTTACGTTATGTAAAGGAAGTTGCTGCGGTGGTCCCATATTTTTTAGATGAAATTGGTGCAGTAAAATCCAAGATGGCGCTTACAATATGGCGGCCAAAAAAATTAATTTTGTCCGATTTTCTCCAAAATTGGTATGGAGGAATTTTCGGGGTTGTACCCAACGAATCTGAAATTATTTTTAAAAAATTCAAAATGGCGGATCCAATATGGTGGATAAAAAATTAATTTATTTTCTTTAAATATCGATATTGGAAGGTTTTGGGGCCTATATTACCAATCTAAAATTAATTTGAAATTTAAGATAGTAGATTCTTTATGACAGACTAAATATTCGTTTGACCCAATTTGATTCGTATTTGGAAAACTCTAAGAACTAAAGAATTTTTAGTGGTTCATTTTTGGGTGATTTACAACTTTGGATAAAATGGGTACTTTTTTGCCAGATTGTAGTCATTGCGAGGTACACTAATCTCGATTAGTACTTAGTTCAAATAATTTATGAATATCATAATGAATTCTAAAACTAATAAAAGTCGGCGCCAAACTGATACCTGACAAAATGTGATTTGCATAAACAGATTAAAAATACTTTATTTGTAATTGCATTCTTACCATAATTTGAATATATTAGTAGTTATTTATTTCGTGTACAAATAATTTGGCGCCGACTTCAAAAAGTTCAATTTCATATAAAAATTTATGGTTATTTTTCACTTTTTAGCGCATTTTTAGAAGTCGGTTCGATTTTTTTATAAAAATTTTATTCTTCTTGGATATATCTGTGCCTTGCTCAGCACGACGTATGATGCAGAAATAGCAATCATTAACATGATTTGAAGACTCTCTCCAGATCATTGGGACAGCAAACAGCATATATCGTTTTTACTATTTAACCAGTTTCTCAGACTTAAAGCTCGTGCATTACAACAGATCTGTAGCGCCCACTGTTTGTCTTGTTCCCCTATGCTGCACCCGAGCTGATATGCCCTTTTTATGAATGGTGTAATAGACCGCTTCTGAGACATAAAAGTCACCTCACCACAAACATAGCAGAAGTGATTTGGATTGTTCATACAATTTCAAGACATCGTACAATCTCAGCTATTCGATTTGACTCACTAACTTCGACTGACTAACCCCTCCGCTTTATAGCTACTTATATAGCCAAATACGGCTTCTACATTTTTAGAGAATATTCGAGAATTTTCTATTCAACTATAATATTTGTTTGTATACAGAACCTGTTCAGTACCAAGCAGACATAAAAGTCGATTTATATAGATTTAAATGGCTATCTCTCTTATTTTAACCTTTTGGGGGGTTAGAACTATGTGGGGGGGGGTCATCTCTGAAGATCTCCACGCGGTGTTGTCAAGTTGTGTAAAATATCTTTAACTTGGGAAAACGTATATTTGGCTATGACGCACCCCTCTATTGTCATAACATTACAAACATACCACGTGCATTCGTGCGGTTACATTATTAGTATATAGGGAGACGTATCTCTAAAACTTGAACTAATATTAAAAATATAACTTTTGTTTCAATTTTAGCACATCAAAAATAGTAAGTTTAGTCGGTTATATTTTAGATACATTTTAACTGTTGTCCAGTGTATAATAAAACACCAAATGCTTAGCTGAAACTTTTGAGGGATATTTTAAAGGCGACTATTCTGAATTGGTGTTAGGATAGAAACTCATTCATGTTGGGTAAGATTTCTGAAACCATGATTAACGAAAGAAAGTCTTTGATAAAAATATCCTGCGATGGAGGTATGGAAATTGAATTTGTAAAATCGGACTAACAGTTTTGAAATTTATTACTTAGATAAATTTGCTTTGCAGTTCTAATAGCGGTTCTGATTTTTACTGCGATAATAAAGGTTTAGAACTTCATCTGGTTGTTTTGTTATGTTTTTTGTCATCCAAGAACAATTGGGCTTCATTTTATTGATGTAGTTAGTTATTAGAACATGAACATCAAAAAGATATATTAGATCATTTGTAAGATTGTTCATCTATGTTATTTGGTTAATAAATTCCATGGAATGGTATGTTTTCCAGTAAAGCGTCTTAAAGATGGTTATATTAAGTACGCTGTACAACATCAGAATTACAATAAACTAAATTAATTACTCTAAAATTTATATTTGATGCTCTAGTTCATTCAGATACTATCGGTTTAAGTTAAATTATCTCTAAAATGTTAGTTTAATTCAATTTTTTAAGATCTACTTTTTTTATAACCGAATTTAAGCGAATAATAGATTTTATTGAGTATTAATTAGAACATGTGTTGGATATTGAATACTTGATCATCATTCTATATTAGTTAAAGGTATCATGCCCTATATAATTGTTCTAACATGTCTTTTAGAAAGAACTTTTTTATGAAAATAATTAAATTTGTAACTCTCACTTGTATTTGAGAATACTTTAGCTGAACTTGACTAAAGATTATTATAGCTATAGTGAGCTATTATAATCTTTAACGTGACACAATTCATTTAGTATTTAGTATCTCGCTCTTGCTGGATAAGTGTGAATTTTTCACACGATGGAAGATATTTCACAAAATAAAAATAATTTATAATTTCAAATTGTAGTTATTCACTAGTTTTTAATTCTTTTTAAGTCGTCGTAAAAATTGTTTATAATAATTCTAGATTTAATATTTATCTTCCACAAATAAATTAGAAAATATAAATATTAATACATAGATAACATGTTGGCACCTTAAAAATACACATGTAATTTTATCTTAGACATGCCCCTGGCTACGAAACATACCTGATGAACGCAATAATTTGGTTTCGTTGGACCACCCATAAAACAGTTTTATCATTGATCTTACATCCAGTAGAAGGTTCGTAGAAATGACCCAGCGCGGAAAGAAAATGGCAATAAAGTAAAAGTATTGGATTCGACTGTCAGTATTTTTAAACTTTAAGTACTCTCGTATTTATACTTATCTGTTAGGGAAAAATAGACCATATACATTGTATTTTAAATATTTGAAAATTGATATGGGTAATAAAACGGTATATTTTCGAGAAAATCGATAGATTTTTACAAGCCTGGTGGTTTATTAAATTTTAACATTTTTTTTTTTTAAATTATGATTCTTAATTAGGTTTTTTGAAATGCTTGTCTTGGTATGTTTTAATAAAAAAGTAGGGTATGATCGAGGACGGTGTCAGATTAGGGAAGGTACAAACCAACCATTTATGAATCTGTATATTGCTGCTTGCTTGATATTTGCTATTTGGTAACATGTAAGGAAATAAATTAAGTTCAGTTTCCTTAACAAGAAAATTTTAAAAACATAAAGCTTAAGGATTATAAACTCGTGATCAGAAACTTAGAGTAAATACCAGGTAAAGTACAAATGAACCCAAGACTTTTTCTGGATAAGCTTTTTCATTTATTTTTTTTTTGTTAAGGTATATTAGGGAATAAAACTCACTATAAATAGCTACAATAGACAGAAACTTATTTTTACATTTTTATGCCATATTAGAAATATGTATAGCAAATTTCCCAGACGGTTATTATTAAATTTAATAATTAACATTAATCTAAATTAATTTATTGCATTAAATCCAATCTAATCATATATTAAATTTAGTATCTTTTTAGTCACTTTATTGAAATTTAAGATAACATTCAGTCAAATTTAATTAGTTTTTACTTTTTTGGGTTTCGGTCATATTGTTACTTTATAAAAGAATTAACACATGTTTTTTCTGACGTTTCGGTTTATTTTATTTATTAAACCATCTTCAGAGAATTACTGTAAATATGCAAAGGAATAAGTAAATTTATGCTATATAAACTGAAAATTTTACTTCCTTACCTAATGTTAACAGGTGGTTCACTTGAAAAACTTACATTTAACTATTTTACTACTTTAATACAATATAATTAAACACTTCTTATTTAATATAAATATAAATATAAAAAAAAAAACTATTATTTTTTGATGCATTTTTTTTTTCCACATCTGGTTTGTTGTGCTTTTGACGGAGTACTACCAAAGGGTTTGAAAGTTTCTGGACCATCTGCAATTTTATTGCCCTATTAGATTCGTATATACATTACTCAGGTCATTTGTGTCCGTTCTGAAATTCATTGTACCGGGTGTTCTTTTAATGTGGATCATTTCTTTAATTGTTCTTTTTTTTGTAATTAGTTTCTTTGTCTAAAATCTCCACGTTGTTAAAATCGATGTTGTGCATGTGATTGATAACATGCACAACATCGATTTTAACAACGTGGAGATTTTAGACAAAGAAATTAATTACAAAAAAAGAACAATTAAAGAAATGATCCACATTAAAAGAACACCCGGTACAATGAATTTCAGAATGGACACAAATGACCTGAGTAATGTATATACGAATCTAATAGGGCAATAAAATTGCAGATGGTCCAGAAGCTTTCAAACCCTTTGGTAGTACTCCGTCAAAAACACAACAAACCAGATGTGGAAAAAAAAAATGCATCAAAAAATAATAGTTTTTTTTTATATTTATATTTATATTAAATAAGAAGTGTTTAATTATATTGTATTAAAGTAGTAAAATAGTTAAATGTAAGTTTTTCAAGTGAACCACCTGTTAACATTAGGTAAGGAAGTAAAATTTTCAGTTTATATAGCATAAATTTACTTATTCCTTTGCATATTTACAGTAATTCTCTGAAGATGGTTTAATAAATAAAATAAACCGAAACGTCAGAAAAAACATGTGTTAATTCTTTTATAAAGTAACAATATGACCGAAACCCAAAAAAGTAAAAACTAATTAATAACTACACGGTCAACAAATAGAAACAAAAATGTCAAATTTAATGTACAACGAACGGATATTTTAACGAATTGCTTTAATTTCAAAGTGAATGCTAATGAAAATTAAACGTGCATTAAATTTAAGGTTATTTTTAACAGTGTAGCTCAAAGGAAAAATAAAAATATTATTTTAGAACATATTCTAAAAAAATTATTGTCTGAAGTGCAACTGTATCCGGCCCGGGTTTATGATGGTTAAAACTATTATACAAATTACATTGTTCTAGATTAAAATTCTCTCTTTAAAACAAATAGGTATATTATGTAACTTTAGTTAAGTCGACAACTGTTTTTGAAATGATGTAATGGCTTCAGAAGGGTTCCTTCTATCTTCTCAACGTTTCTGTTGAAAAACGAATGCCTTTTTAAACGTGAAGCCGTGGGATTAGCCTAACCGTTTAAGGCGCTAGGACTGATAGGGACGACCACGGCCAGGCGCGGGTTCAAGCCCCGTGCACGGCAACTTATTTAAAAAAGTTATCAGACCATTAGAGGATAGTCCTATTAGTCGGTAGACACTTGACTGACAAAGAGTGAAAAACTCTGGGTTAGTTGAGTGTCGAGAACCGTGGTTCTGAACCCACGTTAAAATGTAGGTCCAGTCGCTAAATGGTCTCCGCTACCGACGCGACTTTAAGCCCCAAATCTTTACTTTTTTTTTAAACGTGATTTTTTTGAGAAAAATATACATTCAGCGTATATAATTTTTTGTTTATTTCAGGGTCTCTAGCTGTCTTTTGATTCTTAGATTTATTGCTTTTGTTATCGGTTTCCTTATGTTGTTGGAGGAGGTCTCAGAATTTTAAGAGATTTGAAAATTTATTAGCAGAAGTGACAGACCTGTATAAATATATTTTTTATGAAACAGAAGGAGTAAAAATCTCAATGTTCCTTTATCTCTACTTAATATTGCTTGGAATCTTCACATATAACTTAATTTGCCTATAGGTGTAAGATTATCTTATCAAAGAAGACTTACAGATAAAATTTATATTCTGTTGTGTGGGGAAGTAAAATTCAGTAATTTCTTCATATTGTACTTCTAAATTTTTCAATTTTCTCTAAATTTTTTTCTTTTAAACTAAAAACGCTACAACACTGACATAATCAAATTTTAAAGGATACTTTGAAGAAGATTTACCTAAAATTCATCAATTATATCCATAAATGATTGTTAGGAAACATTTGTCTACGAATATGACGCTCTACCTCTTCTCACATACTTTCAATGGCTTCTGCAAAACTAGAACATTATTTTCATGAAACCATTCTTGAACAACTTTCGTCAAAAGCAGTTTAGATCATTATCCTGTTGGAAAATAAATAGCAATGATATTTTCCACTCATGGAGTTTAAAGTTAAATAGTTTCAAGGCACATCCCAACCTTGAAAACCAACCCCATAGAAAAATGCTAGTATAACTATATTTAACCGTGGGTGTAACATATTTAAGATTAAAACTTGTATTGATTGACAGCCTTACTCGTTTAATTTCATCAATATTAAAAATCTGGTTAAGAGTTTCATCGCTCTTTAGACGTTTTCCCACTCATTTTTAAATGTCATAGTACAAATGCAAGCCCTGCGACTTCATATCTTCCTAAAAAAACAGCTTTTTAGCCAGAGATCTACTAAATATTTTATTATGCATAAAATATAAGTACTCCACAAAATTATCTTTTCCTTTACTTTTACTTAAAATTTTGTAGCCAAATTTACTAAGAAGGTTAATTGCCAAGTAAGATAATTTGTATTGCATATGTCAGCAAATAAACGTTCCTAGGGGAATGTTAAGGATAAAAATATAGAAATAAAGCCTTGAGAGTGGTAATAATTACAGTAGTCATCAAAAAATAAAGAAAAAAAAAATATTTTGGCGTTTATCTTTTAGACAAATATTGAAATATTGCTTTAATTCTGATGCTTTTTTGTTCTGTTTCTATCAGTTGTTTTATTTTTATTGTGGGAATAGTTGTCACCGATAGTAGTAACCTACTTGAACTTTTTAAAAGGCAATGTATTTAGATGCAATATAATGCATTTGATATATTTTAAAATTGGAATTTGTACATCTTTCGCAACCGTTACGCTATTTTTGTTCGATAGGGTAACAGTTCATTTTTGATTTAGCAGGTTCTTTAGGCTTGCATTTACTAAACTAAGTTGCGCACTCTGAATACTAAAATGAGTTTAAATTATTAGTGCTATAACCACGATATTATAGTCTCGGAAATATGATGTTGAGCTGCCAAAACCTTTATAAGGGTTGTACTTACTGTTCCTTTTTAAATACCAACCTGATATGTTTATTTTATTTTGAAGCATAATCACTCTCTTGAGTGATTACAATCAGTGTTTTCACCCTTGTCTATTATTGTAATTATTATTCCGAATAAGTGTTTTATACATAATGAATTATGTATTATAAAATACCAAAACACAATTCTCGAACTAGTAGTTTTAACTTGCATGAAATCTAGATCAGATTTAATATTAAAAATTAATAGTGACTCTGGGAATTATTATTGAACTTCGACTATAGTCAACCAGCAACTCGTATAGACTGAGCCTACCATATATTTTAGAGTTTTTATCTTTCATCGATCATCAGTCAGACAACTATAAAAATCTATCACTTAGAATAGACAATAGTTGTTTAAGTTACTAACAAATAGGAAATGATTTATTTTTTGTTCTTTTGGTTGTTTGTCAGTGTAAAATTTATCACCTTGCATCTCTATCCTGATGACCGTTGTTCTATGAAGATTCAAATTGAAAATATATAGGTAAAGATAGAGTGTCGGAATTTTAATAATTTTTTAATTATACCATCAGTTTTAATGGTTTGAGTTCAAAAAATTAAATAAAAACGTTTTGATAGTTATTCTGCTAGAATCAGTGGCTGCTGGTGCATTAAAAAAGTAGCGGTTGCAATTTCAATGGTACACTGAAAACATAGACATGTATAAAATCTGTCGTAGGTACCGGTAGATGAATAAATAAAAATCTTTAAAAATTGAGTTAATATGAAACAAAATAGTGTATTTTAAACAATTAAACATAAAGAAGGTAGTAAATTTTAAAAATATAGCAGTCAAAACAAAATGCATATATAACTTACTGTGTGAATTATTTATAAAGAAAATCCATACACCGATCTTTGGCATAAGCAAACTTATTAATAGCCTGTTGATCGAAATCAGGTATGCTTTCGATAAGATCCCTTTCTTTAGAAAGCATTGCCAAAGCAGAAAGTCTTTCTTGGCTCATAGTGTTGCGTAAAAACGTTTTTATCCATTTGACGGTAGAAAAGCACCATTCTGCTTCAGCTGATGCCAATGAAATAGTAATTAAAATTTTTAAAAGTTTTACAACTTTACTAAATGCCTCACTTATCTCGATATTTTGCGAAAGATTGTCATAAAATATAAGAAGTCCCGAAATTCATCTTAATTAATTAGTTTTATATATGACGGTCAGTTCTGTACGGAGATTTTATTCAATAAAAAGGGGTAATCATGTACTACATTCGACATACTGTTCCAAAAACAAAGACTGGCTACTACCAAGTGATCTACAAAGCAAAATCTTTCTTTTGTTTGATAAATAATTATATCGCAAACTTCTTTTGCTTTCCGAGAAAACTCCGCGGAATCATCGAGCTTATGTCGTTTTGAAGTAAATGGAGATAGCTCAACTTCGTTTGAGGTAATATTATTTCTAATTTCTATTAATCTTGGTTCAAATGATAATATATTTTTATTCGCTCTAACAACGTCAACTTGTCTTGTTTGAAACTTACCAAATAACAAGTCAACTTGTAAAATAAGTTTAATCATGAAAGAAAGCTCTTGCTTTTCAGCATTTTGACATACCTTGATAGTTGGTTCGTGGTACTAAGGTTTCTACTGCCATCTGAGATTTTTTCCCATTATCTCTAGAATGCTGTCTTTGTATTCGAATGCGGTACAAACTCTAGAATTAAAATTGCATCTTGTGGGAGTCGAATGAGGTAAGCGTTTGTTAACAATTTGATCTAGTATTGCGGTTCTTAAAGGACTATTAGAAACAAAAAGAACTAATTTCTTGTAAATTGTAAAAAAATATGAGGACATTTTTATTGGCCGATGCAACGTTTAACATTGCCAAATTTAATTGATGTGCATAACAATGCACGTAAGCAGCATGTTCGTAGATAAAGAGCAGGAACTGCATTATATTTTGCCTTTCTAGAATCTCTTATAAGAGATTTTTAAAAATATCTAACACATACACGATGGTTTTATAAATTCTTTCGTAACTCGGAATCCTTTGAATTCGGAAATCGAAATAGGCCACTGTATTTGTCTGCACAGTTTGAGACAGAGCACTTAATTTTGGATGGTTTTTTCTTCTCCAAACATTTTTAACCTATTTAAAACCTAACAAAATATCTTGATCAAAGTAAAAATGCTGCCATAAAAATTAAAATACTCGTGCGTTAGAGATCACTCATAGAAATACTGGCACAGTAGACACCACAGTTGTATTCTAACTTGAACTAAAGGAACAGTTTAATTGCTGCTTGAAGAAGAAACCTTTACTTGATACTCGCAGCGCCACGCGCGACTAGAAGCGGTAAGTCAAATACTCGTCCAGTAGGTTGAATAAGAGAAAATTTTCTAGTAGAGGGATATTTTGTAGGGAAAACTAAACACAAGTTTGCAAATCGACTTGCAACCTGCGTGAAGTTTATGGGACAAAAGTAATCTCCACTTCTTAGATAAGCAACTTCATATACACCCCAATGGATTAGCTTGGATTTGCATTAAAATTGCACACCCGCAATGCGATAACGTTTCCAGGAGTAATACATACAAATTATTAATGATATTTAGGCGAAGTAAGTTAAATTATTTCAATAATTGACTGCTGTTCGCGTATAATGTAGGTAAAAAATTGATTTAAATTTAATCATTAAATTATCAGCAGAAATAAAATATTTGTACTTATATTTATTAATATGTTTTGTTTCATTTATATATATATATATATATATATATATATATATATTTGGGTTTGAGTAAATCTGCAAATCTAAGGAAAAGCTGTCACTGGCTAGAATGTAAAACGGCATGTTTATGTCTATATAAATAAATTTTCCGACTCGTTATGAATATCCTAAAACCTAAACCATAATTTCGGTTCTTATTTTCATGCAACTAATAACTTGTAAAATTTGGCAAACACAATTCTAATGTACCTAAAATTTTGGCATTATAAATAATTTACTTGAAAACTTTGGGTTGCGGTGTTAATATACAGGGTATTTCAGGTTATGCAAAATTAATATTTTCCTATGTTAAAAAAGTAACACTTTTTGCAATTACAACGTATAAATTTATGTTTCTAACTCTATACATAATCTTTACCATCTATTGGAGATGCCTTGGAAAACAAACGATAGTTCCATTTTAATTTGTTAATAAATATGAAATATGACAAACACAATAAAATGTAGAAAACGTTATTTTTCTTGTACTTCATTGCAGTGGGATAAAAAATTTATTTTGTTTTCTAAAACATGTTATATGTAATAGAGTATACCTAAAAATTCATTTTAACTGTGATTAGTTATCGCATTAGGTCCCAGACTTAACAATCGCCAGCGAGTTTTCTAAGAAGAAAATAAAGTTTACGATTAGACTTTTAAAAGTTGGATGGAATTTCGGGAATATTTAGAACTAATAAGATTTATTTGACTTTATACCTGTTTTCCCTCTATTTTTCTCAATAACTTAAACCTGAAGCCTTAAACTAGTCTGTGATTACATCTGGGCACCTTTTTTTTTTTAAATCACCCTAAAACAGTTCGAAGAGTTCAAGAGAGTAGAGTATTCTCCAATGTTAGATGTATATAAACTGGCACTAAATATATTTTGCTACTGCATGTTTTTCACATAAACATATGGTACTTAAGTTTTTATAAAAAACTCTGTAAAGAATTCTTAAATCACATAGTGATTGCCTCATAAAGTACATGTTCAATAAAATAATGGAATAAAATGTTAAAATTATTAGTGTCAATATTGAATTTATTATGAAATATTTCAATATTATTTCAAAATCTACAAATTTGCACGTTTAAAGTTAGATTGTAGCCTTTAAGCGTCACATGTCCGTTGAGATTTTTACCTAAGGATTAAAATATTGATAGATCTAAAAATCACGTTTTTCTTCACAGCAACCTATAGACTTTATTATATAAAAGTAGCAATTAGCATAATTTAGACAAATACAGAGTGAACAAGTCATTTCAATTTATTTTTAATAGTAATAGGGTTTGAGCAATTAGTGAATTGATCAGTCAAAAATCGAAAAAACTCCTGTCCCACCAACCACAAGAAGGATTTAAACAAATTTGTTGTTGTTTAAATCTACTGATGTGAAAATTTTGCAATACCCATGAGAAAACCATGCAATTAGTTCACTAAAAGTGATGGCAATACTTCAAGGATATCTCTGCGTTCCACATTAAGATGTGGTTTTTTATTGTTAATTGATCCTTGTGCAGAAAACAAATATATTTTTCATCGCTCATCTTACAAACCTATCCCTGGAAAATAAACTTAAATTCCGCCGACATGTCTCCTGATACTAGAATATGAGGATCCAACCCTCTTTATCGTAGTCCCTAAGTTGATAGTTTCCGAAATACAGGGTGTCAAATTTAAATGCTTTGTTGAGTAAAGAGACTCGTCGTTGCCCTCTTCATACTTTATCCTGTCTCCAAGAACCTTGGAGATATTTAAATGCCACCAGGCCAACAGTAATGAAAATTTACAAAGCAACTAGCTAATAATGATAATAATGTAAGGAAGAACTGGCAAAGAACAATAGTAACAGGATAAAGGCAATAACAAACAAAAAAAAGTTGAGCTGCACCCTTTCCAAAATTAGAGTTTAAGAGTTCTCCAAAAAAAGTAATTCAATGGCGTTAAATCCGGTGAGCGGAGTGAATAATTTTCAGGAACATAACTTCATCTGTCGATCCATTAATTTTGAAATACTCATTTAAATGATTTCTAACATTTAATGTAGTGTGGGGGTGCACCGTCGTGCCTGAACCACATATTTTGTCTGGGAACTAGTGGAATATAATCCAATAAATCTGGTAAATTTACTATATGTTCCAGGTAAATTCACTATTTAAACGAGGATGTAATATGACAGGACCAATAATAAATCTATCAATAATCCCTGCATACGAGTTTTGGTCAGCATAAACATCTTCATTATGTAAATTTGTCCTACCTCTTCTTGTAAAGTTACACTTATCGGCAAATAATTTTTTTATGAAAATTCACATTATGTGTTCTCTGTTCATTAATGAATGGACAGAAGCTTAGTCTCAATTTGAGGTCGAAAGATAAAAGATCTTATATAGTCTGAAGATGGAATGGATGCAACAGCTGTTCTCATAAAGCCCTATTTACTGTTTCTTTAGAAACTCTAATTTTCAAAGGTAAGTGTCTGGTGACCCGGATTTTCTTCAACTTGTTCTAAAATTTCTTCCTTAATCTCCGACATTCTAGTGGTAAGATTCCGTCCATAACCAATTTCTGCAAGCGCAAAACTACCGGTTTCTCGAAAACGCCCTTCAACAGCGGCAAATGTCTTGTAGTTTTTTGGAAATCTTTCTGTGAGTATTTTCACACCCTCCTGACCATATCCTTGGCAATAATTGTAAACTCGTATCATATCGATCATTTTTGCATTAGTTTTATGTTTGACCATGGAGAAAATGTAAGAATTAAATGATAAATTTTGAACTTCAAAGATAAAGGTATGTCGGATTGAATTGTTTGATAATGACGATGGTTATCATTGTTAGCACACATTCCAAATTTCTTGGACTAGTCCTAAACCTAAAAGTGTGAAGTGAATCTATGATGTCTCAGTACGCGATAAAACATTTGAATTCAATTATCTCAGAAAGAGTTGCCCGAAATGACACCTAGGAGGTATAACTTTTTGGAAAAAAGACATCAAGAAATAAAATTTTTTAATTATTATGAAGATTAGCATGCAGGCAAAGTTCATCTGGTGTCGCCCTCTTTCATATACATCGAAATTGTAATCAGATCCAGATATTTCCTCCTAAAAAACCCCAAAATACCAAATTTAGTGCAAATCATGATATAATTAAAACAAATGTTTACAAAAAAGTTTAAAAAATTATAACTTTGACATCCTGTATTTTGGAAGCTATAAACTTTTTGGACTAAAGTAAATTAGGCTAGATCCTCATAACTTAGCTTCAGGAATTTGCTCTGATATTTTGTACAGTCCTTTTAGAGACCCTGTATAAACAGTTGTTTTCGGTGATTTTGATTTTCGTTCGTTGCAGTTGCTATAATACAATTATTAAGTGATTCAACATATGGAGAGAGAACCAAAGTTGGATTAACAGGCAATAAATGGTCTGTTTTTTTAAACTGAATTATGTGTCTTTTGGTTTTGAACTTTTCTCCGATTTTATATTCATTATTGTATAAGTAATTCGATAATGACCAATCATATCGCTGTCGAATATTAACTACTATGTATGGCAGACATATAAGTACCAAAAAGTTAAAGTAAGTTGTTCTAAGACCCTCCTGGTTCTAGTATTTATTAAGGTTCCGTAACCAACTAGGAATCTTTTTATTTCGTCATGCCCATCTGTTCGTCCAACGTTAAATATTTATATAACATTTTTATATCGTCTTGGTCATCCCGTTCATAAAATACAAACTTCCAAACTTATTTGCAATTGTGGAGTGTAACTTTTGGTGACTGGGCCAGGCAAATCAAATATAAATTTTAGTCCCTTAGGGGTGCAAATTGTATAAGGCTCCTTGATATGAAAGCGTGAGGTTTTAACGAGATTCTTCTCGTGCTTTTTTCAGTGAGGTTTAACAGCGCTGTAATTACATGTTTTATTATTTTACAGTCTAGTTTTGCCAGGATTTTGTATTTAATTTGTTATTTTATTAGGTACTATAATATTGGTATGAATTTATCTATATTTATTAGTACGAATAAGTTACGTTTACTAACTCACCCAATACAATAAAACAGTGTTTAAAATTCAATTTTCGATGTTTTAATATGCTGTTCGACAAGAAGATTATCTCTTCAGAAATTTTTTTAGTGCATACTTTCAATTAACTCAAAACAGGCGTGCAACGAAATAGCAGAAAGAATTAATAATTGCCACGGAACTCAAACATAATATATGTCCTTGTATGTTTATTGGTTTGACATCTCCAGAAACTTTGAGGGAGCAATTTTTATTTTGTTTAATTTGCAGCAAAAAATACCATCCTAATAATTTATTTTACACAATATTAGATATTTTCAAAGCAAAATTAAAACTGAAATTTCGACAGTAGCCACCAATCACTTTTGGGCCTTTCAATATAGAATTGTGATTCATAATCAGTTGGGTTCCTCCTTAATATTTTAGAATCATAAATTTGCCGGCGCTCTGAACCTTATAGCCTCGAAGCACCCTGTATTAGAATAGCAATTAGCATATTTACAACTAATATATCGCGAACAATTAGATATACATACACAAAGGTATATAAACCTTGACTTATTTTACACCCACATGCAATATCGTGAGTTTGTTATCCAATATCGGAAAGTAAATGTTCACACTTTTTAAATTTGCATAATAAGTTTATTTTTAAACGTTTTCAAATATTTTTATGTAAAGAGAAAAATAGACCATGACTAGGCACGCCACAAGATGCATGAAAGGATATAAGGTTAAGGTAATGGGAACCCAGCGCAAGTCACAGTGGGTGGTATGTTTGTATGAGATTTTTTTAAACCTAATTTTGTTGCCGCTTATGGTTAGTATAGTAACTGTATTTTTGCATGATCTTATTGACTCGCTTCTATTTGTCAACAAGCATTATTTATTAATTGACATTCAACGGTAGTTCAAGGTCGAGTTGGATGAAGCAACAAGGCGGCAATTGATGCTAGAGCCAAGTCGAGTGGAGGTGCTAAGAAGCTTTAATGAAATAATTTAAAGTAATATTTAAATAATTTTAAATGTCCATTCGTAATTAGAGCATGCTAAACAAATTTGAATTATGGCTTTTCTTAGCGGCTAAAATTTTCTAAAATCAACACTACACTGTAACTGCCATTGCTTCTAGAATTTTTCTATTCATTAAGACAATATAATATAATGTATAATAGAAAATATTACTTTTATTTTGAGCCATGTACCTCGTGGCAAAAAAAATTGTCCCTTTAAATTACAGTATAAATGCATATTTTATAGGTTCAGTACGGTGTTGGGATTTATATACTGATCGACGCAGATTGTTTTTAGGTACTAGCTAATTCTTTCATTAACATAATCATTAACGGATAAATCATCCTATTTCAAAATTAGCAAATAAGTTTAAACTACCTACTAAATCACGTTAATAAATTCAATGGCAAAATTCACATATATCGAAGACAAGCAAGTCAGATTCTTTTCGTGCTGGACACCAACATATTTTTTCTTGCAGTTTTGTAATGGACCCTGCCCTGATCTGTATTTCTGCGTACTACATAAGTTCTTGCGAGACATGCCTGTTTAGTATTACAAATTGCGACGATTTCATGTATGTACATAGTGATAAAAATCATTATTTTTTAATTTCTTATTAGAATTATAATGAAAATTCTATTAATTTCCTTACTTGATTTATTTTTTGGAATCTCTTGTTCTGACAAAGTATTTCCCCTTCCTCTTCAACGACAGCCAGTCACAAACTTAGATCTATGCTAGACCATTACACTCTTCACTCACAATATCAAAAGTAATTCTAAATTTTACAAACTCCATCGTTATTTGCAATCTGTAATAATAGAGTAACTACAAATAATAGTCAATATCTAAATAAATATTTCACAAGAAGTTTCCCACTGAAGATTTTTTATTCGTATTTATAATTAGTTACTCACTAATTATGAGATTATCTTGTGGAATTAACATAATCACAAACATAAACATTAACAAACAGATTGACTAAGATGGTTTAAAACATAAATCCGATCAAGTTGCCATGGAGTTTGTTTTTGCTGATGGTACTGTAATAATTTACGTTACATGTGTTAACACATATATGCTTATAACAGGTATTTTAAGGATAAAAATCTAGAGTACAAGTTTTGCAATTCGCAATAGGAAGTTGTCTTCCTTAAATAAGTAAAACTTTTCATTTTTGCTGGTTTAGTAATAAAACAAACCTTTTTTTTAAATCCTGTATTTTCGAGATTCAAAACTTGCAGCAAGTCAATTTAGATCCTCTACTGTCAACTTAGACTGGCGTTAAAGTTGGACAATGTTTGTGAATTTGGGGAAAAATTTGCCTTGGCATCTACATAAGTAGATTATAAAGAATATTTAGCCTTCATCGAATGTTAGAAATAGATATAAGATTTTTACCACTGAGTTTGAACGATCCCCATTGCGTACGTTCCTGTTCCTTAAATATATTTAACTGATCGTATCTTGGTTTAGCACAAATCACGAACGGTTCACTATTAGTGAAATATTTCTGATACATCTATCTATACTTGAGTTTATGGCACATCCTCATAGCTGAGTTCCGTCCAGATTGGCTTAGTTAGACAAAAATTCTCTAATTCATTAATATGGTTTCAGTTTAAAACCGGCACAAGTTGGTACTAGAAGGTTAAAGTTGACAAGTAGAACAATAAGTCAAGTAAATTTTGAACCTTAAAAATATACAAAAAAAAAACTCTTTTTTAATAATAAAACGGCTAACATGAAAAATTTTGTTTATTTTCAAAAGACAACTATTCCTGTTGCCTAGACCAGTATCATAAATAAAACAGAATTGACTAACTCGAATATCTAACTTCCATGGTAACTAGATTGGGTCTTAAACTTTTTAGTGAATCTGTGTGTAATTTTTTTATAAGTTTTTCAAACTGGTAGCATAAGATCAAGAAATTACAAATTTCTTTATCGTTTTGCTTAGGTCCCATTTTCATGTTTCTGTTCGAAGGGGAAGCTTACCACAGTGAAAATTCACTAGCTGCTATGGATGTTAGATTGATAAGATAGTTTTGTATATCGTTGTTTTTCTGTCTGTTGTGCAGACATTTCAATTCTTGTGCTACAATGTTAAAAATAACCTTAAATTTAATGTTCTCCTTCTTCTTCTTCTACCTTCTATAATAGGTCCCTGACCTGTTCCTTCTTCGATTTTCCTCATTCTGGACTTAAATTATCGCTCCAATTTTTCCGTGGTTGACCTCTACTGTGTGTACCCCTAGGCGATTTATCTCGTGCGATCCTCACCAGTCTATCCTCGGTCATTCGGCTTATGTGTTTGTTCCATTGTGTCTTACGTTGTAGGACCCACTCATTAATGCAGTCTGTGTTGCATGATTGCCTGATGTTATCGCTTCTTTCTCTGTCTAGTAGCGTTCTTCCTGTTATTCGTCGAAGTATTCTCATTTCTGTAGTCTCCAATAGTTGTTTGGTTTTTGTTGTCTCTGGCCGTGTTTCTGAGGTGTATGTCATAATAGGTCTAATTGTGGTTTTGTAGATCCGAACCTTTGTTTCTTGTTGTAAGTGTTTGTTTCGCCAGATCACGTCGTTGAGGCAACCCGCCACTTTGTTTGCTTTGGCCACCTGCCCTCTTACTTCATCTTCGATGTTGCCATAACTAGTTATGTCGATTCCTAAATATTTGAAACTCATTTCTTGTTATATTATTCGACCGTCTAGTTCTAGTTTGCATCGGAGGGGTTCTTTTAGTTTTTTCGGCTGAGATAATGATATTATATTTTCTTCCCGTAAGATTAAAGGTATTTAACAATCTCTAGAGGTCGTCTTCATTTTCGGCACATATCACAGCGCATCAGCGTAACAGAGAATTTTTATTTCTGTATCACCCATTTTATATCCTCTACCAAGTCGCACCTCCTTTATTATTTCGTCCATTATCATGTTAAACAACAAAGGACTAAGCGAGTCTCCCTGTCTAATAATGTTGACTTGTATGGGTGTTGATAATTTACCGTTAGTGCGAATCTGAACTTTATTGTTTGCGTATATGTTTTCGATGGTCTGAATTATATTGATAGGAATATTTCTCTTATATAACAGGTGGATTACGTCATCTAGCTTTATGCGATCGAATGCTTTTGTTAGATCTGTTAGAATTTAATGTACTTTCAATAATTCAATTTTTTACTCACATTTATAAATGGTTGTAAAATAAGTTTTCATGAGCTAAAAATTCCACTGAAAGTTAAGCAGTTTTTCACAAAGTCTTATGTTGTCAAGTAAAATCTTTTAGGGACTGTCCAATGTCACAATTTCCGTATTTTAATATGAATACGAAATGTGCAGTCTTTATTCATCATTTTTTTAAATCTTTATTCATTTGTTAATAGATTTGTTGGTCATAATAAATTTTTGGTACGTTTATGGTAAGAGGGCGGCAAAATTTTATTCAGTACACAGCTGGTATGTTTGGAGTAGCCTTAATAATTATTTTCCATTTCTTTTGTGACAATACAAAAATTTTTAATAATTTCGCAATTTCTTGTGAAATTATATGTATGCATATATTGCAATCCAATGCCAATCGTTATGGGTGGTATTCTTCAGGGTCTATCCTTAAATGTATTTGTGTATCCACTTTTTATGTGTTTCTGCAAATGTTTATTAGCATTTACGTTGCAATGTGGGATTTTAGATCTTACGCATATTGTTTACCTCCTACGTGTATCTTATGACCAATTTTATTTTCAATACACTTTTAATGTTTTGTTTGCTCTCCCATGCACTTGCAATCTCCATAAAAAATTCTAAATGGCAGTTTCACCTACCAAGGTTGTCATGGTATTAAAATGTTTTTAATGGTTTTATTTATATAGCGGCCGATATTATGTAAAAATTAATTCATTGCTTCTTTTAAATATAAATATCAAAATTTCTCTGTGATTATCTGAAAACTAATTATTATTTTTAACCAATCATTTTTAATTTGATCTCAATAATCTACGAAGCTGGTTTTAGTGTTTTCTATACTATTCTCGATAAAAGGCCTTAGAACGTGTGGATCGGTAATTTTATTTTTGTTTACGAGGAACTCCTACCTGTTCTTGGGCTAATAAATATCGAACTTAAGGTGAGAGGTTCTGCTAATATGTTAGTAAATATATTGTCGAGAAGGCAGAGCAAGTTTGTGGGTATATACGATGATAAATTTCTAATATTGTTTTTCTATGCATAATCCTCATCTTTTCTAATTTAAGTATTTGGTATCATAGCTTCTATCAGACTCAATTTAAATAATTTAGTTACTATATTTATTAGTCACTCCATCCATTTTTTTAGCGAGAATAACTGCGTTGTCCTTGTCGGGAACTTGTTTATTCTTCATCACTGGTATAGACTTTTCTACCTCTTCCACTGAAATATCGGATGTTTTCCTCATCTTATTTGAATTTTTTCGTAGAGTGTAGCATATTCAGCAATTTTTATCATTTTTGCTATGTTTATAGTTTCATTACCCTTCGAATAGATTAGTTTCTAGTTTGTACATTTCTTTCTTCCTGTAGACATTTCGCACGGTATAATTTCCACATTTTCTTCAATAACTTTCTATATTCAAATTGAGTTGTTTTTTCTCTAGTTCAGCTCCGTTTACTAGGTGCTTATTTTTCATTTTTCTGCCACATTTCATCATTATATGTGTATAACTTACCACTAACAATAAGCAGTATACTATCTAAATTTAATGTCCAGGGTTCTAAACCACGGTACAACTGTAAAATATCGGGTAATATTCACGGTAAAACAAATATATATGCATGCAAAAAAAATATTTGATACAATTTCATCATAAAACTAAATATATTTGAAATTTAATTGGGAAAAAATTGGATTTGATTTTATATCTGAGGTAATTTTTAATTTTTAACTGTTCAATCTTAATTTTTTTTAAAATTTATCTCAGGTACAATTACATAAATGGACCAATACATTTGTATTCCTCAATACTACTATTATGCTAATTTAGGAATATTATCGAAAATGTTGCTTTCTAATTTTTATAAAAGTCAATAATTAGTTCATTACAAAAACATGGAATTTAGCTGTAACTGTGAGATTTGGAAACATTTAACGAGAGTCCAAAAGTTCATACTTTTATTAGGATGATTATAATTTAGCAGGTTTAACAATTAGTCTGTCACGTATTCATTCACTCTCAAACTCACAAAGAATATTTTTTAAATGAAATAATACATCATATTTTTCAAAGATCTGAATAAATCTAACACTTGCAGTATCCCATGTAGTATTAGTTATTTGGAGTGACGCTGTATTTGATCGTCTTTGAGCTTCACTATATGTTCTGGCTAAACTATTAAAATGATTATATATTTGTAGTTTGCATTCTTGAAAATGATTAAGCCCATAACTCACTAACAGTATTCAGCCTCAAAAGTGGTCGAAATTGGTAATAAATAATTTAAATTGACAATGCAATAATAATTAAGTCAGTCAAGGTTTGAACCTTAAAAATATAAAGAATAGAAAAATCGTTATTATTTGCTTCCAAGCCGGTAAAAATTAGGATTTTGTTTCTTTTCGGGAGACAATTATTTCTCTTAACGATTTCAGAGTATTACCCAGTCTACAAATTTGGCAATCTTCTTATTAATTTTGACCCTTAGATTGTTGTTATTAGTGATGGCGACTTCCATTAGTGTTGCTCGCTTGAATAAGATCTGGTCTATTTTATGCAATTGTATGATCCATCAGCACAGTTCGATTTCAGTACAGCTTGAACTTGTTATTCTCCAGTATAGGTTCAGGAATATATTCATAGTGTAGCACTTTACCTGCCTACAATGGTTTTAATTTTTCTGCCAACTCTTTATGGATAATCTTCGCGGCGGAATCGTGTCTCCCCTTGTACTCCGATGCTGCAAATGCTTGACATCCTCTTGCTAGGTGCTGCATTGTCTGAGATATCAAAATCCATATCGGCATTAGTCGTTTCTGGATCAAAAGACCTCTTGTTATGTATTCTTTGGGATGATTTGATCTTAGATAGCTAACAGGAAACCTTCCGATTCAGGAAACATTTTCCGTGACGTCAAGTTCGACGCTAATTTGTCGACATTTTCCTGGTTGACCTCATTTAGGTGTCGTCCACGAAAGGGCTTCTGTAGACAGACTTATGCTTATCTTGGTCTTCAGATTTTTCCATTATTATTGTTTTACTAAAAAACAAAAATCTCAACATATCATCATCGGATAATTAATATTAAGTAGTCCATAATGGCTTTGTAGGGCAGAAATTTGCATCGCACGTCTTAGACTGGTTTTTTCCTCAATATGTATTTCTATATAAAAATTAGTTTGTTAACATATGGTATAATATAAATAATAACAATAATATAAACAAAAGAAAACTGGTCAACTAGATCCAGCGTAAAACCTAAACTTTTTCAGTGTATTTAACTGTAAATTTTTAAACAACTACTTGCGAAAGGTTGAAATATAGTCAAGACTATCTTTGGATTTTCAAATTAATATAAGAGTAATTAACATATCTATTAATTTTAGTTTTACATTTAACTTTATCCCAAATTCAAAAGTAAAATAAATCCTTACTCTCCTCTTATACGCTTATTGAACATTTAACTGATTTTTCTTCCTATATAGATTTAATTTTTATCAGCGGTAAAATAAATATTTTTGTTTTTTGAAAAAGCTGAACGTAATTTTATTTAATGTTATGACTAGTAAAGCTGCGATCAAATGTAACTTTACTTGAACTATCCTGGATGCTTTATTTAAACATAAGTGTTTTTTAATAATTTATACTTATTTTAAAACTATTACAGAAATAATCATAATTATTGATTAATATTTCGGCCTAATTTTAGAGCGCATTTTTTGAATTATCCTATATTGTTTGATATAGTTACAAACTCTTAATTGAAAATGAAAACATTCTAGAGTATCTGAGTTAGCTAAGATATAAGAATAACTACAAAAATATCAGGAGTTAAAGATCCGAATCTTATTAAAAATAAACTGGGTAAAGTACAAATGAGTTATTTGGGAGAACAAACTTCTAAAATTTTGAAGGCAACTAATTTTATGACTAAAAAAAATCGGATTACAACTAAAAACTAAAAAATGTTCATAATTTAAAATTTCGAAAATTAAACGTGGTGCCTCACTTGAGTTGCGCTGTGAGCTAAAGAAGACAAAATTCTATAAAAACGAGAACATTAACTAAAAGTAAACATTTAGTTATTCAGTATAATTCAATATTATTTACAACGGAGTAATGCAAACACGTATACATAAGATATAAAACAAGCGTAACTTTTACCACTAATAAATTCAAGAATGTATTTTTAATAACAGGTCTGAAAAATATCACGCCATCTGAAGAAGTTATGCTTCCCATTAATTTTCTCAGCAGTGACACCCCTAAATTATATTTTCCCGGCATAACGTTTCCTAGAAATTGAAAAGTCTAACCCGTAAAAATGCTTTTATAAGTTTTTGTGTGTGTTTAAGCCAAATGTTTAATAGTGTAGTAGTAACAAATTTAAATATATTTTCATATGCATAATGAACAATATCATTGTTGTAAAAAAGTCAAAAACTTGACATATGAAACTGGACTGCTTATTTAAATTATTTTTGACCCCCCCCCTCATGCTAGTCACCATTACGTGACCATATTTGTATGGCAACATTGAATTCCCTGCCAGTTTCTTGTAGTACATTGACATGAATGTGTTGAATTAAAATATGAGTTCCATTATTCTAAATAATAGGTTTAGACAATTACTATTTCTTTCTATGATATATCTCACACAATTAATAGGTATTTCTTGTTCTAAGTGTTGTTTTAATCCTGAAATTTATAATTTTTCTGTTTTAACTATTTTTTTTAAAGCTAATTTTATGTACTTTTGTATACAATAATATTGGAAATAAGACTTTTTTAACCGACTTTTAAAAGAAGGAGGTACTCAGTTTGTCGACTATGTATTTTTTATTTTTTTTTATGTATGTACATCGATTACTCCGCAATGGCTGCACCGATTTGAATGAAATTTTTTACGTTATATTCAGGAAGTGGCTGCGGTGGTCCCATATTTTTTTAGATGAAATTGGTGCAGTAAAATCCAAGATTCAAAAGTGGCGTATCGAATATGGTGGATAAAAAATAAATTTTGTTCGATTTTTTTCAAAATTGATATGACAGCACATTATGCATTTGATATTATTAAAAAAAATTAAATATGAGGGATCTAAGATGGAGGATTAAAGATTCTAAATCTCTTGACTTTGCCTAAAGTCAGTATTGGGGGATTTTTGTTAGTGTTAATTACGAAATTAAAATATTTTTTGAAAAACTCAATTTGGAGGATTCAATACGGTGTCCTAAAAATTTTACAGTTTTCAACTTTCTCCAAAACTGATATAGAGGGTTCTTGAGGGTGTAAATTATGAATTTAATAGTATTTTTTCTGGATTCAATATGACGAACGCAATATAGCTGACTAAAAATTTTACATTTTTGGATTTTGTTCAAATCTGAAACTGAATCGTTTTTGAGGATGTAAATAGCGAATATAAAATTATTTTAAGAAAATCTAATATGTCAGATGCAATCTGACGGTTTAGAAATTTTAAATTTCTGGATTTCATCTAAAATGGGTACTAGGGGGCTTTGAAGGGTTTAGATTTAGATTAGATTAAGACACTTAAATTATTTTTTTGAAATTCAAAATGGCGGATTCTATATGGTGGGTCGAACATTTTACCTTATTCGGGGGGGGGGGGGGGGTGTATTACGAATATGAAGTTAATTTTTTACAACTATTAGGTTGATAAGATATAATATGAGGGACTAAAAATTTTACATTTTCCGGTTTCATCTAAAATTGATATTGCGGGGTTCTTGGGGCTTATTCAAACTCAATATGCAATATAAAATATATCGGGCTTAATTTACGTCTTAAGTTCTTTCAATATCGATACTGGAAGGTTTTGGGGCCTATATTACCAATCTAAAATTAATTTGAAATTTAAGATATTGGATTTACTATGATAAACTAAATTTTTGTTTGAAACAATTTCATTGGTATTTGGAAAACTCTAAGAACAAAGAATTTTTAGTGGTTCATTTTAGGGTGATTTACAATTATGGATAAAATGGGTACTTTTTTGCCACCTTGGAGTCATTGCGAGGTACACTAATCTCGATTACTACTTAATTCAAATAATTTGTGAATATCATAATGAATTCAAAACCTAAAAATTTAAAAATAAAATTTAAAAAAAAAATTGAATCGACTTCTAAAAGTGCGCTAAAAGGTGAAAAATAACTTGAAATTTTTACATGAAATTGAAATTTTTGAAGTCGGCGCCAAATTATTTCTAAATGAAATAAATAACTACCAATATATATAAATTATGGTAAGAAAGCAATTACAAATAAAATATTTTTAATCTGTTTATGCGAATCACATTTTGTCAGGTATTAGATCGGCGCCGACTTCAAAAATTTCAATTTCATATAAAAATTTCTAGTTATTTTTCACTTTTTAGTGCATTTTTAGATGTCGGTTCAATTTTTTTATAAAAATTTTATTATAGAATATATTTCAATTTTATTATTGATATTATGTGGTTAGCATGATATGATATATGTAAGATATGTTATGTTTCCGAGAAAAAAACGTAAAATAGCTATAATATAAAATAAGCCCCGAAAATGAATCAGAGCTATTTTCTCTAAATGTTAGTTTAAAAAAAATCGTGGAAAAATAGTGGGTATTGTTGTATATAACATTTGTGCAATCTACACCATCTATTTGGAGGTAAAGTATATCTAGTTAATAATACAAAGTATTAGGGCATTTATTATCGAAATTTTTTTAAATATCATTTTAGATTAACAACCATGTTATTGTTTAATGCAAAGTTTCAAAGTGTCTCTGTTATTTATTGAAAAATATAAAGCTTCATAATAAAAAAATTGCTTTAATTAGTTCTTCTATAAAATTATTTTCTCCTCCATAATCTAGGGTACCGATATATTAGATATTGGTTCGTGTACTGTCAACGATTTTTGTAATAATTTTAATGTTACTTCCTTAATTTTAACCCTAGATATAAGAGTAATTAATAGTACTTAATATGATTTACGGATCCTATAGAAAGTTGACTCAAGCTAGAAAGAGATAGAGCGATTTCGATGAGTAGTAACCTCTTTATTTAATTTTGGTCAGGTGATAGGATATCCAATGATGTTGAGAGTATCACTCTTAGATTCGACATTAGAAAAAGAGGCACTATTCATCGAAAACGCCTTGTCCCTTTTTTAGCGTGAGCCAACTTTCTTCCATAGGATCTTTATATTATTTCTGTGATTATAACAGAGATTTAACCTAAAAGAAGAAAATTATACTATTGATTAACTCATAATTTTTTTTTAAAAAGATCAACACATTTGAACTCGAAAATGGATAATGAAAATGTTAATTTAAATTTAAAAGTTATCTGTCCAAACAAAACAATATTTATTAAGACATTCTAAATTTAAAAGGAATAGTAAGATGAAGAATGTGATTCTTACATATATAAATATTTTTATTCCAAGTATATACGTAACGATTTTCTGGGAACATTTAATTTTGCACTAGCTCTAATTTTTTATTCATATACCTATTTAAGCATCTGGAATAAAATTTCCCTAGAGTTGAATCTTTCAAGGCTTCTAACTATATTGACTGGGAATTTTTGTGACACAAATTTTCTTACTACCTCACCTAATATCAAGAATTTTTTTTAATTTTTTTTAAAACAATAAGGAATTAACTAAATATACATTTATTTACAATTAATAACATATCCCGACAAAAAGTTTACTGTTTTATTTTCAGTAACATTTAAAGCAAATATATAACGATAAAATTTATATAATTTCTACACAAGCTTAATTAACATTTCATATCGTATGCAATCATTTGGATTTTAATATAGCTCATTCTCAGCTTTAGATATCGATGGAACATTCAATTAATATAACCTTGTATTTTCTCCATTTCGCGTATGACCAAGTTGCAATAGCTCAGGTTAAGGAGGATTTGTAATTTATGGCCCGAATACTATTTAGACATAATGAAGAATATGGTTAATAGGTCAAAAGGACACAATCCATGTATTTATGTACTGGAAAAGAGAAAACAGAACAAGTAGACCAATAAAATATCATGAACTCTACCCTGGGATCTAAACAAATATCTCGAGAACTAAAACACCTGATATACAATTCGGTTTTCGAGAGTATATTTCTCTATGTTTGCGAAATACATCAAATGAATAAAGAACTGAAACGCAGTCTGGCAAAAATTTGCTGGTAAGTCAAGACTAGAAAAAATCAGAAATAATAAATCAATATAATCAAGTCGTTCAATAAATACAAGGATGGCAAGTAATATGGTATGATCATGTTGAAAGGGTAGATTAAGAACATTCTCCTGAGCAAATTTTAAAATAGATACCAGCTGAAAGAACAAAAGGAGAAAGACCGAAACCAAAGTAGATAGATGAAAAGTAATATATTAATGAAACTTACCACCATGGGATTGAGAAACCGAGGAGGCTAAAAATTAAGAATTGTAAGGCGTAGGATGCTACAAAACCGATAAGAAAAAATTCTGTTTTATTTCTGGTGTTCAAATAAAAACTTTCAAATACATTTTATAAATATTTTAATTATTCCTAGGTGGATTTGAGAGAATAGTTTATAGTCCAGTTTAAACAAATAATATATGTTGTAGTATTTGGAGCCTTTTTCGCAGACTGTATATTTAACGCTTTAGCGGTAGTAGACATTTTTAAACGACAATCTTCGATAATCGTTCTTATCACTCTTTTGTAAACATCAGCACTGATTGCGTCTGAAGACCTTCAATTTCTTAAGCTATCTTCAATTGATCGATACGATAGACTCATCGAAGGCATTTTGGCCAATATTTTACTCTAAAATATCTTAGCGTCTCTTCCTCATATACAGTAATCATTTGTTTTTGAAATTTTTGAGACATCCATATCCTTTGTTAAAAATGTGGTTATATTGCGGCTTTCAATTTCACAAAACTAATTTTCTTTTTACAGAATCCAAAATAATAAATTTAAATCAAATTTGACACACAAATGGAAAAACTTCTCTACTATTAAACGTTGGTGAGCAACGCACATCTAGTTGTTTATATCTCTCATAAATATCAATAACTGTATGGTAATTTGAAGTCGCATCAACAAAAAACATTTTCACAATATAAAAAGGGGTTGCCGCCTACTAGGTATGATGGACCGAAAATAATGTGCTTTTTCCGAAAATTTCAAATACTGTAGAGAAATTATATCACAAATTTTGTTTGCATTTAAACAGGAAAATTACTTTTTCTTTAAAAAAATCACTAAATGCAGTATTTTAAGAATGATGATAAGTCTCTGTTTTATATAAGTATCGGCACCTCATTTTTGATAATATTTTTGATTTTTTAAATATTAAAATAATATAAGTTTAAGCCTTCAAAGGTATTGTTCAATTCTTCTCAAAATATTTTTTTGTTTGTTGGCGATACTTAAAAAATCCACTCGCTCTAGATGAAGCTATAAGCTACAGGATATAACCAAAAATTTCTACTGAATTTGAGAGTAGAAGGGAGAAATGCTTTATAGGTAATTTTTTAGTTACTCGTTCTTTGATTCTTAAAAATTATGATTTAGTCTAAAAATCAAAAGACTCACTTATAATAACTAATACGTGAACTCGATCTAGAAGATCACATGCTCCAATACATCTAGAAAATAGTAAGTAAACTTTAACACACCACTTCTTATTAAGCTCTTTACATTTTAAATTAATTAAAAAAAAAATTAAACTACAAATTTTATGTAAAACTTTTCTCTTTTCTAATGTAATTATAAAATAATTTCTGTATAATGATCCTTAGATCTTGAATCGAGTAAGGGGAAAGAGAATAAATATATTTTCAAGTTATTGTACTTGATATAAGAGTGTAGCAAACTTATCCTACTTCAAAATCATTCTGCAAAACTTATCAACACTATCTTTCCTAAACAGAGCTTATCCTACATCATTTGGATAAAATTTAATCATTTTCCTGACTCACATCCACGTTATAAGAAACTGTTACGCTTGGTACGCTTATACCAAGATTCTTGCTTCATCTGGATCAAAATATGTATACATACACTATTAAAAAACTTCACATTAATTTTAAAGTAAAGTACTGGGAGCAAATTTTATAAATCGTTTATTAAATGCATTTACTGTTGCATGCATTAAATTTAATAATTTTACATTAAATCTGATGTTATTATACATTACATTTGTTCAGTTCAGTTACTTTATTTAAATTTAAGGTAACAATCAATTAAATTTAATATATAAAGCTCTATTTCAAAGTACATGTAACAGATTTACGATTTAAGGGACAAAATCATTAAAAATGAATGTCCATTAAATTTAAGGCTATTTTTAACAGTGGAGGAGATACTACACAATTATTTTCCTCCTCGAGACATTTTTTATCTCTATATTTTCTGTTGCCGGTCTTTTGAAATGTCAACTAATTAAAACTAGGCTGTTTGAAAAATGTCTTTTCATTAATAATAGTAACGTGGATTCCTTATCATTTTCGTATTTTTATTAACTTCAAATTAAATAAAGTAAATAAGTTTATTCGAAATATTTTCTACATTAATTTTATAGCTTCTTTTTAGAATATACAGAGTAGGCCATTTTAATTAATCCATGGAAGTAACTACAAAAATATGTACGATAGGGAAAAATACTTCACAGACTGAAGTTATGCAGATCAAAGCACGCCATCCAACTGTGACTTGGTTTTGACCCAGAGATCAAAGTCATTTGAAAAAAAAATCAAATAGAAAACATTACTTTCGACCCTGGAAATTGAAAAGAAGGACCCGTATAGTTGATAATAAGGGATCGTGATTAAGCAAAAACATAATGTATTCTATTTTGAAAAGTGTACACTTTATCAAATACAATATGTTATGTGAGTGTAACATCAGCAAAAAATGTCAATCTTTGGGTATTCTATTTGTCTTATTTTTATCCTGCTCTCTAACTACATTACTTTCTACTTTCAGGCTTATCCAGAAATAACATCGGAAAAATTATAGAATAATATCTCCTTCGGGGAGCTTGATTGGCATGGTTCCCCTTATCTCTCATTATTGATGGTGCTCAGTTAGCGTCAGTTTCTTGCCTCCCATATTTTAACAGCATTCTTCAACATATGTTTAAAGTCATTTCCATTTTTAATAGTACCTAAAAGACCTGCTCGAGGTATGCCTTCGCAAGCATTTCAGATTCTCCGAATCATGTCTTCTCTAGCTCTTGCCTCCTCTTCATAAACCACATTATTAAATTAACCCTTAGAAATAAAAATCAGGATAAGTTAGGTCCGTAGATCTTATAGGTCATGCTACGCGTCCGCGTGGTCCAATCCACCAACCAGTGTAAAATTTATTCAAGCTAGAGATCCATCTAATCGAACCCACATCCTCAATCTCATATAGAAATCAACATTTTTAAGTAAAATCAGTAACTCATGTGTCAAAAAAATTATCGGTTACTTTTTTTTCTTTTTTAAACGAACATAGTTTAATAGATAAGCATAATATCATACTTTGATTGGCCAGCGATGATGATCAACTGATCTACACCAATGCGGATTAACGATTGAATAGTAACAATCTATCGATAGAGTTTGTATTAACCCTAAAGGTCGCTTTATTCTAGAATATAACGTATAGAAAAAGACGACGCACCTTGAATCAATCTAGTAGTGAACATAACCCGATCCTCTCTATCCCCCCACTCCTCGACCTTGACCTTGACCTTGCCTCACCCCTCTTTGGCCCCGCCCACATGTCCTTGTCATTGACCTTGAAAGTGCACGTGTGCTTTGGCCTTGACCTTGTGTTCAAGGTTGTGTGTGTGACCTTGACCTTGACCTTGGTCGGGACGACCTTGACTTTGTTGAAGGTCATCTTGGGTGTGTGACCTTGAAGATATGTTACGTGGTTGGGGGTGACCTTGAATGGTTTTATATAGGGTATGGGGCAGTTTCATTCATCAGTTGGCTCTGACTTGTATAGGTAGTACATGTGTTAATATTTGACAAATCATGGCATATGTTTGTGAAAATTGCGGTTCTAAGTTTACTAATAGTTATAATATGAGACGTCATCAAAGAGAATCGTGTGCGGCGAGATTTAATGAAGTGCCTGGAGGAAAACGGCTCCGAATTGAAGAGTATACATCGACGATTCCGATAATTAATTGCGCTACATGTAATGTAGATGTTCCAATAAATCATATGTCAGCGCATAAACGAACACAACAACATAAAAATAATTCATGTTTGCCGGTATGTCATGGTGTGCAACTCGTTGAATGTGCCTTCAAAAGGAGAATTGCAACCTATCGGGTTAGCAGTGATATGGAGCATTCCGATTACGCAATGTTCTTTGCAGACATTAAATCCAAGGTGGGGGAACTTGTTAATAATTTATTGCGTGTGCATCATGCTTTAAAAGTTAACATGACAGCTGTTGGCGAGTACATGCTTCCAGCACAAGAAATATTCAGTGAAAAATCCTTCAACACTGCTAATCAAATAATTAGTGTAGAAAGTGATTTGGATGCCGTTTACCATTCTTTCACCGAATTAATAAAAACGCAGGCCACAGAGTTCCAGGAGAAAGATTCAGGTATGGAAAAATCAAAACCCGATATATTAAACTGATTTTTATATATTATTTTTCTTGTTATAGGATGGGCTCTTGTGCGAATTTTATACTTGGAAGTTGGTATCAACAAGTATATGCCTATGGGTGGCTCATCATACATCAAGTTGCCGTGTTCTATTGAAAAGAAAGGAGCTGTCGTCAATGTGATTAACCAGGACGAATTTTTCTTTGCGTGGGCTGTAACATCAGCATTGTTTCCTACAACAGCAGAGCCTTCACAGAAGACATCCTACCCTCATTTTTCTAGAGTGCTAAATGTAACAGGTATGGATTTTCCAGTAAAATTACGTGACATTAAAAAATTTGAGGAAATGAACAACATATCAATTAACGTATACGGTCTGGAATCTAAATATGAAAATAATGAAGTAATACATGAAGTTATTGGTCCACTGAGGTAGGCGTCAAAAAAGTTGGATAGGCATGTAAATTTATTGTTAATTACAAAAGACTGTAGTAGTAAAGATGGCGGTGAACATTTTTGTGATACGACTTGTTCAAAGAGTCATTATTGTTGGATTCGGGATTTATCACGTTTAGTTTCAAGTCAAATTAGTTGTCAACAACATAAAATATATTTCTGTGATGGTTGCCTCATTTATTTTAGTACACCGTCAGCTTTAACTTTACATCAAAGCTACGATTGTAACCACATTTTCACGCAAACACCCTCAGTGGATTTAAAAATCGATAAATTTGGAAAGAGTGTGCCGGAAAATATTTTAAAATTCGAGGGTATAGAAAAGCAAATGCGCGTTCCATTCGTGGTTTATGCAGATTTCGAATCTGTTTTAAAACCCGTTGAAACGGTACAACCAAACCCACAAAATTCTTACACTGTAAAAAGTTTTAAACATGAACCATATTCTTTTGCTTATTTAATTAAATGCTCTTTTGACGACTCACTTTCGAAATTTGAGCTATTTCGGGGGAATAATGCAGCTCAAGTCTTTGTGGATCGTATCGAGTGTGATTTAAGGGCTGTATACAACACATATTTAAAAGACATTAAGCCTATGAAACCGTTAACGCCTGAAGAAAAAAGGGAGTTTAATGATGCTAAAATATGTGGTATATGTGAAGGCCCTTTTGAAGACGGTGAGATTAAAGTACGAGACCACTGTCACATAACTGGTGCAAAAAGATTTGGTGCTGCACATTCCGTTTTTAATTTAAATTATAAATTACCCTCTTTTATCCCTATCATATTTCATAACTTAAGCGGCTACGACAGCCATTTATTTATAAAAGAGTTATGTAAATATGGGGATAAAATTGGTGTTTTGGCTCAAAGTAAGGAAAAGTACATATCATTTACCAAAAGCATTTATGTGCACGATTATTTTGATAGTAAATGTGGAAAAGTCAAGAGGAAATATTTAAAGTTGCGATTTATTGATAGTTTTAAATTTCTGTCAACGTCTTTGGAAAATTTAGGCAGCGGTTTAAACGACGACGATTTTATTGAAACGCGGAAACATTTTTCAAATATCAACCAATTTAATTTGATGCGTCAAAAGGGTGTTTTTCCCTATAGCTTTATTGACTCTATAGAAAAAATGGAAAATACATGTCTTCCAAGTAAAGATCAATTTTATGATAATTTACGGGAAGAACATATTAGCGATGAAAGCTATAGAAGAGCAAAAGAAGTATGGCGCTTGTTTGGGTGTAAAACTTTGGGGGACTATTCGGACGTGTATTTAAAATCAGATGTGTTGCTATTGTGTGATGTTTTTGAGCAATTTCGGAATAATTGTTTCAAATTCGATAAACTTGATCCGGCACATTACTATACCCTTCCAAGTTTATCATTTGATTGTATGCTACGTATGACTAAGGTAGAGTTAGAGCTCTTAACTGATATAGACATGATACATTTTTTTAAGAAAGGTATACGCGGCGGCATAAGCCAGTGTACAGAAAGGAAGCACATCGCTAATAATATTTTTTTACCAGACTATGACCCAGCAAAACCTTCTTCATTTATAACATACCTTGATGCTACAAATCTATATGGTCATAGTATGTCACAAGCATTACCATATGGTGGTTTTCGATGGTTAAGCGAGCGCGAAATTCTGGATTTAAATATTATGGCTGTTGGTGATGATAGTTTACATGGCTACGTTTTGGAAGTGGATGTGCATTATCCGACTGAGTTGCATGATGCACATTCTGATCTTCCATTTCTAGTAGAAAATATCATACCGCCAACAGAAAACGCTAAATTACCGAAATTAATTCCTAATTTACAAGATAAAAAAAAATACATTGTACACTATAGAACTTTAAAACAAGCCATCGCCAACGGCTTAGTGGTAATGCAAACCCATCGAGTATTACAGTTTAAGCAATCAAAATGGCTAAAATCGTATATTGATTTTAATACCAATTTACGTAACAAGGCCACCACAAAATTTGCGAAGGACACTTTTAAATTAAAAAATAACGCGATATTTGGTAAAACTATGGAAAATGTGGAAAATCGAAAGGATATAAAATTAGTAACACATTGAGATAACAGTGTAGGCAGAAATGGAGCTAGAGCACTAATATCCCGCCCCAATTTCAATAGTAGCTCGATATTTACCGAGAACTTTGTTGCTATACATATGAATAAAGTTAAAATATTGTACAATAAACCAATTTATATCGGTTTTTCCATATTAGATATATCAAAGACTGTAATATACGATTTTTATTATAATTTTATTAAATCCAAGTTTGGTGATGATGCTTCGTTACTTTACACCGATACTGACTCGCTTATATTAAAAGTGTATACGGAAAACTTTTATCAAACTATATCAGAAAACCCCGAAAAATTTGATACATCAAATTACCCCGAAATTAATAATTTCAACATAATTAAAAGTAATTCTGTAGTTGGTAGAATGAAAGATGAGTTTCCTGGTGATCCGATAATAAGTTTTTATGGTACCGGCGCGAAGGCTTATTATGTAAAGTCCATTAATAATGAATTAAAAAAAGCCAAAGGTATCAAAAAATGTGTTATCGAGAAAGACCTTCATCAGGAAGACTACCAAAAAATTGTTGAACGGGGTGGTTTGATATTAAGAAAGATGAAGACATTTAGAAGTGAATTACATAACATTTATACCAACATAATAAATAAAGTAGCATTGTCACATAGCGATGATAAACGTTATGTAATTCCCAGTTCAACCAAAACTCTACCTTGGGGGCATGCAGACATAGATTTTTACAAAACAGACCCGGAAGAAAACTTAGCAAATTTAGTCACCGTGTTGGAATCATTTCTAAGTCAGGACAGCACGTAATCTGGAAAATCCATATTTCATTATTTGTATTGTTTTTATTATTTCTATTAAACATACAACATTAATATGTAACGATAGTATTGTAATTTTTTTTTTTAATAAAAAACATGTATTCATTACTTGATTGCTTTTTTATTGAACCTTTATTTTAAAATTATAAATATAATGAAGTGTCGACAAATAACAAACTGTAAAAGTTATTGTTGAAAAATTTGTCTAATAGTAAATTAAACGCACAGGTCTACGAGTAAATGTTTAATGTGAAACAGGTTTGCTGACAAGATCCTCCATAGTCTTTTCAATTTTCAACATTCTAGAGTTAAGTTCATCACGCAGTTCGTCTTGCCTAAGTTCATATATTGCAATAACAGTATCATCAATGTATCCTCTAAGTTCTTGACCGGTTTCAATTAATTTCTTGCGTACGTAACCTTCAAGTTGGTTTCTGAATATATCTTTAATAACAATTGTTGAGTCATGTAAAGCTTTCTGCGTATCTTGCACACACTGAGCAAGGTTATTATCAACATAATTTCGTGTGGTCCCATCGTCTCCTTCAAGAGGTTCTGCTAAATAGCACAATCTTTTGCTTCCCATGTCGTAATCTCCATTAGGTGTAAGTTTAAAACCTATTCCTGAAGGACCTCGCATAAAGTTAAAATCCTTAAATTTTCTTTTGCGACCGAACTTATCAATAGTGTTTACTTCTGACATTGTTATGTGAGACTGATTTGAAACCATTAGATTTCACCCTAATATATGGTTCTATTTCATTAATAAACGGACTCTGCAGAAAAATATGGATTGCAAAACGTATTTTAGCTGATGTTTAATAAATACACATACAGATTCATTTTGCTAGTGTTTTATTGGAAAAAAAATTAAAATATAACAAAAGATTGAGTTTACTTTTTATTATTAAAAAATAAAAAAATATAACAAACAAAAAAATTAAAAAATTAAGAAATAAAATACATGTTAATTTCTTCTGTACAGGTAAGCTTCTTCTATGACCCAATTTCTTCTCTGGATGGCACGTTCATTAATGTCCTTGAACTGGTAGTAAACTAGTCCAGAAAAGCCGCATTGTACAAATTTAACCCTGAAAAGGTCAATGTAGTTGAAGTCGTACGTAAGATCATTTCGCCAGCAGATACCTAGTCTTTTACAATGATGACAAGTTAAATAAAAAAGCTTTTGGTATATGACTGTATCTTTTGGCTGCTTCACTAGGTTGTTCATCAGTTGGCAACATGATGTTTGAATATGTTGTACTTTTCAATCGCGGTACTCTAATTATGTATTACTTTTTAAAATAACCTTGACAGGACCAAAAAAAAAAAATCCTTGAAAATGACAACCTCGAAAACGACCCTGACATTGACGGGTACTTTGACCTTGGCCTTGGCCTCGCATCTAACAAGTTTAGTACTATATTTATATGCTTCTTTAAAATAACCTTGACAGGGACAAAAAAAATCCATGAAAATTACAACCTTGAAAACGACCCTGGTATTGCCGGTTACGTCGGCCTTGGCCTTGGCCTTGCATCTGACAAGTTTAAATATTATACTTAATGCATCGAACAAAAGGAATAAAGGTGGTGTAGTGGGGGAAATGGGCATAAAAGCAGACTTGCTGGCTCGAGCTCTTCACAGTTCGTCAGAACACCAAACAGTACAGTGCTAAGATAAAGTAAATAGTGTGAGTTTTAATATCGAAGATGTCGAGTGTACGGTCTCTTTTAGATGCTCTTGACGTGAGCTGCGGTTCGCAACAAGTCATGCTGGATAATATTAGTGGTTTGGAAGTGTTAAGTCCGGGGGTATTCGAGAATTGGAATGGCATGGAGCATGAAGATGCCGAAGACAGAGCCCTCAATGATGGTCGCGACGAAGAGATAGTTCAGTCGGCAGCGCAATTCCTCGAATGCTGGACGGAGGAGAAGGAGCCAAAAATCAATGTGATAAGTAATGTGGTTGTGCGAAAAGCATCGCGGCCTAGGGAATCTTCTCCGAAAGCTTCTAAATTGAAAAAGCTCTTGACTATGCGGAAGTCGGAAATCGCCGATAAGAAAACATTTTATTCGGCGATTAAAGGTGTGGGACAAGGGAAGAAGAAAAAGTTTAATTTTATGCGTCCCTCTACCCCTGTTCCATTACCCGACTTCCTAAAAACAGCACCACAAGAGCCATTGTCGGTAGAAGTGGAAGTGATAGAAGGCCCCGATGGACCAACACCACCAACGCCACCAACACCGGCCAGCGTAGAGAAGGAAATAGTGTCGGAGGTGAAGTCTTCCCCAGCGCCACTGTCGCCGATATTGGGGTGCCGGAAACCCATGAAGAAGCGGTTTAAGCGGTGTTTTGAAGGCGATGAAGTTTCCGCTGCTTCGTCGTCGTCGTCGTCATCGTCATCGTCTTCACCAAATAAAACCGCTTCTTCTTCGTTAATATATTCCGAGCCATCGCAACCGGAGTGGGTCGAAGACTTCACCAACTCTCAGAAGAGCAAATTAACAGACATTTATGAAATGAAAAAACGCTTAGTGAAAGAAGTGAACGCATGTGACAGTGACATTTTAGAACTTGAAAGACAATTAGAGATAAAAAAGGTGAAATCTGCGCGGTTAAAAAGACAATTAGAGGACTTTAATAAATTATGTAGTAGGTGTTAGGTAGTTGTAGATATTAGCTTTTAATTTATAGTATTAAGTTTGTAAATATATATATATATTGTAGTTAATAAAAAAAAGTGTTTGATCAAATTTTTATATTTTATAATGAGAATAAAAATGACTTGAAAATTTATTTTTGTGTGTTATTTCATATAGGCCCTGTCCCACATAATATTAGGTAATAAAAAAAAAAGAGTGAATAATCCACTAAAACTACGCAATAGCAATAGTTGTAAATATTTTCTGATAATATTTACAAGTATGCTAAAACATGGTTCGGTTTATGAAGTTAAGGTTCTGTCGCCAGAACTTCTAATACTTTGTATCTCAATATTGTATGTTTTTATGAAAAAAAAACATAAAATATTGGTTACAAAGTATTATAACCAACTAAAACTACGATCAAATTATTTTGTGGTCCTGAAAAGGACCGTTTGGTTGTAAAACATGCGACTCTTTTATTGTGTTGTGGAGTCGCACGGCCTGTCATCATCAACGGGGGTGGTGGTGGTGGTGCTGTCCTCTGTATATTCGATGATGAACCGCCAAAGTTCATCCCATCTGGGATCGTTCGACTCCCACTCCAAACAATTCTCTGTGGTAGAATCTACCACAGGGCATTGGATGGGTTGTTGTTGTTGTTGTTGTTGTTGTTGTTGTTGTTGTTGTTGTTGTTGAGTCGCAGACATGTTGAACTAAAATGATTGTAATAAGTATTGGTGGTCGTATATATAGAGACAAATTAATGGTGGGGGGTGAAAACAAATGTCGTATTACGTATTGAGACCAAAAGTTGTTTGCGGTCTCAAATACGAACGAACGATTTAGCTGGGTTCCACCAGCACTTAAAGTTTTAATACTTTGTATCTAATATTGTATATCCTATACATACAATATTAGTAACAAAGCTAATATGTACTAAAACTACGATCAAAGTATTTTGTGGTCCTGAAAAGGACCGTTGTTGTGTGCCCTTAAAAAGGGCCAGGGAGAGTGTGGGGCTTATGGTGCCCCGTCCTCGCTGGTCGACCACCAGCTTGACGAATCGCAGGGGCCTTGCGGGTCGTCGGGTGTTGGTGATGCTGGAATTTCCAGCACCGCATCTTCCGTCGAGTCCGGCTCTGGCTGCGGCGACGGAGTTTCGAGTCTTTGTAAGACCCAATCGCCCGCATCGTCTAATTCCACTAGACCCGGATCATGGTCATACACTAGCGGAATCGGCTCATCCAAGTCGGCCCAACGTAGGACGTCAATTTCAAAATCCACCTCGTCGTCGTCGTCGAAGACTTGCAGGTCTCCAACGTTGTCGGCTACGGTGTCATCACTAAAGATGGATGAGCCTCGGCTGGCGGGTCTTTCTTCCTCCATGTTCATCGTATGAGGGTTGATGAATATATGACTGTGTAACTGGCCCAGTCTCATATATATAGAACTACCCCCACCCCACCAACGGATTCTAAATGTTATATATTGGTGAGAGCTTATAGAATTATTGATTTTTTCAAAAACTTTAAATAAGGAATTAGATTTGTTTAGACAATAAGACTTATTCTTAATATTTTGTGAAAAATACGTTACAAAAGAAATAATAGAAACCTTGTTTGGACTGTTAACATTTTCATAGGTTCTCAAGCATATAACTTGGCACTTAAGCTACGAGACAAATCGTCGTTAAACGAATATCTCGCCCCATAAGTGACGATTACTAAACTAGGATCAAAATATAATGTGGTCCTGAAAAGGACCGTTTTTGTGGCCCTAAAAGGGCCTGGGGGAGGGTGGGGTGCCTACCGTGGAGTAATACCCAACGATATTAACACCGACCTAGGTGCAGCCCTTGGTCTTCTCATTGGCGGCACCGTCGTCGTCGCTGGTGGTGTCGGCGTTGCAGGCGGTGCCGCTCCTGGTGCGGTACACCCGCACTCCTCACACTTGCATATTTTGCCGGGCACGAATGGCCTGACAATGCCAATGATCCTTTTTGGTATATCTTCCATCTTGCCGATCGAATGTGTAATGATGAAATAATTCTAATACCGGCCTCTATATACATTCAAAAAGTTGGAGGGGGTAAGGTGGAGTGCATATATGCATTATATAAGTTTGAGAATAATATGATTTTATAACTCACCGTATCTCTGTTATGGACACAAACTACCCCCCTCCTTTTCTAGCATATAGTACTAGACTTTCTCTACATTTTTTTCAAATAAATTTTTTTGATATTTCTAACCATTACTTTGCTACATATTTACAAAAAATGCAAATTATGCATATATTTTAATTATTTTCAGGCAAGGTAAGGAAAATTTTGAAAATGTTTTGATGGAATCGTAATAAGGAAGAGTTGAAGTATATCACACTATTTTTCCCGATTCGCTAAAATAAAAAAAAATTTTTCATCTCATTTTGGATGGGCTCTGGCGTCGTAATGGTTGACGATAAAAAATTGGAAAAATACATATATTGTGGGAAATTTTCTCTAGAATCCAAAAAAAAAATTTTCGAACTTCTGTCACCTCAAATCGATACCTCAAAAATTGCGAAAAAATGGTGAAGGAGCCGCGCAATCGCTCTGAAACCATCAAAAATCGATTTTTTTGCCCTTCGCGGGTGGGAGGGTGGGGGAGTTGGCGTTGGACTTAAAAAAAAAAAAAAAAAAAAAAAAAAGAAAACCCTCCCCTACAACTTCCACATACTCCCGTTCGGCGGCTGTAGCCTCCTAACTCGAGAATTTCAATTTTTTCGTCTAAATTTTTTGTAATTTTTAAGATTTTCCAAATTTTTTTTTCACCATTGTATTCTACTCAAAATTCTAGGTAATTAAAGTGCTTTTATTTTTTCTCTATCTTGAACGGTTCCCGAGCTACAGCGCTTTAAAGAATTCAAATTACTAACTTTCTATAACCCTTTTTTTCAAATTTCATTTTTTCGAATTTTCAATATGTAGAAAAAAATTCTCTCTTTAATTTCCCAATACCGTTTTTCTCTAAATCTTCAACTTTAGCGCGTATTCAGCATTTTCAAAAAAAAAAAAAAATTATAATTTTTTTTTACACCATCGTATTCTCCTCAAAATTTTGGGCTATCGAAGTGCTTTTATTTTTTTTTTATCTTGAACGGTTTCCGAGCTACAGCGCTTTAAAAAATCCAAATTACTAACTTACTATAACCCTTTTCTTAAAATTTCATCTTTCCGAATTTTGAAAAGTACTACCATATGTAGAAAAAAATTCTCTTTCTAATTTCCTAATATCATTTTGCTCCAAAACTTCAACTTTGGCGCGCATTCACCATTTTTCAATTTTTTTTTGAAAATTTTTTTTTTACGTTTTTACTATCGAGAAAAATGCTTGCTTATAGTACTCGATTTCCTCTATAATTTTTTCTTATAACTTTTTTCCCTATTCCTAACCGTTACTTTCCTACAAATTTTCTAAATCGTTGTTTTCATATTTTGCCTTAAAAATGTTTTCTTGTGTTATTTAAGCTCTTTTTTCCACTTAATAAACCACCATTTTCTAAACTCCCGTACTCCTTTCTTAAAGAGCGGGCTTTTCCGCCAGCTTTTTTTTGGTTGGGTTTCAAATAAATATAAAACTACTACTTCACTCATTACAAATTTATTGATTCAAGAACATTATTTTGTGTTACATATAATAGATACATTAAAATATAGATTTATTGGTCACCGAACCGTTTAATACATTATAACTAAAAAATGAGTCGTGAATAACTAATGCGTACACTTTAGTGTCTTTGGGGAATTTATTCTTTCTCGTTTGGAACTCCAATTTTACATCCACTGTCGATGAGTTAATCGCCTCTGGTTGATGACTGCAATTGATAATAAAAACGGGGTTTTTCATATATTCCGCGAACGTTATCATCGGATCGTTTATCTCGCGCCCGTAGTAGCTGCTTTGGAAGTTTTCGTAATTGTAATAGGCTGCTGCGTACAGTTTCTTGGCGAAATCTAAATTCCATCTTTCGTATGGATAAACGGTTGAATTCAGATACAGTCTAATGTCGCATACGTCGGCGTGGGTAAACTGGGTTGCGTTTTTTTCTTTCTTGTCGCAATTATTGCTGTCTTGAAACCCGACGATTATATAGCGCGGTCTTTCCAGACTTGTACTCGTTCTCAAGGCCCACACGTCGGAAGATGTTTGCCTTAAAGCTGGTAATTCGTACAGATCCCATTTACGATATGCCATTTGAATACTGGCATTGTTTCCTCCTTTATTAATGCGAGACAGTATTTTCAATTTTTGCTTGTCGTCTGGAATGATGTGACGAATTTTCCATTCGATTTTGTCGATACTAATTTCTGCCTCTACTTCGCCGACGTAACAATTGGTAAAAGTGCGAGCTATAATCATAATAAGCTCTTGTTTTACGTTGAAAACACCTTTTGCGTAATCTTCGGCGAATCCCATAAGTTATTTTAAGGGTAATTTCCTGGAGAATACGTTACTTGCCGTGTCTACGATATCTTGGTTTACTTCGTCGAGACCCCATCCGCACGTCATGAGAGATCTTTGTTGAAAACTTCCGAATGAAACCATGGTTTTTAATGTCGTCGTAACTCCAGGTTTACGAACCACGGCGACCTGCTCACCTCCCATCTCGTAGCGAATTTCATCGAACAAAAATGCGAGGGCATTATTTGATAAAAAACATCTTTTCGTTGCGTCTATGGGTTTAAATTTTCCTTCGATATATATGTAACTTTCGGCGATATACAGTATAATATCTTGAAAATTAATGGGGATACGGACTTCATCCGAATTGTTGAATGATGGAGATTCGTATGGTTTATACGTATGCTCTTCTAGACTAATAATGGAATTGTCCAAGATGGGTTCGGAGAAAACCTCTATTTTATCGCTGGTGGTGGAAATCATTTTCGCACTTTAAGACCGATTGATTTTAAAAATTTATAGTCTTCGGCAGATAACTGTTGAGATGTTTGTGATCTAACGTCTGGACGACGACTAACCTTGACGTTAACTCTTCTTTTACTTTTATTATGTTTCGGCGGTTCCCCCATCTTAGTCGACAACACACACAATTGACGATTGAAGCAAAAACCCATTTCTATGAAAGTTTCTTCAGTTCCAATTTCACGATTATTTTCTCGCCTTGAAAATTGATTAGATCACCGCTATCGTCCAAGATGCGAAGAGTAATGTTGTCGATAAACTGACGTCCTGCCGGCATTAACGGCATATAAATGTTATTTTGTGGTTCTTTACTGATTTTGTAACCGGGCTCCACGTCGATATCGAATTCGAACAAGGTATGACCTTCCACCGAATTCATATATGCTCCGGAAATTATATTACAATCTACGCGTATACTTTCATTATTTCCACCATCTCGGTTGATTCGTGCTTTTTGTCTCTTTTTAACACTGTATGATTAAATCCTAACATTTTACCGATACTCGCCTCTCCCCGGAAATCTATAGTATATTGGGATTCCAGTTCACATTTCAGCGTATTATTATTAGCGACCAAGTAAAAGATTCCATCGTTCTTTTCTTCAGTTGAAATCCTCAAAGCCTCCGACATAGCTTTACCTATCTCATCTATTTCATAGGCCCCAGGTGGAATCTGCAATTGTATCGGCTCGGTGGTGTAACCCTCCTTCATGTAGGCAAACTTATTGTTGCTTTCGTCCACATTAAAAATTGAATTGTATGTGTAAAATCCCAGCAATGCCAGACCATATTTGTTTTCTCTATTTAATTCGACTGGTGGATAAAAATCGGCGCTTAAGACGCTCGAGTGTCCTGTTAGTGTGAACGTATAAGACATGACTAACCATTAAAACATCACACATCTCGGTTTTATTCTTAGCGGCAACATTTAAAAAGATTCATCTTCACACCTTTTCTCACTGCATTAGATAGTGATGTTTTTATGCTATTTTCTGCTTTTATGCGCACATCGCTGATTTTGCAATAACAACAAAATATTTTTCTAGCCGTAAGATCCTCATCAGCCGTAACCTCGTTTAAATTGCTGCTGCTGCTGCTGAAATAATGTTTGCAACCGCACTGATATTTTAAAATATCGATATCTCTTTTGAGGTGCTCGGGCAACTTTTCCCAAACGAATGGAATTTCATTTGGGGCTAATGCAATCATTACTTCCTTGGGCATGTTTTCTAACTGTTTCACGGTCATTTTCCTTAATCCACCGGCTAGATGAAATGCTTTCAGTGATTGCAACATTTTAGTATAGTTATTGCGATCCATTTGCGGTGTTAATGGTGACGACGATGATGACATCTTTTACGCTGATGATTCGACAAGAAACTTTAAGCACAAATGTCCACACCAGACTGTTCCAAAATCCTGCTGACGATCGTATGTATAGTAAATAATTTTTGATGGTTCCGATCCCGTTTGTAGATATCGTACCAATTCGATCGGTGGGGGTAAATCGCCGAAGCTGTCATAATATGTTACTTTAGAATTATTTTTTCTATAAGCTACCCAATGAATCCCTGCACCACGCGTACTATCCAAATTCACTATTGCTGCTTCGTAACGTCGAGGACCTTGTCTAGGTAATAAATCCCTCATATAAACGCCTCGAAAGTGTCCTATTCTTTTCTTTGTGGCATATTTTTCTATATCGATGTTAGATAGTGGTCTTCGAGGTAGGGATTCAATTAGTTTTTTGATCTACGATTTAAAAATAATCCCATACCTTTACGATATGGCTTTAGAAACAAACCATTTCCTTTCGATTTTAAATACAGGCCGGCACCGGTTTTATCTTCGCTGCTTTTTTTTACTGCTTTTATGGCGCGCACAATTCCCGCTGCCCCACCGGCTAATGAACCCAAAGCTGATAACCCGGCAAAAATTGGTATTAATGGTAATATTCCACCAGTTTTAGGAATCGGTATTATTCTCGGTGTACGAACCTTCCTTTTGCCACCTGCCGCTTTTACCGATCTACGTGCTGCCGACAGAGCTATTTTAGATGCATTCATGACATTTTTTTCCAACACATTTTTACTTCCGGCTTTTAATAATTCCCTTCGTACTGCTTGTCGAATAGCTGT